>CM054155.1:39696395-39729832 GCA_028751875.1 Rapana venosa | reverse complement strand
ATCGTTGCTGCATCGGGGAGAAGACCGGTGACCGTGGCAAACTGGTGCGCACCAGCGGCAACTCCGGCATCTCATCAGCCACAACCCCGACACCAACAGGACACGCATCAAGCTGCCCTCTGGCTCCAAGAAGGTGGTGCCTTCCGCTAACCGCGCCATGGTTGGTAAGTGGTCACCACGCGTGTTTGTGTGTGTGATGGTAGCCAGTGCTAGTCAGAGGGTTGGGTGGTCTGGGGATAACTAATCCAGCAAACAAAATTTATTGGTGTCTGCCTGAAGCCGGAGTTTTCTTCTGGCCTCGAGACTAAGTGGTGGTCAGGGTGCAGGATGTTTAGACAAGAACAGAGACTAAGATCCTGTATGTATACATTTTACGCTGCTGATAAAAGCATGTTTTACAATAAGCAAATAGCCTGCAGTGAACTTCAGTAGGAAATAAGTCGGGGGGGAGCGGAGGTAGGCACTGTCCACAAGGAGAGCAGTTATTGTTTTGTCCAGAGAAATATGCCCTGGTTGGAAGTAGAATACAATGCAGTACATGTGTGGTAAAATATGGGCTTGCACAAAACAAGGTGTCATTGGAAGCTTGTGGGTTGTTGGGGGAAGTGCGCTGTGTTTTCTATAAAAACCATGGCTTATAGCAGTTGTTGCTGGCTAACCAGTCATCTTTTAGACTGGACTATAGCTAAAAGATCAAAATGCCTGGGTGGAATCAAGAACGGTGCTTGTTATGTATTCTCCAAAAGGACTTCCTTTCTTAGTGGCCATCTTTCCTGTGCCTCCTGTCCGCTTGGCAGCTATTGCTACATTTTTAAAAAAAGATATATATTGATTTTTTAAAAAGTTTTTAAATGAAACTGCAGGTTTTATCATAACATGCCACATAGCAGTGATTATTCTTAGTTCCTCCCTTGTTCTTTCCTTACTTTTGGCAGACATGGAAAAAAATGGGCAGTGGTTGGTGTTTTTCATACATGTGAACAGTGTTGAGTGTGGTTTCATTTTAGGGGAAGAATTCTTGTCATTGAAATGTCAACTACTGTATGTGTGTGTGCGTGCAGGCATTGTTGCTGGTGGCGGGCGTATCGACAAACCCATGCTGAAAGCCGGCCGTGCCTACCACAAGTACAAGGCCAAGCGAAACTGCTGGCCTAAAGTCAGAGGTGTTGCCATGAACGTAAGTGTGACATTTTCAGCAGTACTCCCTGACAAATGCATTGCAGTTCTGTTGCACATGTACAGGAATGAGATATTAAAGATCTTCTGTATGGAGAAACCATGCCCCCTCCCCCAAAATGAGATTGATGTAAGGGAGAAAAAATAAGCAGAACAGAATTCCCTGTAAGTATAGATGCTAGGTGTTGATTGATAATACCCCAGCATTTGGGAGGGAGGAGTTTGTGAACTGGGTATTGCGTTTCACTTTAGGGAATGGTGAATAAAACAAAAAAACTAGGTCTGGGAAAAGATTTGTGCATGGTTGTTTTTTTCTCTTTCCACATTTATTTGCTCCTGTGTTCATACGTTGTGTTAACATAACAAAACCTGTTTTGTATCAGATTTGTATATTCCTGAATGTTTCTCTATGTTCTTATAATAATGATAATGTATGGAATTTATATAGCGCTGAATCTTGTAAAGCAACAAATCAAAGCGCTTATGTATGTACCTGCCCTGCTCTGACCCCTTGACTGTATGTATATATTGTATGTATGGCCCTTGCTGTGTTGCAGCCTGTGGAGCATCCTCACGGTGGTGGTAACCATCAGCATATTGGCAAGGCCTCCACTGTGCGCAGAGACACGTCTGCTGGTAGAAAGGTAAGTCAATGTTTTGCTTCTTTCTGCTTGTCCACTTGCCGTTTCTTCCTTCCCTTTTCTGCAGTTACGTTGAAAAGAGTTGTGATTTTTTAAAAAGTGCTTTGGCCTGTATGTGAAGTACTGAAAACTCATGTGTGGAATGCTGTTGTTTATGAAGAAACTGTGGTGGTTTTGTTTTATTATTTTTGTTGCTTGCTCCATTTGAAACAATGAAGCTACAGGCAGTTAATTGTACACTTTGCTGAAGGGATTGGTGAAATGTCTGTGTGGCAGTCCATGAAAGCCAGTTGAATGCAGCAGTCACTGAGTAAAGTCCAGTCATAATGAACCATTTTTCCTGTGTCAAAAAATATCGTAAAACCTAACAGGCTCACTTGTGTGCATTTGTTGGTTGTGTAGCAATTTGGCCAAAGTTTGTTTGGGGCTTTTTCCCTTGAATAAAGAGGAATATTAGGGACCAGTTGTGCTGTGTTTTAGATGCTACAATATCAAAACTTCAAGTCCCATGATTTAAAAAAAAAAAAAGTCTTGTTTTTAGCAGTTGTGTATGTCATAACCAAGCTAGAAGAACTATCAGCCATACTTGCATTCATGCCTTTGAGTGTACTCTAATGTTTTGCAGACTATTTGATATGTGACAGTTGAGTACAATATTGACATTGTATTTATGTATTTCAGGTCGGTCTGATCGCTGCCAGAAGAACGGGTCGTCTCAGGGGTACCCGCGAAGTCATCCAGAAGGGAGACAAGGAATAAATTCAGTGTTCTGTGGGTCAAAATAAACTGTATGAAGGAAAAAAAATGAACCTGCTGTGAATTTTGTGTACTGTTATTATATGCGAGTCTCCTTCAGTCTGTCTGTTCTCTATGTGCATGTACTTTTTTTTTTTCCTCACTGAGCCATGGAAACGGTGGCTGTTGCTATACCATCTTATGCCTTTCATCACTAAATTGGAGGGGGAAAAGAAAATTTTAAGTAAAAAGTCCTATGCCCTGCACTACAGACCTTGTGAAAAAATGGTAAACGTATAAAAAGGAAACCTACAGATTTTTTAAAAGCAAAAAAAAAGTTGTAGGGTAGTTAAATGTGGTATCCCAGTGTCTAGTCCGACATAAAGGTAATCTTTGGATAAACTGCCCAGGGTGAGAAAGCAGGCTGACGCACAGGTAGAGCAGTTAACATTTTTTGGAGTCAAAAGTATGCAGAAATGTGAAATGAGATGTTGGGTCAACAATCATATGATTGAAAAAGGCATGGATGCAGTAGCAGCTACTTTGTGAACCAAAGTTGCAAATGTGGGCATAACACATTGTGGGGAGGGGGCGGGGGGGACCACCGTTAACTGGTGGTGGCTTGGGGGAAATTTTATGGTAATCGGTAGAGAAAGAATGCAATTTAATTGTGTTAGGTGCGCTATTACTAATAAATTTATTTTTATCTAATATCCCCAAACTTGCGACCGTTACGCACGCCTCATAAAACTAACCGATACTCCAACTATATTAACTACTTTCTATTCGCTCGCCTATACACTATTCTTACTTAACACTTTTCTACGACAATCTTCTAATTCTCCTTCTTACATTTAAACATTTTCCATACATAAATTTTTCATTTTCTCTTAAACCCATCCCCAATCACTAATACCTAATTCTCTTTTTATTCTCATAACTTATTTTCTACTCTCCTACCCTTCATCCCCTACCATTACTTCAACAAATTAATAACTCTACACAATCCGATCTTCATTCCACTCCCTCATTACCACAAGAAATAAAAACATCATAACCTAACTAATCTATACTTTCACATCAAATATATACATTTTTCCTTTCCAATCTAAACAATATCACTAATATGCTATAGATCTCCTTACTCTTCATATCATTTCATTCTTTCTTATTTTTCTTCTCTCTATCTGACAATTCTCTACTTATCTTCCACACCTCACTCTAACACATCATTAGTTAATTCACATCACCCTACTCTCACACTTAAACTTTTTTATCTGCTACCTCCCCCCCTATCCCCCCCCTCCCTTAATCCCAATCCTAACCACACTCTTTTGCACCATGCACATATAAGAGATATATAGAGAATATAACTCTCATACACCCCCACACCCCCACATCCTCACCCTCTACCGCACCACTGCTCTCACAGACTCTATTAACAACCTAACACCCAATAAATAACCCTTCTTGAGTTGTCAAAGATTAACAAACCCTATTCCCCCCTCCCCCTCCCCCTCCCCTACTACTCTCCTCGCCTCTCAACCACCCCCCCCCTCCCCGTCTAATACCTATGTGTGTTTTCTATACCCCCAAAAAATACCACCTTCCACAATAACACGACTACTATCGAGCTAAACTATCACTCTCTCCAATACTACCAATAACCCCCCTCGCATAATACGCCACAACCCCTACACATTATATACTCCCCATCATAACCTAATTTGAACCTCTTTTCACACCCCTCATAGTGTGTTGCTGTAGATTTGTACATGTATAATGCTCTCTCTGATCTAATCAACTATCACAGAGCACATGTGTGGTGTAAGACGATTAGTCTCACGCCCCCCCTCACTACATACACCCCGCACCTCCATGGTGTGTCTTTACGCGTGTACGTGTGTGTTGCGCTATTCCCCCACCGTGTGTGTGTGGTTTTCAAAATATCGTCCAGTAGATGTCGAGAGTATCTGTTCTGTGATGATATGGTGTACTCGAACACTGTCATGTTGGGAGTTTTGTGTCTGGTGGCCCTATGAAAGTGCGAGGGAAGAAGATTCAGAGCTTGAAAAGATTTGGTAATAAAATTTTTTCTCAACAAGGTATGCGAATGTGTCTTTGTACACACTTGAAAAAAACTATTCAAGTATTGGCCGTTATAGTTTTCAATTTACATTACAACAAGTTTTCTTGAACCGACAGGTGTTTATGTGTTTAAAACACATACACATAACATGCAACCAAAGTACCCGAATGGGAGGAAAAAACCAGGCCTGAAACCACCCCAAAAAAAACCCAACCAGACACGAACCAAATTGAAAAAAAAAACTCACCCAAAAATAACCAATACCTAGACCAAAACGAGTAAAAACTTGAAAAAAAAATCTTGGTATTTAAGTTAATCAAAACTGATAACCTGGAAAATAAGCTTGTTTTACCCAATTACCATCTGGGAAATGTGCATGTGTTGCCCAAGAAGTAATAAACTGATATCAGACTTGAAAGGGAAGTGTAAGTGGCCAAATGCCGAGTAAAAACCTAACCACCTCATCCATGACTGTCTCCCACAGTGAACACACTTCATAATCAGCACAACCATATGTGGAAGGTGGTTATGTTTGGTTTTCGAGACTAGAAGCAAGAAAGTTTTCAGAGACCAGAAGGGTTTTTATAACCTTGCTCAAGAAGGAGGGTGGCAGGATGATTAAGACATTTGTCTGCCAACAAATAAAGCTATCAGGATCTGGGTTCGATTCCCACCCTTGTCCTTTCTTCCTAGTTTGACGAAAAAACCTAACTGAATGTCCTTCAGATGAGACTATAAACTGAGACCATAATTATTTGCAAATGCATGCAGAACATCTGCACGTTAAAAACCCATTCCACCTTTTGGAAGAGGCCATTATGTGCCTGTAGGAAGGGATGACAGAAAAACCTCTAATAAGCACGCAGGTGTGTTTAAACATCATCTCTGAAGTTGGAATGTGGTTATCTAAATGGAAAAAACTGTCAGAACATGTGTCAAATCTCACCATTGGTAAAACTTAGAACTCTAACCAAGGAATGAAAGAAATTTTTTTTTTTTTTTAATAATCTTGCTCCTTGATTTGGGAGGACGATGGCTGGGAAGCACTTTATTCTAAATCACTTTTATCTAATACAGACATCAACACAGCATTCATTTCTAGATAACAGCATTTAAAATAATTTATATGCAAGATCTATGTGCGTTTGCACACAAAATCTCAGTTTATAGTCTCATCCAAAGGACGTTCAAGGGTGTGGAGTTCGTACTGATGTTCACTCCAAGGAGAAAATGCCCTCCAAAAGGTGGTGGTGACTTGAACCTGGTTCTAATCACTAGGTGTAACCCCCCCTCCCCCTCTCAGTATTTACGATCACACCATCAAATTGTCAACATAATGGTGCAGATCACACCTAAAAAAATGGAGAAAAACCAGAGTATAAAACAAAAAGCTACACTGAAAATACCCACCTCAGGTGGCGAGAGGATTGGAAGACAGAAAATGAAGAAAAATGTATTTCCAGGATATTTGAATAAGCTATTGTGTGCCCCTTTTGTTTTTGTTTTTTAACAACCAGTCCCTGTGGCAAGAGAGGGTTTATAGACATTAAATTATGAATTGCAACACCAGAATTTTTAACACAGAATACTTCATTTTTTGATTTGTGACCTTTTTGTGAAAGCTGACATTTCAAAATTTCGAAAAAACAGGGACATCCAAAAAATTCCCAACATTCCCCTTTTAAAAAAATTTTTTTTTCCCCAAAGCCCAAACCCCCCTTCTTCCACGTCGTGGGAAACAGAAAAAAGGTCAAGCGGTGAAGCTGTACTGGCCTAGAAACCCGACAGTGGATTTATCAACCGATAAAAAACGAAAAGAGACCCAAAGGAGGATACCAACGGAAAACGCCCCTCGCAAGGGAAAAGGGAAACACCCAAAAAAAGGAACAGGACTACTTTGGAACAGGGAAATTGGGGCCCCAAACCAAAAAAAGGGAAACCCAAAAATTTGGGTGGAATCATGCCCAAAAAGAAAGATCTCCATTTGGGCTTTTCCCAGATCTAGGAAAAAGGAAAAGGGAACAAAAGAAACCCATTCAAACCTTTGTTTTTTCATCTGGAGGGAGTAGAAAGCCAAAAGAGCAACGCTTTGGGGGGGTTTCATCCTCCCACCCAAAAATGCAAAGAATCTCAAAAGACAAAAACACATTTTCAGAAAAAAATGTTTAAAAATTTGGGTTGAAAAGAAAGTAAAAACAAAATCGTTATTATATCCAAGCTTTTCCCCCGTGTAACATCCTACCAGAAAGGAAAAAGGGACTCACTCTATCAAGAGTTCTGCCCTCAAAAACAGCCCCCCTGAAAAAAGGACCTTATGTCATGGGTGATTTCAACGGCAAGTTGGTGAAGAAAAACCCCGGGTGGACAAGACATTTGGACCCCACAGTGCCCACAGAAAAACCTTGAAACCTAAAAGGGGGGAAACCCACGTGTGGAACAATGTGCAGAGCGGGGAATCTGATCATCACCAACATCTTTTTCCAAACGAGCCCCCCCAAATTTACCCCGGGTACAAAGGGAAAACGATTTTCAACTTTGTTCAAATCGATTTTATACTTGCAAAAATTAAAAACTTACCCCATCAAAGACTAAAAAAGCCCCCCCAAATTCCCAAAACCTTGACCCGGGACCACGGGCCTGTCATTTTAGCCTCCAGTACTCAAAAGAAGAAAATAACAACTGCTGGGAAAAGCCCCACCCGAAAAGATAAACCCTCCCCAAACTGGAAGAAAAAGGGAAGTGAAAGAACAGTTCAAAAGTGCTAAAGGTGAAACTTAAACTCCATTGAACAACCCCTCTCAACATGGAGAAAGGGTCGGGGGAAACCCTTTCCCAAGCCAGCTCTCTTGAAACCCCTTAAGGGAAGTTTGGGGGAAAAACAAAAAAAAGGTGGAGGAAAAAAACGGGGAAAGCTACAGCTTGGAAAAACCCAAGAGGTAAAGGGAACCATCAAGAAAAAAAAGACTATATAAAGTTTGGGGCCAAGACCAAGACAGAAGAGGATTTACGCCAATACAGAATGAAAGAAGACATAAAAATTGTGTTGTGAAAGCCCCCAAAGAAAAATCTTGGGGAAAATTATGGAGAGAAATTAAAATGAAATTTGCAAGAACTCCCCCAAGAGAAATTTTTTAAAAGTGTTTAAGAAAGATGAGAGTAAGGTGAACCATTCAAAACCAAAAAACAGTAGGAATTATGCAAATGGGAACATGCACAAAAAAGAGGAAAATTTTTAAAAGATGGGAAAATTTCTTTTTAAAAATCTTTTTAAAACCCCTCTGGAAATACAAGCTTCCCTCATCAGTTCTTACCACGCTATTTAAAAACCAGTTTTAAACCCCCAAAACCTTGAAGTGAAACAAGAAAACAAATTTAAAACCAAGGGCCCCAAAAGGGGAAAGCGGGAGGTGATGACGGCATACAACTGAAGCCCCCTTGCCGCGGAGAAACGTGGAAATTAAATTTGGGTCACCATCATCTTCCAGAAAGCAAGGGAAAAGAGGAAAGTCCAATTTGGGCTGGGAAAAGCGATATGGTGCCCAAATTTTGGAAAAAACGAAGGGCGCAAAAGAGTGCAGCACCTACAGAGGCATTTCACTTTTCACCAAGTAGGGAAAATGTTGCAAAAAATTCGGAACAGGCCCCAAGACAAAGCAGAAAAAACCTACTGACAAAAGCCGTTTGGGTTTCGGAAAGGGAAAAGGGGGCACAGATGCCTTTTCCCCACTCCACAGCTGTGTGAAAGAGCCATCGAAAACAAACCAAAAACCTCTTTCAGTATTCGTTGATCAAAAAAAGCTTTCCCACCGAGTCCAAAAGAGACAAGCTCTGGAAGATCCCGGGGGCAGTACGACGTGAAGGGGCAGTTGCTTTTAAACCTCAGAGCAATCAAAGCCAACAGTATGAGCGCAGTCCCACAGCCAGTGGGGGCATCCCATTTTTTCCCCCCGGTTTTCATCAGGGTCCGGGAAGGGGTGCGTTTCTCTCTCCCCCTTTTCTTCGTGATCTACATGGACCAAATTACAAGGGAATTTCCCAAAACCCCGATCTTTAGGCCCTGAATGAAAATTATTTTTCTGACGGGGCCCTCCCGATAATTTAAACAAAGCAGCTCTTCAAGATCACACAGAACCAAAATCAAAACAAGTTCGAGAGGGGATGGGCATTTAAGATCAGTACACCAAAAAAGAATTTTTTGTCTGTCCGCAGAAAAAACCGGAAAGCTGGACAACAACATCAACGGCACCCCCGCTGAAAAAAGACCAAAGAAATTTAAATTTCCCTTTGGGAGCCCTTCACTAAGATGGAAAATTGGACAGAATAGAAACAAGAAAGCCAGAAAGCAACGCAGTCAAATTCCCAAAATCGCCCCCCTTTAAAACATTTCCCGTTCCCCAAAGAGCACCAAGGCAAAAATCATTTAACGCCATCTTCATTCCAACACCCACATACCCTGTCAAACAAGGGGCCCCAACAAAAGCCCTTTAAAGAAAATTGGTAAAATGTGAAATGCGCTGCCTGAGGAAAAAAATGTCAACCCCCACAGCACGATAAGATCAAGAATTAGGGGATCAGAGGGCTTTTGGGCGTAAATAAACCAATTTTTCCACCTTTTCGAAAAAAACAAAGGGATCAGGTGGGTTTGGGGCACCTCCCTAAAAGCCGCCAACCCCAAACCCGCCCTACGGGGATTTTCACCACCCAAAAAACAAAGGTGGAAAGCCAGAGGTAGACCAAGGAGACGTGGAGCGACTCCCCTGGCTGACACCCTATGAGCCCATGACGGGTCACTTTCCCTCAAAACCTCCCGCCTTGTGCAGACAGGGCGCTGTCCCCCATCCCCCAGGGGGCAATTTAAAGAAAGAAAGAAAGAAGAAGATTCATCATGACTATGTTTCAGTTTTCACAACAACAACAAATTCGTACACATTAAAGATAAAAAGACTGCATGAATAAAGTGATTTGACAAGTCCCTAATCGGAAATCTCCACTGGAGCATAAATAGTCAAAACGACTGATTAAAAAAAAATTTTTTTTTTAAGGAAAATTATAGTAGAGAATTTCTAGGTGGGAATGCTGAAAGCTGCACACCGGTATTAAAAAAATCACCCTTTTCTTCTGTTTTTCTATGTAACTCTTATATTCATACCTCACGTACTAAGGCATCCACAGAAATAAAAACCACTTTTTGTGAAAGACTAGCCTCTGACTCAAAACTCATGTGATTTTGAACAAATTTGGTAGGTTTGAAATTTTAAAAATTTTCAGCAATCACTGTACCCTCGCAGTCCTTTGTCGTCTGCTAGCTTCCTTACCGCAATATGCATGCGCGGGGTCAACGCTGTAGGAATACAGGCAAACCTCATTTGATGGTTATTTCCAACTTTCTCGTGACTACCTGGTATTGCTCTATGTCCTCAATCCAAAAAACAAGTGCACAGTCCATTTTTTTATGCTTAAAAAAATCTGTGAAAATCACCAACATTTTTTTCCAGACGCACTCTATAGAAGATACTACATGACCCCCAAATTAATACTGGTGTGTAGCCTGTAGAGCCTTCTGCATCACCATGGGGCATTTCTCTGGAGGTCAGCAAACAAGTACAATACCCCAAGTCTCATGAATATAGTTATGCTAAAAAAAAGTATTCCCATGTTTGGCATGGAATCATTATTCAAAATTGTTTTTTTTATATCATCTCCTCTCTCTCTCTCTCTCTCTCTCTCTCTCTCTCTATATATATATATATATATATATATATATTGTATCCTATAAAAAAAAATTTTTTAAACCCAAACAAAACCCACAAGAAACTTTGTTAAAACTAACAAATCCAGTAAAAACAAACATCCATACAATACTTGGATAAACCCTGAGTAGGTTACATTACTAACAGTATATCACCACTGATCATATATTTACATAACAATGGTAACATCAAATATACTGTTCACTTTCTTTCAGGCTGACAAGAGGAAAGGGGGGGGGGGGGGAAGGAGGAACACAATATACTTCAAACACAGCAGCCAAATATTCTTCAAACACAGCAGCCAAATATACTTCAAACACAGCAGCCAAATATACTTCAAACACAGCAGCCAAAAGTTATTTTCAAACAGAACTACAGTTGACACAACTGTTCACATACATGTACATATTGAAATTTCCAGAAACCGTATGGAGATTTTGCCAAAAGCAAGCACAGCACACTTTTGATATGTTACTCCAATTGCACTTTTCCCTCAGGCTTTTAACCTAACCCCCCCCCCCCCTCCCCCCATTTCTTTTCTTTTTTCATTGATTAAGACTGAGGTAAAAATTTTTCCCCCACCATGTGAAAAGTGAATACAAAATTTGTGCAGAGGAGACATTCTTTCCCCAACCAAACAGCAAAATTGCAGCAAACCCACGGCAACAAGAAGGGGTCCTGGCAAAATTTGTAGAAAAAACCCACTCTGATAGGGAAACAAATACTGTTGCAGACAGGGAAAAAAAAAAGGGGTGGGGGCTCTTGTGGGGGGCCGCCTCCCCGGGGAGAGCGCCCAAATTCACGCAAGAAATTTTCCCGTGATTAAAGTGTAAAAAATAAATAAATAAATAAATAAAAACCCTACCCAAAGGCATTGCTGGAGCTTCTGCCATCACAGGGAAAGGGCCTCGCTGCAGTAAAACCTCTTACCTGTTCCATCGCCAATGCGATGTGGGAGCCCACCCAATGCCATATTTTTTTTATTCTTTTTTATTGAAGATAAGGAAATAAGCACTTATGTCCCTTTTTTAACCCATCCTGTTTTATGCGGTTTTGTAAATTCCCAAATTTTCCCCCACCGGCACACTTGCCATTTTACAAAAAAGCGAAAAGGTTTTTTAAACGTGCGCAAGATGTTTGTTGCGTTCGCCACGGGGCCTGGGTTTTATAGCTCACCAAGGGGATTTTGGGGGAGATGGAGTTTGCATGATTTTTAACCCCAGGGAAAATACCCCTTGAAGGGGAATCAAAACCCGGGTTGTCAGTTGCGACCCAAATTTTCAAACCCATAGGCTATCAATCCCTTTACTCTGTTCACTGAAAACCCAAAAACTACATCTAAGTCACTGCTGAAAAAGGCCAAAGCAAACATGTCAGGGGCAAGACAACCCTATCCAAGAAAAATGTGATTTAGGTGTGTGTAAAAAAAGGGAAAACATTGAGGGAAGCAACTCGATCAAAAAATCCATCACCCCTCCTGTGCCCAAGTGAACGTCACTCCTAGATTATACTACCCCCGGTCAGAAATCCCATGATCTGTGATGGGCAACAGACTCTGGTTGGTTGTGTTGCAAGGGCCCCCTTTTACCAAAAAACTGTACACAATCCCTCTTGACCAACCGTTTAAACAGTGGAGATGTACTTTCTAAGTTTAATTTTCAGCCTCCCCCTTTCCTCCCGAAGTTGGAATGCAGCTACCTTCTAACAGCGGGACAAAAACGGTCACATCCGCAAATGTCTTACCAATTTGGTAAACCCCTCGGAGCAAGGGAAAGGAAAAAAAAAAAAACCCCCATTTCACAAGCAAAATATGAGAGAATAGGGGGGAAAATGGCCCCAATAAAAGATTATAAAATTTTTCCCGTTCTGAAAAACCAACGCATGAATACTTTTACGGAGTGGGTGCATGACCTTCACTAAACAAAAAAACCTTCCCCCAATTTTCAAGTTTTTGAAGATACACACAGGAAATTTTTGCCAGAGGAACCAACTGGGGTGATCAATCACATTTATTATTTTTATTTATTTATTTTTTATATCGGGGAAAATGGAATAAACCTTATGTGTTTTTTTCCCACCCTTGTTTTGGGGTTTTTTTTAAAATTTGTCTCTTCCCCCCGGCAACAATGGCCTACTTTACAAAAGGGGAAAAAGGTTTAAAACATGTGCGCAAGATGTTTTTGCGTCTTGCACCGGGGCTGGGTTTAAGTCTCATCCGAGGGACTTTGAAAGTACAGCCACAGGGGGTTTTCGAAAATCACAGTATGCACCCAAAACATAAACAACTCCCCAAAAGGAAAACCCCTTCTCTAGTAAAAGGGGTTTGTAATTTTTTATTAACATTATGGGAACAATTGCTTAAAGATGAAAATAGTGTTTCTTTTCGGGAAAAGGGAATCAACCCCTTTGTGATTTTTTAGTTTTTTTTTGCCTTTTGGGCTTGAACTATCAAAAAAACAATAATTGTGAAAATGTGTAGTTGTGGCCCAAAAATTCAGTTTGAATCATATTTTATTCAGTTGTTGTCAGACTTTGTTTTCCCCAAATTTTCAATTACTCAAAATTTGTTTGAAGACGCTGTTCATGAAAAATGTTTTTGATGGGAAAATTACTAAATCCTTGATACATACAACCTATTCCTTTTTTCGGGTTTCTATATACTGCTTAAAGGGTATTCTTTTAAGTTGTCTTATGTAATAATTTTTTTTCCCTTTAAATTTTTTGAAATGTTGATGTTAGTTCTTTACACACACCAGTGACCAAAACACAGGACACACACACCACATTACCACATACTCCCAAAACCGAAGCATATGGGGACTGGGGCATAGTGTTATTGCATTATCCTTGAAAAACAAAAAAAAGGGGGAAAAAGGGGTAAAAAAACCCCTCACACCAAGCTTCAGTAACAAAAACACAAACTTTCAGTCACACCTTTTCTCATGATCTATTTCTCCCTAATATTTCTTTGGT
Organism: Rapana venosa; assembly: GCA_028751875.1. Classification (NCBI taxonomy): domain Eukaryota; kingdom Metazoa; phylum Mollusca; class Gastropoda; order Neogastropoda; family Muricidae; genus Rapana; species Rapana venosa. Next base: position 39,716,468 of record CM054155.1, on the reverse strand, counting down.
GTAACCTCACAATAATGAAAAAATATTAAACAAGAACAAACACCTTAATAAAAAATACCCAAAATCTGGGAATGTGTTTTAAAGGGAAAGCTCTCCGAAAAATTAATATTTTCCTCACCAAAGATTGGTTCAATTCCTGAGTGTTATACAGCCGGGTGCAACCTCTGTTTTTTTTCCTTTTTGTTCCGGGAAAAAAAGGGGAAAATAAAAAAAATACTTTTTGTTGCTAAATCTATTTTTTTCAGATAAACTAAAACGAGGTTCTGTGGTAAAACACAGGCAAAAATTCTTGTGCACCGAAAAAACCCTTTCCATTTTTCGAAGGTAGGCCACTGTTTACCAAGAGAATGGATGAAAAAATTGACAAAACCCGCAACCAGGGGTTGGATGTAAAAAAAAAAAAAAAAAACACACAAAAGCTTTTTTCACTATCCCAAAATTAAAAAGGGTAGATAATTAAAAAAAAAAAAACACAATATAAATTCTCACACCACATACCCGACAGCCGGTAGTTAAAAACGATGTGCAGGCTTGCAATCTGCCCCAAATCGGGTTCAAAAACCTGTTCCCCTCTTGGAGGTTAAATCAGTGCGACTCCATAAACATCTATTATCCTATCTTACTATCTCTCATCTATCTAAAAATTTATTATTACACACAACCTAACACACACAAAACACACACACCCAAAGGGAATTTTAAGGCACGGCAGGTTCCATTTTAATTGACCCGGGGGGGAAAAACGTTTTTAAAAAAAAAACCAAAACCCTTTAATTTTTCCCAACACCACCGAAATTTAACCCCGACTTCTGGACCCATTAGGACTGAAGGGGGGAACGTCCCAACCACTCAGACAGGTCCCCCTTAACCTACACCAAAAGCCTACCACGCTGCTGTATTCCTGAAATTTCTCTTTTTCCTCCAGAAAACAGGCCATGAACTTTGACCGCAGCCCTTTCCCGACTTGGTGGGGCAAGCGGACACTTTCCCAAAGGGACCCTCCCGAGAAGTGATGTTCTGGACAATGCATTCACCGCCCTGTCTCTCCAAATTTCTCGGCCACTCCTATCCAATGTCACGGCAGATTCCGCTGAACTCACTTTCCGCCTCTTTTTCGGGAAAACTGCAGTTTTCCCCCGCTCGTTCGACCCGGGCTTGTGCGCGTCTCTTGCCACAGTGGGGCTTGCCCGACAAAAATGGTGTTTTTCCGAGTTCTGGTTTAGGGTGGTTGTTGGGTTCCTGCCCGATGTCTTTCCCCCTCCCCCTCCCGGTCTGGCCGTCTCATACACCCACATTAAAAGCACTGCCGTCGGTGTCGCCTTTAAAATCCCGGCATCGCTATTCATGTCCTCACGTCCAAGTTGTCTAGGTCATCGGGGATCTTTGTTTTTTTATTTGTGTTGTGTTTTTGGTTATTTTTGGGTTTTGTTTTTGTGTTTGATATCTTTTGGGGTGAGGAACGATCTGAAAAGCAGAAGGGGGGCTTTGGTGGGTTGATGCGAGAAACAAAATGAAATTAACTAGGTTGGTGAACAGTTTAATGAAGAATCGTGGGGTTGGAAGATTTTTTTAAAAAAATTTGGGGGAAAAGTGGGTTTCCACCCATATGCAAAACCCCGCATTGCATTTAATAAATTTACAATTTGTGAAAGAGGCGTTAAAAAAAAAAATTTGAACCACCACCATCCTCCCCCACACATGTTTAAAAAAGGGAAAAAAAAAAATTTTAAAAAAAACCCAAAAAACTAAAACCAAACAACAGCCACACCACAAACAACACAACCCAACACAGCTTCTTTTAGTTCTTTTCAAAAAAGGGGCAAGCGACAGGTCAAGGTATCCACTGGAACGAGTAAAACAAAGTAAAAAACAAAACCGGGGTTTAGTATGTTTCAAAACACATTCCCAACATAATCCCAACCTGAAATCCTCATATGTTTTCATACAGGTCAACACCATTTTTTCCGTTCCTTGGGTAGATTTTTAGTTTTTTAATAATAATATAATAATAATTGTTTTGGAATTATAGCGCTGAATCTTTTAAAGCAACAAATCAAAACCTAATGATTTTTTTTGGGTTTTTTTTTGTTAGTTATATCGAAGTATGGAAAAACACTCATGTGCTTTTTTAAACCAAACCCGGTGTATGTGGGTTTGGGAAATTTTTTCATCTGTTCCCACGGGACACAATGGGCCTACTCTTTCAAAACCCGGGAAAAGGGTTTAACTGTGCGCAAGTTTTCTGCATGCGTTGCACACGGGGCCTCGGGGTTTATAGTCTCATCCCAATTTTTGGCTCACAATGGTGGGGAGATTTTTGTGAACGCCACCCCTTTTTTTTAACCCCTCCCCCCCCCCCCTTAATTTTTAAAATTAGTCTTCAATTCACTCTATCAAATCTTTTGGGGCAAATGCTTGGGAAGGAAAAAAACCCTTAAGGACAAACGTGTGCGTAACCCCAGCAACTTCAAGGATACAGTGGGGAATTTCTGCTCTTTCCCAATTTTCAACGGGGGAGTTTTTTCGACAGAGGTCCATAACCACAAATCCAAAGGTTTAGAATCTCTTTCCCAAAGCTTGAAAATTCGTTTTATTTTCCCTCAAAGGGAGGGGAAAAGGGCAAGGCGGGAATTTGAAGCAGAACCTCAGGTTTTTCTTGTCAGGCAGGTGAAATTAACCCTCCTGCCACCTTCCTTCCCGCCAGAAAAATACTCTTTTCATTTATGATTTGCTCCCCTGTACGTTTGGGGAGTCATTGGGGCACTACGCTGAATGTTTCCGGCGTCGTCTAGGGATTAAACCCAGTAGGGGGGGAAAGCCAAGGGTTTTTTTTGTTTCGCTTTTGCGATTTTATGGACCCGGTTGAGGGGCCCCACAGAGCACCCCTTTTAGGGGGCTTTTCCTCCAAGTTAAATCAGTCGTGACTCCCCTCCCATCAAAGTTCTTCGGATGAAACAAAAACTGAGGTCCCTTTCAAAATGCACCAGAAATTTTGATTTATTTTAAAAATTTCTCCTTTTGAGTTAAAATTAGAAGAGAAACCATTGCACCTGGTAGAAGTGGACAATTTTTTTTTTTAAAAAGCCACAAAGATTTTGTGGTTTAGACATCATCCCAAAGTTAATGTGGGCTACCCCCAAAAATTGTATACACAAGTTTTTCACCTGAGGTCCCGCCAAAGGAACAACAAACCCCCCCCCCCCCCCCCCCCCCCCCCCCCATCCCCCCGCAACCAAAAAGAAAACCCCAACAACAACCCCCAAACAAAACATACCTCTGTTGCCGGAAATCGCAGTGAACCTTTTTATTGACTTCCCAAATCCCAAATGGGGGCGGGAAGGGAAATCCAAGGGTCTGAAGAATCTCCACACAGTGCTGCGCTTATTCTTTCCAAATGACTGGGCGGAGGCCATGTTCTTCAGGTTCATGGTGTACTGGGTACGCAGACTCTTCATTTTTCGTCGAGCATCAAGTTCTGAAAGCAAACACAGTGACCACAGAACAGTCAACACATCATTGTCTGATCTCCAGTTGATCATTTAGTAGTCTACCATAAATTTCAAAGAGAGACTACTCATTCCTAATTTACACACTTGTACTCTCCCCCCCCCCCCCCCCCCCCCCCCCCCCCTCCCTGTTTCTGGATTCTCACATACACATCCCTTTTTTTTTTTTTTTTTTTTTTTTTTTTTTGCTGCCTCATCTTCTGTGACGTCCCCCGTCCTGCTGTTCCCACACCGCTCACTCCAATCTCCCGCCACTGCCATACCCAGATTTGTTGTTCATCTTCAGAGTCGGAGGTCCACAGGGAGCCAATCACTATCAGGCCGCCGTGGGCCACCAGCCAGAGGGGCCCTGCACTGCTGCTGGGTCACTTTGGTGGTGTTCAGTGGTGCCTGTTCTGAGCTAACATACGCAGGACACCACCTACTAAGCCCCCTACTAACGACAGTATTAGCTCAGTCGCGGAGCCAGACTGAGTGAGTTGCCCACCCGAGGTGGCAACCACCACAATGTCCCTCCAACGACCGTCCCCCGTGAACCTCCAACCCCAAAGGCTTTGACACAAACTCACCACAGGCACAGAAGTGTATGGGCAAACCGAATCTGAGGTCACCATGAGACCAGAGCAACTGGGACCACCGAATCAGAGGCAATTTTTTAATTGCATGATGATCAATGACAATGAGGATGACGTAATTATGCTGCTGTGGAAGTGCATATGCTTTGAGACTACTTGACAGGGCTTGTACTCTACGCTTACTATCATAATATATCCCGGCGTCAACCAGGCCCGAGAGATACAGACACCTGCAGTGTTGGTCAGGTAATTTGAGCAACACTCTCAAATTCGCATCCGTTAAGTGGATGAAGCTTAACTGTGTGGTCCCAGTCTTCCCACTGAGCCCACAGCACACTCACTCTGGGTAGGAGCCGGCCGGAGTCCGAAAAATCCCTATGACTCTTATGGGAATCGAACCCGCGACCTTCCAGTCCATAACCCAAGGCGCTAACCACTGCGCCATGGCGGCTGGCATACACATACCTTTCTTGAAGTAACATGGAATCTTGGGATCAAATTTGCATACTTCAAAATCATTCCATGACTTTTTTTTTTTCAAAACTTGTGGTACTAAATGTCAGTCATAATATAAACAGCAGTTTCAGTCGCTTCTATGTTCACTGTAGATTTTTACCAAGGATGTTATATCCTACAATTTTGCCAACATCACTGTGATCAGTGGTCTGGGAAAGCTGCAGGATATAGTAGAATTCAGCAGAGACAAAGAGAGATGGCAAACTCTGGTGGCATGGCATGGAGCTCCTACTGAGGACTGCAGTGATGGAGACAGTTGAGTTAAGTGGACTGTTACTGTACAAGTAAAAGTGAAACACATACCAAATTCATACAACAAAGTTTGGCAAGTACTGCTTGCAACTCTTGTCAACTCACATTCTGACCCAAGCCAAAAGCTTTGCCAGTTACTCATGTAAGCGAAAAGCCAAGACCTACATAACATTTTGTTACAACACTTTGAAATGTTATGTAAAGAAAGATTGACTTGGTAAAAGTCCCAACATTTAAGAGTTCACAGATATGTCTAAACATGACAGCAAAGTGCATTATATATATAATTATCTACTCCTATTAGATACTGTGTTATTACACCAAAGTATTCTATCTCTCTCTGCATTCCCTTACCAGGCGGGGTGCCTGGTCTTCTCCTGTGCTTGTGACTTTGCAGGAGGTCTGCCTGCTGGCCTCAGCCGACACATTCAAACTTCAGAGCAGCTCATTTCTTTGTAAAGGTTGCATGCTGAGTATGTCCATGTTTTCATAACCCACTGAATGCTGACATGAACTACACTTACAGGATCTTTAACATACACACTTGATCATCTGTATATATATATATATATAATATATATATATATATAACTTAATAAGTATCACAATGGGAATAAAGGCACTAGTTGGTCTGCACTTAAAAGCCCACACTGAGAAGTGAGATTTGAACCCAGGATTTCTTGGCCCTCAGGACTGAAATCAAACTCAAATGATTTAAACTTAACCACTTGGTTATCGTGGCTATGGCATCTGTCTGACAACTATGCAATGGCAGTCTTACACAAAATGGGATGGGATTTTTAAATGTGTGCACAATTGTCTCTAGAGATGGTACATCATTTAATCACTGTTACATATGAGTCTTGGTTTTAATTAATTATTCAATAGTTCTAAAGACAGTTAGAGACCATTTATACATGTACATAATATAGTGATGTGGGGTGGACCATTATAAAAAATCAGTTACATGTATCTGAACCACTCATGGTGCATGTTTCTCAGTTGTATGTTCTCGATTTTTAAAAATGTTGTTCACACAACCACAACACATGCCGTGATTTCTTTGGTGAATTGAAAATTATTTTCGTTTGTCTTCTCAAGCGGTCACCGGTATTAGCTGACTGTATGCTTTCGTTACTTGGCGTCAGCCTGACCGACTCACTAGACTCAAGTTGCCTGTCGAAAAATATACAAATTTATACATACATGTAGACTCTATGTTTAGGGAAAGGAAAGTTAGCCTAGTGTCAGAAATACATCTGAAGCCGAACTGACCTGACATTCCATTTCCCATCGCTCTCGCTATTGAAATATAACATTCACGAGCGATGCTTCTGTCAATATATTCTGGGTTGGAACAATCCCAGATACAGGGATAACTCCGTACAAGCTCGATAAAACGAAATGTTTCATTTTCGGATAGACCCGCCATCTTCGGAGTGTCTGGGCTGCACACCAGTACTAAAAAATCACTTTTCCTTCTGTTTTTCTATGTACTGGGGACGGTGTAGTACAGTGGTAGTACACTCGCTTTCCCAGCAAGTAAGCAGCGTCGAGCGTTGCGTTACCACTTGGATGGGTGACGTTTGCGGCCTTGGCTTCAGTACAGTTCCCCAGCTGTAATGGTACTGCCCTTTTAGGGTCAGGAAGGTAAAGCAGCGAGGGAGAGGAGATGGGCGCAGCCCTCATATGCTGGCCTAGAGAGTGAGGTCTCTGACGCCTCGCTCCACTACGACCTTATAGGTTATGGGACTCTTACCTTTTACCTTCTATGTACTCTTATATTCATAACCGCACGTACTAAGGATCCACAGAAATGAAAACCCCTTTTTGTGAAGACTAGCTCTGACTCAAATCATGGATTTTAACAAATTTGGTGGTTATGAAATTATATATATTTTTCAGCAAACACTGTACCCTCTAGTCCTTTGTCGTCTGCTAGCTTCCTTACCACAATATGCATGCGCGGGTGTAACTCTGTGGAATACAGGCAAACTTCATTTGTGGTTATTTCCAACGTTTCTCGTGACTACCTTGTATGCTCTTATGCCCTTCATCAAAAAGCAAGTTCACAGTCCATTTTTTCATGCTTAAAAAATCTGTGCGAAAATTCACCAACTTTTTTTCACTCGCAACTCTATGGAATACTACGTCACCCCCAAATTAATACCGGTGTGTAGCCCTGCTGTCAAGCCTTCTTTCAGAGTTTTGTCCCTTCGTTGCTCTTTTGTTAGAAAAAAGTAACAAGCAAAATGGCCGCAAAATTGAAGAAGAGAGCTCTTGCCGAATTCAGTCATGTTATTCAGGTATTATTTCTGTTTACTTCTTGTTCATATGTGATCATGATTTTTATTTTGATACCTAGCAAGTATAGGAAATTGAGCATTTTCACAACACTACTTTCTAGGGACAATATTATGTCGTACCCCCCATCGAAACGTAAATAATGATTTTACACAGTAACACCTCTCCTCCCCCCCCCCCCCCCCCCCTCCTTCAGCTCACACTCGATTTTATAAAAATAGATAAGTAAAATAGTATGACCTTTTCTTCTGGACTGTCTTGTTCATAACTTCTTGTCCTAAGATACACTATACTAGTATGTGACGTATGTCATTCCAGAATGTTCACGTGGATCTATGTCTATAGATCTAATCTCTCTCTCTCTCTCTCTCTCTCTCTCTCTCTTCTCTCTCTCTCTCTCTCTCTCTCTCTCTCTCATGCTCCCTCACCCTCTCTCTAAATCTCCCCCATAAAGATGCCAGGGGCCTGTCACTGTGTCAGTAAAAATATCCCCTCCTGGAAATTCTGTGCTAGGAATTCCCTCTTTTCTACTCCTCTCTTTGTAAACTTAAGTTGTTTTTTTTCTGCCTTGTTTGTTTTCTTCCTGTCACCTCCTTCTTGTCTATATTTTTTCTGCCTTCTCAGTCCATTCTCATACCTTTTTTCCAGAAAGACATGGAAGATAACAATTATCTCCAATGCCAAAGTCAGATGCGCTGGGTCTGACTTGTCAGACGCTTAACCCTTCCACTGCTGGATATAATTATTGGCGCTCACAGGAATTGCACTTAAAACCAAGAATTTTTAGCCGTGGCTACCTTGTTCTGTTTTAGGGTTTTTACATGCTTATGATTAACACTAGATAGGTAAACCTATACATTTTTGGAAAGTAAAGACAATGTAGAATGTGATACAAAAAACAAAAAAGACATTACCTAGTATGTAGCAGGAGGTATCCCACAAATTGTATTGAAAAAACTCCCTGACAGGTAAGCCATGTCACCCTCTACTTTTCATCAACTACACCCCTTTCATGGCAGAGACACAGAACAGAATGAACAACAAGGCAAAGCAACATGTGTTAAAGGCATTAGAAGTGTGAGATAAGACTCCACTTCATTCAGCATCTTATGTTGGTCACTAGCCTATCACTTCCACAACTGTCTCCTTTAGGTTGGTGTCAACAACATTCCTTTCCAGATCATCATCACTCCTAGTAACGCTAATCACACAAAGGACTGGAAGTTAGACACTTGAGGGACCCTACCAAGTGAAAAGGAGGCACTTTTCCCTAAAGTTACAATAGTTGATTGATGTTGAACCTGTACTGCTGTACTGGTTAACAGCAGCTCAGCAATGCAGTTTTGGGCATATGACAGACAGCAATAGTTGCTGTCTCTTTGTCTGAACGTTTGACAAGTAAGAAATGTTTAAAATTCAATTGTTTTGTTAAACTTCAGGAAGAACCAAAACCGGTGAAACGACTGCGGTTGGTACTGAGGCCTACACAGCCAGAGCTGCACCTGAAGCTACAGAGCAATAGCAGTCCTCAGGAGATTCTCCAGGCTCTGGTGGGCCTAGAACAGAGCTTTCCCATGGAGCAGTCAACAGCAGAAAGAATCTTTCCCGAGCTAATGGAACAGTATAACAGCAATCGAGATGCCCTAGTACGCAGCAAAATTCTTGGCATGTTTACACAGCTGGCCACCGTGCCGGGTTTCAACCCTCAGGTCATCTCAGATCAGCTGCTGCCAATGTTGCAGACGGAAGGTAAAATATATGTCTGTAGGATCGAGGGGGGGGGGGGGGGGGTAATGAATGTATTATATGTACTGTATGTGTATTATGTAGGTGAGGAAGGAATTTGTATGTGAATGTGCGCGTGCGTGTGTGTGTGTGATAATTATGCGTACGAACTCTCTCAAGTATGCACGTTCAAAATCTGTGACAGCTAAAGTGGCTAACATAAATTTATTTCCAATACATACAAAGTAGACAATGCAGGTATATATAATATCGAACAGTTCCTGTCCCCTTACCCTCATTTTGCAGTTTACATTATAAAATGGCATGCTGATCTAACTATGCTTTTCTTTCTTTTAAAATATCGCTTGAGTTTTGATGGACACTACAGCCGGGTGGTTATGACCATTTGACTTCTTTCCATGGGTCCATGAAGTTGTGGGTTCGGGTCATGGTGGGGTCAGGTGAATGAATTAAGGGTAAGGATTTTTACCATCTCTCAGGTCAGCTTCAAGTTCAGACCTGCCAGTGCCTTATATGCAGAAGATCAAATATAATATGTATGTTTAAGTTCACGTCAGTGCTCATACTCAGCATACATCCCCAAAGTTGGTATGTGACATCCTTCATCATGGATGATCGATATAAAAGAATAAAATGGAAAAGAATAAACAAATGGATGAGACTATAAACCCGAGGCCCCGTGTGCGAACGCACGCAGAACATCTTGCGCACACGTTAAATCCTGTTCCGCTTTTCATAAGAGTAGGCCATTGTGGGAACAGAGGACAGAATTTACAAAACCGCATACACACGGGGACTGGATGTAAAAAAGCACACAAGTGCTTATTCCATTATCCTCGATATAAAACTATAAAAGAATGAATGAAATGAAATGAAATGGTGGGCAAAAATGGTCACACACACACAAAATCTCACCATTGCCTGGTCAACCTCCGAGCTCTAGCCAAGGAATGTAAAAAAAAAGAATATTTTTTTTATCGGAGTTTAAAATTAATGCTTGTTGTGTGTTTGTGTGTGTGTGTGATTAATGCTTGTTGTGTGTTTTGTGTGTGTGTGTGTTGTGTGTGTGTGTGTGTGTGTGTGTGTGTGTGTGTGTGTGTGTGTGTGTGCAGAGTCTCACAAAGTGAAGAGCAACATAGTGTGTGTTTTGATCACCATTGGCTGCTGTCTGCCCAACAGTCTGTCTTTTCACCATCAGCTGGTCACCGCCGCCCAGCAGGTATGCTGCTAGCTTGTCTGTCTGTCTGTCTGTTTCTCTGCTTGTTCCTCTGTTGCCATAATTACAAAGGACTTGTAGATATCAGTGATCGAGAGGTAAAAATGATGGTGCTGCTCTTGTGGCCATGGGCTCTTCCCAGGGAGAGTGGCCCGAATTCCATGCAGAGAAATCTTCTGTGACTTAAAGTGGTATTCAAGATAGATCACTAAAATATGCTCAGAGTTCTTGTTGATTTAGCGTTTAAAAGATATGAAGTGACAAACATTACAGAATAGACATGTATAAAGGGGTGGAATCTGGTGAATAGCTCTTGAGTAGGGTGTCTCTGATTGCTCAGAGGGTTTACAGAAAAAGAAGGTAGAAAGAAAGGGTTTTTTGTTTCATTGTTTGTCTTTGGTATTGAGGTCAGATATAAAACTCTGATAGTGTATATTTTAATTTTTATTTATTCATTTATTTATTCTTTTATTTTGAGGATAATGGAATAAGCACTCATGTGCTTTTTTTTCCACATCCTGTCCCTGTGTGTATGTAGTATTGTAAAGTTTGTCATCCATTTCCACTGGCACACAGTGGCCTAACTCTTTCGAAAAGTGGAACAGGTTTTAAATTGTGTGCAAGATGTTCTACATGCATTCGCACACAGGACCTCAGTTTATAGTCTCATCCCTAAGAATAATGATGATATTATGATTACAAGTGTAATGCTGGTTACAGTAATGGTTGTAGAAAATATATCTCCCATGTGGGAATGCTGGGGTGTCCCCACATTCTGGAAATTCTGTGTTAGGAATTCCCTCTTTTCTATCCCTCTCTTTGTTTCTGCCATACTCTTTTTCTTACTGCCGCCGCCTTCTTGTCTTTTTTTTTTCTGCCTCCTTGGTCAATTCTCCTGCACTTTTTCCCAAAAAGACTTAAAAGAAAAATTCTCTCCCATGCCGAAGTCGGATTGCGCTGGGATGAACCTGACGTAACAGGTATTTTACAGCAGCACAACACAGCAGAAGCAGCATTTCTTTTTTGTTCCAACCGAAGCATGCCTTTCAAGGACTGACTATTATGAGTATGAGGAAGAAGAGGGCTAATACTTATTGAACTGAAAACTTAAAAAGAGAAGTGTATTAGCAGGTTTCATGAAGAAAAGGGTAATGGAAAAGAGAACATTCAGCCATGCATATGCATGCATGCACATATATATATGCACTGGTGTACTCACACACACGTGCAAGCATGCACACATGCACACACACACACACACACACACACACATACACACACACACACACACACACAGACACACACACACAGACACACACACACACACATGTACATTGTTGATAATAAGGGTTTTTTTGGTTTGTTTTTCTCTTCCTTTTTTTCTTCCCTTTTTGATATATATATATTTTTTTTTTTACAAAATCACAGCTCCTGACTAACACCAGCCATTTAGTGCGAGCCCGCTGCCTGGAGCTGATTGGTGAACTGAGCACGTCATGTGACCTGAAGGTGAAGGACACGGCCGCCACAGACAGCGCGCTGCATTTACTGGGGCAGTACACGGCTGACAATGATCCCCGAGTCAGAGCAGCAGCCTTCGCAGCCATGGTGAGGCGTCTGTGTGGTCATCGTTATAGTGATGATGAACAACATAGCAGTTAGTATTGTAATGTGTGTGCTGATCATAGTGTTGCGTAATGCTTGTTGTAGTGATCGATTTATTGTAATGCTTGTTGTGCTAATCGTATTATTGTAATGCTTGTTGTGCTGATTGTATTATTGTAAAACGTGTACTGATCATAATATTGTAAAGCTTGTACTGATTGTATAATTGTAATGCTTGTACTGATCATAATGTTGTAATGCTTGTACTGATTGCATAATTGTAATGATTGTACTGATTGTAGTATTGTTATGCTTGTAATGATTGTATTATTGTAATGCTTGTTATACTGGTAATATTATTGTAATGCTTGTTGTACTGATCGTATTATTGGAATGCTTGTACTGATCATATTGTTATAATGCTTGTACTGATCATAGTATTGTAATGCTTGTACTGATCATATTATTGTAATGCTTGTACTGATCGTATTATTGTAATGCTTGTACTGATCATAGTATTGCAATGCTTGTACTGATCATAGTATTGTAATGCTTGTACTGATATTATTGTAATGCTTGTACTGATCGTATTATTGCAATGCTTTTACTGATGAAGGATCTGTTAAGGACATGCCATTATTTTTCCCAGACACATCTGATGCCGTGATGGTCTAAAACCGAATGAGAGAGGAAGATATTATTGAAATGCTGGTAATGGTAGTGAAGAAAAATAAAAATTCTTTTTTTTTTCTTTTCTTTTTGAGTCGGCACTAATGTTTTAACTTCAGGGGAAAAAATCCCCTTGAAGGGGCATCTTGGTGGTGATTCAAACCTGGACTCAGACCTGGGCTGTCAGATCAAGAGCACACCGCTCTAACCACCAGGCTATCTTGTGCCCTGGAGTCATACCTGTTTAGGGATGGGCTCAGCCAGATTTATCTTGAACATGGCACACTGCCTGAAAAATGGAATGACTGTTCAAGGAGTTAAGAAAAGAGTCAAGTCAATCCCTAAAGTCAGAATGCAGCTACCTTAATGGTGGATAAAAATGGTCTCATACACACACACAAAAATCACACTATTGGTAAAACCTCAGAGCTCTAACAGTAAGGGTGGGGTGGGGGGAAGGTCAAGTCATTGTGATACTAAAGAATAAGTAGTATGCCTGTAGTAGTACTTAGTGAAAAATCGGTACGATGACTTGTCTGATGGAGACAAATTCCTAGTGGTTAAAGAGCTTCAAGCCACGTGGCCTGATAGTAATTTGTTTTCTTTTTTTTGTTGTTGATTTGTTTACATTGCCAAATCCGACATCACTCGGTCAAATGTGCAAAATTTAGCATGCCCCTTTCCTTTACCAAGTCCAAGTGTGGTCAGTTCCTGCTATAATTAGCACCAGCTGGCCCCAGCTGGGATTGGATGGAATGGATGCAAGAAGCTGAAAGTTGGGGGAAACTGACAGCACTGTGTTCCTTGGCTAGAGCTCCAAGGTTTTCTTTTTTTTTTTTTTTTTTGCTGCCTCATCTTCTGACGACCCCCGTCCTACTGTTCCCACACCGCTCATCCCAATCTCCCCGCCACAACCATACCCAGATTTGTTATGTCTCATCCTCAGAGTCAGAGGTCCACAGGGAGCCCATCACTATCAGGCCGCCGTGGGGCCACCAGCCAGAGGGGCCCTGCACTGCTGCTGGGTCACTTTGGTGGTGTTCAGTGGTGCCTGTTCTGAGCTAACATACGCAGGACACCATCTACTAAGCCCCCTACTAACGACAGTATTAGCTCAGTCGCGGAGCCAGACTGAGTGAGTTGCCCACCCCAGGTGGCAACCACCACAACGTCCCTCCAACGACCGTCCCCCGCGAACCTCCAACCCCAAAGGCTTTGACACAAACTCACCACAGACACAGAAGTGTATGGGCAAACCGAATCTGATGTCACCATGAGACCAGAGAAACCGGACCACCGAATCAGAGGCAATTTTTTTTAAATGCATGATGATCAATGACAATGAGGTTGACGTAATGCTGCTGCTGTGGAAGTGCATATGCTTTGAGACTACTTGACAGGGTTGTACTCTATGCTTACTATCATAATATATCCTGGCGTCAACCGGGCCCGAGAGATACAGACACCTGCAGTGTTGGTCAGGTAGTTTGAGCAACACTCTCAAACTCGCATCCGTTAAGTGGATGAAGCTCGACTGTGTGGTCCCAGTCTTCCCACTGAGCCCACAGCACACTCACTCTGGGTAGGAGCCGGCCGGAGTCCGAAAAATCCCTATGACTCTTATGGGAATCGAACCCGCGACCTTCCAGTCCGTAACCCAAGGCGGTGCTCCAAGGTTTTCTGTCCGATGGTGAGATTTGGGGCATACAACTGTTTTTACACACCATTAAGATAGAGTTCTGCTTTCTGAATTTGAGGATGGTGTCTAAACTGTAAACATGGTGAGGGTCGTTTTTTTTATGCACTTTTCCTGTCAGTTTGCTGATGAGTGTAACCCAAGCAACGTTCTGTTGTTCATGAGAGAGTTCTGAACAATTGAGAACTTGAGACATTTGCGTAAATTTTCCAGTTACGGTTGTACGAGCGAGGGCAGTCACTGAACCAGAGCGTGTATGGCCAGGCCTGCTCAGGTCTGAACGACGACAACGAAGACGTTCGGCGAAAAGCTGTGAAACTCATCTGGGTGCTTAGCCGCTTATACCCTGAGAGGTAAGCTTGCAGTTTGTTTTGATATTCCCCCCATGGGGATGCCAGGGGCCTGTCAGTATAGATAGCATCCCCACCTTCTGGAAATTTTGTGCTGAGAATTCCCTCTTTTTTTATTCTTCTCTTTTGTTTCTGCCTTGTTCCTTTTCTTCATGTCACCTCCTTCTTGTCTATTTTCTGCCTTCTTGGTCCATTCTCCTGCCTTTTTTTCCAGAAAGACTTCTGTAACAATTTTCACTCAACCACGCCAAAGTCGGATGCGCCGGTCCTGACTTGTCAGGCACTTAACAGCTGCGCAGCGCATTTTCACTCCTATGACAAGCAGTAGTTGCTATCTGAGCTTTCGATGAAGAAGATGAAGTTTATTTTGATATGGTTTGACATATATGCCAAAAAACCCCAATATGTCTGCATTTGTTTGATTGTTTTGATATGTTGGAAAATTTTCTGAATCGCTTTTGTAGATTGCTTCATTGAATGATTCAAATGTGCTTGGTTTTGAGACTATGTTATTTATGGAAGAAGCCATATATTGCCTTTGTGAAGTTGAAGCAACCGATTGATAACAATCTGTTACTAGCTTTTTTGTTTGTTTGTTTGAATTTGTATTAAATCTAAGCTTTTGTGAGATTTTGTGGGTTTTTTTGTTTCTCAGCTAGAGCTCTGACGTACACCACTGGTGAGATTTTTTGTATGCAACTGTTTTTACCCACCATGAAGGTAGCCGCATTCCATCAAGGATGGTATCTAAATTCAACATCTGTGTCCATGCGTTTTTTAAAATTTTTATTTTGTCATCCGTTACTACTGGCATGCATTGGCCTACGCTTCCAAAAGGCAGAATTGGTTTTTAACATATGCACAAGATTTTCTGCCTGTGTTCATACATGGGGTCTCAGTTTAAAGTCTTGTCCAAAGGACTTTTGGGGGTGTGGAGTCAGTACTGATGTTGACTCCAGGGGTAAAATCCTTCTGAAACCTTCAGGTGGCTCAATCCTGGGTCGTCAGATCACAAGCGCAACACTCTATTCACAAGACCATCCTGCCTCCCCTTGGAGATAGTAATCTATTAAAACCACTTCATGGAATGATCTGAGAAGAATTCATCAGTAAGAGGCTTGGTGTGTGGAGAGGGTTAACACTGTTCCTACATTAAAGCACGCAGAACATCTTGCGCACACGTTCAATCCTGTTCCGCTTTTCGTAAGAGTAGGCCATTGTGTGCCGGTGGGAACGGATGACAAAGTTCACAAAACTGCATATACACGGGGACTGGATGTAAAAAAGCATATCCATTATCCTCGATATAAAAGAATTTTTTTTTAAAAGCAAAAAAAAAAAAAGCAGAGAACCCCTCTTTCCCAGTACACGTGCACTGTGCACATTATTTTGTATGCTACAGTAACCCAGTAGTAGTGGGTGATACAGAGGGAAGGGTTAGTAGATGGTTGGTTACCCTATAGCGGGTTACCCGTAGGGAAAAGGTTACGGTCATGTCCCTGGCTGCAGCTAGCAATATGTCGTGATAACGCATTTCTGCTCTGTGTGTGTGTGTGTGTGTGTGTGTGTGTTGTTTTCAGTATGGTGAACTGTGGGGGTGATGGGAGTGAGGAGTTGCGATTGGTGGACGACGGTTTTGCTAAAATCTGCAACATGATGAATGATCTGTCCATGGACGTCCGCATTGAGTCTGCTGCACTGCTGGTAAGGAGATGGTTTGGTTATATGTGTGTGTGTGTGTGTGTTTAGTGTGTGTGTGTGTGTGGTGTTGTGTGTGTGTGTGTTTTGTGTGTGTGTGTGTGTGTTTAGTGTGTGTGTATTTTGTGTGTGTGTGTGTTTATTTAGTGTGTGTGTGTGTTTGACTGTGTTTGTGTGTGTTTAGTGTGTGTGTTTTTAGTGTGTGTGTGTGTGTGTGTTTAGTGTGTGTGTGTTTAGTGTGTGTGAAACAAGCAACTTGATTTAAATCAGGCTGAAAAAATATTTTTTAAACAATCCACCTCAAATCATTCTTTTTCATATATAAAATAGTATTAATGAAATAATGAGAATTATGATCAGGAAATCAGAGTTAGGATGGTTTGTCATTATATCAAAAGTGAATGATTTCTTGTCAGAAAATAAATGAAGATGTGATTGAAATGTTCAACAATATGTTGAAGATGACGCCAAACGAAAAACTCTTTGGCTGTGGATGCAACATGAGTTAACTTTACTGAAGTTCAAGTGAAAGAGATATTTTCAGGGAGAGTGTGAGACCATGACATGGCATCACTTTTTTTTTTTTTTTCCCTTCTAGTCTACATGTATTTTGTTTTTCTAGAAGGATTTTGCCACGTACCAATCTCTCGTTAGTATTTTGGATTCGTTTATTTGTTGTAAATGGAGGAGGTGCTGGTGGGAGGGATGCGGGATAGCCTAGTTTTGTATCACATTGCGCTTGTGATCTGAAGGCCCATCTTAACCATGCTGCCATCTTTCTTCTTGTTTCGTTTCCAATTTTCTTCCAGGGTTCCATGCATCAAGTCAGTGGACAGTTTTTGGAGCAGACACTGGACAAAAAGCTGATGTCCAACATGAGGGTCAGTATGCCCCTGTGTCGCTGTATTTGTAGGAGTGCAAAATAAAGAGTAAAGTTATGTAATAACGTCTAGATGATTACTGTCTGTATAGCGTATTTTTTGCACAACACTACGTGATGCTTCACACCACAACATAACACAGCACAACATAACACAGCACAACACACACACAGCACAACACACACACATGCATGCATGCACGCACGCACACGCACACACACACACACACACACACACACGGTAGATCTCTCTCTTTCTCTCTCTCTCCCTCCCTTCTCTCTCTCTCTCTCTCTCTCTCTCTCTCTCTCTCTCTCTCTCTCTCTCTCTCTCTCTCTCCCCCTTGTATTTAGTCTCCTATTTTAGGGTCGTCTGGTACCACTTAAAGTGGAAAGACGTTAAAATTGAAGACTTACTTAACTACTTACTTACACACTCACACACTCACACACACACACACACACACACACACACACACACACACACACACACACACACACACACACACACACACACACTCTCTCTTCTCTCTCTCTCTCTCTCTCTCTCTCTCTCTCTCTCTCTCCTCTCTCTCTCTATCACACACACATACATACACACACACACACATTGATAAGTGTATGCACACATGCATGTGTACTTACATACACGTACACACACATACTCTCTCCTCTCTCACATACGCCCATCACACACACACACACACACATATTCATGAGTCTGCACACACACACATGCATGTGCACACACACACACACACACACACACAACTGATCCATTAAAAAACCCCAACCAAACCCCATAAAAGCATACCTTTCGTTTCATTCAGCGAACCATCTTGAAGTAGAAATTCGACTGCAATGTCTCACTCTCTCACAAGCCTTGTACATAAATAATGATTTCAGCGGAAAGTTAGCGCCCATGAGCGTGCCAAGGAGCACTTCGAGTCGGGAGAATGGGCCACTGGGGCAAGATGGGCTGACGACAGACCTCGAGAAAACATGGACGCTGAGAGCGTCAGCTTGATGAATGTCGGAGCATGCGGAGCCTTCGTTCACGGACTGGAGGACGAGTTTTTGGGTAAGGCAAAGCTCGTGACCCGCTGCGAGGTCGTGGCTCTTTGTGTTGGTCTGCCGCAGGTTGGTTTTTTTTTTTTTTGTGCTTTGGGGATTGAGTGTGAGGAATACAAAGCGAAGGTGACTTGTTTTATGTTTCTCTGCCTTACTTTAAACTGGCTGAAGGGGGGCAGGCAGCCTTTGTGAAGAGTGTTGCGCTCGTGGTGTGATGGCCCCGTATTGAGACACCATGGAGGTGCGCCCATTTTAGGGGATTTTACTGTGGAGTTAACTGTATTACTATCTCCACTCTCCCAAAAGTCTTTTGGATGAGACTATAAACTGTGGCCCTGTGTGCGAACTCATGTAGAACATCTTGCATACACATTGAAAACCTGTTCCGCCTTTTGGAAGAGTAATCCTCTGGTAAAAACGGATAACAAAACTTTTTTTTTCTTTTAATACATGCACACAGGTTTTGTGTTAAAAAATCATCCCCAAAGACAAATTGCAGCTACTTTAATGTTGGATAGTAGGGAAAGGGGGGGGGGGGGGGGGAGGGGGAAGTCGCATTCGCAAAAATCTCACCATTGGTGACTTAAAAAAAAAAGAGAAAAAAAAAGGGGGGAAAAGAGAAGAGGAATGAAAAAAACAAAAAGATAAACAGTCTTTTGTGCTCGTAGCGTAAGCCATAAACATGTCTGCTTATTTTTAATTTTTATTTCGGGTTGTGATTGTTGTTGTCATTTTGGGGTTGTTGTTTTTTTCATTATTTATGGTTTTATCTTTTCTTTTTCCCATTGTGTACTTGGTTCTTTAGTCTTTTTGTTGTTGTGTTTGGGGCTAGTTCTTGTTAATCAAGGCATTTTATAAAGGCTTCCACTTACAGTACAAATACTTCTGTTTTTGTTGTTGTTGTTTTGTTTCTTATTATGCATGAATGTCCATATACGGACGAAAATATTTTAATATATGGGAAATGGTTGCCTGGGTCTGCGATATTGATTTGCGCTATTTTATACTTGTTGATTGTTTTTAGCTATGCCTGTTTGTAACCCGCATGAATTTCTCGTATTTCTATTTAAGATATTAAAGAGGTCATATTCATTGACTGTCTGTTGAATGTTTTTAACTCTGCTTGCTTGGAACCCACATGAAAATTTCTCATATTTTTTTTTAGATATTAAAGAGGTCATATTCATTGACTGTTTGTTGAATGTTTTTAGCTCTGCTTGCTTGGAACCCACAATGAAAATTTCTCATATTTTTTTTTTAGATATTAAAGAGGTCATATTCATTGACTGTTTGTTGAATGTTTTTAGCTCTGCTTGCTTGGAACCCACAATGAAAATTTCTCATATTTTTTTTTTTTTAGATAATAAAGTTAGGCCATATTCATTGGACCCTTGCTGCTTTCCCTTTTGCGCAGAGGTGCGGAACGCTGCCTTGGACTCGCTGTGTGAACTGGCGGTGCAGTCGCCAAGGTTCGCCGTGCTGTCGCAGGACTCCATCATCGACATGGTGAACGACGAGATCGAGAGCGTGCGTCTGAACGCCATCCACAGCCTGCACAAGCTGAGCCGTCACCTGACGCTGAGGGACGACCAGCTGGATATCGTGCTGGGCGTGTTGCAGGTGAGTTGGTGGGTAAAGGTAAAGGTAAAGGAGTCCCATAACCTATAAGGTCGTAGGGGAGCGAGGCGTCAGAGACCTCACTTCTCTAGGGCCAGCATATTGAGGGCGGTGGCGCCCATCTCCTCTCCCTCGCTATTTTACCTTCCCTGACCCTAAAGAGGGCAGGTACCCATTTACAGCTGGGTGAACTGGGGGAACTGTACTGAAGCCAAGGTGCGCAAACGGTCACTCATCCAAGTGGTAACCACGCTCGACGCTGCTTAACTTGGCTGGGGGAAAGCGAGTGCTCCGACCACTGAGCTATCCCGTCCCCTGAGTTGGTAGACAGTGGTGATAATCATGATGATGATAAGGATGATGATGATGGTCATG
>CM054155.1:39661395-39691395 GCA_028751875.1 Rapana venosa | reverse complement strand
GGATGTCTTCATGGTGGCTCGATCCACCATATCACGAGTGCAACACTCACTCTAACCACAAGGCTATCCCGCCTCTACCCCACCCCACTCCACCCCATTCTTTTGTTTAGTTGTTTGACATGTGCATAATGCACAGCGCACATAACAGAATCTCTAAGTTCTTTGACATGTGCATAACAATACAAGCGCACACAAAACAGATTTCTGAAATCACTATTTAGTGGAAGGACGTTAAACTGAAAACAGACCCTCTATTGATGATATTCCCCCTCCCCACCCCCACCACTCCCCCATCCACCCACCCCCACCTCCCAAAAAAAAAAAAAAAAGGACTAGCACCCAGACCACCCCTGGCTAACCCCCGGAATGTGCGAAAGACCTGGTCGTGTTTTCAGGCCCTGGAGGATGCGGAGGACCAGGTGGGGGAGAAGGTGGTGGCCGGGATGGCGGCCAGCACGGGAGAGTTTCTGAAGCAGTTGCTGGCCAAACTGTCCGGGCTGCCCGCCCTTGACCTCAACTCGGCCGAACACCTGCTGAGAATCTGCGTGCAGTAAGTGCAGGGAGGGATGGTTTGGATGGTTGGTGGGGGGGAGTAGAAATTTTTTTCTTTGGGTTTTTTTGGTGGGGTTTTTGTTTTGTTTGTTTGTTCCATGGGTAGAGCTCTGAGGTTCACCAGTGGTGAGATTTTTGCATATGTATGTGCGACCGTTTTGGGTGGGGTTGGGTTGTTTTTTTTGCCCAGCATGCACCCTGAAACGTGGCAAGGCATGGGCTCCACCAGGTTCAACTTGCCCAAACGTACTGGCTGAAAGGTTCGAGGTAGTACCCTGTTGAGGCTTTTAAGTCAAGTGAATTGTGATATTGTAAATGCGGACAGAATTTGAATTGGTCAGATTGGACACCTTAAATAGGTTTTTAAAAAATTTATTATCATTTTCTTGTTGTTGTTATTTATTATTATTATTATTAATTATTTTTTATTATCATCATTATTATTATTATTATCATCATCAACATCATTATCATCATCAACATCATCATCATCATCATTTTTATTGTTGTAATTATTGTTGTTGTTATTATCACAATTATTATTACTACTACTACTACTACTACTATTTATCATTATTAATATCATTATTGTTATCAGTATCACCATCACATCATAATTATTGTTGCTATTATATTTTCATAATTAATATCATCATCATGATTGTTGTTGTTGTTATCATAACTTCAGCAACCACTAGTAGTAGTAGTAGTAGCCGTAGTCATAGTAGTAGTAGTAGTAGTAGTAGCAGCAGCACTTACTATATTATTGTCATTTTTAATCATTATTGTTGTTGTTATGATTATTATTATGACTGTCATTATCATTATTATGATCATTATTAGTATCAGCATAATTTCTTTTTTCATTATTATTATTGTTGTTGTTCAGTCACAAGCTCATCCCGACTGGCCTGAAAATGGCCCCAGATGGTGCCAGTGGAAGCTCAGCCCTGTTCAGTCATTCTACTGTGTTTGTTGTCCAGGGATCTTGAACGTGTGGAAGCACTGGACAGTCAGAAGTCGGCCTCTGCAGAATGCCTCAGCCTCTACCTGTCCTCGCAGCTGACTCTGACGGAGGTGAGTTGTGCGAGATTGGTCGTTGAGTCGACTGTTGCTCCGACTCCCACCACTGAAACTTTTGCTACTTGGGGGGTGGTGGAATATACCCTAGTGGTCAGACCCTTGCGCTCGTGATCTGATGGTCCTGGATCAAGTCACCACAGAGGCACCCTTTCCCTAGAGTTGATATCACACAGCACACAAATCCAACATCACTCAGTCAAGAAAACTTAATTTAGCACGCCCCGTCCTATTACCTAGTCCAAGTTTGGTCAGTTCCTGCTATAATTAGCTCCCCTGTGGGGGGGGGGGCCTCTCAGTATAAAAAGCATCCCCACCTTCCTGAAATTCTGTGCAAGAAATTTCCACTTTTCTATCTTTCTCTCTTTTGTTTCTGTCTCTCTCCTTACCTTTCTGTCATCTCTCTTGCTTATTTTCTACCTTCCCGGTCCATTCTCCTGCCTTCTTTTGAGCAGATCTTTAAAAAAAATATTCTGTTTTCATTATATGACACTTTGCCTGTTGTTTTTTTGGTTCTGGCAGCCAGGTAGTGATATTTAAACACTGGGATGTGCACAGGATGTCCATTCTGCAGTGTTGTTTGCCCATGTGGCCCTTTTTTATGTATATTTTTTTGTACTTGAAAATGTTTGTTATAATTTTTTACACTTTTTTGTAATCTGGGGGTGATACATTAAGCGGAATGGCCGGCATCCTCAGCACAGCCTGGTTTATCAGCCTTAAGGAATGAAATGATGGAGGTATCGTGTCATTTAATGGGTTGTTGTTTTTTTCCAGAAGGACAGTGTTAGATATTTGAAGGGTTGAGGAGGTGTTGGTTTTGAATTTGAAAGTGAAAGTTACCGGAGTGACTGAAACTGATTGAGGTGACAGACAGCTCTGATATGGGTTTCGTGGTCGGTAGGGCTGTAAACAATATGGAATGAATGAATGCCATAATTAACACCAGCTGGGCTGGGATGGGATGGACTTGAGAGCAGCTGAAAGTTGGGGAAACTGACTGACAGCTGTGATCAGTACTGACTCCACTTCCCCAAAAGTTGTTTGGATGAGACTATAAACCGAGGACCTGTGTGTGAATGCGCACAGAACATCTTGCGTGCACGTTGAAAACCCATTCCTCCTTTCAGAAGAGTAGGCCATTTTGTGCCGGTGGGAATGGATGTAGAATTTTTTTTTTTTAAACGCGTGCACACAGGTCAACGTTGTGTATTGACACCATCCCTGAAGTTGGAATGTGTCTACCTTAGAGGTGGGGAAGAAAGAACAGTCACGTGTAATGCAAAAATCTCACCATTGGTAGGTAAACCTTGCCTCTCTAGTCAAGGAACAACAACGAAAAGAAAATGTGCTGTGGTGTAGTATAGTGTCCCAAAAGTGACATTTTTGCTAATCTGTGTCTGTGTGTGTGTGTGTGTGTGTGTGTGTGTGTGTGCGCGTGCATGCATGTACACGTGTGTGTGTATGTGTGTGTGTGTGTATGTGTGTGTATGTGTTGTGTGTGTGTGTGTGCGTGCGTGCATGTGTGTGTGTGCGTGTGTGTGTGTGTGTGTGTCTGTGTGTGTCTGTGTGTGCAGCTGATCAAAGGAACGATGAAGTTGGACACGGAGAAAGTGTATCAGGAAAACATCTCTGCCTCTGTGGAAAAGGTTTGTCTGGCATCACACTCTGTGTGTTTCTTCACCTTCTGCGTGTTCATCCCACGTTTTATCACATACCTAGGGGGCAGGATAGCCTATCAGTTAGTGCGTTGCACTGGCAGCAGTCTGGCAACCCGTGATCGATCTCAGATTCGCGCTAACCACTGAGACACCCACACAAGAGGGGTTTTTTTCCCTCCCCCCCCAGGAGTTAATAACATCAGTGCTGACTCCTCTTCCCTGAAAGTCCTTTATATGAGACTATAAACTGAGGTCCTGTGTGCACATGTTAAAACCTGTTTTGTCTTTCTGAAGAGTAGTAAACCGTGAGGTCCTGGGTTCGATTCCCAGCCTTGCCCTTTCTTCCCAGTTTGACAAAAAAATCGAACTGAATGTCAAAGTCCTTCAGATGAGACTATAAACCGAGGCCCCGTGTGCAAGCACATGCAGAACATCTTGCACTCACGTTAAATCCTGTTCCGCTGTTCGAAAGAGTGGGCCATTGTGTGCCGGTGGGAGCAGATGACAAAATTTTAAAAACCGCATACACACGCATAAAAAATTAAAAAATCATAAAAAATGTCATCTGAGCGCTTTGATTTGTTGCTTTACAAGATTCAGCACTATATAAATTCCATACATTATTATTATTATTATTATAGACCATTGTGTGCTGGTTGGAATGGATGACAACATTTTTTTTAAAAATGCACGCAGACTGGTGTCGTTTTTAGATAACGTCCTCAAAGTCAGAATAAGGCTACCTTCATGGTGGGTTAAAATGGTCGCATAGTACTGCAAAATCTCACCATTGGTGAACCTCGGAGCTTTATTCTGAGGAATAGGAAAATACCTAAACATGGTTCGTCTTCACTTTTGTCATATTATGTAACACAGTCAGACTTGTAACTTTTTTGTTCTTTGTCGTCAGATTTTGTATGGAGCTTAGTTTCAGTTTTATGTGTTCAGGGTTTCTTTGTTTTTTTTGTTTTTTATTGGGTTTGTTTGTTTAATTTTCTAGGATTTAAAAAAAAGAAGATTTTTTCTTCTTATTTTCATCAGATTCAGGCACATTTCCTGTGTTGTTGGGAGTTTTTAGACAAATGGGAGACAATATTCTTTTCGAAATGCTTCACCATGTACCTTTATTTTTTTCATTCCCTTTTTTTTTTGCAGAGAGGATTCATCATACTTGGGGAAAAGTTCTCTCTGTCTTTCTCGCTCTCTCTCTCGCTATCTCTCTCTCTCTCTCTGTCTCTGTTTCTGTCTTGCTGGGGTACGTGGTGCCTTTTTCTTCTTCTGTTCTTTGAACTTTACAGAAGGTCTGCCCACTGGCCTCAGCTAACTGACACATTCCAACTTCAGAGCATCTCATTTCATGGTGTAGGTTGCATGCTGGGTATGTTTGTGTTTCCCTTACCTAACTGACCGGCCGCTAGCATGAATCACAGGACTTTCAACATGCGTATTTGATCTTCTGCATGGGTATGTACATACACGAAGGTAACGAAGACACTGGCAGGTTCAAGACTTAAGACGTTAATGTAGGAGGTCATACAAAAAAAACAAAAAAAACAAAAAAATCATGTCATCTGAGCGCTTTGATTTGTTGCTTTACAAGATTCAGCGCTATATAAATTCCATACATTATTATTATTATTATTATAAAAATCCCCCACCTCTAATTCACTGACTTCTCTGTTGTTTGTTTCGGCAGATTCTGCAGCTGACGAATCAGCTGCAGACGCTGTTTCTGGGTCTGGGGGCCGAACTGACGGCGCTGATTCGGCAGACGGAGGTCAAGACGCAGGCCATGCAGCTCCTGTTCCGCCTGGAGCGCTCCTCCCTGGGGGAGAAGATCCGCGCCGCCAACAACTTTCGGCAGTACCTCTCCCTCATCAAAAGGTAGCCCGGTTTCCATGATTACTGTTAATGGTCCTCCCGTAACCCGCCAGGGTCGTAGGGGTGCTGCATGGTGGACAATAAAATGAGGTCCCGTGTGTTACAAATAATTATTCAGCGCACGTAAAAGAACCCATGGCAACAAGAGAGTTGTCCCTGGCAAATTTCTTAGAAAAAAGCTACTCTGATAGGGAAACAAATACAGTTGCAAAAAAACACAAAAAAAGGGTGGCCCTGCTCTTGTGGCGACGTGCTCTCCTTGGGGAGAGCAGCCCGAATTTCACGCAGAGAAATGTTGTGACTTAAAGTGGTACAGATAAAATTAAAATAAAAGAACCACGTATATGTCATCAGAGAGCTCACAGACCCATACACAAATCAACACATTATGCTCTCTGTGCAAAACAACACGTGTTTGACATACTCCCACACATGTTTATGGAACAAGGTTGTTTAGACACTCCATGTGAACCAGCTGGCTCCACTTAGCGTGGTCGTGGGCGAGTGCCTGGGTGACATTGAAGTCCTTCCCTGTCCAATCATGGATGTTGTCGGCCCACTTTCTCCTCTGTCTGCCCCGTCTTCTCTTCCCCTGGACTGTTCCTTGCAGGATGGTCTTTGCAAGTCCTTCTGAGCGTTTCCATGATAGAGAAACAAGTATAGAGTTGCAGGCAGGGAAAGAGAAAGAGACCAAAAGGGAAGACCTAGCAAGACCTGGGCTGCCTGTATTGCAGATGGTCTTAGAGAAAGGGGCATAAATAAGGAGGAAGCTGAAAACAGAAAGAGATGGAGAAGGCTCATCAATGTCAAACCTCCCCTTGGGAGAAACATGACAAAAAAGGAAGAAGAAGAAGTTACAGTCAGGAAAAGGAAAAAAAGTAATGGGTTGCGCTGCTCTTGTGGTGACGCACTCTTTCCCTAGGGAGAGCAGCCCAAATTTCATGCAGATAGATATGCTGCGATGACTTAAAAAGTGATATGTAGTGCAATCATAAAATGTGAACAAAGTGAAATTGAGCTCTGAATTTTTGGTGGGTTTTGTTATTTGATGTTTGAAATAGATCTGGTGTAGTCACTTTTCTAGTCATGTGTACATACAACTAATTATTCTTAATTTTGGTCTGTGTGCGTGTGAGAGTGAGTGAGTGAGTGAGACTTGTATATCAGGGGGTCACATGGAGTGCTTACACAACCCTGTTCCTTAAACATGTGTGGGAGTATGTCAAACACATGTTGTTTTGCACAGAGAGCATGATGTGTTGATTTTTGTATGGGTCTGTAAGCTCTCTGATGACATATACGTGATTCTTTTATTTATTTTTATTTATTTATTTTATTTATACCATTTTAAGTCACAAGATTTCTCTGTGTGAAATTTGGGCTGCTCTTCCCGGGGAGAGCGTGTTGCCGCAAGAGCAGCGCCACCCTTCTTTTTTTTTTTTCTTGTCTGCAGCTGTATTTGTTTCCCTATCAGAGTGGCTTTTTTCTAAGAATTTTGCCAGGGACAACTCTCTTGTTGCCGTGGGTTCTTTTACGAGCGCTGAAAATTTTTTGTGTAAAACACGGGACCTCGGTTTATCATCTCATCTGAAAGACTAGCGCCCAGACCACCACTCATGGTCTAATGGATGGGGGGGGCAAAAGTTTCAGGCCAAAACGGGATTCCAACCACCCGCACGCACACTTTCAATCCGGACTTTTCGCATTCTAGACAGGCGCGCGTTACCTCCAGACCGCCGATTCCTTCAGACATGTTATCCTTCGCTCGTAACCTAACCGAACTTCTCTCCGCTTTCTAATTAAAATAATAATAATAATAATCTCTTTCTAATGTCTCTCTGCTTTAAGATAACTGAAAAGTAAAAAAAAAAAAAAGGTAAAGGAGTCCAATAACCTATAAGGTCATAGGGGAGCGAGGAGGCGTCAGAGACCTCAACTTCTCTAAGGGGCCAGCATATTGAGGGCAGAGGTGCCCATCTCCTCTCCCTCGCTGCTTTTACCTTCCCTCACCCTAAAAGAGGGCAGGTAGGTACCCATTTACAGCTGAGGTGAACTGGGGGGGGGGGGGGGGGGGGGGGAACTGTACTGAAGCCAAGGCGTGGCGCATACAAACAGGTCACCACCCATCCAACTGGTAACCACCACGCTCGACGCTGCTTAACCTTGGCTGGGAGGAAGAAAGCGAGTGCTCCACCGAAAAGTATATATATGTGTGTAAACAAAAAAACAAAAAAGGGCGGCGCTGCGCTTGTGGCGACGCGCTCTCCCGCTCTCCCCGGGGAGAGCAGCCCGAATTTCACGGAGAGAAATCTGCCGTGACTTAAAGTGGTATGAAATGAAATCTGAGCGCTTTGATTTGTTGCTTTACAAGATTCAGCGCTATATAAATTCCATACATTATTATTATTATTATTATTACTGAAGCCAAGGCGTGGCGCATACAAACAGGTCACCCACCCACCATCCAACTGGTTACCACCACACTGCTTAACTTTGGCTGGGAGAAAGAAAGCGAGTGCTCCACCGAAAAATATATATATGTAAACCGTGAGACAAAAATCTCTGTTCTGTGTGTCTGCCTGCAGCGTGGTGGAGAGCGACCTGAGCATGTACGACGGCTTCACGCGGCAGGCGGTGGCGCTGACGGAGACGCTGGACTGGTCGCAGCTGCAGGCGCTGCCGGCCGTCTTCCGCAGCCTCTGCCAGCTGCTGCGCCCCGCCGTGGTGGCCCTGCCCGGCGACGTGCGCCGCATGCGCGCGGTGATCGAGGCGCCCCCAGCAGCCCAGTCGGACGTCGCCTTGGAGTTCCCTGGCGGGCTCGGGGTCAAGGTCGCCATGGTGGCCACGCTGCGCAACGTGGAGGACACACACGGCGTGTCGGTGATGGTGAGGTTTGAGTTTGTGTTTTGAGTTTGTGAGTTTTGAGTTTGTGAGTTTTGAGTTTGTGAGTTTTGAGTTTGGGTTTTGGCGATCGATGGATGAGGGGTTTTTTGGGTCGGGTGGGTTGGTTGGGGAGGGGTGGTTGGGGAGGGGGAGGGTGTGGTGGTTGGTGGGTGGGGGAGGGGGGAGGGTGGGGGTGGGGGTCGTAGGGAATGGGGTGGGGGGAGGGGAGATGGCAACTAACCTTTTTTTTTAAATTTATATATATATCGAGGGACGGAGCACTTGCTTTCCCCCAGCCAAGTTAAGCAGCGTCGAGCGTGGTTACCAGTTGGATGGGTGACCGTTTGCACGCCTTTGGCTTCAGTACAGTTCCCCCAGTTCACCCAGCTGTAAATGGGTACCTGCCCTCTTTAGGGTCAGGGAAGGTAAAGCAGCGAGAGGGAGAGGAGATGGGCGCTGCCGCCCTCAATATGCTGGCCCTAGAGAAGTGAGGTCTCTGACGCCTCGCTCCCCTACGACCTTATAGGTTATGGGACTCCTTTACCTTTACCTCCCTTTTCCTATATATCGAGGATAATGGAATAAGCACTCATGTGCTTTTTTTTTACATCCAGTCCCCGTGTGTATGCGATTTTTGTCAATGTTGTCATCCGTTCCCACCGGCATGCAATGGCCCTACTCTTTCGAAAAGCAGAACAGGATGTAACGTGTGCGCAAGATGTTCTGCATGCGTTCGCACACAGGGGTTTATAGTCTCATCCGAAGGAGCGAGAGTGAGACTTGTGTGAGAGAGAGAGAAGTGGTGGAGCGAGGGTTTGTGTGTGTAGGGAAGGGGAGGTGCTGTAATGAAATATCAGTGTTTATGCCGACCTTTTTTTTTTCCTTTTTTTTGTATCTCGGCTACAGCTTGCGAGATCCACCAATGGCAAGATTTTTGTGTATGCAATTAGGGTTGTTGTTTTTTTTAACCCACCATTATGGTAGCTGCATTCTGACTTCAGAGATGATGTCTAAACATGACACCAGTGTGCTTTTAAAAAAAAATTTTGTCATCCATTCTCACTGTCACGCAATGGCCTAGTCTTCTGAAAGGCGGAATGGGTTTTAACAGCTGCGCAAGATGTTCTGCATGCATTTGCTCACAGGACCTCAGTTCATGGTCTCATTTGAAGGATTTTCAGGGGCAGTGGAGTTGGTATTGATGTTAACTCCACAGAAAAAAATCCCCTCACATGGGTGTCTCGGTGGTAGCCCAAACGTGGAATTGAACCCGGGCCATCAGATTGTGAGCGCAGTGCTCTAACCACCAGGCTACCCTGTTCCCCCATGTTGTTGTTGTGATTGAATTTACATCCCAGTGGAGATATTTAAGGACTGCTGTTTTCCCATGCCAACATTATGATCTTTAAGCTTTTCGTGATGTTGCTGTGTTGTGTGTATGTGTGTGTGCATATGTATGTGTGTGTACTTCATTTTTATTCTTCTAAATTTTTTTGTTCTTTCTTTGTTTGCCTGTGTCCAAGGTTCGATACCCAGACCAGGTTTCCCAGTACGTGACCCCTGAACTCTCGTCCTGGACTCGGTTAGGACCTTTGACCCATCGGCTGGTGACCCCTGTCATGCTGTCCCACTTCTCCTGGACAGGTGAGAAAAACAAAACCACCTCTAGGCTAGTGTTTTCTCTGTTTTTTTATGTATATATAGGGGACAGGATAGCCTAGTGGTCAGAACATTGCGCTCGCAATCTGACGACCTGGGTTTGATTTCCGTTCAAGGGGATATTTTCCCCTGGAGTTAACATCAGTGCCGGTGGAAACAGATGACAAAATTTACAAAACCCCATACACACGGGGACTGGACATAAAAAAGCACATGAGCGCTTATTCCATTATCCTTGAAAGAATAAAGAATAAATAAATAAAAGAATAAATTTTTAAAAAATTTAAAATTTAAAAATACAACTGCATGTGTGCTGGGAAAGAGGAGTTCTCTCCCTTAACATAGGGATAGTGCTAGCCACTAGTTATTTCCCTTCCCCCCCCCCCCCCCCCCCCCCCCCCCCACACACACACACACACACACAAAGACATCAATGTATATCTTTTTATTCTTGGTCTATTTTTTGTTTATTTTTGCATTTTATAAGAATGTTCTAAAGCTGATTTTGTACTATGTTCTGCCTGCTGTGTTTTGTGAAAGTGATCGTTGTGTTTCAGAAAAGTGCTACATAGAACTGAGCTTGGTGGTGGAAGCCTGCGGAGAAGGGAGACAACTGCTGAAGCAGCAGGACATGGTGGCTCTGACGAAACCAGTCAAAGTGCTTGTCTCCCCTCAGCTGGTCAAACGATGAGCATCCGTGGTTGTGGCGCCGTTCTTTTGTGATAGCTTCCGATCTTGAAGGATGTGGATTTTTTTAAAAAGTGTGTGTGTAGGTGAGTGGGTGGGTG
Organism: Rapana venosa; assembly: GCA_028751875.1. Lineage (NCBI taxonomy): Eukaryota > Metazoa > Mollusca > Gastropoda > Neogastropoda > Muricidae > Rapana > Rapana venosa. Next base: position 39,680,891 of record CM054155.1, on the reverse strand, counting down.
GGTGAGTTTGTGTGTGTGTGGTGTGTGTGTGTGGAGTCAAAGAGAGAGTCCCTCACAATAGACGAAAGACATCCCATCGAAAAAATCATTTGCATTCATGGTGTGTGTGTGTGTGTGTGTGTGTGTGTGTGGAGACAGAAAAGAGATTTTGCCATGCGCTGCACATGCGCTCAAGAAACTGAAGAGGAACATGCAAGGAAAGAGGGGGGGGGGGGGGAGCAAACCCTGTTTTGGTTTAGTTTCATGTTGTAAACTGTGTGCTGTTGGAATAAAAAAAAAAATTTTAAGCTGCATCATTTCATTGATTTTGTGATTATGCAAGAAGTGTGTTTAAGCCATCTTTCCTTTCTGCAAGTGAAATTTAGTTGGGGAACAAGATAAACATGAATGAAAAGAAGAATTTTACAGACAAACGGAAAACAGAAGAAGAAAAATCAGAGAAAGGGCCACACATGCACAGACTCGTGTTCTGTGTTGTATTGAGCAGTCATAGGGAGTTTCTCTGCAAAAAAAAATCATGCTGTTCTTCCCTGGGGAGAGTATGTTGCCACAAATGCAATGCCACACAGTTTGTTTTTTCCCATATGGGTATACTTGGGGACAGGCTAGCTCGGTGGTCAGAGCACTCGCTTTCCCCAAGCTAAGGTTAAGCAGCATTGAGCGTGGTTACCGAGTGGATGGGTGACCGTTTGCTTGCCTTGACTTCACCCAGCTGTAAATGGGTACCTGCCCTCTTTAGGGTCAGGAAAGGTAAAGCAGCGAAGGAGAGGAGATGGGCGCCACCCTCAATATACTGGCCTCATGAGTAGCTGAGGCCTCTGAAACCTCACTTCCCAACAACCCCATAGGTTATGGGAACACCTTTACCTTTTTTATCTTTAAGAGATTCAGTGACAGAACCAGAGCAAGTGACTGTACTGTTTCACCCTGGGTGAAATGGAAATGGGATTGCAAGTAAACACTTCAGTGGAATGCATGCACACACACATATAGTCAAGCCAGCGTGCATGCATGCACATGTATACTCGCACACATAACCAAACTCGCCTACAACAACCAGAGACACACAAAATCTGTTTAAATGTTTATTGAGGCACATTGGGTATGTGTGTCTTTAAGACACAAAGCACAATAATTCACAGCAACGCAGAAATGATCCCGTGTTGTCATGTAACAACATGTCATAATACTGAAGGTCTTTGTGGTCAACATGAAACAAGTATATGATACAAAACCTTAATTGTAACATGCGTGGTAAACTTTAGCATTATTACATGATTTGATACCATAATCGTAACATTATTACATGATTTGAAACCATAATCATAACATGCGTAAAGATAATCAGCTTTATCACATAGTATGAAACCATAATCGTAACATGCGTAGCAATGATTAGCATTACCACATGATATAAACCATAATCTTAACACACATAGCCATAATTACCATTATCACATGTTATAAAACCATAATTGTAATGTGTGTAGTGATAATCAGCATTATCACATGATATAAAACCATAATTGTAACACGCATAGTAATGATCAACGTTATCACATGATATAAAATAATCCGAACATGCCTAGCAATAACTACCATCATCACATGATATAAAACCATAATCGTAACATGCATACCAATAATCGGCATTACCACATGATAATTATAAAACCATAATCATAACATGCATCATGATAATTAGCGTTATCACATGATATAAAACCATAATCATACCCCACATAACGATAATTACCATTATCGCATGATATAAAACCATAATCGTAACATGCGTAGTGATAATCGGTATCGCCAAAAAGTTGCCAAATTAACCTAAGAGCAGGAATGTAGCCTGATACGCCTTTGTCTTGATGTGTACAAATTTACAACTGTACAAATACTGATGGATGGGTGACTGTATTGATGACAGCTCTCAAGAAAACTGACATCGTTCTGTGCCCTTAGATCACCATGCAACTTCCTTTCTCTCACAGAATTCCCTCAGAAGCCTTTAGGGTACTGTACTAGATCTCAGGGATGGGATAGCTCAGTGGTCAGACCACTCACTTTCCCCAAGCTAAGGTTAAGTAGCATCGAACATGGTTACCAAGTGGATGGGTGACCATTTGCGCGCCTTGGCTTCAGTACAGTCTCCCAGTTCACCCAGCTGTAAATGGATTCCTGCCCACTTTAGGGTCAGGGAAGATAAAGCAGCGAGGGAGAGGAGATGGGTGCTGCCATCAATATGCTGGCCCCTGGAGAAGCTGACGTCTCTGAACATCTCGCTCCCCGATGACGGCATTGGTTAAGAGAACGCCTTTACCTTTACCTACTAGATCTCGGTTTAAGATCTCCTCAGGATTTTAACTCCTGTGTATGCAAGATGTTCTGAGCACATGCGGAAAAAAATGAACCATTGTGTGCTGGTAGGAACAGATGAAAAAATGTATTTATTTATTTATTCTTTTATATCGAGGATAATGAAATAAGCACTCCTGTGCTTTTTTACATCCAATCCCCGTGTGTATGCAGTTTTGTAAATTTTGTCATCTGTTTCCACCGGCACACAATGGCCTACTCTTCCGAAAAGCGGAACAGGATTAACGTGTCCGCAAGATGTTCTGCATGCGTTCAAAAACGGGGCCTCAGTTTATAGTATCATCTGAAGGACTTTGACATTCAGTTTGATTTTTTTGTCAAAGTGGGAAGAAAGGGCGAGGCTGGGAATCGAACCCACAACCTGACGTTTTTTTGGTTTTTTTTAAACTTTTTTATTTTTCGTTTTGCATTTACAAAGAATTACAGACAAAATGTTTCTTTAAAAAAGTAAATAAATAAACTTAAAGAAAATACAAATACAATTCTTTTTCATAAACAAGTAATACCAACTGCTTTTCAAGTGCTTAATCAACCAAAACACACACACACACACTCATATACAAACACACATACATACATACACGCGTTTTTCATGCTATCGTGAGAAAAACAGCTATTATAGCTATCATGCTATCGTGAGAAAAACAATTTGTACGCCTCTGTCAATTCTGTAAATCTATAGGGTCTTTGCAAGTCCTTCGACGTTCCATGATAAGAAACAAGTAAGATTTTCAGGCAGGGAAAGAGAAAGAGACCAAAAGGAAGACCTAGCAAGACCTGGGCTGCCTGTATTGCAGATGGTCTTAGAGAAAGGGGCATAAATAAGGAGGAAGCTGAAAACAGAAAGAGATGGAGAAGGCTCATCAATGTCAAACTCCCCTTGGGAGAAACATGACAAAAAAGGAAGAAGAAGAAGTTACAGTCAGGAAAAGGAAAAAAAGTAATGGTTGCGCTGCTCTTGTGGTGACGCACTCTTTCCCTAGGGAGAGCAGCCCAAATTTCATGCAGATAGATATGCTGCGATGACTTAAAAAGTGATATGTAGTGCAATCATAAAATGTGAACAAAGTGAAATTGAGCTCTGAATTTTTGGTGGGTTTTGTATTTGATGTTTGAAATAGATCTGGTGTAGTCACTTTTCTAGTCATGTGTACATACAACTAATTATCTTAATTTTGGTCTGTGTGCGTGTGAGAGTGAGTGATGAGTGAGACTTGTATATCAGGGGGTCACATGAGTGCTTACACAACCCTGTTCCTTAAACATGTGTGGAGTATGTCAAACACATGTTGTTTTGCACAGAGAGCATGATGTGTTGATTTTTGTATGGGTCTGTAAGCTCTCTGATGACATATACGTGATTCTTTTATTATTTTTATTTATTTATTTTATTTATACCATTTAAGTCACAAGATTTCTCTGTGTGAAATTTGGGCTGCTCTTCCCGGGAGAGCGTGTTGCCGCAAGAGCAGCGCCACCCTTCTTTTTTTTTTTTCTTGTCTGCAGCTGTATTTTGTTTCCCTATCAGAGTGGCTTTTTTCTAAGAATTTTGCCAGGACAACTCTCTTGTTGCCGTGGTTCTTTTACGAGCGCTGAAAATTTTTTGTGTAAAACACGGGACCTCGGTTTATCATCTCATCTGAAAGACTAGCGCCCACACACCACTCATGGTCTAATGGATGGGGGGGGCAAAAGTTTCAGGCCAAAACGGGATTCCAACCACCCGCACGCACACTTTCAATCCGGACTTTTCGCATTCTAGACAGGCGCGCGTTACCTCCAGACCGCCGATTCCTTCAGACATGTTATCCTTCGCTCGTAACCTAACCGAACTTCTCTCCGCTTTCTAATTAAAATAATAATAATAATAATCTCTTTCTAATTCTCTCTGCTTTAAGATAACTGAAAAGTAAAAAAAAAAAAAGGTAAAGGAGTCCAATAACCTATAAGGTCATAGGGAGCGAGGAGGCGTCAGAGACCTCAACTTCTCTAAGGGGCCAGCATATTGAGGGCAGAGGTGCCCATCTCCTCTCCCTCGCTGCTTTTACCTTCCCTCACCCTAAAAGAGGGCAGGTAGGTACCCATTTACAGCTGAGGTGAACTGGGGGGGGGGGGGGGGGGGGGGGGGAACTGTACTGAAGCCAAGGCGTGGCGCATACAAACAGGTCACCACCCATCCAACTGGTAACACCACGCTCGACGCTGCTTAACCTTGGCTGGGAGGAAGAAAGCGAGTGCTCCACCGAAAAGTAATATATGTGTGTAAACAAAAAAACAAAAAAGGGCGGCGCTGCGCTTGTGGCGACGCGCTCTCCCGCTCTCCCCGGGAGAGCAGCCCGAATTTCACGGAGAGAAATCTGCCGTGACTTAAAGTGGTATGAAATGAAATCTGAGCGCTTTGATTTGTTGCTTTACAAGATTCAGCGCTATATAAATTCCATACATTATTATTATTATTATTATTACTGAAGCCAAGGCGTGGCGCATACAAACAGGTCACCCACCCACCATCCAACTGTTACCACCACACTGCTTAACTTTGGCTGGGAGAAAGAAAGCGAGTGCTCCACCGAAAAATATATATATGTAAACCGTGAGACAAAAATCTCTGTTCTGTGTGTCTGCCTGCAGCGTGGTGGAGAGCGACCTGAGCATGTACGACGGCTTCACGCGGCAGGCGGTGGCGCTGACGAGACGCTGGACTGGTCGCAGCTGCAGGCGCTGCCGGCCGTCTTCCGCAGCCTCTGCCAGCTGCTGCGCCCCGCCGTGGTGGCCCTGCCCGGCGACGTGCGCCGCATGCCGCGGTGATCGAGGCGCCCCCAGCAGCCCAGTCGGACGTCGCCTTGGAGTTCCCTGGCGGGCTCGGGGTCAAGGTCGCCATGGTGGCCACGCTGCGCAACGTGGAGGACACACACGGCGTGTCGGTGATGGTGAGGTTTGAGTTTGTGTTTTGAGTTTGTGAGTTTTGAGTTTGTGAGTTTTGAGTTTGTGAGTTTTGAGTTTGGGTTTTGGCGATCGATGGATGAGGGGTTTTTTGGGGTCGGGTGGGTTGGTTGGGAGGGGTGGTTTGGGGAGGGGGAGGGTGTGTTGGGTTTGGTGGGTGGGGGAGGGGGGAGGGTGGGGGTGGGGTCGTAGGGAATGGGGGTGGGGGGAGGGGAGATGGCAACTAACCTTTTTTTTAAATTTATATATATATCGAGGGGACGGAGCACTTGCTTTCCCCCAGCCAAGTTAAGCAGCGTCGAGCGTGGTTACCAGTTGGATGGGTGACCGTTTGCACGCCTTTGGCTTCAGTACAGTTCCCCCAGTTCACCCAGCTGTAAATGGGTACCTGCCCTCTTTAGGGTCAGGGAAGGTAAAGCAGCGAGAGGGAGAGGAGATGGGCGCTGCCGCCCTCAATATGCTGGCCCTAGAGAAGTGAGGTCTCTGACGCCTCGCTCCCCTACGACCTTATAGGTTATGGGACTCCTTTACCTTTACCTCCCTTTTCCTATATATCGAGGATAATGGAATAAGCACTCATGTGCTTTTTTTTTTACATCCAGTCCCCGTGTGTATGCGATTTTTGTCCAATGTTGTCATCCGTTCCACCGGCATGCAATGGCCCTACTCTTTCGAAAAGCAGAACAGGATGTAACGTGTGCGCAAGATGTTCTGCATGCGTTCGCACACAGGGGTTTATAGTCTCATCCGAAGGAGCGAGAGTGAGACTTGTGTGAGAGAGAGAGAAGTGGTGGAGCGAGGTTTGTGTGTGTAGGGAAGGGGAGGTGCTGTAATGAAATATCAGTGTTTTATGCCGACCTTTTTTTTTCCTTTTTTTTGTATCTCGGCTACAGCTTGCGAGATCCACCAATGGCAAATTTTTGTGTATGCAATTAGGGTTGTTGTTTTTTTTTTAACCCACCATTATGGTAGCTGCATTCTGACTTCAGAGATGATGTCTAAACATGACACCAGTGTGCTTTTAAAAAAAAATTTTGTCATCCATTCTCACTGTCACGCAATGGCCTAGTCTTCTGAAAGGCGGAATGGGTTTTAACAGCTGCGCAAGATGTTCTGCATGCATGCTCACAGGACCTCAGTTCATGGTCTCATTTGAAGGATTTTCAGGGGCAGTGGAGTTGGTATTGATGTTAACTCCACAGAAAAAAATCCCCTCACATGGGTGTCTCGGTGGTAGCCCAAACGTGGAATTGAACCCGGGCCATCAGATTGTGAGCGCAGTGCTCTAACCACCAGGCTACCCTGTTCCCCCATGTTGTTGTTGTGATTGAATTTACATCCCAGTGGAGATATTTAAGGACTGCTGTTTTCCCATGCCAACATTATGATCTTTAAGCTTTTCGTGATGTTGCTGTGTTGTGTGTATGTGTGTGTACTTCATTTTTATTCTTCTAAATTTTTTTGTTCTTTCTTTGTTTGCCTGTGTCCAAGGTTCGATACCCAGACCAGGTTTCCCAGTACGTGACCCCTGAACTCTCGTCCTGGACTCGGTTAGGACCTTTGACCCATCGGCTGGTGACCCCTGTCATGCTGTCCCACTTCTCCTGGACAGGTGAGAAAAACAAAACCACCTCTAGGCTAGTGTTTTCTCTGTTTTTTTATGTATATATAGGGGACAGGATAGCCTAGTGGTCAGAACATTGCGCTCGCAATCTGACGACCTGGGTTTGATTTCCGTTCAAGGGGATATTTTCCCCTGGAGTTAACATCAGTGCCGGTGGAAACAGATGACAAAATTTACAAAACCCCATACACACGGGGACTGGACATAAAAAAGCACATGAGCGCTTATTCCATTATCCTTGAAAGAATAAAGAATAAATAAATAAAAGAATAAATTTTTTAAAAATTTAAAATTTAAAAATACAACTGCATGTGTGCTGGGAAAGAGGAGTTCTCTCCCTTAACATAGGGATAGTGCTAGCCACTAGTTATTTCCCTTCCCCCCCCCCCCCCCCCCCCCCCCCCCCCCCCACACACACACACACACACAAAGACATCAATGTATATCTTTTTATTCTTGGGTCTATTTTTTGTTTATTTTTGCATTTTATAAGAATGTTCTAAAGCTGATTTTGTACTATGTTCTGCCTGCTGTGTTTTGTGAAAGTGATCGTTGTGTTTCAGAAAAGTGCTACATAGAACTGAGCTTGGTGGTGGAAGCCTGCGGAGAAGGGAGACAACTGCTGAAGCAGCAGGACATGGTGGCTCTGACGAAACCAGTCAAAGTGCTTGTCTCCCCTCAGCTGGTCAAACGATGAGCATCCGTGGTTGTGCGCCGTTCTTTTGTGATAGCTTCCGATCTTGAAGGATGTGGATTTTTTTAAAAAGTGTGTGTGTAGGTGAGTGGGTGGGTGGGTGATTTGTGTGTGTGTGTGTGTGTGTGTGGAGTCAAAGAGAGAGTCCCTCACAATAGACGAAAGACATCCCATCGAAAAAATCATTTGCATTCATGGTGTGTGTGTGTGTGTGTGTGTGTGTGGAGACAGAAAGAGATTTTGCCATGCGCTGCACATGCGCTCAAGAAACTGAAGAGGAACATGCAAGGAAAGAGGGGGGGGGGGGGGGGGAGCAAACCCTGTTTTGGTTTAGTTTCATGTTGTAAACTGTGTGCTGTTGGAATAAAAAAAAAAATTTTAAGCTGCATCATTTCATTGATTTTGTGATTATGCAAGAAGTGTGTTTAAGCCATCTTTCCTTTCTGCAAGTGAAATTTAGTTGGGGAACAAGATAAACATGAATGAAAAGAAGAATTTTACAGACAAAACGGAAAACAGAAGAAGAAAAATCAAGAAAGGGCCACACATGCACAGACTCGTGTTCTGTGTTGTATTGAGCAGTCATAGGGAGTTTCTCTGCAAAAAAAAATCATGCTGTTCTTCCCTGGGAGAGTATGTTGCCACAAATGCAATGCCACACAGTTTGTTTTTCCCATATGGGTATACTTGGGACAGGCTAGCTCGGTGGTCAGAGCACTCGCTTTCCCCAAGCTAAGTTAAGCAGCATTGAGCGTGGTTACCGAGTGGATGGGTGACCGTTTGCTTGCCTTGACTTCACCCAGCTGTAAATGGGTACCTGCCCTCTTTAGGGTCAGGAAAGGTAAAGCAGCGAAGGAGAGGAGATGGGCGCCACCCTCAATATACTGGCCTCATGAGTAGCTGAGGCCTCTGAAACCTCACTTCCCAACAACCCCATAGGTTATGGGAACACCTTTTACCTTTTTATCTTTAAGAGATTCAGTGACAGAACCAGAGCAAGTGACTGTACTGTTTCACCCTGGGTGAAATGGAAATGGGATTGCAAGTAAACACTTCAGTGGAATGCATGCACACACACATATAGTCAAGCCAGCGTGCATGCATGCACATGTATACTCCGCAACATAACCAAACTCGCCTACAACAACCAGAGACACACAAAATCTGTTTAAATGTTTATTGAGGCACATGGGTATGTGTGTCTTTAAGACACAAAGCACAATAATTCACAGCAACGCAGAAATGATCCCGTGTTGTCATGTAACAACATGTCATAATACTGAAGGTCTTTGTGGTCAACATGAAACAAGTATAGATACAAAACCTTAATTGTAACATGCGTGTAAACTTTAGCATTATTACATGATTGATACCATAATCGTAACATTATTACATGATTTGAAACCATAATCATAACATGCGTAAAGATAATCAGCTTTATCACATAGTATGAAACCATAATCGTAACATGCGTAGCAATGATTAGCATTACCACATGATATAAACCATAATCTTAACACACATAGCCATAATTACCATTATCACATGTTATAAAACCATAATTGTAATGTTGTAGTGATAATCAGCATTATCACATGATATAAAACCATAATTGTAACACGCATAGTAATGATCAACGTTATCACATGATATAAAATAATCCGAACATGCCTAGCAATAACTAACCATCATCACATGATATAAAACCATAATCGTAACATGCATACCAATAATCGGCATTACCACATTATAATTATAAAACCATAATCATAACATGCATCATGATAATTAGCGTTATCACATGATATAAAACCATAATCATACCCCACATAACGATAATTACCATTATCGCATGATATAAAACCATAATCGAAACATGCGTAGTGATAATCGTATCAGCCAAAAGTTGCCAAATTAACCTAAGAGCAGGAATGTAGCCTGATACGCCTTGTCTTGATGTGTACAAATTTACAACTGTACAAATACTGATGGATGGGTGACTGTATTGATGACAGCTCTCAAGAAAACTGACATCGTTCTGTGCCCTTAGATCACCATGCAACTTCCTTTCTCTCACAGAATTCCCCTCAGAAGCCTTTAGGGTACTGTACTAGATCTCAGGGATGGATAGCTCAGTGGTCAGACCACTCACTTTCCCCAACTAAGGTTAAGTAGCATCGAACATGGTTACCAATGGATGGGTACCATTTGCGCGCCTTGGCTTCAGTACAGTCTCCCAGTTCACCCAGCTGTAAATGGATTCCTGCCCACTTTAGGGTCAGGGAAGATAAAGCAGCGAGGGAGAGGAGATGGGTGCTTGCATCAATATGCCTGGCCCCTGGAGAAGCTGACGTCTCTGAACATCTCGCTCCCCGATGACGGCATTGGTTAAGAGAACGCCTTACCTTACCTACTAGATCTCGTTTAAGATCTCCTCAGGATTTTAACTCCTGTGTATGCAAGATGTTCTGAGCACATGCGGAAAAAAATGAACCATTGTGTGCTGGTAGGAACAGATGAAAAAATGTATTTATTTATTTATTCTTTTAATATCGAGGATAATGAAATAAGCACTCCTGTGCTTTTTTTTCATCCAATCCCCGTGTGTATGCAGTTTTGTAATATTTTGTCATCTGTTTCCACCGGCACACAATGGCCTACTCTTCCGAAAAGCGGAACAGGATTAACGTGTCCGCAAGATGTTCTGCATTGCGTTCAAAACGGGCCTCAGTTTATAGTATCATCTGAAGGACTTTGACATTCAGTTTGATTTTTTGGTCAAAGTGGGAAGAAAGGGCGAGGCTGGGAATCGAACCCACAACCTGACGTTTTTTTGTTTTTTCTTAAACTTTTTTATTTTTCGTTTTGCATTTACAAAGAATTACAGACAAAATGTTTCTTTAAAAAAGTAAATAAATAAACTTAAAGAAAATACAAATACAATTCTTTTTCATAAACAAGTAATACCAACTGCTTTTCAAGTGCTTAATCAACCAAAACACACACACACACACTCATATACAAACACACATACATACATACACGCGTTTTTCATGCTATCGTGAGAAAAACAGCTATTATAGCTATCATGCTATCGTGAGAAAAACAATTTGTACGCCTCTGTCAATTCTGTAAATCTATACCATTGCACTCTTTCATTCATGAGGAAGATTGCAATGTGCCAGTGTCAGTGTAATTACCTAGTTTATGACCGCAGGCCTTGGAGAGTAAAAAAAAAATGCATGCACAGTTCATCTTTTCTGCTATCCCATGGCTGCTTTTCAGCAAAAGCACATGGCCAGACACATGTCTCACTTATATAAATATAATCTGTTTAGTCAAGCAATGGTCTATAGTTAACTCCATTTCAAAGTGAACTTACTCAGGTTGTTTGCAATTGTTGCGTTATATTTTTCAATTTGAAACCTGTATTTCAACTGTTTAAGAAAAACTGTCCATACTGGTAAATGATTTTCAATTCTGCATCTGTAAATATACCATTTGGCAAAAAGGATAATGAAATCGAAAATAGCATCAGTTTTCATGCATTCATCCACTCCAAAGAGTACAATCTTACGTGAAATTTTCACATTCAATGCATATTCACAATGGTCATTGATACTTTTTTCTAAATTTGTCCAAATAGTTCTTGCTTGGTTGCAGCTCCAAAAAGAATGTTCGATTGAATCTTTTGTGCTAGTGCACAGGGGACAACTTGTTGTATTTGTTACACCCATTGCGCACAGAACAACATTAGTAACGACAATTCTGTGCACAATTTTTATCTGTAACCATTGTAATTTGATGTCTTTAATCTTGTGCAATTTTTTAAATACCATTTTCCAGTTGATTTCTTCATTAAGTTTCTGTGTCCATTTTTTACAGCATTTGGGTTCTGTCTTGTTTGACATCAATTTTTCATAGTACAGTTTTGAGCCCCGGTGCACACTATCTATTGTCTGTATTGCTTTCGTTGTGTCTGTACAACAATTTACATTGTCACCTATTTTGACTCCTTCCTTTTTTGCAAAGTGTTTGATTGATGAGATTAGCCCATTGAAAGTTACAAAGTCAATACAATTATCATTTGCTTTAGAAAAAAAATCATAATTAATAAACTCACCATTTTTCTTGACAAGATGTTTTATTAGATATATCCCCTTTTCTGCTAAAATATTCTTATCAACAACTTTATTTCCTATAGTAATGTTTTCATTATACAAAATAGGTTCTGCAAGAAATTCATTTTCATTTTGGGAGTTGATGCAAGTACAGAAAAATTTATAAGCTTTAAAAACTGGACCAAAAAGGATTAGCCTTCACGTGCTTGTGCATTATTGATGGACCATAACAGTCTAGAGTCTTAAGAAATGGGTATTGTATTTCTGCAATACTGGTCCACTTGTGATTAGATTTTCTAACTTTTCTTACCCATGAAAGCTTCAAAGCATATATATAATTCGTATAACAGGTATATATAGTCCACCTTGTTTAATGGTCTGCAACTGCCGTCTGTCTTCTTATCTTGTCTGCTTATTGTTCCAAACAAATTGAAAACAAAGTTTCTGTAACTGTTTCAAAAAATATCTGGTGGGTCTGGTAGTAATATCCACAGATGTATAAGCTTTGAAAGAATAAGAGACTTTAGTACAGCTACTCTACCTAATGGAGTAATAGTTCTTTGTGACCATATTTTAAAAAGCAATTTAACCTCTGAAAATTTATTATTGTAATTTATCATTTCACAGTCTTTTAGTGTCTGGGTAAACCAGACACCTAATATCTTAAATCTGGAGGGGTTCCAAATCATTTTCAAATGGGGGCAAAATATTTTGCTGGAATTTTTCTTACTTCCTAACCATATGATCTGGGTTTTTTCCTTATTCATGTGTAGTCCTGAAACTACCGAATTGTTCGATTATATGTATGGAATGTTCAAACGAGGTCTCATCTCCCGCATTTAAGAGCTGTGTGTCATCAGCATATTGAGAAATTTTGTGCTCTTCTTTTCCAATATTGATTCCTTTTATTACTTTGTCCTCCTTTATCATTAAGGCCAAAATCTCTGCACAAAGAATAAACAAATAAGGTGAAATCGGATCACCCTGCCTACATCCCCTTTCAATTTTAAACCATCGGATAGTGTTACCATTTACAAGAACAGTTGATTTTATATTTTTATAGAATGTTTCAACCCAGTGCATTAAACTATTTCCAAACCCAAACGCTTTTAACACTTTAAACATAAAATTCCAGTTTAGAGAGTCGAAGGCTTTTTCAAAATCTATACTAATGAGTAGCCCTGGTTGATTTTTTATATTCAAATAATTGATCAAATCATAAATTAACCTATATATTGTCACCAATGTACCTGCTGCTCATAAAGCCTGTTTGGTCCTCACTGACTAACTTGAAGTACCCTTTTGATTCTATGGCTATACAGGAGGACCTATCTTATAACTACATTAGAGAGTAATGGGACGCCAATTTTTTATATATTCTTAGGTTTGTCTCCTTAGGAAGACAGTAATCAGTCCTCTTTTTGTGTGGTTGACAATTCACCATATTGTAGCTTCATTTAATGATCTAAACATAAATTGTCCTATTGTTTCCAGAAAAATTTAAAGAAATCGACTGTGAATCCATCTGTGCCAGGACTTTTCCCGTTTTTCATGTTTTTTAAAGCTAAGACTTGCTCCTCAAGTGTAATGTTACCGTTTAATGACTCACTTTCTTCCTTTGACAGTTTGGGTATTGCTCTTACTAAGTTATCAATTTCACATTCTTCCGTATTTCTTTTTTTATATAAGTTTTCATAAAACGAGCTTACTTCTCTTTTCAATATCTGCCTGGCTTTCAACAATACTGCCCTCTTTAGTGACAACTTTGTTATTTGTTTACTTACAAAATTCTTTTCTCTAAGTTACAGAAGTCTTTGAAATCTTTTCCCACTCGCTATCCATCGTGCTTTAGATCTTAGCAATACTCCTTCCATTCTTTTAGTTCGTATGTCTCGAGCTCCTATTTTTTCTCCTTTATCTGTAAACTATGTTTTCATTGTTATTCTCGATCTTTCCAGAGAGTGTATATCTATTACAAGTGCATTTTCATTTTCCTTGCATCTTTCGTTTTTCATAGTTGCGTACTTATAGTTTTGGTTCGTATTTTCATTAGTAGGAAGTCAGAAAGAGTTTATCTGAAATTTTAAATTCTAATTCATTTAGGTACATCTTCCAAGTTAACTCCATCATATTTATCCTGTACATATTCTTTGGTTACATTTGAAATTTCTGAATGAATTTCTTCTACGAAGTTTTTAATCTCTAAGCAAGGAAGAGTTAAATTTCAAAAATCTTACCTTTTCATTTTTGCCAAATTTTAAGGTTAAATGTTACCAATGAGTGGTCAGAACGGTATCCAGGCAGGATATCCGTATTGTCATAATACCAGTACAAAGAGTCTGAAAGCAAAAAGAAATCTAATCTACTCTGTTTAAGTGGTGTTGGTTTCGCCATGTATACTGCCTTCTCACTGATTATTTTCTCTCCAAATGTCTACTAAACCAAGCTCTTCGGTTACTCTTTCTAACGCCCTCTAGCTCTAGGATTATTGATGTGTGTGTATTGATAACAATCTAGGTTTGGGTCTATTGCAATGTTCCAATCCCCTACAGCTATAATGTTGTTTGTTTTGTAATTTCTCGATGTATCTTTTAGTGAATGGTAAAAGTCAGATCGTCTTTATTTGGTCCATATACGTTGACAAGGAGCATGTCCTTTCCATTGTTGAAAAATGTAAAATTATAAAGTTCCCGTTTTGATCTGTAGTACTGCTAGTATTAAACTCAAAATTTTTGCAATTTTTTAAAGAATGCTTCCCCTTGAATTCGTCTTATATGATGCGAAAACACATTTATACCCCCATTCTGCGTTCACATATTTCTCTAGTTTTTTGTCAAAATGGGTGTCTTGAAGACAATATATTGAGTATTTTTTCTGTTTAAGATAATGAAATACATCTCTTCTTTTATGCATATCCCCCAGACCTTGGCAATTTAATGAAGCAATTGTGATTTTATCCATTATTTGCAGAGTTAGTATATATGCAACCTGACGGTTTACTTGTTGGCAGGCAAACATCTTAACCATCCTGCCACCTTCCTTCCACCTTTACAATACTGCATGCACATGGGGAGTTGATGTATATAAAAAAAGCGCACATGAGTGCTTATTCATTATCCACAAAATAAGAGATAATGAGAATAACTAACACACACACACACACAATATGTTGCACAGAAGCAGTGCACTAACACAACTTTTGATGACAAACCCCCATATAATACCAAGGCAGAGTCGATATATCTCACTATTTCAACACTTCATACATACCGACAGTGAATGGCACTATGTACATTTCATACAGTCAAGAGTGGCACTATGTACATTTCATACAGTCAAAGAATGGCACTATGTACATTTCATACAGTCAAGAGTGGCACTATGTACATTTCATACAAGCAAGAGTGGCACTATGTACATTTCATACAGTCAAGAATGGCACTATGTACATTTCACACAGGCAAGAGTGGCACTATGTACATTTCATACAGGCAAAGAGTGGCACTATGCACATTTTCATAAAGTCAAAGAGTGGCACAGTGTACAGCTCTCGGGAGACATACAGTACTTTAACCACCACAACACAATCATCCCGCATAATACCATACACGGCAAACCAGCCTCAGAAAGACATCCGGCAACAAGGAACATCACCCTCACACTTACTTGTCATTCCTCCCAAACCTGAACCATTTCATTCAAGCTCCTTTTGTTGGGTTTGTTTTCTTTTTTAAAAATTCTTAGTTACAGCCCCGAGCTTCGCTCAATGGTCAACGGTGAGGTTTTGTGTACACGACTGTTTTGGGGTTTAGTTGTGTTTGTTTTTTTTAACCCACCATTAAAGGCAGCCGCATTCGAACTTCGGGGATGTTAAGTTCTGAATGCAACTTTCACTTTGGGCTTTTTAAATGAAGGAGCTTCTCCTATGTTGAGCCCCACGGTCAGTGTGGGATATTTTCAGGCGGTGGAGATGGGACAGGTCAGTGTGGGATACACTCCCAAAAAAAAAACCCGCATGCACACATGTGTAATGTTTAAACACCATCAGCAAAGTCGAAATGGGGATCATCATCATTAACCATTACACCCAGTGGTGTGTAGGGCAGCAACAAAGCGCTTTCCACTCCTGCCTATCCTGGGCCAACCTAGTCACTGATCCCCAAGAGTGCTGCATGGCCTTCATCTCACTTTCTACAGTAACTGATGGAGGCGTTCACATAACATACGCAAAAAATCACCACACTGGTAAACCTCGGAGCTCTAGATATCTAGCTTACAAGCGAAACAAAAAAGAATGGATATTATGTATTCAAAAAAGTGAGATAGAAGGGTGGAATTAAGTATCTAAGGTGTCATAGGTAGCTGTAGTGTCAAGGAACAAGAGGAGTTGTATAAAAAAAAGAGTGGATAATATGTATTCCAAAAAAGTGAGATAGAAGGATGGAATTAAGTATCTAAGGTGTCATAGGTCGCTGTAGTGTCGAGGAACTAGAAGAAGTTGTGTTCCTACATTAGAAACAAGCAATAGATTGTTCAGGATAAGAAATAAAGTGGTTTTTTACGCCACACACACAAAAAAGAACATGACACAGAATAAGGGTTGGCAGCGGTTCAAACCAATGAGAATGAAGATGATGAACGTGTCATGGCAGCCAGCCCACCCTGTGTTCTGCAGCGAAGCTTAGACAACCCTGGGAAACAGCTTCAGGAAAGCATGGCGCCAGGACCTGGACATCGGACCAGAAGATAAAATTTTTAAAAAGGCAACATTCTTGAGCTAGACAGAACTGCTCAAGTTGTCATTTTTGGACTGCAAACGCAACACTGCCGGCTCCTATCCCATCTCCACTGCCTAAAAGTATCCCACACTGACCACTGACCCTGTGGCAGAAGACTACAAACCTCCTCCCAAATCCTGCACCCCTGTCCTCCTACCTTCAACAACACTCTGAGACACCAGACGTGGTGGCCCAGCCCAGTAGAGCTCCAGTGAAAAACTGTGAGAACCGGCAGGGTCACTATGACAGACTGCAGACTTCACCATCCAGACCGGACTTAACATTTAGCATGGCCAGGGAACGCAGAATAAGGAGAAGAGGAAGAAGAAGAAAGAGGAGAAGGAGAAAGTTTTAATGAGCAGACTTAAAGGAAAGTGATGAATCAGTTTATATCATTTTCAAAAGGAAGACAGCTCCCAAGAGTAGGGACCTGAAATTAAAATAATACAAAAAGAATGACAGGAATGTACAGAATGTTAGAGTCTTAAAATGTAGTGATAGAACATAATTATAGTCTATATGCACCGAAGATCAGACAGTTTCAAGAAATGTGATGAGTTGTACATACGAGAAGCATAATATGATGCTGTAAATTATAATTTACCACTTTGTCTCACAGTATTTCCTAAAACAACATTTCTACTGGTCAGTGTTAAACAACAAACTATCCCCGAAGTCGGAATGTGACTACCTATATGGTGATGGTGGAGGGGGGGGGGGGGCACCTGTCGCATACGCAGAAATCTCACCATCCATGAACCTCACAGCTCTAACCGAGGAACAACCCCCCCCCCCCCCCAACAACAACAACAAAAGTAAAGCAAACAAAACAACACTTATCACAAACATAATTATGTTGCCTTATGACTGAACTCGAAAACACAAAATCTTTTTTTTTTAATGGTGATTTTGATCAGTTTGGAACGTGTGTGAAGATTTGATTTTTTTTCCACCATAATATAATCATAGCTGCAAACACACACACACACACCACACACACACACACACACACACACACACACACACACACACACACACACACCACTCACTCACTCACTCACTCACTCACTCACAAAGAGACATAGAGAGAAGAGAGGAGAGAGAACTGAAGAGAGTTAAACAGAACGTGAAAGAATGAATAAGAAAAAACAAAACCAACCATCGTCCTCCACCACACAACTGCTAAGATTAGTTTTCCTTTTTCCTTTTCTAGTTTCTCTTTGGCTTTCAACACTAACTCAGAACAACAAACGGCGCGCGCGCGCACACATACATACGTACACACACACACACACACACACACACATCACACACAACACACACAACACACACACAAACACACACACACACCACACACACACACACACACACACACTTTCAGGAGGGGGAATGTCAGGAGGGAAAGGGGTGGGGGGAGTGTCTGTCATTCTACCACTACAACAACCTTTTCATCACAGATCGCCATACTCTTTAATAATACTAATCACAACAAGTTTTTTTGTGTTTTGTTTTGTTTTGTTTGCTTTTTGGTCACAGCTTCAACTAGTTCCACTCTTTTTTTACCCCCGGCAATCACGCAGGATGGTGATGCTGACAAACGTGAAACGGTTGAACTTCCGTCTTCGTCAGACAGCAATCAATATTGTCTGTCAAAAATACGCGAAAATGCGTCGCACTGCCGTTTAAGCGCAGGACAAGTCAAGCGAAACGCAGCCGACTTTGGCATAGTGGAAGAGATTTGTTATCTTTTAAGTCTTTCTGGTAAAAAGGGATAAAAATAGGCGAAGGATGCAGAAAACAGACAAGAAGGAGGTGACAGAAAAAAAAGGCAGAAACAAAGACAGGGATAGAAAAGAGCGAATTCCTAGCACAGAGTTTCCAGAAGGTGAGGATGCTATTTATACTGTCAAGCAACCCCCCAAAAAGAAGGAATTCCTAGCACAGAATTTCCATTAGGTAGGGATGCTATTATACTGCCAAGCCCCCCCCCCCCCACCACCCCCCAAAAAGAAAAAGAAAAAAAAAGAAGGAATTCCTAGCACAGAATTTCCATTAGGTAGGGATGCTATTATACTGCCAAGCCCCCCCCCCCCACCCCCCCCCAAAAAGAAAAGAAAAAAAAAAGAAGAATTCCTAGCACAGAATTTCCATTAGGTAGGGATGCTATTATACTGCCAAGCCCCCCCCCCCCCCCCCCCCCCCCCAAAAAGAAAAAGAAAAAAAAAGAGGAATTCCTAGCACAGAATTTCCAGAAGGTAGGAATGCTATTTATAGTGTCAAGCCCCCCCCCCCCCCCCCCCCCAAGGAATTCCTAGCAGGAATTTCCAGAAGGTAGGATGCTATTTATACTGACAGCCCTCCCCCCCCCCCCCCCCCCCCAGAAAGAAGGAATTCCTAGCACAGAATTTCCAGAAGGTAGGGGGGATGCTATTTATACTGTCAAGCCCACAGCAAGAAGGAATTCCTAGCACAGAATTTTCAGAAGGTAGGAATGCTATTTATAGTGTCAAGCCCCCCCCCGCCCCCCCCAAAGGAATTCCTAGCAGGGAATTTTCAGAAGGTAGGGATGCTATTTATACTGTCAAGCCCACAAAAAGAAGGAATTCCTAGCACAGAGTTTCCTGAAGGTAGGGGGGATGCTATTTATACTGTCAAGCCCACAAAAAGAAGGAATTCCTAGCACAGAGTTTCCTGAAGGTAGGGGGGATGCTATTTATACTGTCAAACCCCCCAAAAAGCGAAGGAATTCTTAGCACAGAATTTCCAGAAAGTGAGGATGCTATTTATACTGTCAAGCCCCCCCCCCTCCCCCCCCCAAAAAAAAAGAAAAAAAAAGAAAAAGAAAAAGAAGGAATTTCTAGCACAGAATTTCCAGAAGGTGGGGATGCTATTATACTGCCAAGCCCCCCCCCCCCCCCCCTCCTCCCCCCCAAAAAAAGAAAAAAAAAAAAGAAGGA
>CM054155.1:39651395-39656395 GCA_028751875.1 Rapana venosa | reverse complement strand
CCCAACCCGAACATACCCAGCATTCATCCCCGAAGTCGGAATGCGGCTATCTTTATGGTCTGCAGAAACGGTTGCATACGCAAAGTCTCACCCTTGGTGAATCTCGAAACTCTAGCTGAGCAGCGGAAAAAATCCTTTTATCCACCATAGGAAAGGTAAAGGTGTCCCATAACCTATAAGGTTGTAGGGGAGCGAGGCGTCAGAGACCTCACTTCTCTAGGGCCAGCATTTACCTTCCCTGACCCTAAAGAGGGCAGGTACCCATTTACAGCTGGATGAACTGGGGGAACTGTACTGAAGCCAAGGCGCGCAAACGGTCACCCATCCAACTGGTAACCATGCTCGACGCTGCTTAACTTGGCTGGGGGAAAGCGAGTGCTCCGACCACTGAGCTATCCCGTCCCCATATTATCCACCATATTTTTGTAAAAATAAGGACTCAACTGCAGTCCCTCTGACATCTGATGGTTTTGTTTTCAACGGTATCCTGCAACGGTTCATTCCTTTTAACACTGACAGATCCAAACATACGAGTCCAAAGGATCCTTCCCAATAACACAGTTTAGGTCATATTAAAGCCCCCAGTGGAGATGTCCGATTTGGGGATTATAATTCAAAGGCAAGGGGGGACATTCTCTCTGACTCAGCTACCAGCTGCAAACTTAACTAACTGAGGGGGACGGGGCGGGATAGCCTAGTGGTTAGAGCCTTGCACTCCGGATCTGATGGCATGAAGGAAGGTGGCATGAAGGAAGGTGGCAGGATGGTTAAAATGTTTGCCTGCCAACAAGTAAACCGTGAGGTTGTGGGTTCGATTCCCAGCTTCACCCTTTCTTCCCAGTTTGACAAAAAAAATCGAACTGAATTTCAAAGTCTGGATGACACTGTAAACCGAGGTCCCGTGTTCGAACGCACGCAAAACATCTTGCGCACACGTTAAATCCTGTTTCGCTTTTCGATAGAGTAGGCCATTGTGTTCCGGTGGAAACAGATGACAAAATTTACAAAACCGCATACACACGGGGACTGGATGTAAAAAAGCACATGAGTGCTTATTCCATTATCCTCGAAATAAAAGAATAAATAAATAAATGGCCCAGGATCGAGCTAACCCCAAAGGTGCCCGTTTTAGGGTATTTTTCCCCTTGGAATTAACATCAGTACTGACTTCAATCCCCCCAAAAGTCTTTTGGAGGAGACTCTAAATCGAGGTCCTGCTGCAAACACAGGCAGAACATCTTGTTCACGTGTTGAAAACCTGTTCTGCGTTTCTAAAGAATAGGGCATTTCGTGCGGGTAGGACAAAATTGAAAACAACAACAACACCCCCCCCCCCCCAATCAAAACACATGCACATGTGTTGTATTTTTGTATTTACACACCATCGCCCCCCCCCCCCCCACCCTCCCTCCCATCCCACAATGAAGGAAAGCAGTGAACCTTGGAGCTCTAGTGAAAGAACGAAATTAATATATGTTTTTTAACTGCCACAAAACGGTTTGTATGTGGCCACTGCCACCATTGTCTAATTCGTTTTTAAAAGAAAAGTTTCACTCAAACAAACAATTTCTTTCTAAAAGGCGGAGTTGGATTAAGGCTACCTTCATGGTGGGCAAAAAACAATGGCAGATGCAAAATCTCACCGTTGGTGAACCTCGGAGCTCTAGCCAAGGAACAAAAAAAAATAAATAAATAAATGGAATTTATATAGCACTATATCTTGCAAAAACAAATCAAAGCGCTTGCATTCATCCTACTCTTACACATGCAACAAGTTACAATTAATAGTATTTACAAATTCAAATGTACACACACACACACACACACGTGCGCGCGCGCACACACACACATACACATAGAGGTTGTATACTTAGGCAGGGTGACTGGGGGTTTTGGGCTGTTGAGGGCAAGGACAGAAATGAGATGAAACAAGAGGGCAGAATCTTAGGTTTGAAATAAATGTGTTTTGAGGCCGGATTTTAAAGTGTCATAACTAGGCTTTTGGTGAAGGGAAAGAGGTAGGTCATTCTAGATCAATGGACCAGAAATAGAGAAAGAGTGACAGCCAGTGGTGGACTGGTTGAAGCAAGGTATTCTTAAGCACAAGGTATCTGCAGCAGAGTGGAGGGAATGAGAAGGAGTTCACAGGGGAAGACATTCACAGAGGTAGGAGGGTGCTGTTTTGTGGAGACATTTGTAACAGAGGGTACAGATCTTATAGTTTACTCTCTGTGACACAGGCAGCCAGTGGAGAGATCACAAGAGAGGAGTAATGTGCTCAGATTTTTTCTTTCTGAGGACTAGCTGAGCGGCAGAGTTTTGTATACGTTGAAGGGAGTGGAAAGATGATGCTGGCATATCAAAAAAACCCTCAACCAAACAAAAAGAATCTCACTTCATCTAGAACAGCCGCAATCTGCTCTTGAAGGTCCACCAGCTCAGCTTGAATCTGGGTCAGTGTGTCATTGAAGGTCATGACCCTCAGCACGTGTGCCACGTGATCCCGGCAGTCGTGACATGCGCGGTAGCGGTGTAAGGAGGTGGAGGAGATTCCCGTGGCGGTGGTGGTGGAGGTGGTGTTACTGTGTTTATCCAATTCTTCAGCCTGGAAAAGTGATCTCAGGATTTAGTTTGGGGTGGTTGTGTTTGTGTATGTGTCTGTGTGTGTAAGTCAAAGTCAGAGTCAAACTTTTATTTTTGTCAAATGGTACCTACATTGAGTACAAATATTGTGTGTAATACAAAAAGTGTGTGTGTGTGTGTGTGTGTGTACGCGCATGGAATACTGTGTGCCATCTGCGCACAGGATTGCATAATTATATGTCGACTGTTCATCTATTAATACAGTGTGAACCTGGTGTAGTCAGCTATTATGCAGTGTCTGTATATTTTATGTTGGGTCTTTGTCAAGTCAAATTTTTATTTCCAGATGGTACACTGAATAAAGAATGCGTTTGCTTTTTTTCATCAAGCCATTTAGGCCAAAATTATTATTATCATCATCATCATCATCATCTCATCATCATCATCATCATCATCATCATCATCATCATCATTATTTTGTTATCTGTCCCCTGGTCTACCTCTTCTCTGGAGAGAATCCTGACGTTGATCTGCGCCATTTCGTGGCCGGGGTCACCAGGGTCAAGGTGATCCGGGGCACAAAGGGCAAGGTCACGAGAGGAGCAGTTCCGGCAGAAGATTTTGTCGCACAGGGCGCATGTCTTGCGCTCCACCGGAAATCGCAGCAGTTTGGAGCAAGTGGCACACAACTTCTGGTCAGGAGGCTGCACAGAAAAGAAACAGTACAGTGTGTGTCGTCTGCCTTTGTCCTGAAACAAGCCCCCCCTCCCCCCCCTCCCCCATCCCACGAAACCCAGACTAGCCGATGTTTTTGAAGTTTAAATGCATGAATCCTGAAGAATTATTTTGTTCATTCAAGTTGGTGATGCTGCTTCTTCATTGAACGTTCAGACAGCAACTACTGGCTGTCATAATTAAGCGAAAATAATAATAATAATAATACATGAAATTTATATAGCGCCATATCTTGAAAAAAACCCAAATCATAGCGCTTTCGTTCATCCCGCTCATTCACATGCAGCCAGTTACAATCAATAGTTTTTACAAATTCAAATGTATACATTCACACGCACACACATAAAGGTTATACACTTCGGCAGGGTGGTGGGGTTTGTCTGTTGAGGGCAGGGACACATATGAGATGGAACAAGAGAGGAAAAATGCGTTGCACAGCAGTGTATGTAGTCCATGCTGCACGCACTCTTATTATTACTAAGGGGGACGGGATAACCTAGTGGTTAGAACATTGCGCTCGCAATCTGACGACCCGGGTTCGAATCCCGTTCAAGGGAATTTTTCCCCAGTGCCGACTCTACCTTCCCTAAAGTCCTTCGGATGAGACTATAAACCCAAGCCCCGTGTGCGAACGCATGCAGAACATCTTGCGCACACGTCAAATCCTGTTCCGCTTTAAGAAAGAGTAGGCCATTGTGTGCCGGTGGGAACAGATGACAAAATTTGCAACAAAACCGCATACACATGGGGAATGGATGTAATAAAAGCACATAAGCGCTTATTCCATTATCCTCGACATAAAAGAATTTTTATAAAAAAATATACTCGCAAAGTATGATAGTCATACAATAATTATGATAATCTCGATACACTCTTCAAACACTCGCAAGTCTGCATCATCATCATCATCATCATTTTGTTTTTTGTTTTGTTTACCGACTGCGTGGTTACATACATACATACACACATACATACATACATACATACATACATGTAAAGGTAAAGGTAAAGGAGTCCCATAACCTATAAGGTCGTAGGGGAGCGAGGCGTCAGAGACCTCACTTCTCTAGGGCCAGCATATTGAGGGCGGCGCCCATCTCCTCTCCCTCGCTGCTTTACCTTCCCTGACCCTAAAGAGGGCAGGTACCCATTTACAGCTGGGTGAACTGTACTGAAGCCAAGGCGTGCAAACGGTCACCCATCCAACTGGTAACCACGCTCGACGCTACTTAACTTGGCTGGGGGAAAGCGAGTGCTCCGACCACTGAGCTATCCCGTCCCCCTACATACATGTAGCTTAGGTAATAAAAGACAGAGGCTCACCTTCAAAGCGTACTGGAGGCCCGCGTTGAAGGAAGCACTGGTGGTCTGGAAGAGCGACTTGTTCTTCACGTTCTTCTTGCACTCCTCCAAAAAAGACCGAGCGATGGCTTCACACGTAGGGGGCAGTTTGGGGCTGCAACACCGTTCTTCAGTGTATGAGAGGGTGGCTTGTCTGTAGCAGGCAGCAGCCTTCTGCACAATCTCTCCACAATATGTGTTTGTTTGTTTGTTTTTGTTTAATGTCCATTCACACAAGGGGACGGGATAGCTCAGTGGTCGGAGCACTCGCTTTCCCCCAGCCAAGTTAAGCAGCGTCGAGCGTGGTTACCACTTGGATGGGTGACCGTTTGCGCGCCTTG
>CM054155.1:39628895-39643895 GCA_028751875.1 Rapana venosa | reverse complement strand
TGGAATAAGCATTTATGTGCTTTTTTTTACCACTAGTCCCCGTGTGTATGCGGTTTTGTAAATTCTGTCATCTGTTCCCACCGGCACACAATGGCCTACTCTTACGAAAAGCGGAACAGGATTTAACGTGTGCGCTAGATGTTCTGCGTGCGTTCGCACACGGGACCTCGGCTTATAGTCTCATCCGAAGGACTTCTGGGGAGAATGGAGTCTGCACTGATGTTAACTCCAGGGGAAAATATCCCCTTGAACGGGAATCGAACCCGGGTCGTCAGATTGCGAGCGCAATGTTCTGACCACTAGGCTATCCCATCCCCCTTACGCGTGTGATGTATGTGCGCGTGCATGTCTGTGCGTTACCACGTGTATGCCCGCGCATGCATGTGTGTATACATGCGCGCGTGTGCATGCATATGCATGCACGATTCAGATTCAGATTCAGACTATTTTATTGTCATTTAAGTCATGTAGACTTATTTGACACAACAAAAACATCAATGATAATTATTATCTATTTTGGCTAAAAGTGATGTACACTAAAAACATGCATGCATGCACGCGTGTACGTGCCTATGTGCCTATGTGCATGTTTGCATGTGCGCGTGTGGATGCTCCCAACAGAGCAGCCTCACTCACTGGGCTTCAGCTTGGCCGCCACCATAGCAGACAGCAGCTCGGCCATGGACTGGGAGCGGATCAGGGCGCGCTGGGTGGGGGAGGGGCGGGAGGGGGGTGGGTACTTGCTGCAGGCGCTCTGGGATCGGGTGAGGGCCAGGGGTCGACTCCTCCTCCCCCCAGGGCCCACTGGCGGCACGGAGGGCAGGGGTGGGAGGGCTCTTTGTTGCGGGAGGGCGGAGGAGGTGGAGGCCTCCCCTTCAGCTGGGTCGTTGGCCTGGGAGAAAGCAGTGTTAGAGGGGTGTGATGAAGAACTGTACTGTAGTATATGTAGTGTGTAGTTTTACTGCTATACAAGGAGCAAGAAGCTGTGAGCAAGAACTGTACTGTACGTAGTGTGTAAGTTTTACTGCTATACAAGGAGCAAGAAGCTGTGAGCAAGAACTGTACTGTAGTGTGTAGTTTTACTGCTATACAAGGAGCAAGAAGCTGTGAGCAAGAACTGTACTGTATGTAGTGTGTAAGTTTTACTGCTATACAAGGAGCAAGAAGCTGTGAGCAAGAACTGTACTGTATGTAGTGTGTAAGTTTTACTGCTATACAAGGAGCAAGAAGCTGTGAGCAAGAACTGTACTGTATGTAGTGTGTAAGTTTTACTGCTATACAAGGAGCAAGAAGCTGTGAGCAAGAACTGTACTGTAGTGTGTAGTTTTACTGCTATACAAGGAGCAAGAAGCTGTGAGCAAGAACTGTACTATAGTGTGTAGTTTTACTGCTTTACCGTTGTGAGCAAGAACTGTACTGTAGTGTGTAGTTTTACTGCTATACCGTTGTGAGCAAGAACTGTACTGTAGTGTGTAGTTTTACTGCTATACCGTTGTGAGCAAGAACTGTACTGTAGTGTGTAGTTTTACTGCTATACCGTTGTGAGCAAGAACTGTACTGTAGTGCGTAAGTTTTGCTGCTATACTGCTGCTGTTGTGTTTAGTCCCTTTCTGGGTTCTTTCTTTTCTTTATTTCTTTTCTTTTCTTTGTTTCTTCTTTCTTTCTTTCTTTTTTTCTTTCTTTTCTTTCTTTGTCTTCTTTCTTTGTTTCTTTTCTTTCTTTCTTTCTTTGTTTTCTTTCTTTCTTTCTTTCTTTATCTATTTATTTATTTGGTTTTCGTGGGCCAGAACTCTGAGGTTCAGCAATGGTGAGATTTCTGTGTATGCGACCGGTTTTCTTATATTAAAAAAAATATATAAATTTTACCCCTTCCTTTCAGCCGCGTTATTCCGACTTTACGGATTGGTGTGTGTAAACATGACACCTGTGTGCATGCGTTTTATTTTAAAAGATGTTTTATCAGTTCCTACTAACACGAAAGAGGCTACCCTTTCGAAAGACGGATTGGGATTGTTTTTTAAACGAGTGCGCAAGACGTTCTGCGTGCGTTCGCCACACGGGGCCTCGGTTTATAGTCTCATCCGAAGAGCTTTTGGGGGGGGGAGTGGAGTCTGCACTGATGTTAACTCCAGGGAAAAATCACTTAAGACTGGCGCCTCCGTGGTGGCTCGTCCCCGGGCCTTAAGGTCACGAGCGCAAGGTTCTAACCACTAGGCTATCCTGCCAATGTTCCATCTTATAAAGCATTGTATTTCTGGCATCAAAAAGATACATATTCGAAACATCTCTATTACTACCATTATTAGTCATCATCATCATTAACCATTACACCCAGTGGTGTGTAGGGCAGCAACAAAGCGCTTCCACTCCTGCCTATCCTGGGCCAACCTAGTCACTGATCCCCAAGAGTGCTGCATGGCCTTCATCTCACTTTCTACAGTCCTCCACGTTGCTTTTGGTCTTCCTTTCTTTCTCCTTCCTTCTGGGGTCCAGTGCAATGTTTTTAGTAATATCAAAAAGCATTGTATTTCTGGCATTTAAAAGATACATATTCGAAACTTCTCTATTACTACCCTTATTAGTAGTAATATTAAAAAACATTGTATTTCTGGCATTAAAAAGATACATATTCGAAACTTCTCTATTACTACCATTATAAGTAGTAATATCGTTATCACATCACGTTTTACTTTCATATAAACCTCATGGTTTTCACTCAACTTATCAACATTACATTGCAAAGTATATAATTATAGCGTCACCACTGACATCATCATGCTGACTGTCATTACTGTTGATGCTACTGCCTTCATTATGTCGTCCACCATGTCCACTTTAGAATACTACCTGGTCTCTGCCTGCCTGCCTGCCTGCCTCTCTCTCTCTCTCTCTCTCACGAATGTACCTGCATATCTGTCCATCCACCCACCCACCCACCCACCCACCCACCCACCCATCCATCCATCCATCCATCCATCCATCCATCCATCTATCTATCTATCTATTTATCTATCTATTTATCTATCTATCTATCCATATACACATAATTTATCTCTCTCTCTCTCTCTCTCTCTCTCTCTCCCTCTCCCTCTGTATATATATCTATATATATATATATATATATATATAAATATAAATATATATATATATATATATATACAGAGGGAGAGGGAGAGAGAGAGAGGGAACACACACAGCACACACAAACATACACATATATACTTACTTTGTTTCGAGCCGATGCTATTTTGATGGCAGATTTCACAGCCTGCAAAAACGAAAACCAAAAGCAGGTACCCTCAAAAACTACCACTAGTACAGTCATGCTTTATTAACAGCTATACAATCTACACCCACCCGTCAATTTGCTTCAATAATTTCCTGTATTGAATGGGGCACGAAAGTTTAGCACAGTCTGCTTAAATCACTTCCCTTCTTCAACTAATATTAGCGATGACCGATGAAGTGTTCATGTATGGATATCCCATTAGAATTAATGTTAAAGTTGCTATCAGAATATCATATTCCTGAAAGTTGCCAGAAGGAGAAATGGAAAGTCTAAAGTTTGATATCACAAGCACAACATATTATAATGCAGTAAAAAAAATCTTTGATTGTTTGGATGCATGTACTTAGTGGAAGGAAAATTAAGTTGATTTTTTTGCCTTTAAAAACAGACCAAATCCTACAGTACCAGAGCCTATTATGCCACCAGTGACTGTAAGAGAGGCAAGAAATGATCGAATAGTTGAAACAACGCATGCACGCACGCACACACGCGTGCGCGTGCGCGCGCGCGCGCGCACACACACCCCCCCACACACCACTGAAATCAACGTATCAATCCAGGTACTTCCTTATTCTTGTAGCAGTTCAGAAAAACACAAGAACATCACGTTCACTGTAACCAATTCAATGGGAAAAAAACAACCCCCAAACAAACTGAATGAGAAAGAATACAGTTGTAACAGCATTTACACGCAAACCCTTTACACGCAGTCAAAATACGAAAGGAAATACACCAATTTCTTTTTGACATCAAATTTACACAACATCCAAACTTACATGTGAGTTTCTGCCTCGTTTCTCTTCAAACTTGCAAATCACACACACACACACACACACACACACACACACACACACTACCTTTCATTAACAACTCATTATTCAGATAAAACTTGAAACAGCGCTCTCAACTTACCAGTTCCCAAAGGCCGAAAGTGATTGACCCTATAGAAAGCCTTTTGTTCGCCATATCGGTGGAACCGGCGTGATAAGCAGAAGTGGCGCATGCGCCTCCTCCATTTGAAACGGAAAGCGTCGCCACTTCTACAGCCGTCATGATTGTAGCAGACGTCGATTGGGAATATTGCTGATTGGAAGACGTGACAGCGGTGGTGACGATTTTTTGAACTGCAGTCTGTTCCTCTGTCATTTTTTTTCCTCCTATCGTCGTGGATTGGCGGTTGTTGGGTATTTCACAGCTGAACAGAAGGAGGAAAAAAAATCTAGTTATGGTCACTCATTATGTTCATAAAATGTCTGCTATTCTTCTAGATCTGTCATAGTTAAGTAGTGTCCATGAATCTGTCTCTCTCTTTAGAAAAAATATTGAGTTCTTAAGAATCTGTCAGTAGATGGATCAATCTGTCCATCTGTCTCGTCAAGTTTAGACTGGTCGCAAGACGAAATGCGAAAAAATTATGGATTTGTGTTTGTTTTGCTTTTCGTCCCTGGGCTAGAGCTCGGAGATTAACGAGATTGAAGGCTGGAAATCGAACCCAGAACCTCACGGTTTATTTGTTTAGCCAGGTGAAGATCTACACCATCCTGCCACAGACTTTCTTAGCATGAGTTCGAATTTTGAGCAGCTTATCCACCCGACATGCTATTTAGATTTGCCTGCAAGAAAGGTTTTAAGTCAAGCCAAGCCAAGTCGAAAACAATTCAATCATCCCACGAAGAGCAATTACAATACGGACAGGCACATTGATACGAATCAGAATATCGAAAAGACAAAAGAAAGCTACATTTCATAGTGGTTTAAACATTTCAAGATAACTTCAAATAAAACAAATCACACACACATACGCACACTTCTCTACAAAAGAAATACGTAAATGGCTCAAAATGAAAATATAAGTAGATGTACGGGACATGATAGCTCAGTGGTCAGAGCACTCGCTTTCCCCAAGCTAAGGTTAAGCAACATCGAGCCTGGTTACCAAGTAGATGGATGAGCGTTTGCGCCCCTTGGCTTCAGTACAGTCTCCCAGTTCACCCAGCTGTAAATTGGTAGTCTACCTGCTCTCATTAGGGTCAGGGAAGGTAAAGCAGCGAGGGAGAGGAGAGGGGCGCCGCCCTCAATATGCTGGCCCCTAGAGAGGCTGAGGTCTCTGACGCCTCGCTCCCCTTCGACCACATAGGTTATGGAACACCTTTACCTTTACCTTATGTCGATGCAATGATTTAAAAAAACACCCCACCTTTCCAACATGACTACCCCATCAATTTACATTTTTAATTTTTTTAGTTGATGCACAGGTAAAACACATCTGTGGTTATGGTTTGGTCTACAGCTATCACTGTAGACTTGATGCACAGGTAAAAAACATCTGTGGTTATAGCTATCACTGTAGACTATCAAACTTGCCTGAGACAGCCCACTAACACTTCATGAAAAAAAAGGGGCAGAGAAAAAAAATTTCAAAACCATATAACATAGTAGATAATCAACTACAGAAGTAAATTTGGAAAACACGCTAAAGGCACTGGTTTGGAGAGTAAGTGTGCCAAGTTCGAAGAAAATCTGATTTAAAAAAAACTAAAGAAAATATCTTGCCATAAGTCAGTGCACATGCTCGTTTGGGGTAAGCTTTCGGCATGCTAAATTTAGAAAAGATTTCTGCCCTTATGAAGACTAGTCCCCTCCTGCTTGATATGGATGTCCCTCCATTTCTGCCTGCCGCTCTTCCAGACCAAGCCTCTGCCTTCTCCATCCTTGTCCTCCTGACTTCCTTGCATGATAATCTGGATTCTCTCTCTCTCTCTCTCTCTCTCTCTCTCTCTCTCTCTCTCTCTCTCTCTCAGCATTTTCCACCCCACACATATTGATCAGTCTTTTCACAGAATTCTCTGCAAAACTATCGGAGCTGAATGTCCATGGATTGGAAGCATTGCCATGAAACCAGAACAATCATTGCTAAAAATGCACACAGCAATTGCAACAGATGTCTCCACAGTCAGAAGGCCATGGTACTTGTATTTAAGGTACAGAAACCATATCAAGCTGTTGAGGGACTCACTCATTCTGGTTCTGTGTGAAGCCACCAAGACAGCACAACAGGAGTTCGGTTTCTGCACGCTGGTCTAATAACCTCCATCACAGCAACAGGCAGAGGGTTGTGCTCTGTGTGGCTGTATGGTCTGCGTTCTTGTTTGGCCTGCTTTTCCTTAAGTTACACCATGGCGCATTGCAAAACTCATGGGTTGGAGCAGCATTGGAGGATTTTCTCTATGGAAGAAGACAGGCCAGACAACTTTCCTCATTTCGGCGATGTCTTTTTCGTGTTCCCTAATTGCATTCCCATAATATCTCTGAATTAAATCTTATTTTCTTATCTGTCACTGTATCAGTCTTCCTCTCCCACTCAGGCCCTTGTTATAAGCTACATCCTTGGCCTTCACTGTCTGCTTGAGTTTTCTTAACCCAGTGTTTGCCTTCTTTTGCACGTGCCCTACATGTTCTATTTTCTCTCACTTTACACCCCCATGGGACTTTTCTGCACAAACTCTCAAGTAGATGTTGGTGTCTCCATCTCCCACAAAGCCAGTATGTCTTCTTATCACTCTCTGAATTGTCACCACATTCAAACACTTGTTTGACAAAATCATGGTCCAGTTTGTTTTTGAGGGAGTGGGCATATCTGACCTTGGAGACACTGAAGTGCTCCCAGTCTCACTCTCTCCTTCATCTCTGTGACTGTCCTCAGTAAACAAGCCCACTTCACTGCGTTTATTACTGCTTTGTGTGAATCTGTTCCCATGAAACTTTAAGACCCATATTTTCATTCAAGAGACAGTGTCAACTATGAACATCATAATAATAACAATAAGTTGAATTTATATAGCGCTGTATCTTGCACGGACAAATCAACGTAAAAGACGTAGAGAGCACAAAAATGAGCAGAAAAGTGCTTATCTTTGATAAACAAGGCAGACAGCCGACATTTGCAAAAGAGAAGTAAGTCAAACAAGGGAGACGTCATTGTTTTGTTGAGGGATCTGTCATTTAGCAATTTGTATGATTTTTGTGCAAAATAATTTATTCCACAGGAGAGAAGAATAATTTCTGAATGCTGTGAGCCATAACATACCTGCATATCTAAAAAATGATATTTGGTCAAAACTCTGGGTGATGCTGCCCCCATAAGTTGCACTGGAAAAAAAAACGAAGAAGAATGGACTAAGAAGGCATATTCTAATATTCTTTGGTAGGCTTTTGTTTCCTTTCGTTTGTTTGTTTTCAAGTGAAATACAGTATACACTGGAATCATTCCAATTTATCGGATATAGTTTGAAATGTACATTCCTTTTTGTTCATAGTAGTTGAGTAGGTTAACAGCACCAAGTTCTTTATTTTTTATTACGCATTTTGTCATACTTTGAGATTGCTTTTCCAATACATTACCAACTACAGCCACCCCCCCCCCCCTTCCTCCCGACAAACACAATACTCTGTCTGTCTGTCTGTCTGTTTGTCTCTCTGTCTCTGTCTCTGTCTCTGTCTCTCTCTCTCTCTCTCTCTCTCTCTCTCTCCTCCCCCCTAATCAGGGCAAGGGCCGATGAAAAAAAAAGTATGCGCATGCTTATTCTGTTACCCTTGAAAAATAAAGATTCATTCATTCATTCATTCTCTCTCTCTCTCTCCCCTCTCTCTCTCTCTTCTCTCATCTCTCTCATCTCCGTCCTCTCTCTCTCTCTCTCTCGGCGGCTTGGACCTGGGAGCCTGAGTGAGTTGGACGTGTGAAATTGCTCTGCACTTTTTTGCTGAATTATACCAGTTTGAGCGAAGTAGCCCATGCGATACTTTGCAGACTTGTACATAAGGTGTGTGTCCAGCTGAACATGTGAACAGTCAACCACAAAGGTCAGTCGATTAGTCAAAATTAGTATTTTACTAATCATATAAGAAAAGAAAGACCAAGTTTGTTTTCTTTGGGACAACAATTCAAGTCCAATGCTTTCCAGATATTGCCCTCAACATCAAAACTCACTTTGCACGTGCCCAACTGGAGAAAACTCCCAAAGTGCTGGTGTAGGTGAAGGTTATATTCTAGTTTGAAGTGTGAACTCTGTTGAGAAGCAAAATACACAGGCATTTGAAAAGAGTATCAAAAGTTCTTTTATACTAGCTCACATTTGCATCAAGTCTGTTGAAACTAGAATGAGTGCCTACTTGTAAACTGTTGGCAGCAAAGTGTACCACAGGCGCCTGGAAAATGTCTGAGAATAGATAACGCATCCCCATCCAGCCAGTTTACTGCAGATGATTGACTGGCGCCTGGCACAGATCAGCAGGCTTTGCCCTTCACTCTGCATCAATAAAAACAAACATGGATGAGAGATTCTGCTCCCTTGAGGACAGTTTCTCACGTTTCTTCTCAAAGATTTCTCATCTGGAAGAAATGGTGACCCATAACAGTGATGAACTAAAAGAAATGAAAGAAGACAAAGACAGTATCATGGACAGACTGGATCAAGAAAGAGAGAAGACTTGAAGCCACAGAGCAGAACCTGAAAGCTTGCAGTGTCAAGATCATGAATGTGGAGGAACAGCAGTGGGAGGATGAATATGCCACCACTCAAATGTTGTTGACCTGCTGAATGACCATGGCCAGTGCTCTGGCTGGAGTGAAAAAGACATTGCCAGAGCTTTCCGATAGGAGGCAGAGACCACGTTTCAAGTGACCCTCGTCCCATCCTTGTCCAGTTCTATGGGTGGATGGACAAGATGGCGGTGCTGGGTGATGGAGATTTGAGGGACAGCCTGAGGAGACGCGGTATACGGGTGGCCTCTGACCTCACCACACGACAAAGGGACATGGTTGATTTCCACAGAGGGCAGGGGAAAATAGCCTCACATCCGAAATGGAAAGCTGCAAGTCGGGGACAGAAAACCCCAACTGCTTCATCCGGGTACAGCACTGAATGGCACTACACCCCAAGGGATAAAGGACATGTGGAGGACTGGCCACAACTACAGCCAGGCCAGAGAAAAAAGATGGTCCTGGAAGACAGAAAGTCTGCGTTTCAATAGACCTATGGCAGGAAGGTCTACGGAAACCAGAATGGCCACCAACCAAGCAGGTTTGAAGTCAGCGAGGTCCCTGAAGACGACATGAACTGGTCTGAAGACAGACGTTACAAGTTCATTTTCGTCACAGCATCACCACCAGCTGATGCCCAGAGAATCAGAAGTAAGGAAGAACAATACAAAAAGCTACTCAGATGACAGAGAGGCACATGGCAGGTGGAACAAAAGATGGATGACAGACCAAGAACTGGGAGTCTATTCAATATCCAGAGTCAAGGAGAACATCCCCCATACCAGGGTTCCCGGTACCCAGTCTTACAGTGAAGCAACACGATATGGAAGGCTCTCACAACCTTACAGCACGTCAGACCACAGAAGGGTGGTCATGTTGAAAAACAACCAGAGGGAATCCAGTGCCTCAAGACGTCCTGCCCAATGTCCAGAAGGCAGGAACCCAGCTGCAGGAACAACGGGAGAGAACCTGTCAGACAGACTAATCAGCCTTGCTGAGGCTGATGATCACAGTGACT
This sequence comes from Rapana venosa, assembly GCA_028751875.1. Classification (NCBI taxonomy): domain Eukaryota; kingdom Metazoa; phylum Mollusca; class Gastropoda; order Neogastropoda; family Muricidae; genus Rapana; species Rapana venosa. The sequence goes on along the minus strand of CM054155.1, from coordinate 39,634,049 downwards.
TTGACCACCATGACAATGACAGACTCAACCTGATGGACAAGGATGACAGGCACTCTGAGCTAGAAACACAATTGAGTGAAGATCTTGTACATAGAACTTTGGGCAAACATCTGATTGACAGAAAGGAAAGTGACAATGAGGACAGTGTTATCGTGGATGACGTTTCAGTGAGAGATAATGATAGTGCTGCAGATATCAGAAGAGAGGAAGGGATTACTGATGCTCATGTTGAGGCGCATGTTGAGGCTCAAAATTGAGACTCTTAGGAATAATGACAAAGAGCAGGAAACGGTTGACAGTAGTGAACCTCAACAAAGTACAGAACAACAGAGTAAGGACATGGCATGTGACAATCATAAAAAAGACAAACAATATTGACTCAGACAATCTGATAGACCTGACATGACTACCGACCAACCCCCAGAACAAAGCATCACTGTGAAGTTAATGGGAGTGGTAAAACAGGCACAAAAGACAAAAAGAAAAGGGTCCTCTGTGCGAACACTACGTAAAAGACGTGCTATCTCTAGTACTGGATTAACTAGTCATAGAGGAGCTAAAACCTCTACAAGATCCAGTAGTCAAAACAGCATTGTTGACTCCTTCAGAAAAGTACACCACATGAACAAGCAAATGATTTAGACAGGCAGTCCCAAAATGCCCTCAGTCTGAGCAGGAAGCAAATGGATTCCATGCACTAGCAAATAGGGACTCGGCCAGGCCACAATACCTAAGAAGCAGTACATAAAAAACAAGTGCATGATGTTGAACAGGACACAACTGTAATGCAAGCAAACAGTTCAGCAACTCAATCAGCTGGTTTTAAAAATAGTGTAAATAGTTATCAAGTCAAATTTCTAAACTACAATGTAAATGGCCTCTTACCGAAGCTAGAAAATGACCACTTCGTAAATTTCCTTCTTTCTTATGATTTTGTATGCTTGACAGAAACTTTTCTTGCAAACAACTTTGATTCTCCTATTTTCAATGATTATATTATCTATACCTCAAAGGCAAAAAAAACTATCCCGGAAAGGACGTTACTCAGGGGTGTCATTGTCTTAATAAGAAAGTTTTGCTAGTTTTGTGGAACAAATTTTCTTAGAAGCTGAAAATACTATAATTGTCAAAATAGATAAAGAACTCTTAATACAAGCAAGGAAATTATGCTTGTTTTGTTTCCTATATTTCCACCAAATGAATCCCCTTTCTGGAAAAATCATGAGGTGTGCATGGTATAGAAATGTTAGAACAATGCCTAGTAGATCTATATGAAAAGAGGGATGACTTTTACATTCATTAAATGGTGACTTAAATGCAAGAACTGCATCAAAAAAATTATAGTTATCTTGGTGGTGATACTGATTTTACAGATACAACTGTTTCAGATGACAACAACTTCCCGCGGAAATGTCAAGATGGTGGGGTCAATCTTTTTGGTGAGCAGTTATTAGAACTATGTAATATGTTTGATTGCATTATTTTGAATGGGCTCAGTGAACACAACTTTGATGACAGTTGTACATATATTGCAGCTTCTGGAACAAGTACAGTGGACTATTTTATTGTATCATATGATTTTGTTTCATCTGTTAATGTTGTGTCCCTTACTGTTGAAAGCTTAACTGAATCAGACCATCTACCAGTTGTTTTGGAATTACAGATTAATAAAAGTTCAACAGAATAAGAAATGGAAGGTAGCTGAAGATAAAAGTCTGGTTCATGAAAAATTGTATGGAATGAAGAATATAAGAGTGATTAAAATTACAATGATGCAAAGTAAGATATCAAGGACAAACTGATTCTGGCCACAGGTACTCTGGATAAAATGTGGACCAAGCCTTAGAAATTTTTGTAACATGTCTGAAAGCTTCTAGTCAGTGCATGTTAAAGTCATTTCATACAAACAGGAAGAAAAAATCTGAATGGTTTGATAATGAATGTAAAATGGCAAAAAAGGAAAGTAGGAAAAAGCTAAACTGTTTTAGAAAGTCTAGAGCAGATGAGGATAGACTAGTAATATAGAAGCAAGAAAAAGGTATAAACATTTACTGAGAGATAAAAGACAGAGATTCAGAAAACAAAAAACTGAAACTCTGGCGAGAGAAATGGATAACTCTTTTCAGTTTTGGAACCAACTAAGAAGTATGGGTTGTGGGGAAAAAGAGAATTGATAACAATATCAATATAGAAGAGTGGTTTAAACCATTTTAAAAAACTATTTCAAAAAAGTAATGGAGAAATAGAGCAGAGAGCTATTGAAGCTGACTTATCTGAAGGAAACAATCATGTGTTAAACAAACCCATATCAGAAGAAGAAGTCGCTCATACCATTAGGAAACTCAAGAAAGGTAAAGCATGTGGGATCGATAATAATTTCTGCAGAAATGCTACAGGTTGGTGGGGAAGAAGTATATTTTTTATTTTGACAAAACTATTCAATACTTTTTTGACCAAGGTAAATATTTCCGCAAGAATGGTCAAAAGCTATTAACATCCCAATATATAAAAAAGGGAATCCTGAAGTGGCTGAAAACTACAGAGGAATATCCCTACTTAGCATTTTTTCAAAGTGTTACACAACTATTCTAAACAAAAGACTGTACACCTGGCTAGAAAATAATGATTTACTTTCAGATTCTCAAGCAGGATTTCGGCAAAAACCAACTCTACTGTCGATCATATTTTTACATTGTATGCCACAGTTCAGAAATATTTGAGTAAAAAGGGCAGAAAATTATATGTTGCATTTGTGGATTTTAGAAAAGCCTTCGACTCTGTTCGACATAACAAACTTTTAGAATGTATAGATGCTCAAGATGTAAAAGGAAAATTCTTTGCTTGTTTAAAAGATATGTATCAATCATTATTGTCATGCATATGCATAAATCATGAACTGTCAGATATGTTTGAATGTCCTATTGGTGTACGGCAAGGATGTGTTATGAGTCCAACATTATTTTCCAAATTTTTTTTGATCAGATAGCACACAACATTAAAAAAAAAAGGCAAACATGGAGCACTCTTATTACCAGATTATATGGAGCTGTTCATATTGCTGTTTGCTGATGATGTTACGTTACTTTCAACTACCCCTACGGGCCTTCAAACTCAACTTAATGTGTTGTACGAATGTTGCCAAAACATGAAGCTAAGTGTTAACTCTGAAAAGACAAAAGTGATAGTATTTAGAAAAGGAGGGTACTTAGGTATACATGAAAAATGGTTTTTACAATTCTAAGAAATTAGAGGTGGTTAATAATTACTGTATTTGGGGTTTAACTTTACCACGATGATAAGTGTTAAAAGGGTACTACACATTTAGCAGCAAAGGGAAAGAAAGCAGTTCTTCAATTAAATAAGTGTTTCAAAAGTATAAAGAGATGACCACAAATGTATTCTTCAAAATTTTTTGACCGCTAAAATTCGATCGATATTATTATATTCATCAGAAATATGGGGGTTCCAGAGACTAAGCACGTAGAAAAAGTTCATCTAATGGCATGTAAACGTTTTCTAGGGGTCCCTGCAAGAGCACCAAACAAGATGGTTTACGGAGAGCTCGGAAGATATCCCTTATACATTCATTCTTGTGTTAATTGCTTGAGATACTGGCTAAAACTGCTACAGATGATAGCAATAGACTACCCCATAAAGCGTACACCATGCTATTTGAATTAGATAGATCTGGAAAAGATTGTTGGGCTACAAGAGTTAGAGAAATTTTTGTGTGAAAACTGGATTTAATATTGTGTGGATGCATCATGGTGTTGGGGATGTAAAATGTTTTTGTGTGCATTTAAACAGAGGCTAATTGATTTGTTTGTACAGGAGTGGGATGGAACCATTAGAGACCGTAAGAGGTATGATTTATATCGAACATTTAAATCAGTTTTTGAAAAAGAAAAATATATCTGTGATATGGAGACATACTGTTTTCGTGTTGCTATCACCCAATTGAGATTGAATGTACTCCCGCTTAAGAATAACGTAAATCGATACAGTGAGGCAGCACAGGATAGAAACTGTCCATTTTGCAAAGACAAAACTGAAAACGAGTACCATCTTATTTTTGACTGTTGTATCTATAAAGACTTGAGGGAAAAATTTCTAAAAGAATCAGTAAATGTTCCTGTACATGTGCTTTTGAGAGCAACAAATAGAAATCACAGACACAATTTGTCCAGATTTGTCTTCCATGCAGTAAATAGGAGGCAAAGTGCGATTCTTTAAAATCCTCTAAAGAAGATGAAAGTAGTTTTTTTTTCTCTTTATATTAATGCATTTGATTTGATTTTTTGAAAAGGTATTACTTACTTTGAGGTGTTTAATCTGCATGCTGCAAAGTACAGATTAATACTTTCATGACTGGGAAGATCGAAAATTGCCATTTCATGTTATACACATTAAATTTTTGTCCTAACATGTCGATGTATTGTGGCCAAAGGCTAAAGTACATTAAAATCTTTGAGTTCTTGAGTTCTTGAGTTCTCTCTCTCTCTCTCTCTCTCTCTCTCTCTTTGCCTAATAGTTATCACAACTTGTGAAAAGACAAAAGAATTTGAACAGTATACATAAAAACACTGGCTACACTCCTTGAATGGACTAGATAGATATGGTTTTACACTCTCGCTTTTGTTATTCACTTCGTTTTTAATTCATTCCATTCCCATTACAGCTACGCACAACAGACAGACTAAAACTAAACCAGCAGGTGTCGCCTCATTATCATTTTGATTTGATTCCAAATGAAGGGGGCAGCATCTCTCTTTTCTTTTTTGTGTGTGTGGATGTTCATCAAAGCTTTGTTGAAAAAACTGTCTGCTGGTCTCATGATTATTATTATTATTTTGTATTAACAAAATCAATAATGATATAATGCCATGGCGTGCGTCTGCACTTTCTGATGATAAGTGTAACGAAAGCGGGATTCTAAAAAATCTAAGGGGTGGAGGGGAGGGGGGGGGAGCATTTTTGGAGGTGGGATGGTGGGGTAGGGGGGGGGGGGTTAATTTTGAATATAATACTGTCAGAAGCGTGCAAAAGAATTGGTTGGCACAGACTGTTCCACGAATTTGGAAGGGAAGGGCAGAGGCAGGGGTGGCGTACTAGCCACAAACTAGTTGTGTCTTATGTATCCCCCATGCATTCGAT
>CM054155.1:39613895-39618895 GCA_028751875.1 Rapana venosa | reverse complement strand
TCTCTTCTCCTCCTCATCTCTTTTCTTTCTCTCCTAAATCCCTTTCTCTCTTCTCTCTCTCTCTCCTCCTCTCCCCTCCTCTCTTCTCCTCTCCCTCCTCTTCCTCTTCTCCAGTACGGGCTATCTCAGAAAATATAAATCAACACTTTTTTCTATTGCTAAAAAAATTTGTAAATATGACCGCCAAAATTCAATTACTTACCAATTTTACGGGAAATTGTAGCTCTAATCAACAAACCTAAACGCATTCAAATATTTTTGGGTGTGCATGAAGTGCATAGGGAGTTGTGTTCTTAAAACAAACAAAATCCGGGTTTTAGAAATTTAACAGCCAAATTTTAAAATTCCGCGAAAGTAATATCGAACATCTTACATATATCTAAATCCGGTTTTGAAAAAGTTCCTTCCTCAAATGTTAAAGTTCCAAAGTTTACCTAACTTAAATCTGGAGATCCAAAGACCCTTCCAATATGCCCTATTTCGATTCTATCAAATTTTATCAAAAACCTTTAGAAAAGCATTTAAAGCAACATCTTCTGTCATATTTTACGGCTAACTTATTTCATCCAATCAAAGCGGTTTAAGAAAATTTTTCATGTCAAAAACTGCACTCGTAACTCATAGAGCAATGGCTTTAAATATCAACAAAACATTTTAAACTGGAGCAGTTTTTTGTAGACTTTGCCAAGGCATTTGCTGTATTTACCACAAACCTTTTAAAGAAACGGCATGATGGTTTTTGCGCAGACTCCCTAAAACGATTTCCCCGTTTCTTGATAAAAGGCAACAAGCTGTTTTTCAAAATTCAATTTTCGGGCCCTTTTGCCTGTAAGAGGTTTCCCAAAGGGTTCCCTGCTAGGGGCCCTCCTCTTTTCTATAATAATAACGATCTTTCCCCTCCTGTTTCACCCTTTTGAACTTTTGCTGACGATACTACCTCATACAGCTATCATGATGTAAACTCGACTAAATTGCAAAAAACTAAACAATCAGGCGTGGGGCAGAGGTTTAACACATGGCTCCCATCTTTAAATCAAAATCATGGGGATTGCCACAAGACAAAAGCGCCAAAACTTTAAAACAACTAAAAAGGAATGAAGATTTTTCGATAAAATACTAGAAGAAGTCATTCATATAAACACTTGGGGCAAAAACGATAATAATTTTTCAGGCAATCATTTTTTTGGGGTTTTTAAAAAATTATCTAAGAAGCTATTCCAATTAATCAATAAAACATTTCCTGATCAACAACTCGAAAACTTTTTTCTATGCTTAATAAAACCGATCTGACTAGCATCCATGCTGGGATTGGGAATAAAAACGATACCAACTTAAGAATAATAAAGGGCCCTCAAGTTAATTCTCCCTTAAACTACTTCCTTTGAAACAATACTACAAAAAAATTAAACATTTCCTTTTTAGTTTTCATTTTCTCTTTAAAAAGGTGTATTAAAGTATAAAATCATGAATAAACTACCCTCCTTATCTTTTTTCAAGGTTCCCTGTTAAAACTTTCGTAACAAAAGAGTGTTGTTATTTTCCCCGCCAAGAACCGATCTTTTATTCACTCTTTTTATCTGGGACAAAATTTTGGAACGAAACCCAGTCTTTTAAAAAGAAAAAGTAGCATATCAAATTTTAAAAAAAAAGAACCACACACACTTGTTTAATTCCTGAATAAAAAATTTGGGGAGCAGCTTGTTTAAATCTGTGTGTGGTTTTTTGTGTGTGTGTGTGGTGGTGTGTGGTGGGGTGTGTGTGTGTTGTGGGTGTGGTTTGTGTGGTGTGTGTTTGTGTTGTGTGGTGTGTGTGTGTGTGCTGAGCTCACTGCTTTTTGTTTTGGGTGGGTGTGGTTGTTGTGGGTTTTTGTTGTTTTTTTATTGGGGGGGGGGGGGGTTTTTGTTTTTTTTTGCTTTAACTAATGCTCATGTTTATGCCCCAAAGTTGGCTATGATACTTGAATTATGACGTAAGGGTATTATAAAATGGAGGAATTAAAAGTGGGAATGTTGTGTGTGCGGTCTGTGCATATTACACCAATGGTGGTGTGGTGTGTGTGTGTGTTGGTACGTTGTGTGTGAGTGATGTGAAAGTGGAGGGGCTTGCGCGTTCGTGTGTTGGGGTGTTGCGCGCGGGCGTGTGTTGAAAAGGGAGTGTTGGTGTGGGGGTTTTGTGTATTCTGTGGTGAACTGTGTGTGTGCGTGTATGTGATGTTATTTTGGGGGGGGTTGTCTGTTTTGTGGGGTGGGGGGTCAGGGGGGGAGTTTGTCAGTGTTTAATTGGGCTTGTTTATTAATCGATGGGTTAATTTTTGTGGCTTTTTTGATTTTTTGATTTTCCAATATTAAAGGAAAATTATGTGATTCATTTTATTGCTTTTTTGACACTATTTTTTTGTTGATTCATTGGTTTTTTCAGTTTTTTCATTTTTTTTTGCCCATGAGGGCCTGGTGTAAAAAAAAAAGCTCGGGGTTATTTTCCAATTACCCTCATTAAAATATTCGAGTTCGAGTTCGAGTTCGAGTTCTTTAGAGGGGGAGGGGGTGCTAGAAAGGGGTGTTGGTCTTGTTCATTCCTTTGTTTTCTTCATCTTTGTGGTCTTTCATTGGTCTCTAGATTTACCAATATTTGAATGGCTATTTGAATGATTCGTTTTATTGTATCCCACACGAACTTGTTTATCACTTTATTGACTTATTTGTGTTTGTTTCATTCTTTTCCCCATGAGGGCCTGGTGTAAAGAAGCCTATGGCCTATCCAGTTACCCTCATTAAAATATTCGAGTTCGAGTTCGAGTTTTCTCTCTTCTCTCTCTCCTTTCTCTCTCTCCCTCTTTCTCTCTTTTTTTCTCTCCCTCTCTCTCTCTCTCTCTCCCCCTCATCTCTCTCTCTCTCTCTCTCTCTCCTCCTCTCTCTTCCTCTCTTCTCTCTCTCTCTCCTCTTGTTTGCTGTACTTTCTATAATACCTTAGCCAATCCTCGATGAATGATAAACCGATGCCCCATGGTACAAATGCAAGCAATATTTACGCACACTTGAACAAACACAATCTGCTTTTTCTTTTTTTTTTTTTTTCCCTTTTTTTTTTAAAAAGAGGGGGCCCATTTCATCCATGGGAAAAATTTGGATGACAAAATTGTCAAAAAGCTGCACGCATTCTGTTCAGACACCATACCCGAATCGAAAGCAGTTTCCTTCAAGGTGGGAGAGAAAACCGGTCCGCATAAAAACAAAAATCTCACTAATGATGAACCCTCAGAGCTCTCTTGGCGACAGACTAGCGTCCTGTCACAGGGGTGGTGAAAAACCATCAGTTCGCTTAACGCTACAGAAACCGGGATAAGCTCCGGCTCTATGGGCCTTCTGGCTCGAAAGAACATACTGCTACTACAGAGCTCTCTTGCCCAGGAACGAAAATGAAAAGAAAGAAAACTAAAAGCCCCAACAAAAATCAACAACAAACACTTCGTTTTCTACAAAAAACACCTGTGTGTTGTGTCGAAGTTTTTGTTTCCTTTCTACATAATTATACAATTAATAATTATAACAGGGTTGGTGGGTTTTTTTGGGGTTGTCTTTTCGAAATTATGATTCTTCTCAATGTATGTGTCTGTCCGTATTGTAAATAATTGTCCTTCATGGGATGATTACAGTTTGGTTGTTTTCTTTTACTTGACTATTATATCTATCTCTAAACTCTATCTATCTCTCTTCTCTCTCTCTCTCTCTCTCTCCTCTCTCTCTCACCTCTCTCTCCCTCCTCTCCTCTTCCCTCTCCCATACATCTCTCTCTCCCCTCTCTCTCTCTCTCTCTCTTTATATATATATAATATATAATATATATATATTTTTCCTCGGCTAGAGCTCTGAGATTCCAATGTTTAATTTTTTTGCGAATGTCACCATTTTTTTTTTTTTTTCCCCCCCCTCACTACCCCCCCCCTCCCCCCCCCCCCCATTCAGGGAGCCCATTCCGACTTCGGATATATATATATATTATATATATATTATATATATATATATATAAAATATATATATAGGAGAGAGAGAGAAGAGAGAGAAGAGAGAGAGAGAGAGAGAGTTATAATAATTTTTTTTTTTTAAAAGAGATACCACCTCAACTGAAGCTAGATTTCTAGCATACTATAATAATAATACCTTATTCTATAGAACGGAAATAATTAATAAAATTTTTTTTTTTTAAAACGCACAACCCCAACATCATAACGATAAAATTTTTTTTTTTATCCTATCCACATCACAGTTGTGAGAGACTGAGGGACAGAGGGACAGGGACAGGCTGTGAATGTATTATTGATGTATAATGTGTGTGTTGTGTGTGATGTATTGGTAGGTGAGCAATGCATTGTCACCCATGTCCCCACCACCCCCCATCCCCCCTGCATCTTTCGCGCAATCGGCTAAAGCTGAAGACACACACACACACAACACACAACACACACACACACACACAACACACACCACACCCACACACACAAGGCGCGCACACTCACACAGCGGCAAGGGGACGCACGTGCACAACACACACACACACACACACAGAGCGCGCACACCACACAGGGACGCGCGTGGCACGCACACACACACACAACACACAGATATCCGCTAATAATCACTTATAGTAACAACGTTAAATACAAAACGAAACACACAACGCGCGGGGACGACGGAACCACCACAACACACTAATTATTTGTTTCTCCTGCTTCAACATGGGTTTTTTTTTTGCGCTGCCTTGTTTTGTTTGTTTTTTTGCTTTAGTTTTTTTGCTTTTAGTGGTGGTAGTGTGGTGGTACTGGTGGGGTAGTGGTGGTGGTACGTGGTGGTAGTGGTGGTGGTGGTGTGGGACTGGTGGTGGTATTGGTGGTAGTACGGAGGTGGGGTAGTGGTGTGGAGTGGGTTTAGTGTGTGGTGGTGGTGGTAGTGGTGGTGGGATGGTGGTGGTCATAAGGTATTGGTAAAAAATATTTTTCCAAAAAA
>CM054155.1:39608516-39613395 GCA_028751875.1 Rapana venosa | reverse complement strand
CCAGTGTGTGTAATGAAGGCGGAGGACTAGGAAGGGAATGGACTCAGTGCCCTGAGGACCTCAGAGAGCTTTTGTTCTGATGGGTGTGTGATGGAGTCGATAAGACCCCCCCCCCCCCCCCCCCCACAAAAGAAGTTACCAAACTTTTCCCCCTTTCTCTTTCTCTTTCTGTCTTTCTATATCTCCGTCCGTCTTTCTGTCTGTCTGTCTGTCTCTGTCTGTTTGTTTGTGTGTGTGTGTGTGTGTGTGTGTGTGTGTGTGTGTGTGTGTGTGTGTGTGTGTGTGTCCCTGTTTGTCTGTCTTTCTCCCTTTCTATCTCTCTCTTTCTAATTTTCAACAGCATCTTTCACCGTCTAAGTGTTGTTCCGTGTGTGTGTGTGTGTGTGTGTGTGTGTGTGTGTGTGTGTGTGTGTGTGTGTGTGTGTTGTGCGTGCGTAGTGCGCGCGCATGGATTTCTCATTATGTTTAAGGAGAGTTGCATGCCTGTAAATGATTGAGTGCAAGCGCTTCGATTTGTTTGTTTTTTACAAGATTCAGCGCTATATAAATTCCATATATTATTATTATTATTGGTGTGTTGTTGTGTGTGTGTGTGTGTGTGTGTGTGTGTGTGTGTGTGTGTGTGTGTGTGTGTATGTGTGTGTGTGTGTGTGTGTGTTTCAGTTTTTTTTTCTTTATTTGTCGAAATTTTTTCGTCCTTTCGATCTTTTCTTGTTTTATATAAGTTTTCTTTCTTTCTTTCTTTCAGTCTTTTTTTCTCTCTTTTTCTCTGTCTTTCCCTTTCTTTCTGTTCTTCTTTTCGTCAATCTATCGATCTATCTCATCTGATATAGTCGATCTGTCTATCAATCTATCTATTTATCTCTCTCTTTCTATCTATCTATCTATCTATCTGTCTGTCTATCTATCTATCTATCTATCTATCTATCTATCTATCTATCTATCTATCTATCTATCTATCGATCTATCTATCTCATCTATCTATCTATCTTATCTATCTATCTACCTGTCTGTCTATCTCATCCATCTATCTCATCCATCTATCTCATCTATCTATCTATCTACCTATCCATCCATCTATCTATCAATCTACTTATCAATCTACCTACCTATCTATCTACCTATCTATCCATCTATCTATCAATCTACCTATCAATCTACCTACCTATCTATCTACCTTCCTACCTATCTATCTATCTATCTATCTATCTTCTCCTTTGCCTCCTTTCTTTATACCATCCTCTCCTCTCTCTCTTTCTGTCTTTGTCCCCACCCCCTGTTTTATTTTGTCTAATCTTTCTTTCTTCTTTTTTCTCAACTCCTCACCTCCCCTCCCCCCCCGCCGCCCCCCCCCCCCCCCCCCCATCCCCCGCCTTCTCTCAAAATAAGCCCGATTTATTCTCCAAGAGCAAAGTGCAGATGTAAGGAAGCTTAACTTTTTGTGATCTTGTATTTGTGGTGTGTTAAGATAATTACGGAACTGATTTATTTGATTTTAAAGTGCGCGCGTCTGTGTGTGTGTGTGTGTGTGTGTGTGAAAACACGCATGTATTCACTTTCATGATGTAATGGAAAGGATGGGGTGATGGTGGGAGGAGGGGAAGGTAGGCTGGCAGAAGTGAAACAACCTCTCTTTAATACTTCATTTAGTTCTATCTAGTTTCTGTCATTCTCACCTGTGTGTGTGTGTGTGTGTGTGTGTGTGTGTGTGTGTGTGTGTGTGTGTGTGTGTGTGTGTGTGTTGCGCGCGCGCTTTTGAAACACATTTGACTATTTAAATTTTAGTTCATAGATTTGGTCTGCAGCGTACCATGTTTGTAATAATTATCTGTTTGTTTAACCTATTGAGTATTTGTCATTGATTGCATGACTGTGTAAGATTAGGTTCAATGCATGCGCTTTGATTTGACTTGGCAAGATTTAGCGCTATATAAGTTCCATTTATTATTATTATTATTATTATTATCTTTTCGATCCATTTTAGTCCTTACTAGTGTCAGGAAACAGACCGGTGTTCGTCAGGGCTGTCTGTTGTCGCCAACCATCTTCCTGTTGGTGGTTGACTGGATAATGCGGCAGCCGGAATGACATGGGCCGAGTGAAGAGGATTCCAAGATTTGTTGGAGGGTCTGTTGAGCACTATGTTCCCCAGGAAACCAAGAGATGCATTAAGACATGTAAGATTAGGAAGACCCTGATTGACGGAAGATTCGCAAAAGCCATATTATATATGATTATTAGAGTATTATGTTGTCGACATTTTAGTCCGCTCTAGTGTCAGGAAACAGTAGGTGTATTGTCGGTGTCTGTGCGCAAAGCCATTTCCTGTTGGGTTGACTGGATAATGCGAGCCGGAATGACATGACCAGAGTGAAGGATCTCCAAAACCGAGTCTTGGCGGGGTTTTTTGCAGCCCTTGCAATGGAAAACAATGATGTAAGCAAGTCAAGAGCGGGACCACGGGAGATTCCAGAGGTGTGCTGAGTTTATGTGATCGAAGTAGCAGCTCTGTGAGAAACATTTGATTTTTTGTACGCTAACTAGCTTCCCCCGTACCTTGTTCGAACAGGAAAACTCTGACCCTGAAAGCTTACCGTAAAGAGAAGCAGACACGATATGGATCATGCGATTGAAAAATAATGATGAAACTAAAAACGAAAGACATGCATGTGGAATATGAAGGCTAAGAAGAAAAATAGAATCCTATTCCGAAATCTGTAGAAAAGGAAAATGTCTAAGAAAAGAAAGAAAGAAAAAAAGAAAGAAAGAAAGAAAAAAGACAGACAGAAGAAAGACAGAAAACAGAAAAGAAAGAAAGAAAAAAGTGGAGAAAAGAAAGAAAAGATGAATGAATGAAGAATGAAGAATGAATGAAGAATGAAAGAAAGAAAGAAGAACGGAAAAAAGAGAAAGAAAAAGAGAAGAAATAAAAGAAAAGACAAGAAAAGAAGACAAACTTAGAAAAGAAAAGAGAATAAAGAAAGGCAAATGAATGGAGAAACAGGCAGAGACAGAGAGGGAGACACAGGACAGCAGAGACAGAGAGACACAGACAGCAGAGAGAGACAGACAGAGAGACAGACGAATGGCCCCCGGAGAGGGAGGATGGGGGGACTGATGCGAGGAAGATGGTGGGGGGGTCTGGGGGGGTGAGTAAAGGCCCGGATTTTCAAAAGATGACGTGTGTCATATCCCTGTATGGTGCTGATGACAGGCGTGTCAGGGAATTGTCGCAGGCCTCCTGGAGTTCTCTCTAGAATATCGCAAGGCTGTCCTGTCCTGTTAGATTCTGCCCTTTCTGTTCCCCTGTCCTGTCTTGCCCTGTTCTGTCCTGTTATATTCTGTCCTTTCTGTTCCTGTCCTGTCCTGTTATATTCTGTCCTTTCTTTTCCTCTCCTGTCCTGTCTGTTATATTCTGTCCTTTTCTTTCCTGTCCTGTTATATTCTGTCCTTTCTGTTCATTTGTCCTGTTATATTCTGTCCTTTCTGTTTCTGTCCTGTTATATTCTGTCCTTTCTGTTCCTGTCCTGTCTGTTTTCTGTCCTTTCTTTTCCTCTCCTTTCCTTGTCCTGTTATATTCTGTCCTTTCTGTTCCTGTCCTGTTATATTCTGTCCTTTCTGTTCCTGTCCTGTTATATTCTGTCCTTTCTGTTCCTGTCCTGTCCTGTTATATTCTGTCCTTTCTGTTCCTGTCCTGTCCTGTTATATTCTGTCCTTTCTTTTCCTCTCCTGTCCTGTCCTTTGCTGTTATATTCTGTCCTTTCTGTTCCTGTCCTGTTATATTCTGTCCTTTCTTTTTCCTGTCCTGTTATATTCTGTCCTTTCTGTTCCTGTCCTGTCCTGTCCTGTTAAATTCTGTCCTTTCTTTTCCTGTCCTTTTCCCTGTTATATTCTGTCCTTTCTTTTCCTGTTCTGTTCTGTCCTGTCCTGTTATATTCTGTGTCCTTCTTTTCTGCCCTGTCCTGTTATATTCTGTCCTTTCTTTTCCTGCCCTGTCTTGTCCTGTTCTGTCCTGTTATATTCTGTCCTTTCTGTTCCTGTCCTGTCCTGTTATATTCTGTCCTTTCTGTTCCTGTCCTGTCCTGTTATATTCTGTCCTTTCTTTCCTGTCCTGTCCTGTTATATTCTGTCCTTTCTTTTCCTGTTCTGCCCTGTCCTGTCTTGTTAAATTCTGTCCTTTCTATTCCTGTCCTGTTGTTATATTCTGTCCTTTTTTTCTTTCTTTCCTGTCTGTTTTTATTTTGTTTTTTTCCTGTTCTGTCTTTCTTTTCCTGTCCTGTTATATTCTGTCCTTTTTTTCCTGTCCTGTTATATTCTGTCCTTTCTTTTCCTGTCCTTTGTTATATTCTGTCCTTTCTTTTCCTGTCCTGTTTATCTGTCCTTTTGTTCTGTCCTTTATCTGTCTTCTGTCCCTGTCGTTATATTCTGTCCTTTCTTCTGTCCTGTTATATTCTGTCCTTCTTTTCCTTTTTTCTGTCTATATTTTGTCCTTTTTTCCTGTTCTGTCCTTTCTTTTCCTGTCCTGTTCTGTCCTGTTACATTCTGTCCTTTCCCTGTGCTGTCCTGTCCCATTCTGTCCTGTCCTGTCTCTATCCTTGTCTCTGTCTCTATCCTGTCCTGTCTCTATCCTGTCCTGCCCTGTCTTTTTCCTGTCCTGCCCTGTCCTATCTCTGTCCTGTCCTGCCCTGTCCAGCTGTGTCCTGTACATTCTGTCCTGCCCTGTCTCTGTCCCTGTCCTGCCCTGTCCATTCTGTCCTGCCTGTCCTGTACATTCTGTCCTTCTCTGTTCTTTCCTGTCCTGCCCTGTCACTTCTGTCTTCCTTTGTTCCTGTCCATTCTGCCCGTATTCTGTCTCAGCCCTGTCCTTATGTCTGTCCGT
>CM054155.1:39588516-39596016 GCA_028751875.1 Rapana venosa | reverse complement strand
GGGGTTGGGGAGGAAGGGGGTTGGAATCTGTCTTCGAAGGTATAGTGGACTGTTGTTCAATAGCGTGAAGTCACCCGTCGCAAATGAATGGCCCAGGCTAAAAGCTGTTTCAGTTATTTATTTATTTATTTTATTCTTTTATATCGAGGATAATGGAATAAGCACTTATGTGTGGTTTTTTTAAACATTCAGTCCCCGTGTGTATGCGGTTTTGTAAAGTCTGTCATCTGTTCCCACCGGCACACAATGGCCTGCTCTTACGAAAAGCGGAACAGGATTTAACGTGTGCGCAAGATGTTCTGCGAGCGTTCGCACACGGGGCCTCGGTTTATAGTCTCATCCGAAGGACTTTTGGGGAGAGTGGAGTCTGCACTGATGTAAACTCCAGGGGAAAATATCCCCCTTGAACGGGAATCGAACCCGGGTCGTCAGATTGCAAACGCAATGTTCTAACCACTAGGCTATCCACCCCCCCCCCTTCCTGGTAGTTGTGCCTTTAAAGGGACTGTTCCCTATATCATTGGTCTAAAGGTAACACATTTACTTAAAATTTACTTCTTTAAAAAAAAAAAAGGCGGGAGACTTGGCTGGGTAGACAGAAGCAAAGCATGAGAGACAGAAAGGAGGGGGGGGGGGGAGCAGAGAGAGAGGAGGAGAGAGAGAGAGAGAGAGAGATAGGAGAGAGAGAGAGAAGGGAGAGATAGGGAGAGATAGGGAGAGAGAGAGAGAGAGAGAGAGGGAGAGATAGAGAGAGAGATAGAGAGCGAGAGAGAGAGGAGCGAGAGAGAGAGAGAGAGAGAGAGAGAGAGAGAGAGAGAGAGAGAGAGAGAGAGAGAGGGAGGAAGGAAGGGAGCGAGCGAGCGAGAGAGAGAGAGAGAGAGAGAGAGAGAGAGAGAGAGAGAGAGAGAGAAAGAGAGAGAACGAGAGAGAGAGCGAGAGAGAGAGAGAGAGAGAGAGAGAGAGGAGAGAGAGAGAGAGAGAGGGAGGAAGGAAGGGAGCGAGCGAGCGAGAGAGAGAGAGGGAGAGAGAGAGAGAGAGAGAGAGAGAGAGAGAGAGAGAGAGAGGGAGAGATAGGGAGAGAGAGAGAGAGAGAGAGAGAGGGAGAGAGGGAGAGGGATAGAGAGAGAGAGAGAGAGGGAGAGATAGGGAGAGAGAGAGAGAGAGAGAAGAGAGAGAGAGAGAGAGAGAGAGAGAGAGAGAGAGAGAGAGAGAGGGAGGGAGAGGGATAGAGAGAGAGGTGTACGGGAAAAGGCAAAAACCAAAAGGAGTGATAAAAAAGAGGAAATTTCTAGCATATGATTTCCAGAAAGTTGTAATGCTATTCATGCTGATCCTCCCCCCGCCCCACCCCCCCCCACCCTTATCCGGGGCAAAGTCCTTAGGATGACACTATAAACTGAGGCCCTCCCCCCCCCCCCACCCCGTGTACAAAACTCACGCAGCATAACAATCTCACGCACTCGTTCAACCTGTTCTGCCTTTCGGAAGAGTAGGCAGGTAAGAACGGATGACCAAAAAAAATATATATTCAAAAACTCGCCATGCACACCGGTGTTGTGTTTAGACATCATTCCCGAAGTCGGAATGCGGCTACCTTCATGGTGGTGAGGGTGGTGGTGGGGGGGGGGGCGGAGAACCTAAAATAGTCACATACACAAACATTTCATTATTGGTGAACCTTAGAGTGGTAGCCGAGGAACGAAAAATAATAATGATAATATTTATTTATTTAGTTATTTATACCACTTTAAGTCACGAGATTTCTCTGCGTGAAATTCGAGCTGCTCTCCCCGGGGAGAGCGCGTCGCGCCGCCACAAGAGCAGCGCCACCTTTTTTTTTTTTGGGGGGGGGGGGGAGAAGGGGGTCTGCAACTGTATTTATTTCCATATCAGAGTGATTTTTTTCTAAGAATTTTGCCAAGGACAACTCTCTTGTTGCCGTGGGTTCTTTTACGTGTGCTGAATAATTTTGTGTAACACACGAGACCTCGGTTTATCGTCTCATCCGAAAGACTAGCGCCCAGACCACCACTCATCGTCTAATGGATGGGGGAAAAGTTTCGGGCCCAAACGGGATTCGAACCACTGCACACTTCCGACCCGGACCTTTCGTTTTCTAGACAGGCGCGTTACCTCTAGACCACAGATCCACCGCATAATACGCATCACAAGAGTGAAAAGGTAAAGGTGTCCCATAACCTATAAGGTCGTAGGGGAGCGAGGCGTCAGAGACCTCAACTTCTTTAGGGGCCAGCTTATTGAGGGCGGCGCCCATCACCTCTCTCTCCCTCGCTGCTTTATCCTTCCCTGACCCTAAAGAAGCAGGTACCCATTTACAGCTAGGTGAACTAGGGGACTGTACTGAAGCCAAAGCGCGCAATCGGTCACCCACGTCACAAAGAGTAAAAAAGTAGTGTTACCAGCCGCCATGGCGCAGTGGTTAGCGCCTTGGGTTACGGACTGGAAGGTCGCGGGTTCGATTCCCATAAGAGTCATAGGGATTTTTCGGACTCCGGCCGGCTCCTACCCAGAGTGAGTGTGCTGTGGGCTCAGTGGGAAGACTGGGATCACACAGTCGAGCTTCATCCACTTAACGGATGCGAGTTTGAGAGTGTTGCTCAAATTACCTGACCAGCACTGCAGGTGTCTGTATCTCTCAGGCCCGGTTGACGCCGGGATATATTATGATAGTAAGCGTAGAGTACAACCCTGTCAAGTAGTCTCAAAGCATATGCACTTCCACAGCAGCATCATTACGTCATCCTCATTGTCATTGATCATCATGCATTAAAAAAAATTGCCTCTGATTCGGTGGTCCCGGTTTCTCTGGTCTCATGGTGACCTCAGATTCGGTTTGCCCATACACTTCTGTGCCTGTGGTGAGTTTGTGTCAAAGCCTTTGGGGTTGGAGGTTCGCGGGGAGCGGTCGTTGGAGGGACGTTGTGGTGGTTGCCACCTCGGGTGGGCAACTCACTCAGTCTGGCTCCGCGACTGAGCTAATACTGTCGTTGGTAGTGGGCTTAGTAGGTGGTGTCCTGCGTATGTTAGCTCAGAACAGGCACCACTGAACACCACCAAAGTGACCCAGCAGCAGTGCAGGGCCCCTCTGGCTGGTGGCCCCACGGCGGCCTGATAGTGATGGGTTTCCCTGTGGACTTCCGACCCTGAGGATGAGACACAGTGAATCTGGGTGGGGCTGTGGCGGGGAGATGGAGATGAGCGGTGTGGGAGCAGTAGGACGGGGGTCGTCCAGAAGATGAGGCAGCAAAAAAAAAAAAAAAAAAAAAAAAAAAAAAAAATAGTGTAAATTTGCATGAGATAATTATATCATCAGAGATTAAAAGGCGGAAAAAGGCAATGGGGTTTTCAAAAGGAGAAAGAGGTCAACCCTTAGGGAGAAGGAATTGAAGGAAGAGAAATGCAGAAATAGAAGGGAGAGTATTGCAGAAATAGAAGGAAGAGTAATGCAGCAATAGAAGGGAGAGTAATGCAGAAATAGAAGGAAGAGTAATGCAGAAATAGAAGGAAGAGTAATGCAGAAATAGAAGGAAGAGTAATGCCTTTAGTTTGATACCCCCCACCCCTCCAAAAAAAAAAAAAAAAGGAGAAAATCTTTCTCGTATGGGTGAGAAAAATGTTCAAGCAAATCAAAACTTTTTAGGGTTGAAAGGCAAGACTGTTGGGGGGAAAAAAGGTTAGTTCCCCTGTGTTTGTGCCGGAAAGGGAGAGAGCAGGAAGCGTGTGTGATGCATGCTGTGTGTGTGTGTGTGTGGTGTGTGTGTGTGTGTGTGTTGTGTGTGTGTGTGTGTGTGTGTGTGTTTGTGTGTGTGTGGTGTTGCGTGGTGTGTATGTTGTGTGCTGTGTGTGTGTGTGTGTGTGTGTGTGTGTGTTGTGTGTGTGTTGTGTGCTGTGTGTGGTTGTTGTTTGTGTGTAGTGTGTCTGTGTTGTGTTTTGTGTGGTGTGTGTGTGGTATTGTGTTTGTTTGGTGTTGTGAGGTGCTGTGTGTGGTGTGTAGATATGGGGGTTGTGTGTGTTGTGTATGTGAGTGTGTGTGTGTAGTGTGTGGTGTATGTGTGTGTGTGTGGTGTTGCGTGGTTGTGCTGTTGTGTGTATTTTGTGTGGCTGTGTGTGTGAGTGTTGTGTGTTGTATGTGTGGTGTGTTGTTGTGTGTTGTGTGTGTGTTGTGTGTGTTGTGTGTTTTTTTGTGTGTTTGTGTGTGGTGTTGCGGTGTGTGTGTGTGTGTTTGCGTGTGTGTGCTGTGTGTGTATTGTGTGCTGTGTGGTGTGAGTGTGCGTGTGCTGTATGTGTGTGTATGTGTTTGTGTGTGTTGCTGTGCTCTGTGTGGTGTGTGTGTGTGTGTGTGTTTTGTGTATGTGTGTGTGTTGTGTGCTGTGTGTGTGTTAGTGTGTGTGTGTGTGTATTTGTGTGTGTGTTGATGTGTGTGTGTGTGTTGTGTTGTTGTGTGCTGTGTCTGTGTTGTGTGGTGTGTGTTGTGTGTGTTTGTATGTGTGTGTGTTGTGTGCTGTGTGTGTGTTATGTGTGCGTGTGTGTGGTGTGTGTGTGTGTGTTGTGTGCGTGTGTGTTGTGTGCTGTGTGTGTCAAATCAAGTCAAGTCAAAATGATCTTTATTGAGAGTAAAAGATTAAGTTTATACAACTTTTTTTCCCATCCTGCCCTCACATGTGTATGTGTGTGTGTGTTTGTGTGTGGTGTTGCGTGGTGTGTGTGTGTGTGTGTGTTGTATGCTGTGTGTTTGTGTGTGTGTGTGGGGGGGGGGGGGGTGGGTGTGGTGTGTAGGTGTATGTGTAGGTGTGTGTGTTTGCGCGCGCGCGCGGCGCCGCGTGTGTGTATATGTGTGGAGGGGGGATAGGTTGATGTTTGAGGATGCATGTGTGAAATTGTTAAGATTGAATTTTATTGCATTACTTTCTGTGATAGATGCTGGTAGAGTATTTAAACAAAATCAGAGCATTCTTCCTCGCAATGTTTGCTAAAGAAAGGAAAGAAGAATAATTAATATGGCTTTTGCGTTCTTGGGCAAGAAAAGAAAAGGGGGACAACCTATTTTTCCATTTATTTTTTGTCTTGAAGAAAAGAAAGCTCCAGACAAAAGTTATATTCTTTGAGGTCTGTTCAGGAACAAGGAAGATGTCTTATAGCTTTCAGTCTGACTGTCTCTCTGTATGTCCGCCTCACTGTCTTTCCCTCTGTCTGTCTGTCTGTCAGTTTGTCGGTCTATTTGTTAGTCTGTCTGTCTATCTACCTGTCTGTCTGTCGGTCGGTCTGTCTGTCAGACTGTCTGTCTATTTATATGTCCGTTTGTCTATCTATCTGTCTGTCAATCTGTGTGTCTGTCTGTCAGTCTGTCCGTTCGTCTGTTTGTCTGTATTTCCGTCTGTCTGTATGTCTGCCTGTCCATCTGTCTCTATTTGTCAGTCTACCTGTCTGTCTGTATATATGTATGTATGTATGTATGTAGGAAGTTACGTACGTACGTATGTGTGTATGTACGTATAAATGTACGCATTATGTATGTATGTATATAGGTAGACAGGCAGGCAGACTAGTCAGGGAGGCAGGTAGGAAGGAAGGTAGGTAGGTAAGTAGGTAGGTAGGTAGGTAGGTAAGTAGGTAGGTAGGTGGATAAGTAGGAAGGCAGGCAGGCAGGCAGGGAGGCAGGTAGGAAGGTAGGCAGGCTGAAGGGTAGGTAGACAGGTAGGTAGGTAAGTAGGAACATATGCATGTATGTGTGTATGTACGTATATATGTATGCATGTGCGTATGTTCATAGGTGTCAGGCAGGCAGGTAGGCAGGTAGGTAAGTAGGCAGGTAGGCAGTCAGGCAGGCATGTAGGTAGGTAAGTAGGTAGGTAGTTAAGTAGGTAGGTAGATAAGTAGGAAGGTAGGTAGGTAGGTAGGTAAGTAGGTAAGTAGGTAGGTAGGTAGGTAGATAAGTAGGAAGGTAGGTAGGTAGGTAAGTAGATAGATAGGTACGTAGGTAGGTACGTAGGAAGGTAGGCAGGCAGGCAGGCAGGCAGGCGGGTAGGTAGGTAGATAAGTAGGTAGGTAGGTATGAAAGTATCTAAAATGGCTTTTCCCTACATTCTAAAATGGCGTCAAGCCTGCCACCACAAGTCCAACCAACCCACCCTCCCGCCTACTGTCTTCCCCTCACAGCAGTTAGTTCATTGGAAAAGTATACAGCCGCAGTGCCATCACAACTTGCTAAGTGCCCGGCCGTACCAAAGTAGACATGATATCTTTCATTAGCTGACATTATCAGGTCTATGTGTGTATGTGTGTGTGTCTTGTCGTGTGTGTGTGTGTGTGTTGTGCTGTGTTGTGTGTTATGTGTGTATTCTGTGCGTGTGTGTGTGTGTGTGTTTATGTGTGTAATCTGTGGGGAGGGGGGGTGTGTGTTGTGTTGTGGTGTGTGTGTGCGCGTGTGCGTGTGTGTGTTGTGGGCCTAGGTACTTGCTTTATTATGGCTTGGCACACTTTCTTCGAGAATGAGATACTCAGTGTGTGTGTCTCATGTTTAGTGTCTGGCCATAACCAGCATATGTCCACGAACTTTTTCATCCTTTTTCTTTTTTATTGCAGATCTGCTGTGGGTGGGAGGGGAGTGGGGGATAGGTGCGTGTGGGTTGGGGTAGCCTAGTGGGTTGTGTGGGTGTGAGTAACCTAGTGGGTTGTGTGGGTAGGGGTAGCCTAGTGGGTTGTGTGGGTAGGGGTAGCCTAGTGGGTTGTGGGGGGTAGCCTAGTGGGTTGTGGGGTAGCCTAGTGGGTTGTGGGGGTAGCCTAGTGGGTTGTGGGGGTAGCCTAGTGGGTTGTGGGGGTAGCCTAGTGGTTGTGGGGGTAGCCTAGTGGTTGTGGGGGTAGCCTAGTGGGTTGTGGGGGAGGGGGTAGCCTAGTGGGTTGTGTGGGTGGAGTGGGAGTAGCCTAGTGGGTTGTGTGGGTGGGTGGGGTAGCCTAGTGGGTTGTGTGGGTAGCCTAGTGGGTTGTGTGGGTGGGTGGGGTAGCCTAGTGGGTTGTGTGGGTGGGGGTAGCCTAGTGGGTTGTGTGGGTGGGGTAGCCTAGTGGGTTGTGTGGGTGGGGGTAGCCTAGTGGGTTGTGTGGGTGGGGGTAGCCTAGTGGGTTGTGTGGGTGGGGGTAGCCTAGTGGGTTGTGTGGGTGGGGTAGCCTAGTGGGTTGTGTGGGTGGGGGTAGCCTAGTGGGTTGTGAGGGTAGCCTAGTGGGTTGTGTGGGTGGGGGTAGCCTAGTGGGTTGTGAGGGTAGCCTAGTGGGTTGTGTGGGTGGGTGGGGTAGCCTAGTGGGTTGTGTGGGGGTAGCCTAGTGGGTTTGTGTGGGTGGAGGTACCCTAGTGGGTTGTGGGGTGGGCGTAGCCTAGTGGGTTGTGTGGGTGGGGGTAGCCTAGTGGGTTGTGTGGGTGGGGGTAGCCTAGTGGGTTGTGTGTGGGGGGGTAGCCTAGTGGGTTGTGTGGGTGGAGGTGGGGTAGCC
>CM054155.1:39581016-39586016 GCA_028751875.1 Rapana venosa | reverse complement strand
TATTATTATTATTATTATTAGCAGCAGCATCGTCGTCATCACCGTCGTCAACATCAGCAGCAGAAGAATCATCATCGTCGTCATCATCATCATTATTATCAGCAGCAGCAGCAACGGCAGCACCAGCAGCAGCCGTTACAGTAAGTGGTGATGCTGTGACCACTATGCTATTCTGCATCCCCCCACCCCCAACCCCCTCCTCACCTACCATTATTGCATTCCATTTCCCCACCTTTACTAAAGTGCTTCAGCTCTTAACCTTTCCCCTGCTGGGTTTGCTTTCAGGGCAGCTTCCTGTTTTCTTTTTTTGTTGGTTTGTTTGTCTTATAATGTCCATGTTGTTCGTGATATGTTCTTCTCCATATGTGTTGTAATGCACCGCATTCTGGAATAATCTTGATTTGTTTTGTTTTGTTTCATGTCTATTCACTACATGGTGATTTAGACACACCCGCATTCATACCAAAGTACCTATTATTACACACCGCATCTCTCTCTCTCTTTCTCTCCCTTACACGCACCCACACACACATGAGTATATATATATATATATAATATATATATATATATATATATATATATATATATATATATATATACATATATTTTATACATATATATATATATATATAAAATTATATATAACTAATTACAGTAAATGTCTTACAGGTGAAGAATATATTACTTCAGCAACTGACATTATGAATTGCCGAGAGTCATATAAAACTTCTTGACTAGTGGCATATTTCTTATGAATATCTAAACCTCTTCTTTTATACATGTCAAGAAAAATTGGGCAATCAAACAACAAATGGTGGACTGAAAGTGGAATAGAACAACAACGTGTTACATTTTTTGGAATATTTAGTATTCCATGCATTTAATCTCAGTTTCTGTATGAGAATTTCTAATTTCCGTGGGCAAGGAAACTGCTGATAATGTTTTGGTTAATTTGTGTTGGGGTTTTTTTTTTTTTTTGGGGGGGGGGTCCCGTTCCTCCTCTGCTAGAGCTGCCAGCTTCACGAATCAGACATCATCGTGTTACAATGCACTGTGTTTCGGCATAGTCTTGTTCAAAATCACTCCAGTGACGACTTAGACTATCGTCAGCAGCAGCAGCAGCTGAAACAACAACAGCAGTAGCAGCTACAGCAGAAGCAGCAATAGAAGCAGCAGCAGAAGCAGCAATAGCAGCAGCAGAAGCAGCAGCAACAGAAACAGCAGCAACAGAAGCACTAGTAGCAATAGCAGAAGCAGCAATAGCAGAAGCATCAGCAACAGCAAAAGCAGTAGCAGCAGTAAAAGCAGTAGCAGCAGCAAAAGCAGTAGCAGCAGCAAAAGCAGCAGCAACAACAATAGCAGAAACATCAGCAGCAACAGCAGAAGCAGGAACAATAGCAAACGGAGCTGCAGCAGTAGCAGAAACATCAGCAGCAGCAACAGCAGCAATAGCAAAAGCAGCAGCAGCAATAGCAGAAACATCAGCAGCAATTGAAGAAGCAGCAGCAAGAACAAGAGCAGCAATACAGAAGCAACAGCAGTAGCAGAAGCAGCAGCAGCAGCAACACCACCACCAGCAGCGCAATAGCAGAAGCAGCAGCAAGAACAAAAGCAGCAGCAGCAATAGCAGAAGCAGCAGAAGCAGCAATAGCAGAAACAGGAATAGCAGCAGCAAAAGCAGCAAAAGATAGCAGAAACAGGAATAGCAGAAGCATCAGCAGCAAAAGCAGCAACAGCAGAAGCAGCAATAGCAGAAACAGGAATAGCAGAAGCAACAGAAGCAGCAACAGCAGAAGCAGCAATAGCAGAAACAGGAATAGCAGAAGCAGCAGCAGCAGCAGCAAAAGCAGCAACAGCAACAGCAAAAGTAGAAGCAGCAGCAGAAGCAGCAACAAAAGTTACGGTCAAAACAAGTTGGAAGTTGTAATAACTAGGCTACCCTCCCCCCCCCCCCCCCCCCCCCCCCCCGCATTCCCCGTCCCTGTCCCTTGTCCTCCTTGTATTTCATTTTCCCTGATTGAACAAACGATGCTTCCACCCTGACATTTCTGCCGCTAGTTTTGCTTCCAACAACTGGATATTTTCTTCTTTCTTTCTTTCTTTCTCTTTTGTGTGTGTGTGTGTGTGGTGTGTGTGTGTGTGTGTGTGTGTGTGTGTGTGTGTGTGTGTGTGTGTGTGTGTATGTGTGTGTGTGTGGTGTGTGTGTGTGTGTGTGTGTGTGTGTGTGTGTGTGTGTGTGTGTGTGTATGTGTGTGTGTGTGGTGTGTGTGTGTGCGTGTGTGTGTGTGTGTGTGTGTGTGTGTGTGTGTGTGTGTGTGTGTGTGTGTGTGTGTGTGTGGATAATGTCCATGCTGCCTTGTTATAATGTTCTTCAGAGATATGTTGCAATGCATCGTGTTGTCATGATCTTGATTTTGGATTTTTGTTGTTGTTTTGTTCTTTTGTTGTTTTTGTTTTGTTGTTGTTTTGTTGTTGTTGTTCTGTTCGTGTCTTCGGCCACACACTCCGAGGTTCACCAATGGTGAGATTTTTTTTGGCAGTATGTGACCGGTATTACCCACCATGAAGGTACCCACATTCAGACTTCCGAGATAGCGTCTAAACACGACACCTGTGTGCATGGCAGTTGTTATTTTTTGGGGTTTAATTGTCTGGTCTGTTGCCAAGTCCTTCGGATGAGACTATAAACCGAGGCCTCGTGTTCGAACGCATGCAGAACATCTTGCGCACACGTTAAATCTGTTCCGCTTTTCGGAAGAGTAGGCCATTGTGTGCCGGTGGAAACATGAAAAAATTGACAAAACCGCATACACACGGGGACTGGATGTAAAAAAAGCACATGAGTGCTTATTCCATTATCCTCGATATAAAAGAATAAATAAATAAATAAATACCGGGCACACGAAGTGGCCTACTTTTCTTAAAAGGCGGAGCTGGTTTTTAACGCGTGTGCGCAAGATGTTTTGCGTGCGTTCGTATACGGGGCCTTCGGTTTATAGTCTGCATCTGAAGGACTTTTGGGGGGAGTGTGGAGTCAGTACTTATGTTAACTCCAGGGGAAAATTCCCTAAAACGGGTGGTGGGGGGTGGGGGAAGGGAAGGGGGGGGGGGTTTACTCTGTGGTGGTTTGATCCCGGACCGTCAGATCATAGCGCAAAGCTCAACCACTAGGCCATACCGCCACTCTCTCTCTCTCTCTCTCTCCTCTCTCATCTCTCTCATCTCTCTCCAATCTCTCCTCTCCCTCTCTCTCTCCTCTCTCTCTCTCTCTCTCTCCAAATAATAACGCCTATTACGTTTAAAAACAGGACGTGAACATTTCAATAGGTGATGAAACTCATCTCCCATATGACAGCGATGACATTTAACGTTCATTTTTCTCGGTAATACGTTTTGATCTTATTTTTCTTTGTCGTCGAACGCTCCGATTAACAAAACTACCTTTGTCTGTCATACGAGCCAAAAAAATTCGTTACGGCTGCTGCCGTTAAGCGCCTGACAAGTCAGGCCCATCGCATCCCACTTCGGCGTGGGAGAGTATTGTTACCTTATAAGTCTTTCTGGAGAGAAAAACAAAAAAAGGCAGGAGAATGGATCAAGAAAGCAGAACATAGACAAAAACGGGGAGGTGGTGACATGACAGGAAGAAAGAAAAAGAAAGAAAGCAGAAACAGAGAGAGGGATAGAAAAGAGGAAATTCTTGCCACAGAGTTTTCAGTCGAGTCGGTAGGGGCTTTACGTCCGCCTGGGTTTCCCTATGTGGGACATTTTTTGATGATGCTCTGGAAAAAAAAAAGTTTTCAGAAGATGGGGATGCTATTTATACTGACAAGTCCCCCCCCCCCCCCCCCCCCCCCCCCCCCCCCCCCGGCATCCCCACATGGGGAAACATCACTAATTTGAGTCGACTGTTTTCTGAACTCATGATAATTAAATCGTTGAGTCTCTGAGCAAAACTTGTCTGTCAAGGGGGCGGACAGATGGCCTAGTGGTTAGAGAGCATCGCTCTCGTGATCTGACGACCCCCGAGATCGAGCCACCAAGAGGGAACGCCCCCCCCCCCAACCCCCCCCCCCCCCCCCCCCCCCCCCGTTTTTTAGGGAATTATTTTACCCCTGGAGTTAACATCAGTACCGACTCCACTCCCCCCCAAGTCCTTCTTCGGATGAGACTCTAAACCGAAGTCCCCCCCCCCCCCCCCCCCCGTGTACCAACGCACGCAGAACATCTTGCACACGAGTTTATTTATTTATTTATTTATTTATTTATTCATTTATTTATTTATTTATTTAACCTTTTATATCGAGGATAATGGAACAATAAGCACTTATGTGCTTTTTTTTTACATCTAATCCCCGTGTGTATGCGGTTTTGTAAATGTTGTCATCTGTTCCCACCGGCACACAATGGCCTACTCTTACGAAAACCGGAACAGGATTTAACGTGTGCGCAAGATGTTCTGCGTGCGTTCGGACACGGGACCTCGGTTTATAGTCTCACCCGAAGGACTTTTGGGGGCAGAGTGGAGTCTGCACTGATGTTAACTCCAGGGGAAATATCCCCCTTGAACGGGAATCGAACCCGGGTCGTCAGATTGCGAGCGCAATGTTCTAACCACTAGGCTATCGAGTTTTTAAAAAACCTGCTCTGCTTTTCGGAAGATTTTTTTTCTTTTTTGGGTTGTTTTTTTTTAGAAGACATTAAAAAAACTTTTCCGGTAAATACGGATGACAATTTCTTTTTTTTTTAACTAGAAAAACAAAAAACCGCATGCACACAAGGTCTGGTGCTTGGATATCATTCCCGAAGTCGAAATGCGGGTACCTTCATGGTAGGTTTTTAAAAATAAATTTTAAAAACCCGTCCCAAAACGGCAAAATCTCACCATGGGTGAAACCTCGGAGCTCTAGCAGAGGAACAAGAACAACAACAATAATACTATTAACAACATCAACAACAATAATATTAACACAACAATAATATTAACATCAACAACAACA
>CM054155.1:39571016-39576016 GCA_028751875.1 Rapana venosa | reverse complement strand
ACGCATGCAGAACATCTTGTGCACACGTTAAAACCCGTTCCGCTTTTCGGAAAAGTAGGCCATTGTGTGCCGGTGGGAGTGGATGACAAAATTTACACAACTGCATACACACGGGGACTAGATGTAAAAAAAAAAAGCAGCACATGACTGCTTATTCCATTATCTTAGAAACAAAAGAATAAGATATAGATATATATATATATTTCTTTTTTCTATTTTTAAAAATTTATTCTTTTTTATCGAGGATAATGACATAAGCACTTATGTTCTTTTCTTGACAGCCAGTCCCCGTGTGTATGCGGTTTTTGTAAATTCTGTCATAATTATGTTCCCACCGGCACACAATGACCTACTCGTACGAAAAGCGGAACAGGATTTAACGTACGTGTGCGCAAGATGTTCTGCGTGCGTTCGCACACGGGGCCTCGGTTTACAGTCTCATCCGAAGAGAGAGAGAGGGAGAGAGAGAGAGAGAGAGAGAGAGAGAGCGAGAGAGAGAGAGAGAGAGAGAGAGAGAGAGACACACACACACACACACACACACACACACACACACACACACACACACACACACACACACAGGCAAAGTGGTGCCTGATTAGGAGACCATCAACAGTAACTCATAAATCAGAAGGGCAATTCTCTCTTCACTGCCATAGACTATAAACCGAGGCCCCGTGTGCGAACGCATGCAGAACATCTTGCGCACACGTTAAATCCTGTTCCGCTTTTCGAAAGAGTAGGCCATTGTGTGCCGGTGAGAACAGATGACAAAATTTTAAAAAACCGCATACACACGGGGACTGGATGTGTAAAAAAGCACATGAGTGCTTATTCCATTATCCTCGATATTTAAAAAAACAAAAAACAACGCCATATATGGCTTCACTGCTTTCCTATGAAATCCCGCTGAGACCAGCAAATCAGTCATCACTCTCAGAGTGTCGAGGAAACAACAGACATACTGCACTTTTATCGATTTACCCTACATCATTGTTGTTTTTGTTGCTGTTGTTGTTGTTGTTGTTGTTGTTGATGATGATGATGATGATGATGATGATGATGATGATGATGATGATGATGATGATCTTCTTCTTCGCAATTCTTGTTTTTGTTCTTGTTGTTGTTGTTCTTCTTCTTCTTCTTTGCATTCTTCTTCTTCTTCTTTTTTGCAATTCTCCTTCTTGTTGTTCTTGTTCGTCTTCTTGTAGCCTACTTGTTGTTCATGTTGTTCTGGATCTTGGTGTTGTTCTTGTTCTTGCTTTCTTATTCTTCTTCTTTGAATTCTTGTTCTTTAAATTCTTCTTTGAATCTTCTTTGCATTCTCCTCCACATCCTCCTTCTCTTCCTCCTACTCTTCTTGTTCTTCATAATTCTTCTTCTTCGCCATTCTTCTTCTTCATCTTCAATCTTCTTCTTCGCAATTCTTCTTCTTCTTCAAACTCTTCTTCTTCTTCGCAATTTCTTACTTCTTCTTGCAACTCTTCTTCTTTGCAATCTTCTTGCATTCTTCCTCCTCCTTCCCTCTTTCTTCTTCTGCTTGTTCTTCTCGTTTGAAATAGTTAACTTTACGATTCTGCTTGAATCAGCGAATGAATGCCAGGGAGAAAGGGGGATGAGGGAAGCCATTGATTTAGTTCTGCTTTTGGTGACGGGTATTTTCAGGAAGCATTTTTGTTTATCTGTTCTAGAGTAACGCGGTTCTCAAGCAAGTTGCTAAGTGGACTGCAAGATGGTCTTCCTGTTTCCGAAGACAATCCATGAACCAACCCTCCCCGACCTCCCCCCCCCTCTCTCTCCCCCTTGTTTTCCCCCTTCTTTCTTCCCAAAGCTATCTTTGATCGTAATTTGTGTGCTTTGCGAGTTGGCTGCTTAGAAATCGATCTGGATTTATATGGCTCTGCAAATAGTCTGCTAGCCAGCCATGCAAGAGAGAGAGAGAGAGAGAGGGAGAGAGAGAGGGGGGGAGAGAGAGAGAGAGAGAGAGAGAGAGAGAGAGAGAGAGAGAGAGAGAGAGAGAGAGAGAGAAAAGAGACTGACAGGCAGGCAGGCAGGCAGACAGATAAGATAAGACAGAAGGTAGACGAATGGATTTAGAAAAAAGACAAGATGGATGATTAGACAATAGAGAAGTTGTCCAAAAATAAGAAAGAAAGCAGAAAGAATGAAGGAAAGGAAGACGAACATATATATACATACACGCGCGCACGCACGCACGCACGCACGCACACACACTGATGCGACTGAACCGAACCCTATCTGTCTACATGTCATATGAGTGTTAAGTTGATACTATCAAAGATCACCAACTGATTAACTGATCAAAATACCAGCTTTCACTGTGTAATAGAAACATATCCATCCACACATATTGAAACACAGTATTTTATTAGGCTTCCACCTTCTCTCTCTCTCTCGTTCTCTCTCCCCCCACCCTCCCGCGCAGGGATGCCCCTGGGGAGGGAGGGGGGGGGGAGAGGGTCAGTATAAACAACATCCCCGCCTTCGGGAAATTATGTGCCAGGATTTCCCTCTTTTCTATCCCTCCATTTGTTTCTGTCTTTTTCCTTTCGTTTCCACCACCTCCTCCTTGTCTATTTTCTGGTCCACTCTTCTGCTTTTTTTCTCGAGAAATACTTAAAATGTAGCAAACCTCTCCCACGCCGAAGTCGGATGTGCTAGGCTTGACTTGTCAGGTGCATAACGGCAGCGTAACGCATTTCCGCTCATATGACTGACAACAATAGTTGCTGTCTGAGCGTTCGACGACGAGAATGACGAAAAAGAAGAATTCAAAGAAAAATAATGTAAAGAAGAAGAAAAAAATGCGAAGAAGAAGAAAAATTAAAGAAGAAGAAGAATGCAAAGAAGAAGAAGAAGAAGATTGCAAAGAAGAATGCAAAGAAGAATGCGAAGAAGAAGAAGAAGAAGAATGCAAAGAAGAAGAATACGAAGAAGAATGCGAAGAAGAAAAATACAAAGAAGAAGAAGAAGAAGAAGAAGAAGAAGAAGAAGAAGAAGACTGTAAAGAAGAATTCAAAGAAGAATGCGAAGAAGAAAAATGGCGAAGAATGCAAAGAAAAATGCAAAGAAGAAATCAAAGAAGATTGCAAAGAAAAATGCGAAGAAGGAGAAGAACAATGCGAAGAAGAAGAATGCAAAGAAGAAGAATGCGAAGAAGAAGAAGATGCGAAGAAGACGAATGCGAAGAAGAAGAATGCAAAGAAGAATGCAAAGAAAAATGCAAAGAAGAAGAAGAATGCAAAGGAGAATGCGAAGAAGAATGGCGAAGAATGCAAAGAAAAATGTAAAAAAAATAATTCAAAGAAGAATGCGAAGAAGAATGCGAAGAATTCGAAGAAGACGAAGAAGAATGCAAAGAAGAAGAATGCAAAGAAGAACGCAAAGAAAAATGCAAAGAAGAAGAAGAAGAAAAGAAGAAGAATGCAAAGAAAAATGCAAAGAAGAAGAAAAGAAGAAGAATTGCGAAGAAGAAGAAAAGAACAACAACCACAACAACGACAACCACACGACAACAAGAAAAACCAAAAAACAAGACCATCCTCAAGTCAAACTGTGCAATGACAGGATTCCTCCCCCCCCCCCCCCCCCCCCCCCACCCGAACGTGGTGGCGGTCAGAGCTTGTGGAGGATAATGGACACGGCAGCTAAAATTAGCCCTTGGCCTGCAGAGGAATATGCTTTCGAATCATAAATCAGGGTCATCCTAACTCCGCTGCCACCACTATCGCCATGGTCATCCTATCCCCCCTCCCCATCTCCCCCTCTCTCCTTCCCCTCCCCCATCACTGGCTCTGAGACCAGGAAGATGGAAGGGGTGGGTAGGTGGTGGTCGGGGTATGTATCACCCACAAACCAGCACATAGGAAAGTATGGGATGAGAAGAACAATGGACACATTTTCTTTTTTTTTTCCTTCCCCCTCTGTTCCTTCTCCCTCAGTTTTCATGTTTTGTTGTTGTTGTTGTTGCTGTTGTTGTTGTTGTTCTTCTTCTTCTTCTTTGCAGTTTTTCTTCGCAGTTCTCCTTTGCAGTTTTCCTTTCCAGTTCTCATTTGCAGTTTTTCTTTGCAGTTCTTCTTTGCAGTTCTTCTTTGCAGTTTTTCTTTGCAGTTCTTCTTTGCAGTTTTTCTTTGCAGTTTTCCTTTGCAGTTCTTCTTTGCAATTCTCTTTGCAGTTCTTCTTTGCAGTTTTCCTTTGCAGTTTTCCTTTGCAGTTCTTCTTTGCAGTTCTTCTTTGCAGTTCTTCTTTGCAGTTTTTCTTCCACTCCATTGGTGGTGTTGTTGTTCTTCTTCTTCTCCTCCTCCCTCTTCTTCTTCTTTTTCAGTATCATTATCATCGTAGTTGTTGTTGTTTGTTGTTGTTGTTGTTCTTCATCATCATCTGCAGCAGCAGCATCGTCATCATCATCATCATCTTCTGCAGCAGCAGAAGCAGCATGATGATGATCATCATCTTTTGCTTCTACTTCTACTCCTGCTGCTGCTACTGATACTACTACTACTACTATATTCTTCTTTCTCTACTACTACTACTACATTCTTCTTTCTCTTCCTCCTCCTTCTCCTCTTATATTCCTCCACCTTCTCCATCCCCCTTACTTTCTCTTTCACCCACCCCCTCCCACCCCTTACTCCTGTTCTTCTCTTTCCTCCTCTCCTCTCCTCACCTCTAATTTTTGTTTTTTCCTTCCAGACAAGTTTATTTACCGAAATGCTGTAGTAAATGGATCCATATCTATATTATACCAGAGATTCAGTGACTGTATCTCTGAAGACCTGGTTCTCTAGGGAACCTTTCTAGATAGCTAGATCGGTTGTTTCAGGATGATAGGATTTACCTAGCAAAGTCGTTAAGCAGGCTTTCAAGCTTATGAAATGGTTTGGGGTTGTTGTTGTTGTTTTTTGCTTCTGAGGAGAATCGCTGTATACTGTTCAGGGTTTGTTGTTATCGTTATTATGATAGTGATGATTGGACAAATA
>CM054155.1:39566016-39568516 GCA_028751875.1 Rapana venosa | reverse complement strand
TTGAATTTTTCTTGTTTGATTTCTTTTTCTTCTCCTTTTTCTTCTCCTCCTCCTTCTTTTTCTTCTTCTTTGTCACCCCCTAATGGGTGCATATATAAAACAGGATACACGTGGAGGCACTGGTTTGCAGCTGATGGCAGAGATGTCCAAAGAAGATCCCTTTTGTCATCACTTTTACAATCCAAACCCAAAGGGTACCCAAAAATCCCCCCATGTATTCAGTCCCAATCATGGCATCAAAAACAAAACTCCAACCAACAGACACTCATCCACAGCAGGGTGAACTAATATCTGGTCACACAAGATAAAATAACCCCACAGCCCCAAAGACCAACACTGCGGTGTCAACACAACCTATGAAGAGTCGCCACATGGGGAAACACCAAGATAACTTGATTATATAGATCTAAACCGCATCTGAAGACTTGTTCAAAGTCTAAGAGCAGGCAGGACATCAAGCAAACTGATAAACACGCCAAAGACTGTACTACTGCCAAGTCCAAGCTTTCGACTCCCTTCAAAAAGAGGTAAAAAACAATGACAGTTAAGACAATAAACTCAGTATCACTCTTGAAGCCACCACTGGAAGGAACAAACCTAAGCTGTCAACTTCTTCTGGAAAGAGTCACAACAAAGGAAAAGAGCCAATTAGGTAGATCTGTACTACAAAACTCAGCATCATCTGAAGACAATTATTATCAAAACAACACTACTAGAGATTGCACTGCTGCAACTGGTCTTACTACAGCAACCTCACTGTAGGACTTCTGAGCCAAAACTCTTCACTTTAAAAAACAAGGTTACTGCATCAAACAACCCATCACGTGAGCGGATCTAGCTCACTCCAAGGTCATAGCCTACAATTAAAAATCACAATCACACGGACTAAACATAAAAAATCAACTGCACAGCTAATACTTGCTGACAAACACCCTTAAAATAATACCAACTTCGCCCCCTTCCCCTCCAAACAATAGATCTACCAGCTAGCAACCTTGGCCTGATGAACTTAAATTGACCCCTCACAGGAAGCCACGTTTATTTTAATTCAAAACACACTAAGGGGTCATAATCCTGGTGACATTCTTCTTCTTGGCATTCTTTTTTGCATTCTTCATCTTCATCATCTTCTTATTATTATTCTTCGCAATTCTTCTTCTTGCTTAGGATTTATGAAGAGGTACACAGCACTGAAGATTTTGCTAACAAAATTAATTTGTCTCCATTTATTTTATAGTTCTAGTGTGTAAAAACCGATTCTCTGCAAAGGATTAACTCTTTCAGGACCGTAGGAAGTAGCCCTCCACTGCACAGAAGAGCTCCTGACTTCAGTGAAAAGACGCAAACTAAAATGGTACGAGCACGTCACACGAACATTCGTCTGGACTGGCCAAGACTGTCCTACAGGGAACAGTACAAGGAGGGAGGAGAAGAAGAGGCAGACAGAGAAAACGAGGGGAAGACAACATCAGCGAGTGCACAGGCACTGAATGGAACGAATTGCTACGGAAAGCAGAGGACCGCGGGGAGTGGAGGAAGCTGGTTGAAAATTCTTTATTGGTGTCCCCACGGTCCACTGGAGTACGGGATAGAAGAAGAAGAAGAAGAAGAAAGCAGTGAATTTATTGGATAGAGGCCCGTGTCCTTTTAGGGGGAGACAGTCAGAATATAATCTGTGAGTTAAACTGCTTGGAGAGACAGTCAGGTCTAATTCAGTCCTGATGTTTTTAGCCTTTCTGATCACTGGGGCCATACTTTCCGATAACTATGCAGACAGACATATAGACTGATTGACTGACAGATAGACAGACAGAGAGACTGATTGACTGACAGATAGGCAGACAAAGAGACTGATTGACTGACAGATAGACAGACAGAGAGACTGATTGACTGACAGACAGACAGAGAGATGGACACGTAGCTAGGTAGGTAGGTAGGCACGTAGCTAAAAACAGACAGACAGACAGACAGATCGATCGATCGACCAATCGATCGATAGATAGATAGGTAGATAGATAGATAGATAGATAGATAGATAGATAGATAGACAGACAGACAGACAAATAGATAGATAGATATATAGATAGATAGACAGACAGACAGATAGATAGATAGACAGATAGATAGATAGATAGATAGATAGATAGATAGATAGATAGATAGATAGATATAATAAAAAAAATTGTGAACGGGTTATTCAAATCTAGGCCTAAACCTCTTTCTGAAGAGAGTATCACACATTCATGAAAACAAACAACCATACATAGGAAAGAAGGCAGAGAGGAAAGAGGGAGGGAGGGAGGGAGGGAGGAAGGAAGGAAGGAAGGAAGGAGGGAGGGAGGAAGGGAGGAAGGAAGGAAAGAAAGAAGGAAAGGAAAAAGGAAGGGAGGAAGGGAGGGAGGAAAGAAGGAAGGAAGGAAGGAAGAAGGGAGGGAGAAGGAAGGAAGGGAGGGAGGGAGAGAGAAGGGAAGGAAGGAAAGAAGAGAGGGAGGAAGGAAGG
>CM054155.1:39551016-39561016 GCA_028751875.1 Rapana venosa | reverse complement strand
ATGTTGTTATTTATTATTATTGAGCGTTCCTTACCATAATGGATGCGTCGTAACACTTAGGATAGATGCAGACCATAGATTTACTTACGTTTTTCTGCACTGTATAGGTATCATCATAATTATGGTTAGGGGATTGTTCTTTTCTTTCCTTATTATAATCAAAGGTTGAGTTGTTTATCAGAAAAAACCCCTAACTTTTACATAACTTGACGTCAACGCTGCATTTGATACTGCTGATCATGATATTCTTTTTGACAGTTTTAAACAGTTTTTGGTAAGAAGGATTCAATATATTCTTTCCATTCAATCTGAATTTACTGAGTGAACATTAACTTTTTTCTTTGCCAGCTACAACTCAGAGCCATCTGTGTGTTGAATGGTGCCACAGGGATAAGTCCTTGGTCATGTTCTCTTCCCCCTAAACACTCAACCTGGGATTTCTGATTGTCACAAAGTTCTAGATGGTAAATTTGCAGATGACGTTTAGCTTTACAGATTTAAAAAACATACCTGAAACTTAAGCTTTGTAAATGAATGCATACAGAACTCCGAGGCAGGTATGTAAATCTGAATAACCAACAAGTAAATGAATTACATTTTAAGGATGGACAAATACAAGCGTTTACGTTTGTTATCAGCTCCCACAGACAACCACATTATCCTGATTGTCATCATTGGTCAAAGTTGTTTTTTTTTCTAAATGAGATTTAAAAAAACCTGAGAGTTTTACTTGACAATCAACACATTTTCTGCAGCCCAGCCAGACAGACCAGTGCCAGACTTCATCTGTGCCCTCTGCCATAGAGACTGTCATTCCCGTGTCGGACTGGCCAGCCACAACTGACGCTGTACCAGAATTAACACCCAGCGTGCAACTCTATATAGTCTTCCGAGACTGACAGCTGCCAATAAACATCAATGGTCAAAGTCATTATTTTTCGAAAAGAGATTTAAACAAAAAACAAAAAACCACCTGAAAGTTATATTTGACAAGCGACACATTTCCAATAAGACAACGATGTCCCAAAGCTAAATCAGTGGTAATTGTCCAAACTGTATCTTCTTGCTACCTTTCTCTTTTACCCTCTTTCCTTGTTTGGTGTTACTTCTTGTTCTGGTTTAGCTGACTGATTGATCCGTTGTTGTTGTTGTTGTTGTGCGTTCCTCAGCTTAACACTCTAGGGGTCACACAGAATATGCACTCTTGACTCACTTATCCCCCCTGGGAATCAATCACTGTGAGATTAAAATATTGCACACTGAATAAGAAGTTTGCGTATATAACTGTTTTGAAGTACCTCACCACATAGGCAGCCATACTCCGACTTCAGAGAATTTTTTCTCTCCTTTAAAGAAGAATGCAGATTGTTACGTTAAGAGCTTGTCACGGCTGAAAGCAAAATCTCAACACAACATTTTGCAACATAGCAACATTTTAGAGCATGTAGGCCTTGGCGATTAGATGACATCCAATAACTGACACAGCTTCTGGCCTGACTGATCTTTTCAGTGATGTGGACGGTGATGTGGCTTAGTCACCTCAAGATCATGCCTGTGTTAGAGAGAGTACTGTAAGATCTATGGTTCAAACCTCCTTCCGAGCCAAGC
The DNA here is from genome assembly GCA_028751875.1 of Rapana venosa. Classification (NCBI taxonomy): domain Eukaryota; kingdom Metazoa; phylum Mollusca; class Gastropoda; order Neogastropoda; family Muricidae; genus Rapana; species Rapana venosa. Next base: position 39,559,408 of record CM054155.1, on the reverse strand, counting down.
CAAGCGTCTCCCTGTCCACTGGACCAAGGTTGGTGGTCTGGGTTCTAGACCTGGTTTGGGGGGTAAGATCGTAGACAGTTACTTTTGAGGCTGTATTGTGGGTGCTGTTGTTGTCGTTGGCAAATAAACAGCCATACGGATATAGGAAAAGAGAAATCAAATGAGAGGGATCGTTTGTCAAAGTCAAAGTCAAAGTCAAACTTTTATTTCCAGATGGTACATTGAATAAGCAAAATACTTGCTTTTTTTTCGTCAAGCCATCTAAGAGAAAAAACAACAAAAAACAAAAGCAAACAATAAGAATAACAACAACAACAATAAATCAACAACACACAAGCAAATATACCAAATCTTATTGAAAAGGAAATTATAATGATAAAGATGACGATGGTGACTACGGCGATGATGACTGATGACGATATCAATAAACAATGACAATTACTACGGCCAGAAATATCAATGAAGACGATGATTATACGACGAAACTGCTAATTAAATCAGTGTGTGAGTGTGTGTGTGTGTGTGTGTGTGTGTGTGTGTGTGTGTGTGTGTGTGTGTGTGTGTGTGTGTGTGTATGTGTGTGTGTGTGTGTGTGTGTGTAACTTAAGTTGTGTGTGTGTGCGTAACTTAAGTTGTGTGTGTGTGTGTGTGTGTGTGTGTGTGTGTGTGTTTGGAATAGTGCTATGTTGTAACACTTATGTTTGTTCTAATTCTTTTTTTTTCTATCTCTTCTTCAGTTAAATGTTTTCAGATATATTTTTTTTCTTCCTTTTCTTTTTTGGACGTTTTTATTTTCTGTTGACCATGACTTTGCGTCGCTTTAGCTTTGTTTTTTATTGCTTGTTTGCTTCCAAACAGATTTGTACTTGAGTCACATCAGAGTTTTGTTTGTTCTTTGCTTTTATGTATATATATTTTTTTTATTGCTTTTTCCCCCTTCTTTTTCCTCGGATAGAACTCCCAGTTTCAACAGCGGTAATATTTTGTGACTGTTTTTTGCCCAAATTTGTTTTTGATTTTTAAAAATTTTCTTTGTTTTCTTTGGCTCTGTTTGTTTTCACGAATGTTTTTTTTGTTTGTTTTATTTGGTCGTTTTTATTCTAATTTTGGATATTCTCGTTTCGGTTATTCATTCAAATTTTTTTAAAAGGAATATTATAGCTTACATTCTTACGCATACGTTTACACTTTAAAGCAGACTTTTTTTATTTGAGCATTCCTTTTTTTTTCGAAAATAGATGGAGAAGAATTTGAAGAAGAAGAATTTGAAGAAGAAGAAATTGAAGAAAAATTTAAAAAGAATGAGAATTTAAAGAAGAATTTGAAGAGGAAAAATTCGGAGACGAACAAGAAGAAGAAGAAGAAGAAGAAGAAGAAGAAGAAGAAGAAGAAGAAGAAGAAGAAGAAGAAATCAAATAATAATAATTCGAAGAAAAGAGAAAAGAAGATGACTCTCGTACACCTACGCTCAAGTTCAATCACAATGTTTCTCATTTCTCTTGAAGCAAAAGCATTATGGAAAAAACACACAATGACATAGAAAACCTGGAGAGAAAGAAATAAACTGGGTGAATGAGAAAGATAATACCAGCACAGCCCTGGTTTTTTACCCCTTCCAGAAAACTTGATAAATCTTGAGCCTGCTGATGAAGGCTTTAAGAAGTCTTTGAAAGCAGACGTAGGAATCCTGACAAATGTCAAGGAATATTAAATGTAGATGTCCTTTTTGTCTGAGAGAGAGAGACGGGGGGGGGGGGGGGGGCGGAATGGAAGAGAGAGAAAGAGAAGGATGAGAGAGAGAGAGAGAGAGAGAGAGAGAGAGAGAGAGAGAGAGAGAGAGAGAGAGAGAGAGAGAGAGACGGGGTAAAGAGAGAGGGAGAGAGGGGAGAGAGGGGGGAGGAGGAGAGAGAGAGAGACAGAGACAGACAGAGACAGACAGATGGGGGACGGGGGCAGAGAGGGGCAGACAGACAGACAGACACACGCACGCACACACAGACAGAGAGACAGACAGACAGACACACACACACCACACACACGCATGCATGCACGCACAAAAGGGAGCTTACGCTTGGCACGGTTTAATAATATATTATTATCTCACAGAACCCAGAAACGTACCACTTATAAACACACGCACACACAGACACAGACACACACACACACACACACACACACACACACACACACACTATATCATTATCTTATATAACCGACAAATGTACTACTAAGAAGCACACACACATGCACACACACATACACACACACACACACACACACACACACACACACACACACACACACACACACACACACACACACTATATCATAATCTTATACAACCGACAAATGTACCACAAAAGAAACACACACACACACATACACACACACATGCGCGCGCACACATACGCACACACTATATCATTATCTTATACAACGACAAATGTACCACTAAGAAACACACACACACACGTACACACACACACACACACACACACACACACACACACACACACACACACACACTATATCATTATCTTATACAACGGACAAAAATGTACCACTAAGAAACACACACACGCGCGCGCACGCACACACACACACACTATATCATTGTCTTATACGACAAATGTACCACTAAGAAACACACACACACACACACACACACAACACACACTTACAGGCACACACTATATCATTATCTTATACAACCGACAAAAATGTGCCAGTAAAAGCTAACTCAGCCCTTTGCTTTTACCACCCCCTCACACTGGTTTTTTATATTCTTTTATTTCCAGGATAATAGAATAAGTACTGCTTATTTTTTTACAGGGACTGGTTAGCTCAGTGGTCGGAGCACTCGCTTTTCCCCCAGCCAAGTTAAGCAGCGGTCGAGTGTGGTTACCAGTTGGATGGGTGACCGTTTGCGTGCCTTGGCTTCAGTATAGTTCCCCAGCTGTAAATGGGTACCTGCCCTCTTTAGGGTCAGGGAAGGTAAAGCAGTGAGAGAGAGGAGATGGGCACCGCCCTCAATATGCTGGCCCCCTAGAGAAGTTGAGGTCTCTGATGCCTCGCTCCCCTACGACCTCATAGATTGTGGGACACCCTTTTACCCTCGTGTGTATGCAGTTTTGTAAATTTTGTCACCTGTTCCCACCGGCACACAGATGCTTACCTACACTTCCAAAAAGCGGAACAGGTTTTAACGTGTGCGCAAGATGTTCTGCGTGCGTTTGTAGACAGGATCTCGGTTTATAGTCTCATCCGAAAGACTTTTGGGGAGAGTGGAGTCTGCACTGATGTTGACACCAGGAGGAAATGGCCCCTTGAACGGGATTAGAACTCGGGTCAGCAGATCACGAGCGCAATAGGCAAAGCTCTATTCAACCCAGACTACCCCGTCCCCCTTTGTCACCTCAGTTAGGGTAACAGCAACACGACTGGCGTCGCCACAGCACACCGCTACCCCATTGTTATCGATCTTCGTTTCCAACAGTGGGCTTCACCATCGGTCTTCTGAAAAAAGAAAAGCGAAAAAAAAGAACAGGATGAGATTTTATTAAAAAAGATTTTTTGGTTAAAGAGGGGGGGGGGGGGGGGGGGGGGGGGGGGGGGGGGGGGGGGGGGGTCTGATTTTATAACGTCATTTTCCTCACCACTGGATTTGGCAAGCTACTAATTTTAGACGCCTCGATGACGTCAGTTTTTCCGTAGTCTTCATCTACAACCTCAGAATTATTCAACCCATAAAAGACCCCCCCCCCCTATATATATATATATATATATATATATATATATATATATATATTAGGTTAGAGGGTGGGGTTGGGAGGCGGGGAGGAGGAGGGGATAGCCGAGTGGTTAGGGGGGTTGAAGTTGTGATATGACGGCCGGGGGTTTGAGCTTTACCAGCCAGCCGCCGGTTTGAGGATTTGTTTCCCTCCTGGAGGCTTTTCTGTTGTTGTTGTTGTTGTTGTTGTTTTCATGTTCCTCGGCTAGAGCTCTGAGGTTTACCAATGGAGGTGAGATTTTGCGTGTGTCACCCTGGTTTTTTGCCCACCATGAAGGTAGCCGCGTTCCGTCTTTGGGGATGTATAAATGCTGGATAATTATGTTCGTGTTTGGGTAACCCACCGAACCCCTGACATGAATGACGGGATTTTTAACGTGCAGAAAGAGACAGACAGAGAGAGAGAGAGAAAGAAAGAAAGAAAGAAAGAGAAGAGAGGAGAGAGAGAGAGAGAGAGAGAGAGAGAGAGAGAGAGAGAGAGAGAGAGAGAGAGAAGGCAGGCAAACAGACAGGCAGACAGATAGACAGACAGTTAGAAACGATGTCAGGCTAGGTTTATTATACCCAGACCACAGAAACTGAAAAAAGACAAGAAGAAAACATAAGGTAAGTGATAACAATAGATATAATGACTAGTCGTAATATTTCTTTATTTTATTTATTTATTCTTTTATTTCGAGGATAATGGAATAAGTATTCGTGTGGGTTTGGTTGGGTTTTTTTTTAAAACATCCAGTCCCCATGTGTATGCCGTTTTATCAATTTTGACATCCGTTTCCCACCGGCACACAATAACCTACCTACACTTCAAAAAAGTGGAACAGGTTTTAACGTGTGCACACGACGTTCTGCGTGCGTTCGCACACACGGGAGCCCAGTTTATAGATTCACGTCGAGTCTAGTCAAGTCAAATTTTTATTTCCAGATTTCACATTACATAAGCAATGCATTTGCTTTTTATTCATCAAGCCATCTATCTAAGAACACATTTCTGAATTATAATGTAAAGGACCTTTGTGGGGAGGGGGGGGGGGGGGGAAGGGAGTGGAGTCGGCACCGATGTTAACACCAGGCGAAAATATCCCTTTGAACGGGATTCGAACCCCGGGTTAGCGGATCACATGATGCGCAAAGCTCTGACCAACCAGGCGAGAGACAGAGTGTGACAGACAAGTCACACCCCCTGAATGATTTATACCTGCGCTCGTTCCTAAGTCTGGAATCTCCTTACACAATGGTGGTAATGAAACAGTAGAGGAAATCAGCCAATGACTGGCTGGGTAGGGTTGGAAAGAAAAATAAAAGGTGAACGTCTGCTCGCGAAACAAAAGCAAGAGATATAAAAAAAAAAAAGAGAGACACCACATACACACACACACACACACATACGGTAACAAAGATTTCTGGAATTTAGAAATTAATAAACAAAAGAAAACACAAAATAAAATAAATCACGTTAACGAACATTTCTTTCATAATTATGTGATGTGTTCAAAGTCTATTCACTCTTAGACTACGGTCTCATAGAAAGGAAAGAAACCAAAAAATGAAATTACGAAAAAACAAAACAAAACAAAACAAAATGAAAAACACACCAAAAAAAGAAGAAGAAAAACAACAAATAAGGTAACAGGCAGACATTCCTGAATACCTTAATTAACTTGGCGGCATTCTTGTTAGCCTGTATTTCATCATCCAGTAGAGAGAGAGAGAGAGAGAGGAGAGAGAGAGAGAGAGAGAGAGAGAGAGAGAGGGAGGGAGGGAGGGAGGGATGGGGAGAGAGAGATGGAGGGAGGGTGAGAGAGAGAAGGAGGGAGGGAGGGAGGGATGGGGAGCTGGGGAGAGAGAGAGGGAGGGATGGAGAGAGAGAGGGAGGGAGGGTGAGAGAGAGAGGGAGGGAGGGAGGGAGGGATGGGGAGAGAGAGAGAGAGAGGGATGGATGGAGAGAGAGAGGGAGTGAGGGTGAGAGAGAGAGGGAGAGAGAGAGAGAGAGAGAGAGAGACAGACAGACAGACAGACAGACAGACAGACAGACAGACAGACAGAGACAGAGACAGACAGACAGACAGACAGATAGACACACAGACACACAGACACACAGACAGACAGAGAGAAACGTTTACGTCAACAAAGCATAAAGAGCATCAAAGAAAGTATCAAACAGATTATTGATTAAATTTGAGACGTTGTTAAAATCGAAGTCCTGAATTTAGATGGGGATGGTGGGGGGGGAGGGGGGGGGTGGGGGGGGGGGGAGGAGAAACGATCAAATATTGACTGATTGGATAGCAGACAGGTGAATGTCCTCATTGAATTTGGATCTCTCTCTCTCCCTCTCCCCCTCTCTCTCCCTCTCTCTCTCCCTCCCCTCCTCTCTCTCCTCTTTCTCCCCCTCTCCCTTCTCTCTATCTGTCAATGTCTCTGTCTTTCTTTGTCTCTCCTTCTCTCGCCCCCCCCCCCCCTCTCTCTCTCTCTCCCTCTGTGTCTTTCTCTGTCTCTCGCTCTCTCTCGGGGGACGGGATAGCCTAGTGGTTAGAACATTGCGCTCGCAATCTGACAACCCGGGTTCGATTCTCGTTCAAGGGGATATTTTCCCCTGGAGTTAACATCAGTGCAGACTCCACTCTCCCCAAAAGTCCTTCGGATGAGACTATAAACCGAGGCCCGTGTACAAACGCACGCAAAACATCTTGCGCACACGTTAAATCCTGTTCCGCTTTTCGAAAGAGTAGGCCATTGTGTGCCGGTGGGAACCAATGACAAAATTGACAAAACCGGATGCACACGGGGACTAGATGCAAAAAAAAGCGCATGAGTGCTTATTTCATTATCCTCGATATAAAAGAATAAAAAAAAAAAGAATTAATCTCTCTCTGTCTGTCTGTCTCTGTCTCTCTGTCTCTGTCTCTTTCCTCTCTCTTTCTCCATTTCCCTCTCTCTCTTTCTCTCTTTCCTTGTTTCTCCCACTCCCTCCTCATCTCTCTCTCCACCCCCCTCTCTCTCCCTCTTTCTCTCCTCTCTTTTTTTCTCTCTTTCCTTGTTTCTCTCTCTCTCTCCCTCTCTCTCGCTCTCTCCCTCCCTCTCTCTCTCTCACCCCCCTCATCCTCTCTCTCCCTCCCCCATCTCTCTCCCTCCCTCTCTCTCTCCCTCTCCCTCCCCCTCTCTCTCTCTTGTCTTGTCCTATCCTGTCCTATCCTGTCCTGTCCTGTGCTGTCCTGTCCTGTCCTGTCCTATCCTGTCCTGTCCTGTCCTATACTGTCCTGTCCTGTCCTGTCCTGTCCTGTCCTATCCTGTCCTGTCCTGTCCTATCCTGTTCTATCCTGTCCTGTCCTATCCTGTCCTATTCTGTCCTGTTCTGTCCATCACAGTCAGAGCGATCCATGAGAACCTGTCAGGATTGGTTAGAGTGTGAAGCATGAACATGTGTCATTGCCTTCGATGTTCTGCCGCCATACATCTACCTCGTAACGACAGAGCCACTGTCCATTGCCAGGGGGTGAGTTTCCAGGGTTGAGAAGGAAATTCCAGAAAGGAAGGGTGGCAGAAGGATGGTTAAGACCGTTCGCCCGCCTAACAAGTAAACCGTGAGGTTCTGGGTTCCATTCCCAAGCCTCCCTCGCCTTCTTTCCCCAGTTTGACGAAAAAAATCGAACTGAATGTCAAAAGTCCTTCGGAACAGACTTGTAAGCCGAGGCCTCCCTGTGTACGTGTGCGAACATATGCAGAACATGTTGTGCGCACGTTAAAAAAACCTGTTCCACCTTTCGGAAGAGTACGCTTTAAAAAAAAAAAGAGGGGAGGGGGGTTATTCGGCATGTTCCTTTGTGGACAGTGTGTCTGTAGAAAGATCCCAGTATTTGAAAGGGTCAGACGAGCGTGGTTAGGTCATGATGACTTGGGTGAAACACGATTGGGTCATGGTGACTTAGGTGAAGCATTATTGGGTCATAATGACTTGGGTGAAATATGATTGGGTTATGATGACTGGGGTGAAACGTGATTGGGTCATGGTGACTGGGGTGAAACATGATTGGGTCATGATGACTGGGGTGAAACGTGATTGGGTCATGGTGACTGGGGTGAAACATGATTGGGTCATGAGAACTTGGGTGAAACATGATTAGGTCATGATAACTTGGGTGAAACGTGATTAGGTCATGGTGACTGGGGTGAAACATGATTGGGTCATGAGGACTTGGGTGAAACATGATTAGGTCATGATAACTTGGGTGAAACGTGATCAGGTCATGATGACTTGGGTGAAACATGATTGGGTCATGATGACTGGGGTGAAACATGATTGGGTCATGATGACTGGGGTGAAACGTGATTGGGTCATAATGACTTGGGTGAAACGTGATAAATTAATGTTGACTGGGGTAAAACATGGCAATTTATGGGTCTGATAAGGAAAACTCCCCCTTTTATGTTTACATCAACGAAAGACTAAAACAATTAAATTGTATGCATAGCTTTGTTGCCGCTATTGCCCGAGCACGCGCATGTGTGCGTGTGTATACCAAAATTATGAATATCTTAATGTTTGCTGCTTCCACCTTTTGTAATAATTGGAAATTCAACAGTTTTAAAAAAAATAATTGG
>CM054155.1:39533516-39538516 GCA_028751875.1 Rapana venosa | reverse complement strand
GTCACAATAACACGTGGTCACAATAACACGTGGTCACAATAACATGTGGTCACAATAACATGTGGTCACAATAACACGTGGTCACAATAACACGTGGTCACAATAACACGTGGTCACAACGGTACATGGTCACAATAACATGTGGTCACAATAACATGTGGTTACCATAACATGTGGTCACAACCGTACGTGGTCACAATAACATGTGGTCACAATAACATGTGGTCACAACCGTACGTGGTCACAATAACATGTGGTCACAATAACATGTGGTCACAACCGTACGTGGTCACAATAACATGTGGTCACAACCGTACGTGGTCACAATAACATGTGATCACAATAACACGTGGTCACAATAACAATTGGTCACAACGGTACATGGTCACAATAACATGTCACGATGACACGTAGTCACAATAACACGTGGTCACGATGACACGTGGTCACAATAACATGTGGTCACAATAACACGTGGTCACAATAACACGTGGTCACAATAACATGTGGTCACAATAACACGTGGTCACAATAGCATGTGGTCACAATAACACGTGGTCACAATAACACGTGGTCACAATGACACATGGTCACAATAACACGGGGTCACAGTAACACGTGGTCACAATGACACGTAGTCACAATAACACGTGGTCACAATAACACGTGGTCACAATAACATGTGGTCACAATAACATGTGGTCACAACCGTACATGGTCACAATAACATGTGGTCACAATAACATGTGGTCACCATAGCACGTGGTCACAATAACATGTGGTCACAACCGTACATGGTCACAATAACATGTTGTCACAATAACATGTGGTCACAATAGCACGTGGTCACAATAACATGTGGTCACAATAACATGTGGTCACAATAACACGTGGTCACAATAACACGTGGTCACAATAACATGTGGTCACAATAATATGTGGTCACAATAATATGTGGTCACAATAACACGTGGTCACAGTAACACGTGGTCACAATGACACGTGGTCACAATAACATGTGGTCACAATAACATGTGGTCACAACCGTACGTGGTCACAATAACATGTGGTCACAATAACATGGTCACAATAACATGTGTTCACAACGGCACGAAGTCATAACGGCACGTGGTCACAGTGGCACGTGGTCACGTAACACCCCCCCCCCTCCCCAGCCCTCCCCCACCCCTCCACCACCCCCACCTCTTTAACAAGAGTACACTAAAGATTAAAGATGACCACCAGTATTTTTCCAAAGAAAACAATTTCACTTTCTCTGACGACAGGAAGAAAAATAAGTACCGAACAGTGCAATAAATAAATAAAACAAATAGCCGCGCCGTAATAAACCTTTCCGCTCAAATCCTTAAGAGATTTTTTTCGATAACAAGCTTGTCAGACCAGTCTTTATTTACGCGCTTTAGGGAACACAATCTCTCCCGTGAGAGGCATACGAATTAAATTTGACCTGTCCTTATACGTTGAAGACAGCATCGTTGAGTTAGTGAAAAATGCTGCTAGACTTCTTTGAGAAGAAGATGGTGATCATCGTAAATGAGAATCCCCTGGAAAAAAGATTGTTGTCGTTTAAAATCTGTGCTTTGAGAGTTTACAAGAGGAACCGCTGGTTTTCATGGCTCACTGTAATATTTGAATGTATAGTTTGGGATTGGTGGTGTGTGTTTTTAAAAATCCTATTGTTCATAAACGTTGTAGGTTTTGTGGGTTTGAGTCTTGGTGATGCTTTGGTATGTAAAGAGTGGTGTTAGTTTTGGTTTTTTTACATTCTCAAAGCTTAGAGACAGACAAACAGAAACAGACAGAAACAGACAGAAACAGACAGAGACAGACAGACAGAGACAGAGAGATTTGAAGTGTTATCTATCACTAGGCGAGGGTGCGCCACATCATTTTGTACTTCAACCAGAGTTTCAAACATCTTTTCTCGGAGGTGGAGGGGAAGGGGGAGGGGGGTGGGGAGGAGGGAAGAGAGGGGGGTGGGGGCGAGGGGTGGAGGGGAGCGGATAGTGTAGAAGAGCGTGGAGCATGGCCAGAGTTTGAGCCACCGCCCAGACACCAGTTTTCGGGGTGTGTGGGGGGGTGGGTGCGGGGGAGGGGGGGGATTTTTTTTTCACAAACGTTTTACTAAATTACATTTCTTTTCAAATCACTGCTTTATTTTTTGCATTCTTTTACCACAAAAAAGAAGAGCAAGCAAAACAACAGCAAAAACCATAAATAGAAATTAATCATCAAAAAGCGCTCTTGTTTAAAGTGAAAAATACAAAAAACAGAAAATACAACAACGAATAGAAAGAAAAAAAAACAACAACAACCAAACATCCAATACACCCCCACCCCCACCCCGCCCATAAAAAACCCAACAATACTACACACGCCTTGGCTTTGGTACAGTCCCCAGTTCACCCATCTGTAAATTGATACCTACCCTCTTTAGGGTCAGGGAAGGTGAAGCAGCGAGGGAGAGGAGATGGACGCCGCCCTCAATATGCTGGCCCCTGGAGAAGCTGAGGTCTCTCGACATTTCGCTCCCCCAACGACTACATACGTTATGGAAACATCTTTACCTTTCATTTAAATGATGTTGTAACCTTGCTTGCTGCTTTAGATAATGTTAGTATTATCAGCAGTGTGTGTGTGGGTGTACGTGCCAGCGCGCTCGCGATGTGTGTGAGTGTGTGTGTGTGTGTGTGTGTGTGTGTGTATGTGTGTGTGTGTGTGTGTGTGTGAAAACGCTGGGTTATATAATGATTACGATAAGAAGCGTAGAGTACAGCCTAGGGCCCTGTTACATAAGTCTCAAAGCAGATACACTTCTTATAGCTGTAACATTTTTACATCATCCTCATCGTTATTAATCATCATGCACTAAAAGAACAATGTCTCTGTTTCGGTGACTCACAGAAGATTTAAAAAAAAAAGGTAAAGGTGTCCCATAACCTATGTGGTCGTAGGGGAGTGAGGCATCAGAGACCTCAGCTTCTCCAGGGACCAGCATATTGAGGGCAGCGCCCATCTCCTCTCCCTCGCTGCTTTACCTTCCCTGACCCAAAAGAGGGCAGGTACCCATTTAATTAAAGCTGGGTGAACTGGGGGACTGTACCGAAGCCAAGGCGCGCAAACGGTCCCCCATCCAACTGGTAACCACGCTCGACGCTGCTTAACTTGACTGGGGGAAAGCGAGTGCTCTGACCACTGTGCCATCCACTCAGCAGCAAAAAAACAAACAAACAAACAAAACTAACCACGGAATCCGAAGCCGCTTATTTTTCCCCCCAGTAAGTACATGTACCCTGTGGTTGTACTGTTGTGGAGTTAGCAGCCCATGCCTTCTTTTACTAGATTATTGGCATCACGTGCCCAGCACGCGGCCAGGCTAAATACGGGGTAGCGTAATGCATGCACCTGTTTGCCGAGAGGTAACCCAAGATGTGTAATGACGATGGACAAGGCTAATGGTCAGTCTTTGGACACAGGAACCCCTTGTGACAGATAGCAGTGTCCTCTTTCCCTTTTAAGATGTTGACCATGCCATGCCATGCTGTTGTCGTCATCGTTGGGCTGGGCGTTCTCCGGTTGAACACCCTGGGGGGTTACTCGGAATACTCTCTCTCTCTCTCTCTCTCTCTCTCTCTCTCTCTCTGTAAGTGTGTGGGTGTAGGGCTTTTTTTTTGTTTTTACTGTCATAATGTATCCGTAAGGGTGGGGACCTGATGTTAAAACAAAAAACGCACACGGAAGCTTATCTGTTATCCTGGAAATAAAAGAATTTGATTTGATTTGATTTGATTTGATTTCTCATTACTGGGATATATTGTCGCAGATGGGTTTTTTTGGACGTGCACAAAGTCTGTCAGCACACATACAGTGGGGTCACACTGGCTTCCAGGGGTTTATCATGAGTACTGTAACAATTTGTGTGCGTGTAAACAATAAAATGGGCTACAGTTGAGCCAAATCACGTCAATAGATTAAAAAAAAATTCAGATGAAATAACAGTAAGTGTTCAAAAGATTGCGAAAATATCAGGTAAAAGAATCAAGAAATAAACAACGATATTGAAAAAACATTGATGCAGGAGGCAACAGTAAAGTGAGAAGCTCTATGACCAGCGGCTTTCTTTCCCACTCATGGAATTCCACTTTCAGCTTAGTGTTTTAGTGATCGATTATGACTCTCTGACTAGGAGGCTTGACTTGCACAGTCCTTAGGTGTTGCAGCCCTGGGGGCTGGTTGGCCTTTGGAGAGAACATCTCCAACGCTGACTGTCCTTATGCCCACTTGGCCGAGAGAGTGGGGGTGTGCGGTGCAGCTGTGGGCAAGGCATCTCCACTATAATCAAATTTCTGCCGAAACAGCAGCTGCCTCCTCTGGCTGTTTTGGAGGTCATCGTCGAACACGACGGACAAACATATAAAGCATGTAGGGTCACGTGTATGAAGGCAAAACAAGGCAATACTATCTACCGAAAGACAGGCTTGTTACATTGTCTACACCAGAAAACAATTGAACTGTAATTATTAAGTTTTCAGCATAGATATGGAAACATGAGGGTGCAGCTCTCTCTCTCTCTCTCTCTCTCTCTCTCCTCTCTCTCTCTCTCTCTCTCTCTCTCTCTGCGTGGATGTCAGTACGTAGGCACGTGTGGCTGACAGAGATAACCCTACAAACTAAGCTGTAGGGTCCACGAGAGTTGCTGAAAAGGACTTGCCACTGTTTCTCCCAAACACATCTGACGGTGTAAAAAGCGAACGAGCGAAGAAGGGCACGTACGTACGTACACGCGTGCGTGCGTTTTCAGGGCATTATCTAATCATGTCTGTGTATGCCTGTGTGTGTGTGTGTGTGTGTGTGTGTGTGTGTGTGTGTGTGTGTGTGTACGTGCGTGCGTGCGCGCGCGCGCGATCGCACATCTAAGCGCTCGAGTGTATGCAACAGTTTTGTTGCCCACAATTAAAGTACGTGGCCACAATCCAACT
>CM054155.1:39521016-39531016 GCA_028751875.1 Rapana venosa | reverse complement strand
TTTCTCAGGCAGCGCATTTCACATGTGACCAATTTTCTCTCTAAGGCTTTTGTCAGGGCCCATGTCTGACACGTCGTGGGAAACGGAAACAGGTCAAGCTGGCTAACGGGGCTCTGGTGAAGCTGTGACTGGCCTAGCAAGCCGACAGTGGATTTCTCAACCGCTAAGAAAACTGAAAAGAAAGATGTATATCTATATATCTATATATATAAATTATATATATAGATATATAATATATATGCAGAAGATCAAAATATACACGCTAAAGATCCGGTAATCATTCATATCAGCAGCTCGGCAGGTTCCAGAAACACGGAACAGACCCCAGCATACATCCTCAGAAGAAGGAATGCGGCTACCTTCATGGTGAGAGAAAAAACCCCAACAACAACCCAACTCAAACTAACGCTTCACATACAGCAACAACAAAATCTCACCATTGCATTGGTGAACCTCGGAGCTCTAGCCGAAGGGGAAAAAACACACACCCCCAAAAAAAAAAAGAACAAAAAACCATAAAAAATAAATAAATAAATTAAAAAAAAAAAGAAAAAAGAAAGAAAAAAAAAAAAAAAAATAGAAAGACCAAGCAGTCACGAATCACTGACACTTCTAACCATCAGGTTGTTCCACTCCAGCCCACCCACCCATCCACCCACCCACCCATCCATCCATCCACCCATCCATCCATCCACCCACGCTCATTCTTTGGGAGGGGGGGGGGAAGGGGGGTGCGAAGAGAGGGGTGGGGGGTGGGTGGTGAAGGGAGGCTATTTAAGGAAGGACAGGGGAGGGGAGTGGGAGGGGCAGGGGAGACCACTAGCCTATAGATAGCTTTGGCAGGGAGGAGAAGGTAAGGTAAGGATTGAGGAAAGGGGGGGAGTGGTGGTGGGAGTAGGGGTGGGGTGGGGTGGGGGAGGGGTGGGGTGGGTGGGTGGGGTGGGGGAGGGGGTGGGTGATGTGATGCTTTAGGAGACGCACAGAAAAAGAAAGGAAGAGGAGGAAGGAAGACCGAGAAGAGGAGACAAAGCCAGGTGTGTCCTGTCTTAACTACACCGTCAGAAGACTGATCGATTAGCAGTGCTCTTTCTTTCTTTCTCTCTGTCTGTTTGTCTGTTTTTGTTTGTCTGTCTGTCTGTCTGTCTGTCTGTTCTTTCTGTTCTGTCTGTCTTCTGTCTGTCTGTCCTGTCTCTCTCTCTCTCTCTCTCTCTCTCTTCTCTCTCTCTCTCTCTCTCTCTCTTCTGTGTGCATGTGCCTCTCTCTCTGCCCCTCTCTCTCGTCTCTCTCTCTATGTCTCTGTCAGTCTATCTGTCTCTCTTCTTTGTCTTGTGTCTGTCTGTTGTCTTGTCGTCTGTCTTCTGCTCTTCTCATCTATCCCCCCCCCTCTCTTTCTCTCCTCTCTCTCTACTTCTCTGACTCTTTCTCTGCCTTTATATCTCTGTCTACCTCTCTACCTCTCTGTCTATTTCTGTGTCTCTCTGTCTCTGTCTTCTTGTCTCTGTCTGTCTGTTTGTCTGTCTGTCTTTCTGTCAGTGCGTGTTTCCCTCTGCGTGTGTGTGTGCGTGTGTGCGTGTGTGTGTATGTATGTATGTGTGTGCGTGTGCATGTACGTGTGTATGTATGTATTATGTATGTATGTATGTATGTATGTATGTAGTAGTATGTATATATGTATGTATGTATGTATGTATGTGTTTGTGAGCATTGTGTGTGTGTGGCTCTCTCTCTGTTTGTGCTTGTGTTAATTTGTTTGTCTGCGTGAGTGTCCTTATTAATATGCACACCTTTGTGTCTATGTGTGTGTGCGTGTGTGTGTGTGCGTGTGTGTGTAAGGTTCCAATACCGTGATCTGCAAGCCAATGTAAAACTTCCAATATATCTGCAGGATCCCTCTTCCTCCGACTGGTGAACTCAGTTAGGGAATAGTGTGTGATTCAAGCCCGTATTGCATCTCTCTCTCTCTTTCTCTATCTCTCTCTCTCTTTCTTTCTCTCTTTCTCTTTTATATCTTTTCTTTAAATCATGTTGTCGTTGTTGTAGTAGGGTTTTCACCCCCTTGTTTTATTGATAGTCCCTAATCAAGGAAAGGACCGATTGAAAAAACAACAACAACAAAACCAATGCGAATGCTTATTCTGTTACCCTCGGAAAATAAAGATTCATTCATTCATTCTCTTTCTCTCTGTCTGTCTTTCTCTCTCTCTCTGTCTGTCTCTTAGCTCTCTCTCTGTTCTCTCTTTCTCTGTCTCTCTCTGTGTCTCTGTCGTCTGTCTCTAGCTCTCTCTCTCTGTCTCTCTCTGTCTGTCTCTAGCTCTCTCTCTCTGTGTCTCTCCTCTGTATGTCTCAGCTCTCTCTCTCTCTCTCTCTCTCTCTCTCTCTCTCTCTTTCTCTCTCTGACGCACACACACCCACACCCCTGACCCTCCACCCCACACCCACCCACCTACACACACTACACACACACACACGCACGCACGCACGAACCCACCGACCTACACACACACACACACACACCATACACACAAACACCACACGCACATGAGGCACCAATAGATTATACTAAGCACTCTTCCAATACTTTCTCTTAGTACTGCGTTGCTCTTGGTGAAGAAGAAAGCGTTAAAGGATGTTCTATATATATAGTTTGCCATATCTCTTTCGCCTCTTCGTCTGAGAGAGAGAGAGAGAGGGGGGGGGGAGAGAGAGAGAGAGAGAGAGAGAGAGAGAGCGAGAGAGCGAGAGAGCGAGGAGCAAGAGAGAGAGAGAGAGAGAGAGAGAGAGAGAAGGAGAGAGAGAAGAGTAGAGAGATTCGGATTCGAATGTTTATTCATTTATAGACCAAGGCCCCTTATGAAGGGTATACGAGCATGATATGATAATTGCAACACATGTAGTACGATCCAAAAATGAAAGAAATGAGAGAAGAGCAAGAGAGAGAGAGAGAGAGAGAGAGAGAGAGAGAGAGAGGTGGGGGGCAAGGAGCAAGCGAGAGAGAGAGGAGAGAGAGAGAGAGAGAGAGAGAGAGAGAGAGAGAGAGAGAGAGAGAGAGAGAGAGAGGAGGGGGGAGAGAGAGAGAGAGAGAGAGAGAGAGAAGAGAGAAGAAGAGAAGAGAGAGAGAGAGAGAGAGAGAACGGATCGATTGTTTATTCATTTATAGGCCAAGACCCCTTATGAAGGGTATACGAGCAGATATGATAATGCAACACATATAGTACGATCCAAAAAGAAAGAAAAGAGAGAGAGAGAGAGAGAGAGAGAGAGAGAGAGAGAGAGAGGAGAGAGAAGAGAGAGAGAGAGAGAGACAGCAAGAGAGACAGCAAGAGAGAGAGGGAGAGAGAGAGGGGGGAGAGAGAGAGATAGATAGAGAGAGATTTAACACTTAGCACTTTCTGGCTTTTTGCAGGCCCTTCTTGGGTTTGACTTTTGTGGTTGGCCAGGGCGTTGATACAAGGAACGACAGTAGGGTTGGTTTTATACCCTGTTTTAATCTGTATATAGTTGCACAGTTTTATTCTGAGATTTATAATTTGACGAGGTGACAGCCCTGATATGGCCTTTGTGGTCGGCGGGCTATAAACAACAGGATTGGATTGGATTGGATTGGCAGCATTTTTGGACAGCTATGGTGAAGATTGCTGTAACCAAACCACCACACAACAGGTAAAGCACTACGAAGACCTGCTGACCACAGTCAAGAAAAGGAAGCTCAGATGGACAAGATCAGATGGGCTCTCCAAGACCATACTGCAAAGAACAGTGCAGAGGAAAAGAGAAGGCGAGGCAGGCCGAAGAAGAAATGGGCAGACAACAACATCACTGAATGGACCGGGAAGAGCTTCTCCACAACCCAGGTACTTGCACACAACCTCCGCAAATGGAGCCAACTGGGGCAAGGTTTGTCACTGCAGTGCCCCTACGACCCCGGAGGGGATTTCGGGAGCAGATGAGATGATGAGATGTTGGTGAAGAGACAACGCTCACATCTAGGAAGTGTATAGATCGCAGGTTCAATGTTTGAGATTTTTGTTGTTTATTAATTTGGGGGCACCACTGTACTGTGTATTAATTTGGGCGCACCACTGTACTGTACTTTTATTAATTTGGGCGCACCACTGTACTGTACTTTGTATTAATTTGGGCGCACCACTGTACTGTACTGTTTATTAATTTGGGCGCACTGCTGTACTGTACTGTTTATTCATTTGGGCGCACTACTGTACTGAACTGTTTATTAATTTGGGCGCACCACTGTACTGTACTGTTTATTAATTTGGGCACACCCGTGTACTGTACTGTTTATCAATTTGGGCACACCCCTGTACTGTACTGTACTGTTTATTCATTTGGGCGCACCACTGTACTGTACTGTTTATTAATTTTGGGCGCACCCCTGTACTGTACTGTTTATTACTTTGGGCGCACCACTGTACTGTACTGTGTATTAATTTGGGCGCATCCCCGGGTGTTTTTTGATTAGAGTTCCGAAGTTCCCCAACAGTGAGATTTTGCGTATATGACCTGGGGTTTTTAAATCCACCACTATTAAGGACCAAGGTCAAGCTACTGCATGCACTAGTCATCTCTACATATCTGTATGCCTGCGAATCCTGGACATTGAATGCAGATCTACAAAGGAGGATCCAGGCTCTAGAGAGATGAGATGCCTCAGAAGACTCCTTGGCATTTCATACATGGACCACACTACCAACAACGAAGTCTTACAAACCATCACCCAACAAGTAAAGCACTACGAAAATCTGCTGACCACAGTCAAGAAAAGGAAGCTCAGATGGTACGGACATGTGACTAGATCAGATGGGCTGTCCAAAACCATACTGCGGGGAACAGTGCAAGGAAAGAGAAGGCGAGGCAGGCCGAAGAAGAAACGGGCAGACAACATCACTGAATAGACCGGGAAGAGCTTCTCCACAACCCAGGTACTTGCACACAACCGCCGCAAATGGAGCCAACTGGGGCAAGGTTTGTCACTGCAGTGCCCCTACGACCCCGGAGGGGGTTTCGGGAGCAGATGAGATGATGAGATGTTGGTGAAGAGACAACGCTCACATCTAGGAAGTGTATAGATCGCAGGTTCAATGTTTGAGATTTTTGTTGTTTATTAATTTGGGCGCACTGCTGTACTGTACTGTTGATTAATTTGGGCGCACCACTGTACTGTACTGTTTATTACTTTGGGCGCACCACTGTACTGTACTGTGTATTAATTTGGGCGCACCACTGTACTGTACTGTGTAGTAATTTGGGCGCACCACTGTACTGTACTGTTTATTAATTTGGGCGCATCACTGTACCGTACTGTTTATTACTTTGGGCGCACCATTGTACCGTACTGTTTATTAATTTGGGCGCACCTCTGTACCGTACTGTTGATTAATTTGGGCGCACCACTGTACTGTACTGTGTATTAATTTGGGCGCAGCCCCCCCCTCCCCCCGCCTCCCCCGGGTGTTCTGATTAAGGTTCTGAAGTTCCCCAAAGGTGGATTTTGCGAATGACCTGGGTTTTATTAAATACCACCACACAAGTACCGTATTGCGACTTTGGGAATGGGTCTTCTTCTTTCTTCTCTTCCTTCTTCATTCTTCTTTTACTTCCTTCTTCTTCTTCTTTCCTTCTTCTTCTTTCTTCTTCTTCTTCTTCTTCTTCTTCGTGAAATGCTCAGACAGCAACCATTGTTGTCTATCATGTCAGTGAAAGTTTGTTGCGCTGCCCGTTCAAACCACCTGACAAGTCAGGCCTAGTGCATCCGACTTGGGTGTGGGAGAAAAATTGTTCTCTTTTCAGGTTTTCTAGGGGGTAACAAATTGGCAGAAGAATGGACCAAGAAGGGCAACAAACAACAACAAAAACAACAACAAAACAGACAAGAAGGTGGTGACAGGAAACAAGGCAGAATCAAAGCGAGGGATAGAAAAGAGGGAATACCTAGGACAGAATTTCCAGAAGGTGGGGATGCTACTTTGTATACTAACAGGCTCCCTCTGCATCCTCACGTGGGGGTGGGGGTGGGTGGTAGGTTCGATCTTTAAGATATATTTTTCTGGGGGAGGGGAATATTCTCAGCTAGATTTCCGAGGTACACTAACTGTGAGATTTACGTAAACGAAGGTGTTCACCTTTCTATTAAGGTAGCCGTATTCTGACTTCTGAGATGGTGTTTAAACACGACACATGTGTACATGCAAGGTGGGTGGGTTGTGTTTTTTAAAAATACATTTTGTCATCCGTTCCTACTGGCACACAATGGCCTATTCTTCCGAAAGGCGTAACGGGTTGTCTTGACGCATACGCAAGATGTTCTGGATGTATTCGCACACGAGACATAGGTTTCTCGTCTCATACAAAGGATTTGGGGAGTGGGGGGGGGGGGGGCGGAGAACGGAGTCAGTACTGATGTTAACTCCAGGGTAAAATTCCCTAAAACGGGTACCTCGGAGGGGGCTCGAACCCGGGCTGTCAGATCACGAGCGCAAGGCTCTAACCACTAGGCTGTCCTGCACCCCCCACCCCCACCACCCAACCCCCTACCCCTACCCCCCTTCGCTGATAGTTTTAACTAATGTCATCAAACAAAGTTTGACAATGGAATCCAGTCAAGTTACAGAACAGATGACAACATTTACAAAACCGCATTCACACGGGGACTGGATATAAAAACAAAAGCACATGAGTGCTTATTACATTATTCTCGGTATAAAAGAATAAAATGAAGAAGAAAAAAAATGAAATGAAAAATGTTATGTTAATCTCTGTGGTAATAACAAAAACAAAGAAAACAAAACAAAAATAACAAAAGCAAATATTTTATGAAAGCCAAGAACAAAAGGACTCGTGTTTCTGTTCACACAAAAAGTCACTGCTTAATATTTTGACATCCTGAATTCACCCTCAATTTCTTCTTCTTCTTCGTCGTCGTCGTTGTCGTCGTCGAACGCTCAGACAGCAACTATAATTGTGGTCTGTTATATGAGCGAAAATGCGTCACGCTGCCGTTAAGCGCCTGACAGGTCAGGCCCAGCGCATCCGACTTCGGCATGAGAGAGAATGGTTATCTTTTATCTTTTTTTTAAGTCTTTCTGAAAATATTAAAAGTCAGGAGGAGAAAGGACCACGATTTCGTCAAGTCAAGTTAAGTCAAGTCAAAATGATCTTTATTGAGGGGAAAAGATTAAGTTCATACAACTTTTTTTCATCCTGCCCTCACAAAAAAAGAAAATCAAGAAAATTGATATATAAAAGCAATCAAAATACAATGTTCACACATGTTAAAGACAAAATCTATGGAGAATTTTTTAAATATATATATCCAGACTAACAAAGCATGATGAAGCAAATCAAGACAGTATAACATAAGCTCAAGTCATTACAGATAAATGAAGAACTTTTTTTTTTAAACAACAAAAAAACCCCAACACAAGTGGAGTGGAGTGAAGTGTAGTGGAGAAGAGTAGAGTAGAGTAGAGTAGAGTAGAGTAGAGTAGAGTAGAGTAGAGTAGAGTAGAGGAGAGTAGAGTAGAGTAGAGTGGAGTGGGGTGAAGTGTAGTGGAGAAGAGTAGAGTAGAGTAGAGTAGAGTAGAGTAGAGAGTAGAGTAGAGTGGAGTGGAGTGAAGTGTAGTGGAGAAGAGTATAGTAGAGTAGAGGAGAGGAGAGGAGAGTAGAGTGGAGTGAAGTGTAGTGGAGAAGAGTAGAGTAGAGTAGAGGAGAGAAGAGGAGAGTAGAGTGTAGTGGAGAAGAGTAGAGTAGAGTAGAGTGAAGTGGAGTGGAGAGGAGTAGAGGAGAGGAGAGGAGAGGAGAGGGGAGGAGAGTAGAGTAGAGTAGAGTAGAGTAGAGTAGAGTGGAGTGGGGTGAAGTGTAGTGGAGAAGAGTATAGTAGAGTAGAGGAGAGGAGAGGAGAGTAGAGTAGAGTGGAGTGGGGTGAAGTGTAGTGGAGAAGAGTAT
The DNA here is from genome assembly GCA_028751875.1 of Rapana venosa. Taxonomy (NCBI): domain Eukaryota; kingdom Metazoa; phylum Mollusca; class Gastropoda; order Neogastropoda; family Muricidae; genus Rapana; species Rapana venosa. Next base: position 39,523,057 of record CM054155.1, on the reverse strand, counting down.
AGTAGAGTAGAGGAGAGGAGAGGAGAGTAGAGTAGAGTGGATTGAAGTGTAGTGGAGAAGAGTAGAGTAGAGGAGAGGAGAGTAGAGTAGAGTAGAGTAGAGTAGAGTGGAGTGAAGTGAAGTGTAGTGGAGAAGAGTAGAGTAGAGGCGAGGAAAGGAGAGGAGAGGAAAGGAGAGGAGAGTAGAGTAGAGTGGAGTGGAGTGAAGTGTAGTGGAGAAGAGTAGAGTAGAGTAGAGGAGAGGAGAAGAGTAGAGTAGAGTAGAGTGGAGTGGAGTGAAGTGTAGTGGAGAAAGTAGAGTAGAGTAGAGTAGAGGAGAGGAGAGTACAGTAGAGTAGAGGGGAGTGGAGTGGAGTTGAGTGGGGTAGAGTAGAGTAGAGCAGAACATCTTGCGCACACGTTAAATCCTGTTTCGCTTTTCGTAAGAGTAGGCCATTGTGTGCCGGTGGGAACAAATGACAACATTTACAAATCCGCATACACACCAAATGGATGTAAAATTTTAAAAAAGCACACGAGTGCTTATTCCATTATCCTCGATATTAAAGAATTTTAAACAAATAAATAAATAAAAATAAGTGAATGTTGATATGAGTTATTGGAACAACACTAGGTGACAGCTGTGATTGAGTCTTCGTGGGCGGTGGCGCTATAACACGAACATGAAATGACATAGAATGGGAATATAATCTCTCTTGTTGGCGTCATGGTTTTAAACAAAATGATACACCGCATAGAGCTGCTTAGAGTACAGAAGTGTAGAGTAGAGTAGAGTAGAGTAGAGTAGAGTAGAGTTGAGTAGAGTAGAGTAGAGTAGAGTGAAGTGGAGTAGAGTACAGTAGTGTAGAGTGGAGTGGGGTAGAGTAGAGTAGAGTAGAGTGGGAGTGGAGTGGAGTGGAGTGGGGTAGATTGGAGTAGAGTAGAGTGGAGTGGAGTGGAGGAGAGTAGAGTAGAGTAGAGGAGAGGAGAGGAAAGGAGAGAAGAGGAGAGTGGAGAAGAGTAGAGCGGAGTAGAGTAGCGTGGAGTTTAAAGTGGAGTAGAGTGAGTGGAGTGGGTAGCGTGGAGTGGAGTGGAGTAGAGTAGAGTAGAGTGGAGTAGAGTGGAGTTTGGGGTAGAGTGGAGTGAGTGAAGTGGGTAGCGTGGAGTGGAGTGGAGTGGGGTAGCATGGAGTGGAGTGGAGTGTGGGGTAGCGTGGAGTGGGGAAGTGTAGAGTGGAGTGGGGTAGCGTGGTGTGGAGTGGAGTAGGGTAGCGTGGAGTGGAGTGAAGTAGGGTAGAGTGGAGTGGAGAAGGAGTGGAGTCGAGTGAAGTGGGGTAGCATGGAGTGGAGTGGAGTGGGGTAGCGTGGGAGTGGGAGTGGGGGTGGAGTGGAGTGGGGTAGGGGTAGTGTGGAGTGAAATAGGGTAGCGTGGAGTGGAGTGGAGTGGGTAGAGTGGAGTGGAGTGGAGTGGGGTAGCGTGGTGAGTGGGGTAGCGTGGAGTGGAGTGGAGTGGAGTGGAGGTGGAGTGGGGTAGCGTGGAGTGGAGTGGTGGGTGGGTAGCGTGGAGTGGAGTGGATGGGGGTAGCGTGGAGTGGAGTGGAGGGTGGTTTGCGTGGAGTGGAGTGGGGTAGCGTTGGAGTGGAGTGGGTCGTAGAGTGGAGTGAAGTGGAGTGGGGTAGCGTGGAGTGGAGTGGAGTGGGTAGGTGTGAGTGAGTGGAGTGGGGTTAGCGTGGAGAGTGGAGTGGGGTAGCGTGGAGTGAAGGGGGGGGTAGCGTGGAGTAGGGGGTGGGTGTAGCGTGGATTGGAGTGGAGTGGGGTAGAGTGGAGAGTGGGGTTTGAGTGGAGTGGGTAGAGTGGAGGGAGTGGGTAGCGTGGAGTGGAGTGGGTAGCGTGGAGTGGAGTGGGAGTAGCGTGGAGTGGAGGGGAGGTGGAGTGGAGTGGAGGGGGTACGTGAAGTGGAGTGGAGTAGAGTGGAGTGGAGTGGGGTAGGTGGAGTGGAGGGAGAGTGGAGGTGGAGTGGAAGTGGTGGGTAGAGTGGAGTGGAGTGGAGTAGAGTGAGAGTGG
>CM054155.1:39511016-39516016 GCA_028751875.1 Rapana venosa | reverse complement strand
AAATTCCCTGTAATTTCTCTCTCTCTCTCTCTCTCTCTCTCTCTCTCTCTCTCTTTTATATATATATTATTATATATATATATTATATGAGACGGACAGGCGACTGGCAGACAGACAGACAGACGACAGGGCAGGGCAGAGAGAGAGAGAGACAGAGAAAACCCCAGAGAGAGAGAGAGGACAGAGAGACACACAAGGAGAGAGGAGAGAGGAGAGAGAGAGAGAGGAGGAGAGAGAGAGAGAGAGAGGGGAGAGAAGAGAGAGAGAGAGTGAGAGGAGGAGAGAGAGAGAGAGAGAGAGATTTTTACATTGAAAAATTTCTGTGTCTACTTACATCTTTTTTTGTGTGTTCGTTTCTGGTCTAGAACCCCAAGGTTTACACAATGGTGAAATGTTACGTAAGCGGCCGTTTTTTACCCACCATGAAGGTAGCCGCATTTCGACTTCGGAGATGCACTTATGTCTTCTTTTTGTTTTTGTTTTTTGTGTTTTGTTTTGTTTAATATCTTTTCACTACATGGTGATTTAGACACACCCGCATTCATACCAAAGTACCTATTATTACACACCCTATCTCTCTCTCTCTCTCTCTCTCTTCTCTCTCTCTCTCTCTCTCTCTCTCTCTCTCTCTCTCTCCTTTACTTCCATTTTCTCCCTTACACACACACACACACACACAATATCTATATCTATATAAAACATATATACTTATATATATTATATATTATATATATCTATATATATAATATATATGAAGAGAGAGAGAGAGGAGAGAGGGAGAAAATATAATATTATATTATATATATATTATATATTATATTATATATATATATATATATATATATATAATATATATATATATATAACTAATTACAACAATGGTCTTACAGGCGAAGAATATATGACTTCAGCAACTGACATTATGAATTGCTTGAGAGTCATATAAAACTTCTTGACTAGTGGCATATTTCTTATGAATATCTAAACCTCATTCTTTTATACATGTCAAAAATACATGTCAATACCTGTCTTCTTGTCGAAAGGAAAGACTTGGTATGAATATTTCCGTGGCAGATTTTGGGTTTTTTTTTTTTTTTCCTAGGCTTAGAATCCCCAATGGTGAGATTTTGAGTATGCGACCTTTTTTTGTGTTTTTAGGGACGGGCGGGGGGGGGGGGGGGGGGGGGGGGTGGGGGGGGGGGGGTGGGGCAGAAGGTGCCGCATATGGGGAGGGAGGCAGGTTCTACGTATGGGGATTATAAGGAGTTTGCAGAATTGTGTATGGTTTAAATTTATTTTTAAGTCGGATTTTCGGAGTAAGAGTTGTCCCAAGTCCCGTGGTATGGGTTGTTTGTATGTTCCACCACCAAGCTCCCTGTACTGGGTAGGAGGAAATTTCAATTTTTTATCTCTTTTTAAATCGGAGGATAGGAATAGCTACGCGCGCTTTTTTAAAATCCGCCATGCGTGTTGATTGTTGCCAGTCCCAACCGACAAAGACACTCGAATCTCTACCGGATCGGTCGTGCCGGGTTTACCAGGACCTGGCCCTCATTAGACACATGTCGAAAGTTGCTACTGATGTAAAACGCAGCAAATTCGTGCCAGAAACACACCATCCATAAGGAATGAGACACTAAGAGCTGCAGCATGGGAAAAATGCCGAGGATGTCCAGTATATAAACCTTGGGTCTTCGAAGTTCAGTGAAAAACATGGTGAGAAACAACGACCCAGGAAGACCACAATTATTACAGTGGGGGGAAAAGGATAAACTGAACACGGGCCTGGGGTTTTTTCGTTCACAAAGAACCGTGAACACCGTCATGAGCTGTCGCTGTGTCCAGCGACTTTTACCCTCCGCCTGAGAGGCCCCCTTTAACAAACTATAGTAAGGCATACGCCCCACTCAGACTGCAAGTGAAGCTTAGAAGAATTTTTTGACAGCTACAAGAGGTTCTGAAACAAACACCCCGTAGCAGGACTGCACAGACAATAACAGCTTTGTCAAAAACTAAACACATCTGGAGAGATAAGAATACTCATTATCTCCAAGATCAGACTAAATGCGCTCCTTGTCATATCCATATTTCTGTATGCCTGTGATCATGGACCCTGACTGCAGATTGGAGAGAAGAGTACAGGAGTGGTAATGAGATGCTTTCGGAGACTCTTGGCATCTCCTACAAAGACAATAAGCAAGAAAGCGTGCATAACAGAATCCTGCAAACCATTGGACCCTATGAGAACTTTAACGAATCGTTGAAATAGCGTAAACCTTATGTTTGGTGTCACAAGATCCAGGAGAGTACAAAGACTGTTGTTAGCAGGCTAGATCCCAAGGGGAGATTTGAAGAGGCGACCTTTTTTTTGTTAGGAGGGGGGGGGGGGGGGGGGGGGGGGGGGGGGCTGAGGGTGGAGGGGAGGGGTGGCCCATCATGAAGGTAGCCGCATTCCGTATTCGGGGTTCGATGGAGGAAAAGTTTGCAGGATTCACTTCAAACTAGTACTGAGAGAAAAATATATCAAAGTACGTGCATTTTCAAGACAGTATAGTTTGTATGATCTTTATTTATATATTTATTTATTTATTCTTTTATATCGAGGATAATGGAATAAGCACTCATGTGCTTTTCTACACCCAATCCCCGTGTGTATGCGGTTTTGTAAATTTTGTCATCTGTTCCCACCGGCACACAATGGTCTTGCGTCTTAAAGTGACTGGGCTAAGGCAGGGCGAACCTATTTCTATATTTTTTATTTTTTTATTATTTTTTCTTTTTTTTTTAATATCGAGGATAAAGGAATAAGCACTCACGCGCGCTTTTTTTTCCAAAAAAACCATCCAGTCCCCGTGTGTATGCGGTTTTGTCAATTCAGTCATCTGTTCGTTCCCACCGGCACACAATGGCCTACTCTTACTTCTTCTATAGGAAGAAAAAGTGTGCAGTACTTTTACTTCCTTTTGCTGCTCACTGAGAAAACACAAGGCGTACACCCATTTCTGTGGTGTCCCCCCCCCCCCCCCCCAGGTCGGAATGTGGCTACCTAAACGAACCTCAGAGCCCTATCCCAGGAACGAAACAAGAAAATTTATGTGTACTGTCTTTTTTTCCACTGCCCCGAGGTTACAGCTCCGAGGTTATTTATTTATTTATTTATTTATTTATTTATTTATTTATTTATACTACTTTAAGTCACGCAGATTTCTCTGCGTGAAATTTGGGCTGCTCTCCCCGGGGAGAGCACGTCGCCACAAGAGCAGCGCCACCCATTTTTTTCTTTTTTCCTGTCTCTGCAACAGTATTTGTTTCCCTATCTCTTGTTGCCGTGGGTTCTTTTACGTGCGCAAAATAATTATGTGCAACACACGGGACCTCGGTTTATCGTCTCATCCGAAAGACTAGCACCGCCCAGACCACCACTCATGGTCTTAATGGATGGGGAAAAAGTTTCGGGTCCAAACGGGATACGAACCACCGCACACTTCCGACCCGGACTTTTCGCTTTCTAGACAGGCGCGTTACCTCTAGACCTCCGATTCACCAAGATCCACTGAGGTTTACCAATGGTGAGATTTCGCGTACGCGATCGTTCTCCAACCACCCCACCACCACCACCCCCACCCCTCACCCCCGACCATGAAGGTAGCCGCATTCCGACTTCGGGCATTGTACTGTGTAATTCTATTAGCACTGACGTTGTACAAGAAGGCAGGAAGCGCTTCCGTGGAAAATAAAATACTTTGTAACACTTTCCTTCGACTCATATTGAACCGAAAACTTAAGTTTGTCAACATTTCTGTAAGAAAAAAAAAAGTATACTTTGTATACTTTGTATCCCCCCGTCATACTGAACCAAGATGAAACAGACATTTTCGTGGATGAATACTTCGGAATACATACTACATCCCCAAAGTTGGAATACAGCTACCTTAATGATGGGGAAGGGGGGGGGGGGGGACGGGATAGCCTAGTGGTTAGAACATTGCGCTCGCAATCTGAACAACCCGGGTTCAATTCCCGTTCAAGGGGGGATATTATTTTCCCCTGGAGTTAACATCAGTGCAGACTCCACTCTCCCCCAAAAAAGTCCTTCAGATGAGACTATAAACCCAGGCCTCCGTGTGCGAACGCACGCAGAATATCTTGCGCACACGTTAAAATCCTGTTCCGCTTTTCGTAAGAGTAGGCCACTGTGTGCGGTGGGAACAGATGACAATTTACAAAACCGTATACACATGGGGACTGGATGTTTAAAAAAAAGCACATAGGTGCTTATTCCATTATCCTCGATATAAAAGAATAAAATAAAATAAACATCATTAATTTTAGCATTTTCATCATCATCACCGTCATCTTCCTGAACATCTATGTCATCGTTGTCATCCTCAACTAATACATCCTCGTCTTCATCATCTTCATCACCATCACCATTTTCATGAACTTCATCAACATCAACACCAACCCCCTAAACATATGCATCATGGTGACCATCATAATCATTAACCTCTAGATCACCATCTCTAACATCCATATCGTCATCACTATCTTCAACATCTACATAATTATCATCAAACATCACTGTCATCATCATCATCAACATCTGTATCATCGTCATGTCACCTTGTAACATAAGCATCATCCTTGCTATCATCACGTTCACCATCTTCTTCGTCGTCATCATCATAATCGTATTCGAATCCACATGGCCATTGCCGTCACCATGTACAACATCCACATCATCTCCACCACCATCGTCTTCGCCATACACATCACCTCCAACGTCTTTTTCACCCTCTTCATCATCACCATCATCATCATCATCATCTTCAATATCCATATCACTACCACCACCATCATTTCACCATCCACATCACCACCTCCATCATCAGTTTCATCCTTCTACATCGCCATCAATCGTCGTCATTTTCAACATCCACATCACTAATCGCCACATCATTCACCATCACATCTCACCTCATTTCCACATCTCACACACA
>CM054155.1:39476016-39506016 GCA_028751875.1 Rapana venosa | reverse complement strand
CTGACATTTTTTTTTCAAACGTGTGCTTATTAATATTCAACAGCCATGTCTTCTTTCGGGGGGGGGGGGGGGGGGGGGAGATCATCAAATCATTTTTTTTCTTCTGTGAATGTGTGAATGCTGTTACTATTCTATACAGTTCACCCCCCCCCCCCCTCCGCCCCTACACCCCCCTCCCCCGTCACTATAAGGATCATTAGTCGCCATATGAATGTTGATGTTGTACTTGAGCACAACAATACAAGCTACTAGCTTGTTGTTGCTATGCTGATTATGTTTCTTCATGCTGCGTTTGATTCATACTTATTGGATGAATTAACCCTATTCAATCCAACTGGCTTGTTTCAGGTGGCTGTTCTTCAACACAGGCAAAACTGAAATTAACGGATGAGGGAGACAACCCCAAGACCACAACACGACCTTATCTCATCCCAGGGCATCTAGTGCAATGACCACCACTACCACCACCACCACCACCACCACCCCCATGCCCTCTCTCTCTCTCTATCCTTCTAGCTTTTATTCGTGAAAATGGGGAAGTAGATTTCAAAAGCAATTTCCAGAGACAATCTACAGCGCAGTAGGAGAGGAGAGAAACAGAGACAGAGAGAGACAGAGAGAAACAGAGACAGACAGAGACAGAGAGAGACAGAGGCAGACAGAGACAGAGAGAGACAGAGAGAAACAGAGACAGAGAGAGACAGAGACAGAGACAGAGAGGGACAGAGAGAAAGACCTAAAAAAAACAACCAAACAAACAAAAAATCTCACAGATTGAGAAACAGGGAGTGTGTAGGCTGATTTCTCTATGGCGTTTGTTCGGTAGTGCTTTGTGAGGTAGCATGATTTTTATTTGTTAATGTTAATTTTATTTTTTACTAATATGATGATGCAGGAGATATTTAAAAAAGAACTCGGTATGTGTGACCTGCAAATTTATCATACCACATTTTCTCAACGTTGAATGAAGCACAGACATACGATATCTCTCATCTCTGGATAATAATATCAATTCACATATTTCGAGGATAATAGAATAACCAACTACTTGCTTAAAAAAAAAATTACATCCAGTCTTCTTGTAGTTTTTTGTTAATTTTGTCACCCGTTCCCACCGGCACACAATGGCCTAGTCTTCCAAATAGGGGGACAGGTTTTAACACTATTACAGAGCACTACGAGAGATTTTGGAACTCATCCTCCTTACCCCTTCTGAATACGAAACAAACAAACGAACTCCTTACTTTCTGTAAGACAGACTGTGAAGTGAAAAAAACATCCATAAAACAATCCAACAAAAAAACCCAGAAAAAACCCTCAAAACACACACACATCACCACTATAAAAAAAATCTATCCACCCCCATCCCACCCTCCCAAAAAACCACCCACCAAACCCAAACCAACCCCCCCCCCCAAAAAAAAAACACCAAAAAACCCGACAAAAAAACCCACCACTACCACCACCACCACCACTAACAACAACAACCACCACCACCCCCAAAAAAAAATCCCACACCAAACCCAAACCCAACCCCCTCCCCCCCAAAAAAAACAACCCAACAACAACAACCAAAACCCAACCAAAACCAAAAAACACAACAAAAACCACACCACCACTACTACCACCACTACCACCACCACCACCAACAACAACAACCCCCAACCCCCCAAAAAACCCCACACCAAACCCAAACCCAAACCAACCCCCCCAAAAAAAAAACCACACAAAAAACAACCACCAACCAAAACCAAAACAAACCAAAAAAAACTCCCACCACTACCACCACTACCACCACCACCACCACCACCACCACCAACCACCAACCAAAAACCACCACCAACATAACCACCAACCAAAACCACCAACCAACAAACAAACAAACAAAAAAACCCAACAACAAACCCCCCTGCTGAGAGTCCTAGTGAGAAGAACAAAGACATCAGGGCAGCAGCAGCAGCACCACCACCACCATCAATCATGTCCTGGCCAGAAGTCTCCAGATGGAACCTATCCCACAACCTGACCACGAAGGAGCAGCAGCACTTTCTGTTCCCGGGCTCGCTGCCAGACCTGCACTGGACCTTCGTGGTGGCCAAGGTCCTCATTACCTACGCCTTGCCCTTCATCATCGTCCTAGGGCTGGTGGGCAACACGGCCTCCTTCTTGGTCTTCCTGGGCCGCGACTTGCGTAAGCTGTCCTCCAGCGTCTACGTCATCGCCGTGCTGACGTCAGACACGGGTTTGCTGGTGGGTCTCCTCTTCGTGTGGCTTGAGGTAAGAGGGTTGGGTTTGTTTTTTTGTTTGTTGTTGTTGTCCTTTCTGGTGGATTGATTGGTTGGTTGATTTGATTGGATGGATTGGATGGATGGATGGTTGGATTGGATTGGATGGATGGATGGAGTGAGTGAGTGAGTGAGTGGTTTGTTGGTTGGTTGGTTGGTTGGTTGGGTTTTTTTGGGTTTGTTTTAGTTTAATGTCCATTCACTACTTGGTGATAAGGACACACCCGCATTCAAACCAACTTCTCTCTCTCTCTCTCTCTCTCTCTTCTCTCTCTCTCTCTCTCTCTCTCTCTCTCTCTATCTCTCTCTTGTTTTTGTTTAATGTCCATTCACTACTTGGTGATAAGGACACACCTGCATTCAAACCAACTTCTCTCTGTCTCTGTCTCTCTCTCTCTCTATCTTTTCCCTCTCCTCTCTCTCTCTCTCTCTCTCTCTCTCTCTCTCTCTCCTTGTTTTTGTTTAAGTCCATTCACTACTTGGTGATAAGGACACACCCGCATTCAAACCAACTTCTCTCTCTCTCTCTCTCTCTCTCTCTCTCTCTCTCTCTCTCTCTCTCTCATGTATGTATATTTGTATTCTCACGACTGTCTACAGTAGAGGTCTTACTGGGGAAGAATATATATAATCTCAGCAACTGAATGTTTGAGTTGGTTGGTTGGTTGGTTGAGTGAGCGACTGAGGGATTGAGTGAGTGAGTGAGTGAGTGAGTGAATGATTGATGAGTGAGTGAGTGAGTGAGTTCTTCTTTTTCGTTGTCAAAAGCACAGACTGCAACTATTGCTTTTGTCATTTGCGTTAAAATGTGTTTCGCTGCAGTTACAGCGCCTGACAAGTCAGGCCTAGTGCATCAAACTGTGGCGTAATTGATTTATTTTATTTTAATTGTATTTTATTCTTTTATATCGAGAATAATGGAATAAGAATTTATGTGCTTTTTTACATCCAGTCCCCGTGTGTATGCGGTTTTGTAAATTCTGTCATCTGTTCCCACCGGCACACAATGGCCTACTCTTACGAAAAGCGGAACATGATTCAATGTGTGTGCAAGATGTTCTGCGTGCGTTCACACGGGGCCTCGGTTTATAGTCTGATCCGAAGGATAGAGTGGAGTCGGCACTTTTTAACTCCAGTGGAAAAATCTTCTCCAGCGAGAATCGAACCCGGGTCAGCAGGTCACGAATACATCACTGTAACCACCAAATTGATTGATTAATTAAGGGAGTGAGTGAGTGAGTGAGTAGTGTTGGTTGATTCGCTGATCGACTGACTGACTGATTAATTAAATGTTCAATTATCGCCAAAGTGGGATTGCAGCTACTTTCATGGTTGGTAAAAAAAAACAACAACAAAGAACAAAAACACTGCTGCAAAATTATGCAAAAATCTCACCATTGGAGCTTTAACCAAGGAACCAGTGAGGGAACAGAGAGAACTCAGAACTCAGAAATTTAATGTATCTCAGCCTTAGACCATAATACATGGTTGGCGTAGAAGAAATTGACAATGCCACAGAGTGGGCAAAAACCGGATAACATACACAATACCAAGCTCACTTTCAGTGAAAGAAATAATGAAGACAATGCACAAATGCATAAAAATACATATGTATCAAACACAATTCACTATATGGCTTCAACAGGGTGTTGGTGACGTCAAGGTATTCTTACATCTGTTTAAGCAAAGACTAGTTGATATGTTTATCCAGGAATGGTATAGTACAATTAGATACCGAGACAGATATGGCAGTTACAGGTGTTTCAAAACAATATTTGCTCAAGAAGAATATCTTCTACACTTAGATACCTACTGCTTTAGAGTTGCTGTGTCACAGGTGAGATGTAATGCTTTACCACTCAACAACAATGTACATCGATATAGTGCACAGAATCAGAAGAAACAATGTCCATTTTGTAAACCCAAAGTTGAAGATGAAAAGCATTTCCTTTATGAATGTTTTGTGTATAATGGTTTAAGAATTAAATTTTTAAGGGATTGTGTTGAGACACCTTTGTATGATCTACTTAAAGCAGAAAACAGTAGCAAAAATCACTGCCTGTCTAGATATATATTCCATGCCATCACAGAGAGAGAGAGAGAGAGAGAGAGAGAGAGAGAGAGAGAGAGAGAGAGAGAGAGAGGAGGAGAGAGAGAATGCAAATGTGAATGGTTTATTCAAAAGGCCTCGGCCACATTTGAAGGGGAAAAACACAAAGCACACACTATCATGCAAGTAATACTCATATAGCACCCCCCAAAAAATAAATTCACAGATCTGCAAACAAGACAATGTGTCAAGAATTAAAAAGAGTGTCCCAGCAGTTTAAATGCTTTATACAGATAGAAGGCTAACCAACAGAGAGAGAGAGAGGGGAGAGAGAGAGGGGGGCTAACCAACACAGAGAGACAGAGAGAGAGGGGGGAGAGAGGGAGAGAGAGAGAGAGAGAGAGAGAGAAAGAGAGAGAGAGAGAGAGATGAGAGAGAGAGAGAAGAGAGAGAGAGAGAGAGAGACAATGAGTGAATGACAATGACAATGACAAATTCTTTTATTTCCAGGATAATGAAGAAGCGCTCATGTCCTTTTTTACATCCAGACCCCGCCCCGTAGGGATACATCTTAATAACAAACCTAATACTCATACTCCCACACAGTAAAAACAAAGGGAAATAACCCTTTGAAAAAAACCCAACCAACCAAAAGAAAACCCCTAAAACAACCCCACCCTCCACCCACCACCAACCCAACGAGTGAATGAGGTCACCAGGTAGTAATCAATCTATCAAGCAAGCAATCCCTTGGTTTCTTGATGTTGTGGTCAAGAAGGCTTGGACGCCAACTTGGTCAGCAAAGTAATTACTAAATGGGCATTCCCTTAAGATAGAAAGAAAGAGAGAGAGAGAGAGGGGGGGGGGGGAGGGAGAAAGAGAGAGAGAGTACAAGTGACTGAAGGTGGGTTCATGTAGGTGGTAGCCCGGATTGACTTCTTCCAAGTTGTAGGGGCACTTGCAGCGACGAACGTTGCACCAGCTGGCTCCATTTGTGGCGGTTTTGTGGGAAGTGCCTGGTTGTGGGAGAAGAGATCTTCTGGTCCATTCAGTGACGTTGTCTGCTATTTCTTTTTCGTTTTTCTCTTTCCCTGCACTGTTCTTTGCAGTATGGTCTTGGAGAGCCCATCTGATCTTGTCACATGTCCATACCATCTGAGCTTCCTTTTCTTGATTGTGGTCAGCAGGTCTTCGTAGTGCTTTACTTGTTGAGTGGTGGGTTTGTCGGACTTCTTCGTTGGTAATGTGGTCCGTGTATGAAATGCCCAGGAGTCTTCTGAGGCATCTATCTAATCTCCAGAATCGGCCACAGAGTTACGGCAAATCTCACAGTCGTTTGGTGAACCTTAGAGCTCTCGCTGAGGAACGACAACAATGATACTGTAATGAACTGAATGTGTTTGTATTTATAAAAACGCTGACATTAATATACTACTACCTGCTCCTTTTTCTTCACCAGCTAGGCTACCAATGCGCTGATTGCAAATCGCAAATAACCAACAACATGCGGAAGTGGGTCCAACTGTATACGATATTGCCCCTTTCTACGGTAAAAGTTTGGAGGGAGTGCTTGTTTCACTTTTGCCAGTCTAGACAAAGGTGTGTTAGATATATATAATTATTATATATATATATATATAGTATAATATATATATATATAGAGAGAGAGAGAGATGAGAGAGAGAGAGAGGAGAGAGAGCGAGAGAGTGAGAGAGGGAGAATAGACAGACAGACAGGACAGACAGACAGATTGCTAGATAGTAGATAGATCGATAGATTAGATAGCTCGATAGATAGATATTTAAGATAGATATTTAAGATAGATATATTAAAGATAGAAATATTTAAGATAGATATTTAAGTACTATCTTTTAGTTTCCACGATGTTTGGCTGCGTTTAATTAAAAACTACTGATTCCTAAATCGTAATCTCAATCGCAGTATTTGTTCATTCTTTCACCACTTATAGCAATACAGGAGCACTACAGGGACGTCAGCAAACAACCAGCGCTGAGCGCACCTGAGAGTTGTAGGTTTTTTTTATGTGTTCAGGGAAAGATGGCAAAGTTCAGGCCTGAAAGGAGATAGGACTTCGATAGTGAATTTTTTTTCCCAGTGTTCAAGTTTGTGTTTTAAGTTCAAAGGTCTACGTCTGTGTATGGGTTGCTTTCTGAAAACAAAGTCTTGGAACATGATTTGACATAACGAAACTGGTACTAGAGCATGACCCATTTATAAAAACAAACATACGGTTGTAATTTTTCTTCTTTTCTTCTCTCTTTAAGTGAGCAGAAACCAGACTCATCGTATAACCATTTCTAAAGAGTTTGCCTGTGTGTCAGTACAATGACTCCAAACTACATCAGCTTAATAAAATCGAGGCAATATAAAAGAGAGCGATTTTCTATTAAGCTTTATGTATAGCTCTGTCTGTCTGTTTGTATGTGTGTGTGTGTTCTGTGTGTGTGTGTGTGGTCTGAGTGTCTCTCTGTCTGTCTGTGTGTCTATCTCTCTGTTTCTATTCTGTCTGTCTGTCTACCTGTCTGTGGTCTGTCTCTGTGTGGTCTATCCCTGTTTCTGTCTGTGTGTTTCCGTCTGTCTGTCTGTGTGTCTTTGTGTCTATCTCTCTGTTTATGTCTGTCTTTCTGTCTGTCTGTCGGTCTGTCTCTCTCTGTCTGTCTGTCTGTTTGTCTGTCTTTGCTTGTTTGTCTGTCTGTCTGTCTCTGCCTGCCTGTCTTTCTGTCTCTCTCTCTTCTCTCTTCTATCTCTGTCTGTCTGTCTGTCTGTCTCTCCTCCACCCACTTTATCTCTCTTTCTCTCTCCCTCTCTCCTCCCACCCACTCTCTCTCTTTCTTTCTCCCCCCCCCTCTCTACCTTCTCTCTCCCACCCACTCGCTCTCTTCTCTCCCTCTCTCTTTCTCTTCCTCTCTCTTTCTCTCTCCTCTTCCTACCACCTCACTTCTCTCTTCATCTCTCTCTGACCTATCCCTCTCTCTTTCTCTCTCTCCTCTCTCCTCCCTCTCTTCTCCTCTGTGATCTCGAGCCTTTTTTATCAGAGATGAAGGTGCAGAGGATTATAACTTAATTCCGCCTTAAGTTATTTTCTGGAACTCTTTAATATGTGGGTTCGCCTGGCATTTCCTGATCCAAATTTCGGTTACCGCAGCTTTAAAGTCGATTTTATTCCTCTACAAACCTTTTTCGGTTTCTCCCTTTTGCTTTGAAGGATATCGATAAGCCGGTCATTATTATTATTATTTAAAAGAGAATGGTTACCGTGCTTTGCTGAAATCCGCGAGGAGTGGAGGAAGCTGGTTGTAAAAATCTTCAGTAGTTTTCCCCCCCGGCTCTACGGTTTACTAGACTACGGGGTAGGTGAAGGTGAAGGTTGAGGAGGTTTGCCTTGTCGCTTTCTGAGGGTCTCTGTCCTGTTTTGGTTTGGTTTGGTTTGGTTTGGTTTGGTTTTTATACGTTTCTGTGTCTGTGTTGTCTGGGATGGTTTTGTTGTTGTTGTTGTTGTTGCTAAGAATATTGTTTGGATTATTGGTTTGTTCCGGTCTGTCTCTGTTGTCCGACTTTATTTTCTCGCTGTCTCTTCTCTCTCACTCTCTCCCACTCCGTGTCTCTCGGTCTGTCTGTCCTCTCTGTGTTTGTCTGTCTCTTTCATTTCTTTAATCTCTGTCTCTTTATCACTGGTCTTTCTCTTCTCTCTCTATCAATGCCTTCTGTTCTGTCTTCCTGTATGTTTCTCTCTCTCTCTTATCTCTCTGTGTTCTTTGTTATATGTCTCTCTCCCCGTCTCTCTCTGTTCTTCGTTGTCAGTCTGTCTGTCTGTCTGTCTGTCTGTTGTCTGTCTGTCTCTCTCTCTCTCTCCTTCTCTCTCCTCTCTCTCCTCTTCTCTCTTCTCTTCCCGTTTGCCAAAGTTTGTTACTATTTACATGATTTAGTCTTATTTATATGTGGAGGATTTGGGTTTTTGTTGGTGTTGTTCTTTGGTTTGGAAGGGGGGTGGGGGGTATTTGGTTGTCGCCACCCCCTCACCTTGTTGTTTTATTTTGCTTTTGGTTTCTTTGCTGGTGTTTTTTTTTGTTTTTTTTGGGGGGGGGGGGGTTGTGGGGGGGGTTGGTTGTTGTTGTGATTTTTGTTTGTTTTATTTATTGTTTGGTTGTTGTTTCTTCTTCATTTTTTGGTGGTTTCTTGTGTGTTTTGTGGGGGGGGGGGGGGGGGTTTCTTTTTTAACACGTGTGAGTGGATTTTGTTATTATCATATGATGGTATCCTAAGGGTGGGGACTGGATGATTCAAAATAGCGCATGGGTTGCTCATTCATTATCTCGAAATAAAAGAATTTGGTCCTTGTCATTGTCTCTCTTGCGTGCGCGCTTTCTCTTTCTCCTTTCCTGTCTGTTATTCTGGATCGGTCAGTCTCCATTCTATGTCAGTCTGTTGTCGATTATCTGTCTATCTAGTGTATATCTATTCTTGTTCTTAGATCTGTCTGTCTCCATCTATGTCTGTCTGTCTGTCTATCTGTCTGTCTATCTGTCTGTCTGTCTATGTATTATTAAGATCTGTATGTCTCCATCTTATGTCGGTCTGTTTGTCTATCTATCCATTTGTCTGTCGATCTGTTGTCTGTCTATCTCTCTAACATATTTATGCATCTATCAATCTATGTATCTGTTGTCTATCTATTTTGTATCTATTATCTGTCTATCTCTCTCTCTATCTATTTATCTATCTATCAATCTATTTATCTATCTATCTTTGACTCTTGGTAGTCTCTGTCTGTTTTTTGTTTGTCTGTCTTGTCTGACTTTCTATATGCCTGGCTCTTTCTTTGTTTCTCTCTCTCTCTCTCTATCTCTATCTCCTCTCTCTCTCTATCTCTCTCTCTCCTCTCTTGTCTCTCTCACTCTCTCTCGTTCTGTATATTTTCATGGGTCTTTTTCTTCTTGAAACAGGTGGGGTTTTTTTTAATTGTAAAGGGCCCACAGGACAAGAAGGACTGACAAACAGGGACAAACCTAGCCCTGCTTACATAAAGACAGACAAACACAAGAGGCACACCTACATACATAAGACAGACAGACACGCAGACAAAACAATTTTAAAGTGTCTAAGTCTGTCTTACATTACACCAAATTTACAAAGCATACACACGGGAATGGATGTAAAAAAGCATGTAGTGCTTATTCATTATTTCGATATAAAAGAATAAAAAAAATAAATAAATAAACAAATTAACAGACTAAAAAACACAAACTGTCCTCATGAATCTGTGGATCTGTTCATCGCTGCTGTCGTGGTAGGAGTGGATTCGCCATCTTTCTTGTTCTTGCTGAGTTCTACCATCTCCTGTAGCCTTCTTCCCAGACCCCTGATCTCGGTGATGTTCGTAGGCAATGTAGGATGGTGGTGGTGGTCTGCCTCTTTTTTCTTCTGCCCTCAACCTGACCTTAGAGAACTGTCTGTCATCGGATGTGTCTGCGTGTTTCTGTTCATAAAGAATATCAGTGAAATATAGGTAATGAACTTTTGTCTGTTCAACACACTACAGCACGCACGCACACAGACACACACTTTTACATCACTTTTATCCAAAATAGATAATAATTATCGTTGATGTTTTTGTTGTGGTAAAATAAGTTAACATGATTTAAATGCATAAAATATTCTGAATCTGAATTGATCTGAATCTGAATCACACACACAGACACAACACACACACACACACTCACACACACAAGTTGGACATTACCTGGAACCACAGATTACAGTGCAGATACGGATAGACAGGACAGACAGGACAGAGAAAGAGCAAGAAAAACAGAGCACAAAAACAAAACTTACAACCAACGCAACAACTACACCACACCACAAACACAAACACCACACACACACCACCACACACAACACATTACACACGCACACAAGTTGAATGACTGGTAACTAAATTTCAGTGCATATGCAGATAGAAAGACAGACTGGAAGACAGATAAAAGAGCAAGGAAAAAACAGGAGGCCAAACATAAAAAACATTAAACCAAACGCAAACACACACACACGCACACACACACAATACTCACATTAATAACGCTATGCAACACGACATTATACACGCATGCACACAACAACACACTTTCATTACGAACCAGAAAGACAGACAACAGAACATAGAAACTTACATACACAGACTAGACAGACGACCTAGAAAACTTAATACACAGACCTAGACAGACAGACAAAAGAACTTACATAACAGACCTAAACAGACAGACAGGACTGACAGACTGAAAAACCAATTACATACAGAACAGCCCCCATACAAGATAATGGCCTTCTATGGATGTACGTTAGATCGGCAACAATACCAGAACCTGTAAAGCCGGTTCAGCTGTGATACACAGCTTTGTACGATTTGTACACCAACTTGTACAGACACACAGTGTTGTTTTTTATGCCAACTGGCAGCAGCAACATTCTCTGGGCGTGAAGAGACATGGGGCGGGGGGAGGAGGGTGGGGAGGGGTGGGGGGATGGAAAGGAGAGGGGGAGGGGTTGCTTGTTAAACAGCTTCAGAACAAGGCTCTGCTGCCAACAGGAATAGTGATGTGTATGTGTTTTCGTTCTAGTTTTTTAACTTTAACGAGAGGCAGACAGAAGACAGATAGATAGGAAGAGACAGACAATAGACAGAGACATACAGATAGACAGAGGAGACTAGAGAAGACAGGACAGACAGAAGATACAGAGAGAGAAGATAAATAGAGAAAGAGAGGAGAGAGAGAGAGAGAGAGAGGACAGTCAGCAGGGACAGGACAGACGACAGACAAGAAGATGGAAACGGGCAGATAGATAGATGATAGATGATAGATAGATAGATAGATATAATAGATAGATAGATAGAAGTGAGTGAGTGAGAGAGTGAGTGGAGTGATCGTGTGTGAGAGACAGACAGACAGACAGACAGACAGACGCACAGAAACAGACAAGACACAGAACAGAGACAGACAGACAGACGGACAGACAGACAGGATGCAACAAGGAGGAAAGAGAGACATATAAATAGATTTAGAGAGGACAGACATGATAAGAAAAAGGGAGAAGAAGAAGGGAAAGAAAGATCAAAGAAAGAAAGAAAGAATGAAAAGAAAGAGAGAGAGAGAGAGAAGAGAGAGAGAGGAGAGAGAGAGGAGAGGAAGGAGAGAGAGAGAGAGAGAGAGAGAGAGAGGATGGGCTGGGCTTGACTGTGTCAAGCGCTTAACGGCGGCCCCCAACACATTTTCGCTCCTATGACAGTCAACCAATGGTTGCTGTCTGAATGTTTGAGGGAAGCGAGAAGAATTTGAAGAAGAGAATTTTGAGAAGAGAATTTGAAGTAGAGAATTTGAAGGAAAGAAGAATTGAGGAAGACGAGAAGAGAAGGAGAAGAAGAAGAAGAGAAGAAGAAGAAGAAGAAGAAGAAAAGATGAAGAAGAAGAAGAACAACAACACCAACAACAACAACAACAGGAAGGAAGAAAAAAAGAACAAGAACACGACGAGAAGAACAAGAACAGAAGAAGAAGAAGAAGAAGAAGACGAAGAAGAAGGAAGAAGAAGAAGAGACGAAGAAAAGAACATGAAGAAGAAGAAAGGAACAACAACAACAACAACACCCCCCCCCCCCCCCCCCCCCCCCCCCCCCCTATCAATTGTACTTAAAACACCTTAACACACGAATATTTCACTGCTGAACATCGGGCTTCTACTACAAATCTACTACTACTATAACTACTACTGATACTACTACTACTATACTACTACTACATCTACTACTACTACTACAACAACAACTTACTATACTACTACACACTACTAATATACTTTACTATACTACCGTTGGACAGCGGGTCGCACAAGACCAGCGCCATCCCATTATTCTTTGACGTTTTATTTTCCTGTTTGTAGACTGTATTTGTTTGGGTTTTGTTTATAACATTATCAGAGTACATTTTTTGTCTACAGAATCTTTGCCAGGGACATCGTTCTTGTTGCTGTGGGCGCTTTTAGTGCGTCAAATGTCAAGTCAAGTCAAAGAAAGTCAAAACACTTTAAATCATCCTATGAAGGAGCAATTACAATACTGACAGGCAGATTGTTAACATACAAATAAATCAAAGACTCAAAAGCTATATTTCATATTGGTTTCAAATAAATGTCTCGAACCACCACACACACAACCACACTCACGCGCGCATGCGGACACAACACGGCAAAGCCCGCACGCACACACTCAATTGTGACACAATTAAAAACCCCTTGACTGAAGACATAAAAAACTTATTTTTAACGCACGCTATACGCAAAGCACGTAACACGCACGTACGTGTGTGTGCGAACCACGCCCACGCCACCACACCATACACCAATATATGAATTCTATGTTTTAGACAGTAGACTAGAACACAGACTTATTTAACACCCACGACACCCTCCCTACACACACCACACACACACAATTATGTATTGACTACACTCGTAACAATGACAATCAGGCAGATAATTCAGAGAAATGTAAAAACTAGGTAGTCAACATCATTGTGAATTCAGAATTCGAATGCTTACTGTGTGGGTTGCATAATTATGGGCGTTCGTTTTTTTTATCGTCTCATTCGAAAGACTAGCACTGTTACTAGTGAACACTATCAGAGTGGGAAATAACGAATCAGTGCCCCCCCCCCCCCCCCCCCCCCCAGGGACATGAAACTGGGTGGGCTGTTTTGGACACTTTGATAAATGTATGTAAATGCTTTCTGTAGCCCCTGAAAAATTTAGATCGCTATTTCTCTCTCTGTCCTGTCTCTCTCAATCTCCCCCTCTCTCTCTCTATCTATCTCTTCTTCCTTTCCCCGCTCTCTCTCCACTTCCACCCTCCTCTATTTCCCCCTTCCTTCTCTCTCTCTCTCTTCTCTCTCTCTCTCTCTCTCTTCTCTCTCTCTCTATCTCTCTCTCTCTCTCTCCTCTCTCTTTGTGAATATCCATTTATGGACAAGGACCATAATTGATGGGTAGTTTGTTGTTGCATTGATTCATCTGTTATGGTAGTTATGTTGTTGTTGCTATTGTTCTGATTTGTTAGTGCTTTTGGTTGTATTGTGTGCGAGCGTGCGGGGTGATTGCGTGCGAGCGTGCGTGCGTCCGTGTGTGCGTGTGTGTTGTCAGTGTGGCGCACGCGGTTGCAAGGTACACACGCATGCAAAACAATCACACATCCAAAAGTTTCTTTATGCATATTTTTTTCACAATTTTAATAAAAAAGAAAAATTGACCAAGCTGCATTTTGCTTTGCATGAAAGCCTGGTGCATCACTTTCCCTCGCACTGTACACACACACACACACAGCATAAACAGACATTCATAGATCTCTACGTTTCACACTTTAACAGCAATCGCACCGACACAATCACAGACATAATTAGACAGACACTAGAGTCACACACACACACAAAGAGAACGTACCCCATGCATGCAGACGAAGAAATCATCCTAATAAATGAGTGATCAATGCTCTTGACAGCTTCATTATCACACTGATAAAAGCCACACCAGGGTGTTTCATCGTGTTGAAAATAGACAGTAGTGACAGAGAGAACCTTGGACATACATACAGCCCAACTATTACATCATCATCATCATCAGACCCGTGACCTTGGCGGTCGTGGGGGAGACATGAAAGACGATGCCGTGGTAAGCCTCCTCCATCCATCTCGGTCCTCGGCTCTGCGCAGTGTGCCGGAGTCATTCATTCCTGCGTCCCATTCTCTGATTGTTGTCCATCCATGACTTGTTCTGTCTTCCCTCTTCTGCCCCTTCGAGTACTGTTCCATGCAGTACTGTTTTGGGCTGAGTGTTGTGGCGAGGTGACGTGGCCGAACCATGTCAGCTTTTTCTTCTTGACGATGAGTGAGTAGGGGTTCCTGTGGACATGCCACGCTGTGTTATTTGACTCATGAACAAATTCATGGTCTTTCGTTCTCTCAAGATATGCCCATTAGTTTTCTATGCATTTTGTTCGAATGACTGGATTCGCTTTGCTGTTCGCAGTCAATGTCCAGGTTTCACTTGCCGTACAGCGGATTGACTGAATTAGGGCTTTGTAGAGCTTTTGTTAGATGGGAAACTGATCTCTTTACTTTTCCATAGGTGGTGTGTTTTGTCATGGAAGATGTTGCCATGGCTTTCTGAATTTGTTATCTGTCGTCGATCGCCCGTACTTTTTGTGTGTAGCGCCGAGGTATTTAAAAGCATCTACCTCCTCCAGTTTGTTGGAACGTTCATTGTAAATTTTAGCGGTGGCATTGCTCGTGCTCGTTCACAAGTACTTTACTTTTCTCCGAGCTCACCTCCATTCCCATATGCTCAGCTTGTTTCTCAAGTCTGGTCGTAAGATCTTGCAGCTCGTGTTTACTTCGCCCATGAGGTCATAGTCATCGGCAAAACCGTAAGTTGTTGAGGGTCTTGCCGCCAATGGAGATGGTAGAGTGGAAGTACATGGAGGGTCTCTCTCATGATGTTTTCCAAAGACAGAATGAACATTCGGAGATAACCGGCATCCTTGTCTGGACCCAACTGTGGTTTTGAAGTTAGTCCTCCGACCTGATTTTTCAGAAGGGATGCACTGCTTGCAGTGTTGTATAGTGCTTGGATGGATTGCACTAGACCTTCTTCAATGCAAACATTCTGAGACCTGACACAGGCCTTCGTGCCATACTCTGTCAAAGCCTTCTGAAGTCGATGAAGTTGATGGACAGGTCTCTCTGATGTTGGAGATGGTTTTTCCATCATGATGTGGCAGTTAAAAATCTGTTCGATTGTGATCCTGCCTGCTCTGAACCCAGCTTGTGTTCCTCTGCAAGGTGTGCTTCTGCCTCCTTCTTGAGTCGATTCAAAATAAACTTTGAGCATGATCTTGCTGGCGTGGTGATGAGGCTGATTGTTCTATAGTTTTGGCATTGGCTGAAATTCCCTTCGTGGGCCGGGGTATGATGAGGATTGGGTCCATTCTGTTGGCAATGTTTTTGTCTCCCAAAATCTTCTGACAGATAGCTGAAACTTATGTGATGGACTGTTTCGCCTCCATGCTTGAGCAGCTCTGATGGTATATTGTTGCTCCTGGGGGACTTTCCTATGGTAAAAGCTGGCGGATGGCTTCTTCCACTTCTTCCTCAGTATAGGTAATGGCATGGGTGCTCTTGATGTTGCTGCTTTCTCTTCTATTATGCTCTTGTCAGGTTGTATTGGGTAGTTGTACAGTTCTTGACAATATTCAGACCACCTGTTCAATGCAGTGCGGAAAAATCAAAGAACTAGAGTATGAGCTTAGCCGATATAAATGGGACATTATTGGTCTAGGAGAAGTGAGCATGGTCTGGGATTTGTGAGACATTGATGAGAAGCAACAAGATTGGTACAGTGGCCAAGGAGAAACATCACAACATGAGTGGATTTGTTGTCAGAAGGGAGTAGTTGGGTGCATTATAAGCTGTACACCGGCTTCCGCAGGATTATCAGCATCCGGCTGTTCGGCCAAGCCAAGAACATCACCATATACAAATCTATGCACCATCATCTGACCATTACAGATGAGAGTAGAAGAATTTTATGAAGCATCTTGACAGTGACCCATTATGAAAATACCCAAGAAGGACATAATTCTTCATTCAAGGGGATTTTATACGGTGGGGGGGTGGGGGGCAAAGTAGGTCTGACTCTTACAAACCAAATGGGCCGGAAACAGTGGTCAGTTTGGAACTGGGGTGGACAACGACAGGGGCTTACGTCTAGCTGGAGTTTGCCTGCAACACAGGACTTACCATTGCCAATACCTCTAATCCCCCAACAAGCAGTCAAGGAGGGAAACCTGGCATGGGCCAAACGCCAAAGATCCATAAAAACCAAAATTGATTTTTATCTTAACTATTACAAACAACGTCTATATAATTAACAGTGGAACAGACGTTAAATGAAGACACAACAACAACATGATTACAACCACAGTTTCTTTCCAGGACTTTCGTCTGATAACTATCATTTATTCCAATGCCGTTATCCCCCCAAAAAAATCAACCAAAACAAAACACAAAAAAGAAGATGTCGTGATATTCTGGTTTGTTGCGTTTTGTCTGTTCTGTTTCGGGGAAGCAGGCGTTATAATTATTATTATTTTAAATTATCCGTGACTTTGGGTGTGGTTGGGTTTTTTTTTTTTGTGTGTTTTTTTTTTTATAAAACTCTGGTTCAGTTTTGAACATCTAATATTCTTTTTCTCGTTCTTTTCAGTAGAAGCTCAGAGGTTCTCACGTAGCGGACGTTTTGGGTCCACATGAAGGTATCAGCGTTCCGACTTCGGGGATGTATGCAGGGAATGTCGTGTTTACTGTAACCAACCGAACACTGACATTGAATGACGGGATCTTTAAGTGATATTTGATCTTCTGCAAGCTCAATGTCCTTCGGTGAGGGATTAAGACTATAAACGTGGCAGTGTGCGACGCATGCAGAACATCTTGCGCACACTGTTAATCATGTTCCACTTTTCTAAAGGTAGGTAATTGGGTGCCGGTGGGAACAGATGACAAAATTTACAAAACCGCATACACACGGGGACTGGATGTAAAAAAGCACATGAGTGCTTATTCCATTATCCTTGATATAAAAGAATAAATAAATAAAAAAGAATAATATATACAGGAAGGGAATTAAGGCAACTGGCAGGCCTGCACTTGAAAGTTAACCTGAGAGATGGTAAAAAAAAAAACCCACCCTTTAATTCACCAGACGCTGACGCCGAGATTCGAACCCACGACTTGACTTCACGTGAGGACCCGTGGGATTGAAGTCGAACGGTTTTAACCACTCGGCTAAGACCTTTCCATCATCTCCGCATCCAGAACCGTGTAGGTGACCGCGGTCTGCAGATCACAAGGAGATACACACGTGCTAAGGGATCCCTTTGCCTTCAGGCGCGTGAAGATCAATGAGAGAAAAGTGGTACCCTGTGTTCAGACTGATGAAAGCTGTCTCCACTTCCCCGGACCTATCGGGGGGCATCGGGAAGGGGGGGGGGAAAGGGGGGGGGGAGGGAGGGGGGAAAGGGGGATGGAGGGGGGAGGGGAAAGGGGAGGGGGGGTAGGGGGGGATGGAAAAGCGGGGAGGGGGTGGGAAGAGGGAGGACTCCATCAGACTGGAGCTAATTTGAAGAAAAAAAAGAACCTAGCTGATAGTTGTGTGAAAGCTGGTGGTTCTTAAAGGACATAAACAGGTATTTTTTTAAAAAAAAAGGTGGTAATCCTCCTCCACCCCCACTCCACACCCCCACCCCCCCCCCCCCCCCCCACTGTGGGGATTGCCAGGGAGGGCCTGTCAGTATATATTAGCATCCCCACCTTCTTGGAAATCTGTGTCGGGAATTCCCTCTTTTCTTTCTGTTTTTTGCTTTGTTTTGGGGTTTTGTTTTTTTTCATGTCACATCCTCCTTGTCAATTTTCTTGCCTTTCTTGGTCCATTCTCCTGCCCTTCTTTTCCTCCAGAAAAAAAAACCTTAAAAAGAACAGTTTTCTTCTACGCGTAAGTCGGATGTGCCGGGCTTGACTTGTCAGGCGCTTGACGGCAGCTCAGCGCATTTTCTCTGACATGACGGAGAACAAAAGTTGCTGTCTGAGTGTTCGACGACGACGACGACGAAGAAGAAGAAGAAGAAGAAGAAGAAGAAGAAGCAGAAGAAGAAGAAGAAGAAGAGAAGAACCAAGATACAAGAACAAGAGAAGAACAAGAAGAAATCAAAAACAACAAAGAAAACAACAAGAACAACAAGAACAAGAACAACAAGAACAACTAGAAAGAAACAACTACAGAAGAAATGAACAAGGGACAAGAAACAAGAACAAGAAAGCAAAACAAGTACACAAGAACAAGAGAAGAAGAACAACAAGGACAACAACAAGAAAGGCCGAAAGCCTGAGTTGCCACTTACTGCATGTCTCTTGCTTTTCAAACTGCAAAGGTCGAAGAGATACCACTGTAACATGATCGCAGATTTCTCGCACTGACGGAAAAGCACAAGGCTCATATTTCTCACCCGGTAAAATCACAAACGTGGCTTTCACTCTATTACAATCTTTTACATTTAAAAAAATGTAGCTGTCAGTGTTTATGAAGGCAATAACATTTCAACTGAACTAACAGAGAGCACAGCTAAACTGTCACAGAACACACGAAAGCGTTACACCAGTCTCTCTCCTCTCTCTGTCTCTCTGTCTTTATCTCTCTCTCTCGCTCACTCTCTCTCCTCTCTCCTCTCTCTTCTCTCTCTCCTCTCTCTCTCTCTCTCTCTATCTCTCTATCTCTCTATCTCTTTTTTCGAAAGTATTGTAACAATTTATTTGAATATAATTCTAATTCACTTCCCTGTGTCGTGGAATCAATGCCATGGCGATCATTTGAGCTATAGGAATTATTCATTTTTCATTTCTGAAAATGTGTGTTTTGTACCCAGTCCCCTTTCCCCGCTGTCCCCTTATAAATGGGCTTAAAAAGCTTAACACAATAAAATATTTCTCCTCTCTCTCTCTCTCAAAAACTAAAAAATATGTTTCGCACAATTTATTTGAATCTTATTCTAAATCCTTCCACTCGTGTCATGGACTCCATGCAGTGCTAACATTAATTTTTGGACTGTAGGGGGAAAAAAAAATGGGGGGGGATAATTTATATTTTTCATTTCTGAAAATGTGTGTTTTGTGCCAGTCCCTTCCCGCTGTTCCCTTCCGAATAGGCAGAGAAAAACGATAAAATGATTAAAACGATTGAAAGTAAATGCTGGCTCTATATCAATACTCTCTTCTCTCTCTCTCTCTCTCTCTCTTAAATATGTCTTCCGATGGCGATAAACCGAGTCCCGTGTGCGAACGCACGCAGAACTTTTGGCGCACACCGTTAACCCGTCCGCTTTTCGTAAGAGTAGGCATTTGTGTGCGGTGGGAAACGGATGACAACATGACAAAACTGCATTACACCGGGGACTGATTGTTTTTTAAAGCGCAGGAGGCTTTATTCCCATTATCTTCGAAATCAAAGAATAAATAAATATACAATAAAATAAATAAAAAAGTAAATAAAAGAGGGGGGGGCGGGGGAATGGAAAAAAAAGGGATTAGCCACGCTACACTTGTTTCCAACGCCATCCTGGGTTCTGAATGTTCTGAGGTCCCTAAGAGGTGTGGAGGTTGGGTTTTTTGTGTGGTCAGAAAAGCGTGACGGTGGGTGAGGGTCTTTGATATGGAGCTTGAGGGACAGACACCAGGCTTGGAACTAGCAGACAGTGAAATTGTTTGGCTGCCACGAGTTCACACAGCCGCCTCAGGGGCCGGCTATGGTAGACAGGGCAGTTGTAGTGACATGTCTAATTCCGTGACAGGAAATGTCTGATTCACTGAGAGGAAATGTCTGATTCACTGACAGAAAGTGTCTGATTCACTGACATGAAATGTCTGATTCAGTGACAGGAAATTTCTGATTCAGTGACAGGAAATGCTTGATTCACTGACAGGAAATGTCTGATTCACGCAAGCAGAACTCTTGCGCCACGTTAAATCTGTCGCTTTTCGTAAGGGTATAAGGCATTTGTGTGCGTGGGAAACAGATGACCAAATTTACAAACCGCATACACACGGGACTGGATGTAAAAAAAGCACCTGAGTGTTATTCACATTTTCCCTTGGGGAAAAAAAAAATAATGTCATCTGAGCGCTTTGATTTGTTGCTTTACAGATTCAGCGCTATATTAATCATACATTATTGTTATCATTATTATTATTATTATTATTATTATTATTTTATTGTTGTTGTTGTTGTTGTTGTTGTTGTTGTTGTTGTTTGTTGTTGTTGTTATTATATTATTATTATTATCACTGACAGGACATGTCTGATTCACTGACAGGAAATGTATGATTCACTGACAGGAAATAGTTGATTCACTGACAGGAAATGGTTGATTCACTGACAGGAAATGTTTGATTCAATGACAGAAAATGTTTGATTCACTGACAGGAAATGGTTGATTCACTGACAGGAAATGTTTGATTCACTGACAGGAAATGTCTGATTCACTAACAGGAAATTGTCTGATTTCACTAACAGAAATGTTTGAAATCACTGACAGGAAATGTTGATCTTGAACAGAAAATGTTTGATTCTCTGACCTCATCTTCTCCAGGGGGCCAGCATATTAAGGGCGAGGCGTCCATCTCCTCTCCCTCGCTGCATTTACCTTCCCTGACACTAAAGAGGGCAGGTAGTACCCATTTACAGCTGGGTAAACTGGGGGGGGACTGTACTTGAAGCCAAGGCATGCAAAACGGTCAACCATCCACTTGGTAACCACGCTCGATGCTGCTTAACCTTAGCTTGGGGAAAGCGAGTGCTCTGACCACTGAGAGGTTGCCTCTTACAAAAGGATCACTCTGTGGAATCCCTATGAAGGAGGGAGACTGATGCATCATTCAGCCACCAATCCGCTACAGGAAGCACTACGGACCGTGTTTTGTGTGTGTGTGTGTGTTCCTTAAGTGCTTCTAGTCCTTCAGTGGGAAGCCTCGACAGAGATTAATGACATGACACTCCAGTCTAGGATGTGTGTGTGTTGTAGTGTTAGTGTGTGTGGTGTGTGTGTGTGGTGGGGGGGGGGGTATGTGTGTGTTGTGTGTGTGGTGTTGTATGTGTGTGTGTTGTGTGTGGTGTTTTTGTTTGTGTATGTGTGTCGTGTGTGTTGTGTGCGCTTTGATTTGTTGCTTGACAGATTCAGGACGCTATATAAATTCATACTTATTATTATTGTGTGCTGTGTTGTGTTGTTGTGTTGTTGTTATTTTCGTGTATATGTGTGGGTGTTCTTTCTTTATTTTAACGTCTGTCTCACTGTCAACGGTGATATAAGATTGTGTGTGTGGTGTGTGTGTTGTGTTTGTGTGTGTGTGTGTGTGTGTGTGTGTGTGTGTGTGTGTGTGTGTGTAGTGTTTGTGTGTGTGTGTGTGTGTGTGTGTCGTGTGTGTTGTTGTTAGTGTGTGTGTGTGTTGTGTTGTGTGTGTGTGTGTGTTGTAATGCTACTATACTGTCTTTTGGTAAAATATGAATTGGATGTCAGAAAGGTCAATGTTGTTTGTTCCTCCCTGACCCCAATCCCCCTCCTCCCTCCTGCCAGTGTATCTTTTTACGCAGGTTGATTTGTCATATCCCTGAGTCGGAATGTGGCTACCTTAATGTTGGGTAAAATCAGGTCACATCTCATCTCATCTGCTCCATAACTTCTTCCAAGGTTGTAGGGGCACTTGCAGCGACGAACGTTGCACCAGCTGGCTCCATTTGTGGCGGTTTTGTGGGAAGTGCCTGGTTGTGGGAGAAGAGATCTTCCTGGTCCATTCAGTGACGTTGTCTGCCTATTTCTTTTTCGTTTTTCTCTTTCCCTGCACTGTTCTTTGCAGTATGGTCTTGGAGAGCCCATCTGATCTTGTCACATGTCCATACCATCTGAGCTTCCTTTTCTTGATTGTGGTCAGCAGGTCTTCGTAGTGCTTTACTTGTTGAGTGGTGGGTTTGTCGGACTTCTTCGTTGGTAATGTGGTCCGTGTATGAAATGCCCAGGAGTCTTCTGAGGCATCTATCTAATCTCCAGAATCGGCCACAGAGTTACGGCAAATCTCACAGTCGTTTGGTGAACCTTAGAGCTCTCGCTGAGGAACGACAACAATGTTACTGTAATGAACTGAATGTTTTTTTATTTATAAAAAACGCTGACATTAATATACTACTACCTGCTCCTTTTTCTTCACCAGCTAGGCTACCAATGCGCTGATTGCAAATCGCAAATAACCAACAACATGCGGAAGTGGGTCCAACTGTATACGATATTGCCCCTTTCTACGGTAAAAGTTTGGAGGGAGTGCTTGTTTCACTTTTGCCAGTCTAGACAAAGGTGTGTTAGATATATATAATTATTATATATATATATATATAGTATAATATATATATATATAGAGAGAGAGAGAGATGAGAGAGAGAGAGAGGAGAGAGAGCGAGAGAGTGAGAGAGGGAGAATAGACAGACAGACAGGACAGACAGACAGATTGCTAGATAGATAGATAGATAGATAGATAGATAGATAGATAGATAGATATTTAAGATAGATATTTAAGATAGATATATTTAAGATAGAAATATTTAAGATAGATATTTAAGTACTATCTTTTAGTTTCCACGATGTTTGGCTCGCGTTTAATTAAACTACTGATTCCTAAACGTACTCCTCAATGCATTATTTGTTCATTTCTTTTCACCACTATAGCAATACAGGAGCACTACAGGGACGTCAGCAAACAACCAGCGCTTGAGCGGACCTAGAGAGTTGGTAGGTTTTTTTTATGTCGTCAGGGAAAGAATGGCAAAGTTCAGTGCCTGAAAGGAGATAGGACTTCGATAGTGAATTTTTTTTCCCAGTGTTCAAGTTTGTGTTTTAAGTTCAAAGGTCTACGTCTGTCGTATGGGTTGCTTTCTGAAACAAAGTCTGGAACAAGATTTGACATACGAACTGGACACAGAGCATTGACCCATTCTATAAAAACAAACATACGGTTTTATATCTTCTTCTTCTTCTTCTCTCTTTAAGTGAGCAGAAACCAGACTCATCGTATAACCATTTCTAAAGAGTTTGCCTGTGTGTCAGTACAATGACTCCAAACTACATCAGCTTAATAAAATCGAGGCAATATAAAAGAGAGCGATTTTCTATTAAGCTTTATGTATAGCTCTGTCTGTCTGTTTGTCTGTGTGTGTGTGTCTGTGTGTGTGTGTGTGTCTGAGTGTCTCTCTGTCTGTCTGTGTGTCTATCTCTCTGTTTCTATTCTGTCTGTCTGTCTACCTGTCTGTGGTCTGTCTCTGTGTGGTCTATCCCTGTTTCTGTCTGTGTGTTTCCGTCTGTCTGTCTGTGTGTCTTTGTGTCTATCTCTCTGTTTATGTCTGTCTTTCTGTCTGTCTGTCGGTCTGTCTCTCTCTGTCTGTCTGTCTGTTTGTCTGTCTTTGCTTGTTTGTCTGTCTGTCTGTCTCTGCCTGCCTGTCTTTCTGTCTCTCTCTCTTCTCTCTTCTATCTCTGTCTGTCTGTCTGTCTGTCTCTCCTCCACCCACTTTATCTCTCTTTCTCTCTCCCTCTCTCCTCCCACCCACTCTCTCTCTTTCTTTCTCCCCCCCCCTCTCTACCTTCTCTCTCCCACCCACTCGCTCTCTTCTCTCCCTCTCTCTTTCTCTTCCTCTCTCTTTCTCTCTCCTCTTCCTACCACCTCACTTCTCTCTTCATCTCTCTCTGACCTATCCCTCTCTCTTTCTCTCTCTCCTCTCTCCTCCCTCTCTTCTCCTCTGTGATCTCGAGCCTTTTTTATCAGAGATGAAGGTGCAGAGGATTATAACTTAATTCCGCCTTAAGTTATTTTCTGGAACTCTTTAATATGTGGGTTCGCCTGGCATTTCCTGATCCAAATTTCGGTTACCGCAGCTTTAAGTCGATTTTATTTCCTCTACAAACCTTTTTCCACGAGGTTTCTCCACTTTTGCTTTGAAGGAATATGATATGCCGGTCATTATTATTATTATTTAAAAGGAGAATGGTTACGTGCTTGCTGAAATCTCGCGAGGGAGTGGAGGAAGCTGGTTGTAAAAATCTTCAGTAGTTTTCCCCCCGGCTCTACGGTATACTAGATACTGGGTAGTTGAGGTGAAGGTTGAAGGAGGTTTGCTTGTCGCTTTCTGTGGGTCTCTGCTTCTGTTTTGGTTTTGGTTGGTTTGGTTTGGTTTGGTTTTTATACGTTTCTGTGTCTGTGTTGTCTGGGATGGTTTTGTTGTTGTTGTTGTTGTTGCTAAGAATATTGTTTGGATTATTGGTTTGTTCCGGTCTGTCTCTGTTGTCCGACTTTATTTTCTCGCTGTCTCTTCTCTCTCACTCTCTCCCACTCCGTGTCTCTCGGTCTGTCTGTCCTCTCTGTGTTTGTCTGTCTCTTTCATTTCTTTAATCTCTGTCTCTTTATCACTGGTCTTTCTCTTCTCTCTCTATCAATGCCTTCTGTTCTGTCTTCCTGTATGTTTCTCTCTCTCTCTTATCTCTCTGTGTTCTTTGTTATATGTCTCTCTCCCCGTCTCTCTCTGTTCTTCGTTGTCAGTCTGTCTGTCTGTCTGTCTGTCTGTTGTCTGTCTGTCTCTCTCTCTCTCTCCTTCTCTCTCCTCTCTCTCCTCTTCTCTCTTCTCTTCCCGTTTGCCAAAGTTTGTTACTATTTACATGATTTAGTCTTATTTATATGTGGAGGATTTGGGTTTTTGTTGGTGTTGTTCTTTGGTTTGGAAGGGGGGTGGGGGGTATTTGGTTGTCGCCACCCCCTCACCTTGTTGTTTTATTTTGCTTTTGGTTTCTTTGCTGGTGTTTTTTTTTGTTTTTTTTGGGGGGGGGGGGGTTGTGGGGGGGGTTGGTTGTTGTTGTGATTTTTGTTTGTTTTATTTATTGTTTGGTTGTTGTTTCTTCTTCATTTTTTGGTGGTTTCTTGTGTGTTTTGTGGGGGGGGGGGGGGGGGTTTCTTTTTTAACACGTGTGAGTGGATTTTGTTATTATCATATGATGGTATCCTAAGGGTGGGGACTGGATGATTCAAAATAGCGCATGGGTTGCTCATTCATTATCTCGAAATAAAAGAATTTGGTCCTTGTCATTGTCTCTCTTGCGTGCGCGCTTTCTCTTTCTCCTTTCCTGTCTGTTATTCTGGATCGGTCAGTCTCCATTCTATGTCAGTCTGTTGTCGATTATCTGTCTATCTAGTGTATATCTATTCTTGTTCTTAGATCTGTCTGTCTCCATCTATGTCTGTCTGTCTGTCTATCTGTCTGTCTATCTGTCTGTCTGTCTATGTATTATTAAGATCTGTATGTCTCCATCTTATGTCGGTCTGTTTGTCTATCTATCCATTTGTCTGTCGATCTGTTGTCTGTCTATCTCTCTAACATATTTATGCATCTATCAATCTATGTATCTGTTGTCTATCTATTTTGTATCTATTATCTGTCTATCTCTCTCTCTATCTATTTATCTATCTATCAATCTATTTATCTATCTATCTTTGACTCTTGGTAGTCTCTGTCTGTTTTTTGTTTGTCTGTCTTGTCTGACTTTCTATATGCCTGGCTCTTTCTTTGTTTCTCTCTCTCTCTCTCTATCTCTATCTCCTCTCTCTCTCTATCTCTCTCTCTCCTCTCTTGTCTCTCTCACTCTCTCTCGTTCTGTATATTTTCATGGGTCTTTTTCTTCTTGAAACAGGTGGGGTTTTTTTTAATTGTAAAGGGCCCACAGGACAAGAAGGACTGACAAACAGGGACAAACCTAGCCCTGCTTACATAAAGACAGACAAACACAAGAGGCACACCTACATACATAAGACAGACAGACACGCAGACAAAACAATTTTAAAGTGTCTAAGTCTGTCTTACATTACACCAAATTTACAAAGCATACACACGGGAATGGATGTAAAAAAGCATGTAGTGCTTATTCATTATTTCGATATAAAAGAATAAAAAAAATAAATAAATAAACAAATTAACAGACTAAAAAACACAAACTGTCCTCATGAATCTGTGGATCTGTTCATCGCTGCTGTCGTGGTAGGAGTGGATTCGCCATCTTTCTTGTTCTTGGTGGTTCTACCATCTCCTGTAGCCTTCTCCAGACCCTGATTTCTCGTGATGTTCGTAGGCAATGTAGGATGGTGGTGGTGGTCCTGCCTTTTTTTTTCTGCCCTCAACCTGACCTTAGAGAACTGTCTGTCATCGGATGTGTCTGCGTGTTTCTGTTCATAAAGAATATCAGTGAAATATAGGTAATGAACTTTTGTCTGTTCAACACACTACAGCACGCACGCACACAGACACACACTTTTACATCACTTTTATCCAAAATAGATAATAATTATAGTTGATGTTTTTGTTGTGTCAAATAAGTTAACATGATTTAAATGCATAAAATATTCTGAATCTGAATTGATCTGAATCTGAATCACACACACAGACACAACACACACACACACACTCACACACACAAGTTGGACATTACCTGGAACCACAGATTACAGTGCAGATACGGATAGACAGGACAGACAGGACAGAGAAAGAGCAAGAAAAACAGAGCACAAAAACAAAACTTACAACCAACGCAACAACTACACCACACCACAAACACAAACACCACACACACACCACCACACACAACACATTACACACGCACACAAGTTGAATGACTGGTAACTAAATTTCAGTGCATATGCAGATAGAAAGACAGACTGGAAGACAGATAAAAGAGCAAGGAAAAAACAGGAGGCCAAACATAAAAAACATTAAACCAAACGCAAACACACACACACGCACACACACACAATACTCACATTAATAACGCTATGCAACACGACATTATACACGCATGCACACAACAACACACTTTCATTACGAACCAGAAAGACAGACAACAGAACATAGAAACTTACATACACAGACTAGACAGACGACCTAGAAAACTTAATACACAGACCTAGACAGACAGACAAAAGAACTTACATAACAGACCTAAACAGACAGACAGGACTGACAGACTGAAAAACCAATTACATACAGAACAGCCCCCATACAAGATAATGGCCTTCTATGGATGTACGTTAGATCGGCAACAATACCAGAACCTGTAAAGCCGGTTCAGCTGTGATACACAGCTTTGTACGATTTGTACACCAACTTGTACAGACACACAGTGTTGTTTTTTATGCCAACTGGCAGCAGCAACATTCTCTGGGCGTGAAGAGACATGGGGCGGGGGGAGGAGGGTGGGGAGGGGTGGGGGGATGGAAAGGAGAGGGGGAGGGGTTGCTTGTTAAACAGCTTCAGAACAAGGCTCTGCTGCCAACAGGAATAGTGATGTGTATGTGTTTTCGTTCTAGTTTTTTAACTTTAACGAGAGGCAGACAGAAGACAGATAGATAGGAAGAGACAGACAATAGACAGAGACATACAGATAGACAGAGGAGACTAGAGAAGACAGGACAGACAGAAGATACAGAGAGAGAAGATAAATAGAGAAAGAGAGGAGAGAGAGAGAGAGAGAGAGGACAGTCAGCAGGGACAGGACAGACGACAGACAAGAAGATGGAAACGGGCAGATAGATAGATGATAGATGATAGATAGATAGATAGATATAATAGATAGATAGATAGAAGTGAGTGAGTGAGAGAGTGAGTGGAGTGATCGTGTGTGAGAGACAGACAGACAGACAGACAGACAGACGCACAGAAACAGACAAGACACAGAACAGAGACAGACAGACAGACGGACAGACAGACAGGATGCAACAAGGAGGAAAGAGAGACATATAAATAGATTTAGAGAGGACAGACATGATAAGAAAAAGGGAGAAGAAGAAGGGAAAGAAAGATCAAAGAAAGAAAGAAAGAATGAAAAGAAAGAGAGAGAGAGAGAGAAGAGAGAGAGAGGAGAGAGAGAGGAGAGGAAGGAGAGAGAGAGAGAGAGAGAGAGAGAGAGGATGGGCTGGGCTTGACTGTGTCAAGCGCTTAACGGCGGCCCCCAACACATTTTCGCTCCTATGACAGTCAACCAATGGTTGCTGTCTGAATGTTTGAGGGAAGCGAGAAGAATTTGAAGAAGAGAATTTTGAGAAGAGAATTTGAAGTAGAGAATTTGAAGGAAAGAAGAATTGAGGAAGACGAGAAGAGAAGGAGAAGAAGAAGAAGAGAAGAAGAAGAAGAAGAAGAAGAAAAGATGAAGAAGAAGAAGAACAACAACACCAACAACAACAACAACAGGAAGGAAGAAAAAAAGAACAAGAACACGACGAGAAGAACAAGAACAGAAGAAGAAGAAGAAGAAGAAGACGAAGAAGAAGGAAGAAGAAGAAGAGACGAAGAAAAGAACATGAAGAAGAAGAAAGGAACAACAACAACAACAACACCCCCCCCCCCCCCCCCCCCCCCCCCCCCCCTATCAATTGTACTTAAAACACCTTAACACACGAATATTTCACTGCTGAACATCGGGCTTCTACTACAAATCTACTACTACTATAACTACTACTGATACTACTACTACTATACTACTACTACATCTACTACTACTACTACAACAACAACTTACTATACTACTACACACTACTAATATACTTTACTATACTACCGTTGGACAGCGGGTCGCACAAGACCAGCGCCATCCCATTATTCTTTGACGTTTTATTTTCCTGTTTGTAGACTGTATTTGTTTGGGTTTTGTTTATAACATTATCAGAGTACATTTTTTGTCTACAGAATCTTTGCCAGGGACATCGTTCTTGTTGCTGTGGGCGCTTTTAGTGCGTCAAATGTCAAGTCAAGTCAAAGAAAGTCAAAACACTTTAAATCATCCTATGAAGGAGCAATTACAATACTGACAGGCAGATTGTTAACATACAAATAAATCAAAGACTCAAAAGCTATATTTCATATTGGTTTCAAATAAATGTCTCGAACCACCACACACACAACCACACTCACGCGCGCATGCGGACACAACACGGCAAAGCCCGCACGCACACACTCAATTGTGACACAATTAAAAACCCCTTGACTGAAGACATAAAAAACTTATTTTTAACGCACGCTATACGCAAAGCACGTAACACGCACGTACGTGTGTGTGCGAACCACGCCCACGCCACCACACCATACACCAATATATGAATTCTATGTTTTAGACAGTAGACTAGAACACAGACTTATTTAACACCCACGACACCCTCCCTACACACACCACACACACACAATTATGTATTGACTACACTCGTAACAATGACAATCAGGCAGATAATTCAGAGAAATGTAAAAACTAGGTAGTCAACATCATTGTGAATTCAGAATTCGAATGCTTACTGTGTGGGTTGCATAATTATGGGCGTTCGTTTTTTTTATCGTCTCATTCGAAAGACTAGCGCCCTGCTTACTAGTGAACAATATCAGAGTGGGAAATAACGAATCTGTGCCCCCCCCCCCCCCCCCCCCCCCAGGACCTGAAACTGGGTGGGCTGTTTTGGCACTTTGATAAAAGTATGTAAATGCTTTTCTGTAGCCCCTGAAAAATAAAGATCGCTATTTCTCTCTCTGTCTCTGTCTCTCTCTATCTCCCCCTCTCTCTCTCTTTCTATCTCTCTTTCCTTTCCCCGCTCTCTCTCCACTTCCACCCTCCTCTCTTTCCCCCTTCCTCTCTCTCTCTCTCTCTCTCTCTCTCTCTCTCTCTCTCTCTCTCTCTCTCTCTCTCTCTCTCTCTCTCTTTGTGAACTATCCATTTACTGACAAGGACCAAAATTGTTGGGTTGTGTTTGTTGTTGCATTGATTCATCTGTTATTGTTGATGTTGTTGTTGCTATTGTTCTTGTTTTGTTTAGTGCTTTTGGTTGTATTGTGTGCGAGCGTGCGGGGTGCATGCGTGCGAGCGTGCGTGCGTCCGTGTGTGCGTGTGTGTGTCAGTGTGCGCACGCGTGCAGGTACACACGCATGCAAAACAATCACACA
>CM054155.1:39466016-39471016 GCA_028751875.1 Rapana venosa | reverse complement strand
TCGTCCTCCTGTCTGTGTCTCTCTGTCTCTTCTCGTGTCCTCGTCCGCTCCTCTGTCCGTGTCCTCCTGCTGTCCGTCCTCTGTCTTCCTCTGTGTCTCTGTCTGTCTGTTGTCTCTGTCTGTCTGTGTCTCTGTGTCTCTGTCTGTCCGTGTCTCTCTGTCTGTGTCTCTGTCTGTCTGTATTTGTCTGTCTGTCTGTCTGTGGTCTCTGTCTGTCTGTGTCTCTGTCTGTTTGTGTCTCTGTCTGTCTGTATCTCTCTCTTTCTCTTCTGTCTTTCTCTTTCTGCTTTTGTATAATATTCTTTTGTCTCTCTCTCTCTCTCTCTCTCTCTCTCCCTCTCTCTCCTCTCTCTCTCTCTCTCTCTCTCTCTGTTTCTCTTATCTCTCTATCTCTCTCTGACTCTTTCTGTCTGTCTGTCCTCCCTCTCTCTGTCTCTGTCATTCTCTGTTTCAAATACGTCTCTCTGTCTGTTTCTCTGTCTTAGTCTCTCTCTCTCTGAGTCTGTCTGTCTGTCTGTCTGTCTTCTCTCTCTCTCTCTCTTTTCTCCTCTCCCCCAATCTCCTCTGTGTCCCAGTCTCTCTCTTTCTCTTACTCTCTCTCTGTCCCACCCTATCTCTCTTTCTCCCCCCCCCTCTCTCTATCTCTCTCTTTCTCTTTCGGAGACAAGTCTAGGAGGCCTAGGAGTAAGACATGCCAGGAGAGGCTCTCCAGAGAAGGTGTGTTTTTAAAAGTTGTTCAAATGTGATTTACTTGAAAATTATACACAAGGATTCATTCTTCATCAGTGAACAAAATGTTAAATTTCTGCTTATAAAATTCAGTGCAAATATGAGATATTGACGAATTCAATACAAATATTGGTCCTCCAACAAAGAGCTGTGAATGGTGAAGTGGTGACCTTTGTGCTGTAACCCTCTGGTTGTGTGTGTTGCGTGTACCCTCCTTCCCTGTATCCTGCATCATTGCTGTCGGCCTGTTAAGCTGGCCAGTCTCAAGTGTGTTTGCATCATTAGCCTATTAGGCTAGGCCTAGACTACAACACAGCTAAGTGTTACACATCTGTAAGCATCAAGTTTTACAGAAGCAACATAAGTGACCATGCCATCTGTAACTGGACTTTAGGCAGAAATGTGGCTGCTTTGTATTTATTTTCATTTCTTTCATGTACAAACGTACAAGAGTAAAAATGGGAAAACTGGGCCTGCAACTGAGGACAAAGGTAGAGGGTGTTACCTTTGGTTGCCTCCTCTCGTTTTTGTTCTGGGGCAGTTTGCTGTTGGCAAGGTGTGGTGATATTGAATCGAACCCTGGACCTGTGCGCCCTGGTGCACGACAATCAAAGCTTGGTTCTCGATCTTCGGAGTCACCAAAGGCCCGAGAAAAGGAGGAATCAGCCAATACAGCCAGTGAGCCCTCACTGACTGACATCATCTCCAGGCTGGACACGATGACCACAATCTACATGGAGATGAAAGAAGACGTCAGGGCTGAGGGATGTTACACCACGCTGAAGGACGAGATCACGGACCTCAGAGAAGAATGTGCCACTCTTCGTGAGAGAATGCTGAGCTCTGGCAGAAGAACACTGAACTGGAGAAGAGAGTGGAGGAAACGGAAAGGAAGACGGACGACTTGGAAAACAGATCCAAGCGCAACAACGTCATCATCCACGGACTCCCCAGGCCAGAGAAGGAGACGTCAGAGGAGCTGGAGGCTGCTGTCAGGGATCTCTTCTCGGACAAGCTGGAGCTGACGCATGACGTCCCCTTTGACAGACTGCACCGTCTGAACCGTAAGCCCAACTCTCCGTCATTGGGTGCTGCACCTTCTTCAAGACAACTCAATGTTCTGAAGGCAAGGGGAAAACTGAAGGGCACTAAGGTCTTCATTGGGAGGACTTCTCGTGGAGGGTGCGGGAAATCAGACGTTTACTGACCCCTCACTTAAAAAAGCAAAAAAGTGAACAGAAAAAGGTGGCCATGGTGTTCGATCACCTGGTCATTGAAGGGAAAAAGTTTTCTGTGGATAGGGAGGGGAATTTGAGAGAGAGAGAATAGGGAAATGGCCGCCCTTCATGTGGGGAACTTCTTCCCTCTGTTAACAATTGTTTTTCCCCCTCTGTGTTAAAGGGAACACCCAGAGACACGACACCAGTGGTAAAATCTGTGAGCACGTATGGCAAGGTGGCATGTAAAGCTGCACGTGCTAGTATTCAAGTTTCAC
This sequence comes from Rapana venosa, assembly GCA_028751875.1. Taxonomy (NCBI): domain Eukaryota; kingdom Metazoa; phylum Mollusca; class Gastropoda; order Neogastropoda; family Muricidae; genus Rapana; species Rapana venosa. The sequence continues at coordinate 39,468,792 of CM054155.1, read as the reverse complement.
GTGCTAGTGTTTACGAATCTAATGACAGTGGTAGTGACAGCCCTGCCAGTGCAAGTGTGCGGAATGTGTGTAATGACGCGTGTGATGACAGGCATTCTCAAACACATCCTTTCCCTTCCCTTCCCTCTGTAAAAAAGTCGTTCCAAATTTTGCAATGGAATATTAATGGTTTATACGTTAAGTTACGTAATAAAGATTTCCTTTCTACGTTCGCTCTTTGACTTCATTTGTTTTGTTGAAACTTTTTGGAAACATTTCATTCTGACTTATTCAATGATTATGCAATTACTATAAATCTGCTGTTAGGTTTACTAAACATGGTCGTCCCTCAGGTGGTATTGTGTGTCTCATAAAGAAAGTGTATGCTTCATACGTTCAGTGCATTGATGTTGACTACTCCAACATTTTGTGTTCCTAATAGATAAGGACATGTTGAACACTGAGAAAGATATTTTGTATATTTGTGTATATGTGCCACCAGAGGATCTCCTTTTTATTCCTATTTTGATGTTGATTGTGGTATTAGTATACTGGAAGAATGTTTGACTGACTGTTTGCTGAAATATGATGATGTATTCATTGTTTTGTCAGGTGACTTCAATAGTAGAACAGCTGATGTTAACCCAACAAATGTGTCAAATGAAAATATTATTGATTTAATACATACAAGCCAACCAGTAAATATGAACAGAAAGTCTCATGATAAAGTAACAAATACTTATGGAAAACGCCTGTTGAATTTATGTGTAACTTTTGATTTATGTATTCTTAATGGTGTATGTGAGGGTGACCCTTTAGGTTGCTATACATACATCTCAGATTCCGGCAGTAGTGTTAATGATTATTTCATAATGTCAAGTGATGTATTTGTTGTTTTTCACTCTCTATGCCAGCTTACAGTTAAAGACAGATTTGACTCAGATCATATGCCTGTGGAACTTTGTTTAAACCTTTGTGACAGAACTGATGGGAGACCGAATATCTGTAATGAAAACCTAACAATAAATAAGCTTGTGTGGGATGAAAATAAAAAGGAAACCTTTATTTCATTAATGCAAAGTGAGGAAACTCAGAAAATGTTAGAACTAGCTGTAAGCCTTATTGACCATAATATTGACGAAGCATTAACCGTTTTCAACCATTGTCTGATACAAAATGCTGGCTGTATGACAAAACAATTTAGAGACAAGACAGACCAACAGATGGATGACTGGTATGATAGTGAATGCAGAATGGCCAGGAAAAACTTACGTAAACTCTTTAAAGTAGCTGGACAGTCAAGTGATGCTAGTAGCCGCCATGATTTTTGCGTTGCAAAAAGAGAGAATAAACACATGTTAAAGCTCAAGAAAAAACAACATAATAATGCATTGTTAAATAAGCTCTTGTCATCAGTTCGAGATCAAAAGCAGTTCTGGACAAATGTGCGCAAATGTTCATTTAAGAGAAAATTTGTTAGTAATAGTATTACAGTTGAGGAATGGTATCATCATTTCAAAAATCTACTTGAAAAGGAAACACATGAAGAAGATCATGTACAGTCTGATGACTCTGATACCTATTTTAACCGACCTATTTCAAAAGAAGAGGTCATGTTAGCATTTCGAAAACTAAAGAACAGAAAAGCAGCTGGTCCAGATGGGATTATTGGAGAATTGTTTAAAAATGCAGGTGACAATGTTATTGAATTCTTTGTATTGTTTTTCTATGCTTTATTTCAAAAAGGTGTTTTTCCACAAAAATGGACAGAAGGCATTGTTCTTCCTTTGTACAAAAAAGGTGATAATAATAACCCTAATAATTATAGAGGCATTACTTTAAGTGACATTAGTAGTAAATTTATAGTACAATCATAACACATCGTTTACAAGAATGGGTTGAAGAAAACAATATCACTGGAGAACATCAAGCTGGCTTTAAAAGGAATTATTCAACTACTGATCACATGTTCACTTTGTTGTCTTTTGTTCAAAAACAGTTCTCTTGTAACAGGAAATTATATGTAGCCTTCATAGATTTTGAGAAGGCTTTTGATTCTTTAAATAGGGGGTATTCTTTGGCAGATTCTCATAAAAAATGGAATAACGGGTAAAATGTTTAACTGTATCAAAAGTATGTACAATAGTGTTAAAGTTAAAGTTAGATGTGGTTCAAAACTGACAGATTTAATTAGTTGTACTTATGGTGTAAAACAAGGTGACGTTTGTAGTCCAATTCTATTTTCCTTATTCATCAATGAGATTGCTACTGAGGTTATTAAAAATGGAAGACATGGGGGCTTTATTTAATAACGATTATCTTGAACTCTTCATTTTGCTTTTAGCAGATGATATAGTTTTACTAGGTGAAACAGTTGTTGGTTTACAAACGCAACTAAATAGTCTACAAAAAGCAGCACATTCTATGGATTTGACGGTAAACTTAGATAAAAGTAAAATAATTGTATTTAGAAAAGGTGGCCATCTCTCAGCAAGGGAAACATGGAAATACAATGGCGTTGAAATGCCTGTGGTAAATGCATACAAATATTTAGGTATATTATTCTCTACAAGACTTAGCTTCACATTAGCATGTAACGACCTTAGTAGTAAAGCCAAGAATGCTGTCATATGCATCATGAGAAAACTTCGATCCCTGAATAACAGCAGCTTAGAATTGTTTCTAAAACTGTTTGATTCACAGGTTGCACCTATTGCTTTGTATGGGCAGAACTTTGGGGCCTGGATAATGCAGCTCGTCAGTGTGAACAAGTACATTTTGTTGCATTGAAAAAGTT
>CM054155.1:39456016-39458516 GCA_028751875.1 Rapana venosa | reverse complement strand
CTCCCTCTCTCTCCTTCTCTCCCCCCCCCCACACTCCAGCCTTCTCTCTCTCTCTCTCTCTCTCTCTCTCTCTATCTCTCTCTTCTTTCCTCTTTCCTCTCTCTCTCTCTCTCTCTCTCTTCTCTCTTCTCTCTCTCTCTCTCAACTCTTCTGAAGATGTGAACTGAACAGCTGATGTTATTTCAAACTAAATCAAATTCTCCCAAGAAATGTTAATTCCAAAGAAAATTGTTAACGTTTTCCTAATGTGACGCTCCACCACGAAATGAGTCGCTTTGCTCCTGACCCACTTTTACGCTTGGGGCTAATTTAGGCAGGTAAGGGGGGGGGGGGGGATAAGATTTTGATTTTGAGATTTTTTATTGATTATAAAACTAAAACCATTTTCCTACCTTGTACTAAGGTATCAAAGCGTAATTATGTTTTCTTTTGTTTTAAAAATGCATTTAAAATATCCAAGCCCTCATTGTGGCAAAGTATTACGATGCAAAACTTGTCCATTTCTCATTTTGTGACTTTCTGCACTCTATGATTTCAATTTGTAATAACTTTTCATAGAAGTGTCTGATTTGCAATCTGTTTTCTGTATTGAATAGCAGATTGATTGCATATTAATGATATGTTAATAACGAAAAATTGCCCTCAGGTGTAATGCAATTCATTATTTGGTGGAGGGTCAGAAATAACAAGCCCTCGGTCACATACAAATCTTTAAAGAAAACACTTATCAAAAAGAAAATTGCATTACCGTCAGGAAACAACCTTGCCAAAAAAACACAAAAAACCCCTTATAAATGAAATACGACATGCCCAGACAGTACAGAACCAAAGTAGAAAAACAATTTCAGTCTGGAAATACGAAAAGTGCGTGGACTGGGTTAAACACTTTAACATGACAAAGCAAGACACGAGCAAATGCAAAATTACCAGAAGAAGAATGCAGTGCATTTTCAAATAAATTAACTGATTTTTACTGCCGCTTTGAACGTAATTATCTGAAAGATAGTCTGGAAACCATTATGTCAGACATAACAGCCAGCTGTGATAGAGACAACCTTGATTTTAACATAGACAGTTCTAGAGTTAACACCCTGTTCAAAAAGTTAAATGTGAATAAAGCTGTAGGGTCAGACAGTATCTGCGGAAACCTTTTAAAACTTTGTGTTGATCAGGTGTCATTTGATTTTGCGAGGTTGCTTTCACTTTCGATAAATACTGGAGCTATTCCTTCTATCTGGAAAAAAAATCTACCATCTGCCCCGTTCCAAAAACAAAAAATCCTAAATTTTGAATAATTACAGAATCGTTGCCTTAACATCTGTCATTATGAAAAGCTGTGAGCGCATTATTCTTCAGTATCTCCTGCCACTAGTTAAAGATGCCTTCGACCCTTATCAATTCGCTTACAAGCAAAACAGAAGTACAGATGATGCAACAATCACGCTCTTGAATCATATTTACACACACCTTGAAAATAACAACTCTTTTGTTCGAATTCTCTTTGTTGATTTTTCTTCTGCATTTAACACGATTCAGCCACATCTCATGGCCCAAAAGCTTTAATCACTCAAAGTTAACTCAAACTGAATCTTTTTAATCAATAGATTGCAGTGTGTTTCTTTTGAAAGAATAAAATCGTTACAGAGAACCACTTTCACTGGTGCACCACAAGGCACTGTCTTAGCTCCTGTACTTTTTACCCTGTATACAAATGACTGCACTGGCACATTACTTACACCTGTTGTAAAATACTCAGACGACTCTGCTCTTTTAGATATATCCAACTCAGAAAACGGTTTATTTTGATGAAGTACAAAGGTTCTGTAACTGGTGTAAAAATAACTATCTCGATTTAAACGCCAACAAAACCAAAGAAATGTTCATTGATTTTCGCAGAAATATACCCCCAGTTCCTGATCTGTTCATAGACGAAGCAAAAGTAGAGAGAGTGCAAGAGTACGAATATCTTGGTACAATTCTAGATGATAAGTTGAAAATTTAATGCAAGCATTGCTTTTATACATAAGATATAAAAAATACATAAATAAAAATTTAAAAAGAAATGACAATCAAGGATATACTGCCTTTAAAAACTGCGATCACTGAACGTTAAAAAAGATATTATGTACTTGTTTTATCCTAGTTTTGTAGAATCAGACTTGTCATATGGGTTTTTATGCTGGTTTGGTTGTTTGAATGTAAAAAAACGAGAACGTATTAAATAAAGTTGTAAATGTGTGTGTGTGTGGAAAGATTATTGGAGAAAAGCAAAAGACGCTAAATTCATTGTATGAAAATCAGATGACTAAAAAAGTTAAAAGCATTCCACTGAGGAAACCCACGTGCTTTCACAACACAATACATTACTTCCATCTGGTCGAAGATTCCGGATGCTAAAATCAAAAACAAACAGAACCAAAAACAGCTTTATTAACAAGTTAATTCAGCTTCCAAACCACTGTTAATTTTTTTAAGGGGTTTTATACCAATCCATCAAATA
>CM054155.1:39446016-39451016 GCA_028751875.1 Rapana venosa | reverse complement strand
ATGACTTTACTAGGATGGCTGATTAGGCTGATGGTACAGTACAGTGCTTTTGGCATAGTTGTAAGTTGCCTTTCTTTCGGGAGAGTGATAATCAAGGACTGTGTCCAAGATGTTGGCCACTCCCCTGTCTGCCAGATCTTACTGCAGATGGAGAGTAACACCTCTATCATGACCTCTCCTCCTGCCTGGACCAGCTCTGATGGAATGTTGTCCACTCCTGCTGACTTCCCTTTTCTTCAGTAATTCAGTAAAGAACCAGAAGAAGAAAAACCGATGACACTTCCAATAACAACAGAAGAAAAGCTGCTCCCTAACTTATAACAATGGTGACGAGAAACAGACATCACCTGGTCCCTCAATTTCATCTTCCTTTCCTCCACCCCACCCTGTTATCATGAAAAAAAAGTCCAACCCCTATTTCAGCCTGATGCTTCGTTTCACGTACGAAAAGTCCACTGCAACAAAAACAGCTATCATCCTGTCAAGACAGAATGGCTGGCCTACTCTGATAACACCACTTGCAGGTCTGTGTTTCATCAACACATCCTCACTCCCTCCCTCCTTCCTAGTGTCTTGTGTCTGTATGGTCGTTGTGCTGATCTCAGATCTGTGTGACGTTTTTTCTTATCTATTAGACTGTCTTTGGGTAAGGGGCCGAACATGAAGGGTGGTGGTTATGTGTGTGTGTGTGTGTGTGTGTGTGTGTGTGTGTGTGTGTGTGTGTGTGTGTGTGTGTGTGTGTGTGTTGTGTGTTGTGTGTGTGTGTGTGTGTGATTTGTGTGTGTTGTGTGTGTTTGTGCGTGTGTGTGTGTGTGTGTGTGTGTGTGTGTGTGTGTGTGTGTGTGTGTGTGTGTGTGTGTGTGTGTGTGTGTGTGTGGTGTGTGTGTGTTTGTTGTGTGTGTTCTTTAATATAACGTCTTTTCACATTAAATGATAGACAAATTGTGTGTGTGTGTGTGAGAGAGAGAGAGTTGCTTGCGTGTTCTGTGTACATGTTGCGTATGTGTGTGGTGTGGTGTGTATTGTGTGTTGTGCATGTGTGTTTGCGGTGTGAAAGAATTGTGTGCTGTGTGTGTGTGTTGTGTGTTTGTTCCGCCTTGGGTGTGAAATTTGTGTGTGCATGTCAGTTGCGCTGGCTTTAACTATAAGTCTTTGTGCACCACTTCTACATCGCAGTAGATAAAACTTTTGTCGAATTGACTAGCCATTTTCGCTTCTTTCTGTTGTCTGTCTGCATGATCTCTGTTTTCATGTCTGCCAGTTGTCAAATGTCTTTTGTCTTTGTTGCTCCATGGCTATGATTTGTCTGTCATATCCTGCCTCGTTTAGCTACTTTGTCTGTGCCGCACTCTCATGTCTTTTGTAACTGTTTGCTTCTTGTCTTTCTGATCTGTCCTGTTCTCTGCCTGTCTGTCTTCTCTGCTTTCTATCTTTCTGTGTGCTGTCTGTTTCTCTGTCTTTTTCTGTCTGTCTCTCTGTCTGTTTCTATGTCTTTCTGTCTGCTCTGTCCTGCTTTCTCTGTCTTTCTGTCTGTCTGTTTCTCTGTCTTCTGTCTGTCTGCCTGTTTCTATGTCTTTCTGTCTGTCTTCTGTCTGTTTTCTATGTCTTTCTGTCTGCCTGCCTGTTCTGTCTTTCTGCTGTCTGTTCTGTCTTTCTGTCTGTCTGCCTGTTTTTATGTCTTTCTGTCTTCCTGTTTCTATGTCTTTCTGTCTTCTGTCTTTTCTGTCTCTGTTCTGCCTGCCTGTTTCTCTGTCTTTCTGTCTGTCTGTCTGCCTGTTTCTCTGTCTTTCTGTCTGTCCGCCTGCCTACCTTTTCTTCTTGTCAACTTTCATCATTTGATTCCAAATGGGGGAAAAATACAGAGTAGGATTTATGACCGTATTCTTTCTTGTGGATTTGTGGCGTTGATTTTTTTTTAAGGGAAAAAAATTATAATGAATGCAATTTTTGAATTTGTCTGATCCCCACCCACCACCCACCCCCAACCGCTTTACTTTTCAGATTGGTTTCTTAAGTAACGAAAAATGTAACTGCCTTTTATTCAAGCATTGTGACGGGGACGGGATAGCTCAGTGGTCAGAGCACTCGCTTTCTCCAGCCAAGGTTAAGCAGCATCGAGCGTGGTTACCACTTGGATGGGTGACCGTTTGCGCGCCTTGGCTTCAGTACAGTCCCCCCAGTTCACCCAGCTGTAAATGGGTACCTGCCCTCTTTAGGGTCAGGGAAGGTAAAGCAGCGAGGGAGAGGAGATGGGCGCCGCCTTCAAGATGCTGGCCTCTAGAGAAGCTGAGGTCTCTGACGCCTCGCTACCCTTTGACCATAAAGATAATGGGACACATTTACCTTTACCCTTCACTGTGCCTTGCGTGATCGTTCGTGTCGAAAGATTGACCCTAATGGTTGGCCAGGGTATTGACGCAAGGAACGACAGTAGAGTTGTTGATTTTAAATCCTGTGTTCCTCCGTGGGGATGCCAGGGGTCTGTCAGTATAAATAACATTCCAACTTTCTGGAAATTCTGTGCTAGGAATTCCCTCCTTTTTAATCCATCTCTTTCTTTCTACATTGTTCCTTTTCTTCTTCTTCTTGTCAATTTTCTGTCTTCCTGGTCCATTCACCTGCCCCTTTTTTCCCCTCTAAGAAAGACTTTAAACACTTCTCTCCCATACCGAAGTCGGATGCGCTGGGCCTGACTTGTCAGGCGCTTAGCGTCAGCGCAACACATTTTCACTGATATGACAGACAATAGTTGCTGTCTGAGCGTTCGACGACGACGAAGAAGAAGAAATAATGATTGTTTTAATCAGTATATAGTTTCACGGTTTTGTTTTGGTTTGGTTTGGCTTTTTTTTGGGTCGAATTCCGAGGTTCCCCAATGATGAGATTTTTGCGCATGCGACCGCTTATACCCACCATTAAGGTAGCCGCATTCCGACTTTGGGGATGGTATCTAAATACAACACCTCTGTGCATGCATTTTTTGTTTTTTTGTCACCCGTTCCTACCGGCGCGAAGTGGCCTACTCTTCCGAAAGGCTGAACGGGGTTTTAACGCGTGCTTAAGATGTTCCGCGTGCGTTCGCATACTGGGCCTCGGTTTAAGTCTCATCCAAAGAGCTTTTGGGGGAGTGGAGTCAATGCTAATGTTGGCTCTCTCTCTCTCTCTCTCTCTCTCTCTCTCTCTCTCTCTCTCTCTCTCTCTCACGGGGGGACGGGATAGCCTAGTGGTCAGAACATTGCGCTAGCAATCTGACGACCCGGGTTCGATTCCCGTTCAAGGAGGATATTTTCTCCTGGAGTTAACATCAGTGCAGATTCCACTCTCCTCAAAAGTCCTTCGGATAAGACTCTAAACCAAAGCCCCGTGTGCGAACGCACGCAGAACTTCTTGCGCACACGTTAAATCCTGTTCCGCTTTTCGTAAGAGTAGGCCATTGTGTACCAGTGGGAGCAGATGACAGAATTTACAAAAACCGCATACACACAGGGAATAGGTTTAAAAAAGTACATTAATGCTTATTCTATTATTCTCGATATAAAACAATAAAAATAATTTCAAAAATTTTTAATCTCTCTCTTTCTCACCCCATCTGTCTTTCTGTCTATCTGCCTGTCTGTCTGCCTGTCTATCTCACCCCTTATCTCTCTCTCTCTCTGTGGCTCTGTCTGTCTGTCTGTCTCTGTCTGTCTGTCTGTCTGTCTATCTGCCTGTGTCTGTCTGTCTATCTCACCCTTATCTCTCTCTCTCTCTCTCTCCTCTCTATCTATCTCTCTCTCTCTGGCTCTGTCTGTCTGTCTGTCTGTCTCTCTCTCTCTCTGCTCTCTCTCTCTCTCTCTCTCTCTATCTCTCTCTCTCTCTCTGGCTCTCTCTCTCTCTCTTTCTCTCTCTCTCTCTCTATCTGTCTGTCTGCTCTCTCTCTCTTCAACCTTGTAGAAGAAAGCTGAGATTACCAAATGGGTTGACATTGTCAAACAAAAAAACAGAAAATAAGGACGAAGAAGATCGTGGTCAAATTCAATGACAAAGCGTGTGACAAACGGTCAAGGGGACAATGATCATGACCATTTGCCTTTTGGCCTTTCCTTTTTCCTTTTTTTTTGTTTTTACTTTGAATTTTTTTTTATACTTGAGTCTGAACTTCTGACATTTTGAAGAGGTAACATAACACTGATGTATGTGCTTGAAAAAAAAATAGTTTCTGTGTTTTCTTTCTTTCTTTCTTTCTTCCTTTTCTCTCTTTCTTTGTGTTTTTTTTTTCTTTCTGTCTTTCTTTTCTTTTCTTTTCTTTCTTTCTTTTAGGCTTTCTTTCTTTTCTTTTTGTCTTTCTTTCTTTCTTTCTCCCTCTCTTTCCTTTTCCTTTCATTCGTTTCTTTGTTTCTTTGTTCTTTCTTTCTTTCTTGGTTCTTTCTTTCAATGTCTCCTTCTTTTTCTTTCTTTGTTTCTCTCTGTCTGTCTTACTTTATTTCTTTCTTTGCTTCTCTCATTCTCTCTTTCTAACAGCCCCCCCCCCCCCCCTCTTTTTTTTCTTTCTTTCCTTCTTTCTTTCTTTCTCTTTATTTCTTTCTTTTGTCTTTCTATATTCTTTATTTCTTTCGTTCTTTCTTTCGTTCGTTCGTTCGTTCTTTCTTCCTTTTCTTTTTTTCATTCTCGTTCTTTCTTTCTTTCTTATTTTTTCTTTGTTTCTTTCTGTCTCTGTCTTTCTTTCTTTCTGTATTCTTTCTTCCTTTTCTTTCTTTCCCTCCTCCTTTCTTTCTTTTTCTTTCTTTCTTTCTTTGTCTGTATTTTGTCTTTTTCTCTCTCTCTCTCTTTTTGACTTTTGCTTCCAAATGAGCGGTAAGTCAGAGAGAAAAAAATCTCTACAAGAAAGAAAAAAGGGTACACAACACACACACACACACACACACACACACACACAGGGAGAAAAGGAGAGCGAGAGAGACAGAGAGACAGAGAGAAGCAAACAGAACACACAGAGAGAGAAACACACACACACACACACA
>CM054155.1:39433516-39441016 GCA_028751875.1 Rapana venosa | reverse complement strand
TGTGCCTGTCAGTGTTGTAATTGCCCTTCATGGGATGATTAAAGTGTTTTTGACTTGACTTGACTTGGCTTGGCTTGGCTTGACCACAACAGGCGCCCGCTTTTGGGGAATTTCCCGCTTGTAATGAGATCAGTGCTGACTCCACTCCTCCAAAAGTAATTTGGATGAGGCTTTAAACCAAGGCCCCGTGTGAATCTCAGAGCTCTCCCCGAGGAATTAAAAAAAAGATAATTATAAAAAATAATAATAATATTTTAATTCAGCTGTGCATAATTAACCAGGTGGAATTCTCTTTTTTTATATTATTCTTTTCTGACTTTTTAAATTTATTGATTCTTTAACACATATTCCACCTAATGTGATCGTTTTTTAAAGTTTGATATAACCTTTTTATGGTTTTGTTATTTTATATTCTTATTTCTCTCTCTCTCTCTCTCTCTCTCTCTCCTCTCTCTCTCTCTCTCTCATTCTCTCTCTCTCTCTCTCTCTCATTCTCTCTCTCTCTCTCTCTCTCTCTCACACACACACACACACACACACACACACACCACACACACACACACACACACACACGTCCATTCACTCTGCACTGAATACCAGTACGTACGTTGGAATAAATCATTCTTTAAATCACTCATTTGTAACCTAAAGTTTACAAAGCATCCTTTCTGTTTTCCTATCGAGTAAGTTAAAGTATTTTTTATTGATCTTATTATTTTATATCGAGGATAATGGAATAAGCACTCATGTGGGTTTTTTTATACACCCAGTCTCATTGTATATGCGGTTTTGTGAATTCTGTCATCTGTTCCCATCGGCACACAATGGCCTACTCTTTCGAAAAGCGAAACATGGTTTAACGAGTGCGCAAGATGTTGTGCGCGAGTTCGCACACAGGGCCTCGGGTTTATAGTCTCATCCGAAGGGATTTTGGGGAGAGTGGAGTTGGCACTGATGTTAACTCCACGGGTGAGATTTTTGCATTATAATGTTTGCTCTATTATGTAGTATGCCGTCAGCGCCTGGGGTTTGTCACAGTTCTTAATTAAACCATTGACGCTGGGGGCAACAGCAAAGTGAGAGGCTGTATGACCAGTGGATTTCCCACTCATGGAATTCACTTTACAGCTTAGTCTTTAGTGATCGACTATGACTCTGACTAGGAGGCTTGATTCGCACAGTCCTTTATGTGCTGCAGCCCTGGGGGCTGGTTGGCCTTTGGAGAACATCTCCAACGCTGACTGTCCTTATGCCCACTTGGCCGAGAGAGTGGGGATGTACTGTGAGCAAGGCATCTCCACTATAATCAAATTTCTGCCCAATTTCCGAAACAGCAGCTGCCTCCTCTGCTGTTTTGGAGGTCATCCGTTGAACACGACGGACAAACATACATTAAGGTAGTGCTTGAGAAGGCTTAAGGAATTGCGTTAATTTCTTCGGGCAAATCATTCCAAAGAGACATGTAGCAGAAGGAGGGAAAAAAGGAGGATTTGTACAATTTCGTTCTACAACGTGGAGTCTGCCTTTCTAAAGGATTATGACGATGATAAGGATTGACTGAAGAAACAAGATGTGGAAGACGATCTATTAAGTACACTTAAGGAACCATGCAACATGTTGAAAATAAGTGGCAAAGTCGTTCATAATGCTTCTTCTGATGATGATGTTTGGAAAATATACACGAGAGAGAGAGGGAAAGAGAGAGAGAGAGAGAGAGAGAGAGAGAGAGAGAGAGAGAGAGAGGAGTTACAATCATATTTGAAAGAGAAGAGAGAGAGAGAGAGAGAGAGAGAGAGAGAGAGAGAGAGAGAGAGAGAGAGAGAGAGAGAGAGAGAGAGAGAGAGAGAGAGAGAGAGAAGGAGAGAAAACCATATTTGAAGGACAATAATTGTGAATGACAAATTCCACATACACAAATTGTCTTGGATTTAACCAGTTAGATTGAAAGTGCTATTGCATCAATCGCGGTAGAATTGTCTGCACGCGTGTGTCTGTCTGTCTGTCTGTCTGTTTGTGTCTGTCTGTGTGTATGTGTGCGCGTGCTAATGTGTGTTTGTATGTGTGTGTCTGTTTATGTGTCTGTGTCCGTGTCTGTTTGTGTGTGTGTGTGCTTGTGTTTGCCCACGTGTTTGCACGCGCATGCATGTGTATATGCATACATGCGTGCCTGCCTGCTTACCTGCATCCCTGCACGCGCGCGCGTGTGCGCGTTCCTGTGTGTGTTCAGGTTTGCTTGTGCATACCTCGTTCATCTCATCATATGCCCGTGCGAATGTCAATTCTAGCGCACACCCGATAAGGTAAGATAGTAAAATAAGCTTGTGCCTTCAGGAAATCACACGCCCATCATTTCCTCTCTGCGATAATTTTTGTCCATTCTTCTATCATAATTGTTTTGTTTTGTTTCGTTTGTTCTGCCTTTGTTTTGTTTGTTTATTTAATTTTTATTTTTAAAGAACTCCTTTCGTTTATTCTGCAGCGGTGTTTAAACTGACCTCTGTAATGTCGGTGCAGCTTTTCCGGCCATTTCCTGGTTCGTGTTGCGTTTCTTTTCCGTTTCTCATTTTTAAAATCGCCGGCTCCTGTTCTTGTTCCGGTTGGTGATGTTGCTTGCTGCTCTACTGTTTCTGCTTGTTTCTGCTTCTCTTTCTGCTCAGTCTTTCTCCCTTTTTTTTCTTTTGTTTTGTTTGTCTCGTGTTCCTTTTATTTTTTCATCGTGAATTTCAGCAGCAGTAGCTTCTTGTTCTTCTTGTTCTTCTTCTGCTTCTTCGAATTCTCCTCCTCCTCCTCCTCCTCCTCTTCCTTCTTCTTCTTTTGCAATTCTACTTCTTCGCGATTTTTCTTCCTCTTCTTCTCCTTCTTCTTCTCCTCCTTCCTTTTCTTCTTCGCGCTCTTCTTCTTTGCATTCTACTTCTTCGCACTCTTCTTCTTTGCATTCTACTTCTTCGCACTCTTCTTTGCATTCTTCTTCTTCGCATTCTTCTTCGGCTACACACCGGTATTAATTTGGGGGTCATGTAGTATCTTCTATAGAGTGCGAGTGGAAAAAAATGTTGGTGATTTTCACAGATTTTTCAAGCATGAAAAAATGGACTGTGCACTTGTTTTTGGGATTGAGGACATAGAGCAATACCAGGTAGTCACGAGAAAGTTGGAAATAACCATCAAATGAGGATTGCCTGTATTCCTACAGCGTTGACCCTGCGCATGCATATTGCGGTAAGGAAGCTAGCAGACGACAAAGGACTGAGGGGGTACAGTGTTTGCTGAAAAATTAAAAAATTTCAAACCTACCAAATTTGTTCAAAATCACATGAGTTTTGAGTCAGAGGCTAGTCTTTCACAATAAGTGGTTTTTATTTCTGTGGATGCCTTAGTACGTGCGGTATGAATATAAGAGTCACATAGAAAAACAGAAGGAAAAGAGTGATTTTTTTAATACCGGTGTGCGGCCTTCTTCTTCGCATTCTTTTTCAAGGATGCGTGACGGTCGGGAGTATGTGAGCACAGAAAAGAACCGTCTCTGTCACGATGGGGGACCATTAACAGGGCAGCTGGTTGCTAATGATGTCCGTACTACTGTACTCGGAGCACTCGCTTTCCCCCAGCCAAGTTAAGCAGCGTCGAGCGTGGTTACCAGTTGGATGGGTGACCGTTTGCGCGCCTTGGCTTCAGTACAGTTCCCCCAGTCCACCCAGCTGTAAATGGGTACCTGCCCTCTTCAGGGTCATCAGGGAAGGTAAAGCAGCGAGGGAGAGGAGATGGGCGCCGCCCTCAATACGCTGGCCCTAGAGAATTGAGGTCTCTGACGCCACGCTCCCCTACGACCTTAATATAGGTTATGGGACACCTTTACCTTTTTTTTCATACTACTGTACTGTACTGGATCAGCGAAGATGCGGCGCCTAGTCCTTCAGTGTAAGACCAGTCACTAATGAGGAATGGAATGATCATTCACAGGGAGAGGGGGATGGTGGTGTTGAAAAGTCAGCGTAATGTTCACTGTTTCTTAATTGCTTAACCGCAACGTACAGGTGAACTTATGAGATAATAATAATAATAATAATAATAATAATAATAATAATAATAATAATAATAATGTATAGATGAGCGTGAAGTGACGGGGGATAAAAAGTGTTGATTCACCGGGTGATGAAATGAATACGGGGGAAATACACACGGGGACTAGCTGTAAAAAACAACAACAACATAAGCGCTTATTCCATTATCCTCAGTATAAAAGAATAGAACAGAATAAATGAATACGCCACGCATCACTGATACAAAGTAGTAGAAAGAACAAAGTGTTGAACTGTCCATTGACTCAGTATAGCGGAGATGCAACGTTTCGCCTCTGTAGCTCCAAGCTACTCTCCTCAGCACACAATGCGAGAGGTCCGCTGCACCCTCACCACCACTGCACTGGTATGTTTGTTTGTGTGTCCGTCGTGTCCGACGATGACCTCCAAAAACAGCAGAGGAGGCAGCTGCTGTTTTGGAAACTGGGCAGAAATTTGATTCTAGTGGAGAGATGCCTTGCCCACAGTACATCCTCCCCCACTCTCTCGATCAAGTGGGCATAAGGACAGTCAGCGTTGGAGATGTTCTCCAAAGGCCAACTTAGCCCCCAGGGCTGCAGCACGTAAGGACTAAGACCAGACATTACAGGTTGTCGAAGGCGCTGTGGGTAAACTCAGTCCTGGCCACCAGGATCTCTGTCAGCGTGGCGTTGGATTCAAGGTCAAAGGCATCAACTGTGTCAGTAGTGATCTGAATGGCGTGGGGATTTCAAGCATGTAAAGAAAAAGAAGATATTAACGATTTTTTTTAAGATGCCAAAGTCTGGTTTAAAATGTGGATACGAAGCTTCGGTTGACTTGAAATAGTTTAATGGAGCTCCAGCCCAGGTTTAGTTCAAAATGATGAGTACAAGAAACATTATTGTTCATTGTGGACATTCAAAAAACATTTTTACCTTCTGTGCTTAACAACCCATAGGAACAGATTCTATCTGAACCATTGGGATTTTTTGGCATTGTGTTAGCAGTAATTGAAAGCTCGATAGAATGTGCTAATTGTTGTACTTTAAAAAAAAATGTTTTGCATATAAATGTTTCTATTTACTTTTGAATCTCACTTTTGATTTTCAACTTTTGGGGGATAAAATCACTTGCTACTATCAATTACGGCGCATAAGCGCGATTCGCAAGTATCTGTCCACTGATGCAATTTTCAAGCTTGTCACAACTCTCATTCTTTCACGTTTAGACTAATGTAATTCTCTTTTGGCTGGCCTACCAGCATCATCTATCCACTCTCTTCAATATATACAGAACTCTGCAGCTCGATGGTCCTAAGAAAGAAAAAATCTGAACACATCGCTCCTCTTCTGCAATCTCTTCACTGGCTGCCTGTCTCACAAAGACTGACGTATAAGATCAATACCCTCTGTTTCAAATGTCTCCACAAATCTGCACCCTCTTATCTCTGTAACTGTCTTTGCCTTTATACTCCATCCCATTCCCTTCGTTCAGCCGCAGATACTTTGTGCTTTCGAACACCCAGATTCAAACAAACCGCTGTTGGCCGTCGCTCCTTCTCTGTTTCTGGTCCATCCACCTGGAATGACCTCCCTCTTTCACTTCGCCAAAAGCCTTCACATGATACCTTCAAATCCAGCCTCAAAACACACTTATTTCCTACCTGAGACTTCCTCTGATATCTCTCCCTATTTTTCAACAGCATCCTTCATCTCCTTCATCACCTAAGTGTGTTCGCGAGCATGTGTGTGTGTGTGTGTGTGTGTGTGTGTGTGTGTGTGTGTGTGTGTGTGTGTGTGTGTGTGTGTGTGTGTGTGTGTGTGTGTGTGTGTGTGTGTGTACGTGTGTGTGTATGTGTGCACGAGCGCGCGCGCATAAATTTGAAATCTGTTATTTGTGATATTTGAGGAAAGTTGCATGCGTGCAGATAATTTGAGTGCAAGCGCTTCGATTTGTTTGCTCTGCAAGATTCAGCGCTACTAAATTCCATACATTAGTATTATTATTATTATTCACATTCTTCTTCTTCTTCTTTCCATCATTCTATTTCTCCTTCTCTTCTTCGTTCTGTTGTCTTCTTTGTTATAATCTTTTCATTCTTTGCATTCTTCATTGCATTCTTCTTTGCATTCTTCTCTGCTGTCTTTTTTGCAATCTTCTTTGCCATCTTCTTTGCATCCTTTGCATTCTTCTTTGCATTCTTCTTTGCATCCTTTGCAATCTTCTTTGCCATCTTCTTTGCATTCTTCTTTGCATCATTTACAATCTTCTTTGCATTCTTCTTTGCATCCTCTGCATTCTTCTTTGCATCCTTTGCATCTTTTGCATTCTTCTTTGCATCTTTTGCATTCTTCTTTGCTCTCTCTCTCGCTCTCTCTCGCTCGCTTTCTCGCTCGCTCACTCATTCTCTCTCTCACCGTCTCTCCCTACCCCCTCTCCCTCTCTCTCTCCCCCTCTTTCTCCCGTTCCCTCTCTTTCTCCCTCTCTGTGGATCTTGGAGTGAATGACAAGAAGTTTCCTCACCACTGTCAAAAATTGCTGGCACAAAGAGACTGATGAAACTAAATTTTGATTGCACATACAATAAGAACTCTCTCGTTTCACGAATAGCTTACTATTAGAGAGAGAGAGGGGGGAGGGAGGAGAAGGAGAGAGAGAGAAGGGAGAGAGAGAGGGGAAGAGGAGAGATGGAGAGAGTGAGGGGGATAGAGAGAGGAGAGAGAGAGGGGGGGAGGGAGGAGAGAGGGGGATAGGAGAGAGGGGAGAGAGGGAGGGAGGAGAGGAGAAAGAGAGGGAGAGAGAGAGGGAGAGAGAGGGAAGAGAGAGAGGAGAGGGAGGGAGAGAGAGAAGAGAGGGAGAGAGAGAGAAGGAGGGAGGGAGAGAGAAGGAGGAGAGGGAGAGAGAGAGAGAGGGGGAGAAAGAGAGGGGGAGAAAGAGAGGGGGAGAGAGAGGGAGAGAGAGTAGGTGTAGACAAAAAGCCCTTGTGGTCAAGAAACAAAAACACATATACGCAAACAGGAAAATGAAATAAAAAAATTATGGGTGGCGCTGTCCTTGTGGCGACGTGCTCTCTCCCGTCCCTTCCCAAGAAAGGAGAGGGACAGCAGCCCCGAATTTGACTCCGAGAAATCTGCCCGTGACAGAAAATGCTGTCCAGTTTAATTAAATTCAATTCAGTGATCAATAATGGTGTTGTTTGGTATTTGACGCGTTATTTGATATGAAATCCTGGTCATGTTGTTGGTGGGTTGTTGGGTTTTTTTTTTATAGCAAAACAGAGACAGAGATAGCTCAAAGTGGTTAGAGCACTCGCTTTCCCCCAGCCAATGTAAAGCAGCATCGAGCGTGGTTACCAAGTGGATGGGTGACCGTTTGCGCGCCTTGGCTTCAGTACAGTTCCCCCAGTTCACCCAGCTGTCAATGGGTACCTGCCCTCTTTAGGGTCAGGGAAGGTAAAGCA
>CM054155.1:39413516-39423516 GCA_028751875.1 Rapana venosa | reverse complement strand
GATAGATAGATAGATAGATAGATAGATAGATAGATAGATAGATAGATAGATAGATAGATAGACACACGAAGGAAGTTAAGGCACTGGCAGGTTTGCACTTGACGCTCACCCCGGAGATCGTAAAAGTCCCTACCAGACCCCTCCGAGTTTTGAACCCACGACTTCATGGACCCATGATATTGAAGTCGAACAGTCTTAACCACTCGGCTATAGCATCCATCAGCACGAAGGTTGCTCCAAACAACGACGGACGCTGTAGCCGAGTGGTTAAGACCGTTTGACACCAATCCCATGGGTCCATGAAGTCGTGGGTTCGAATCTCGGCGGTGTCTGCTGAAATGAAGGTTTTACTATCTCCGAGGTTTTTTTTAATATTTATTATTTTTTTCTTTTATATCGAGGATAATGCAATAAGCACTTATGTGCTTTTTTTTTACATCCAGTCCCCGTGTGTATGCGGTTTTGTAAATTCTGTCATCTGTTCCCCAACGGCACACAATGGCCTACTCTTACGAATAGCTGAACACAGGATTTAACGTGTGCGCAAGATGTTCTGCGTGCTTTCAAGCGCAGACCTGCCAGAGCCTTGATTCCTTTCGTGAAGATACACACACATGCAGAAGATCAAATCTGCCTTGTTAAAGATCCTGTCATTCACGTCAGCGTTTCAGTGGGTGGTGACTTACAGAAACACGAACATACCCAGCATCAGAAGAAGAAGAAGAAGAAGAAGAAGAAGAAAAAGAAGAAATGGAACTTATATAGCGCTATATCTTGAAAAGACAAATCAAAGCGCATGCATTCAACCTAATCTTACACAGTCATGCAACCAACGATAAATAATCAATAGTTTAAACAAACAGATCTGATATTACAAACATGGTACGCTGCAGACCAAATCTATTAAATAAAATTGCAATAGTCAAATGTTTTTTCAAAAGCACGAACACACACACACACACACACACACACAACGCACACACACACAACACACCACACACACACGACACACACACTCACACAGGTCATATACTTTAGCAGGGTGATAGGACATGGGTTAGTGAAGGGTGGGATAGTTCTGATATGAAACAGGAGGGGGGGAATCTTAGGTTTGAAATAAATATGTCTTGAGGCTGGATTTAAAAGTGTCATAACTAGGTTTCTGGCGAAGAGAGAGAGAGGGAGCTCATTCCAGGTCGATGGACCCGAAATAGGGAAAGAGCGGCGGCCAACGGTGGATTGGTTGAATCTCAAAGCCGGAATGCGGCTACCTTTATAGTGGGGAAAAGAAGAAACAACCGGTCGCATACACAAAATCTCACCATTGGTGTCCCAACTTCAGAGCTGTAGACAAGGAACGAAAAACATTGAAATAAAATTCCAGAATAGCAGCAGTATGCCATGATTTTTTTTTAAAAGCCAAGACATTCAGGGGTAGTGTTCTGAGCTGTTTTCCTAGTGTGTCCGAGTATCGATTTTTCAGCCTTTAAAAATCCCTGCAAGTGCGAAAGGTCTGCAGCGAAAACTCAATATAAACTGTACTATGATTGTGTAGACACACTTGGGAACTGGGAAACTTTTTTTTAACTGTTATTGGTTGTGATTCTGCTTTCCTGTAAAATTCTTCTTTTGAACGCTCAGACAGCAATTATTGCTGTCTGTCATGTTATGAGCGAAAATGCGTTGCACGCGCTGCCGTTAAGCGCCTGGACAATTCAGGAAGGTCCAGCGCATCCGATTTTAGGTATGGGAGAGAACGGTTTTATTTGATGTCTTTTTCGAGAGAAAAAGATTGGGGGGGGGGGGGGGTACGAGAATGGCCCAAGAAGGCAGAAAATAGACTTCGAAGAAGGAGGTGACGGGAAGAAAAGGAGTAAAGGTAGAAACATAGAGAGGGATAGAAAAGAGGGAATGATTTTTTTTCAGAAGGTGGGGATGGTATTTATCCTGTCAAATTCATCTCGTGCATTATTTCCTAATACTGAATGGTTGACTGGCTGGCTGACTGACTGACTGACTGACTGATTAACTGACTGATTAACTGACTGACTGGCTGGGTAGCTGATTGACTGACTGACTGAGTGACTGACTGGCTGACCGGCTGGCTGATTGACTGACTGATGACTGACTGGCTGTTTAACTGACTGGCTGACTGACTGGCTGACTGACTGGCTGGCTGACTAACTGACAAACCGACTGACTCTTTGGCTGACTGACTTTTTAAAAAAATTTCTTCTATATCGAGGATAATGGAATAAACACTCATATGCTTTTTTTGCATCCAGTCATCTTGTGCATGCGGTTTTTGTAAATTTTGTCATCTTTTCCCACCGGCACACAATGGCCTACTCTTTCGAAAAGCCGAACAAGATTTAACGTGTGCGCAAGATGTTCTGCGTGCGTTCGCACACGGGGCCTCGGGTTTATAGTCTCATCCGGAGGACTTTTTGGGGAGAGTGGAGTCTGCACTGATGTTAACTCCAGGTGGGAAAAAAATCCCCTTGAACGGGATTCGAACCCGGGTCGTCAGATTACGAGCTGACTGAAAAAACGTATAACTTATAGAGCGTCTAAAAAGAAAATCTCCGGACCCAAAGAAATAATTATTTGGAAGCCACAGGAAAGAAAACAACTGAAGTCAGAGAGAGGCGGGAAGATTCGTTTTGTTTAGTTTGTAGTTGTTGTTGTTGTTGTTGTTGTTGTTGCTGTTGCTGTTGCTGTTGTTGTTGTTGCTGTTGTTATTGTTTTCGCTCTTCAGCTAGACTCCGAGATTCACCAATGGAGAATTGTTTCTGTATGTGACGGATTTTGCAGAGGCTACCTCTATGATGGAAGGGCACAACAAACAACAACAACTACAACAACAAATAACGATCGCATTCGCCAAATCTCTATTGGTGAACCTTGGAGCTCTAGCCGAGGAACGAAAAAAATAGAATAGAGAGGACAAGATAAAGATCCACACCAAGTTTTTGTGGGTTTTTTTTTTTTTTGCAGAGTTAGAAAGAGAAAAGTTTTGAAGAGCAGACCCAAGCAAAACTTACAGTGGTTGATTTTCAGAGGGAAGGTTATTCTAAACAGTAGCAGCTGGTGATCACGTGAATGGGAGGGGGGAGGAGGGAGATGAGTGGTGGGGGGGGGGGGGGGGGGAGTAAGCAAGACGCAGTGGTATTGTACTGCTTTCTCTCCCCTCACATTTCGTCACAGAAAATTGATTTTTTTTCTTTCTTTTTTAGCCTTTAAACTCCCTCTAAGTGCAGAAGTTTGTGACCGTCCCTCTCGAAATGAGTCGCAGAGCGCTTGTCGACCCACTTTTCCAGTATGAGTCATTTTAGGTAGGTGGAGGTCAGGTTGATGGTTGTAAGAATACAAGCTTATATATATATATAGATATATATATATATATATAGAGAGAGATAGATAGATAGATAGATAGATAGATAGATAGATAGATAGATAGATAGATAGATAGATAGATAGATAGATAGATAGATAGATAATAGATAGATAGATCTTGTACTGAAGTATCGAGACATCATTTTGTTTCCTTTTGTATCAAAAATCCGTTTAGAAACACCCAACCCCGTTATCCTGACTACCTATTGCAATGCAAAATTTGTCGATTTCTCACTCTGTCATTTCCTGGTGTCTAGAATTTCAACTTTTAATAACTTTTCATAGAATTGTCTGATTTTCAATCTGTATTTTGTATTGAATAGCTTTTGATTTCTTTTTTTACAGCAAAGTAATATCATGTTTCCCCAGAGGGAATGCCAGAAGCCTGTCAGTATAAATACCATCCCCACCTTCTGGAAATTTTTGTGCTAGAAATTTCCTCTTTTCTTTCACTCTCTTTGTTTCTGCCTTGTTGTTCCTTTTCTTCCTGTCACCACCTCCTTCTTGTCTGTTTTCTGCCTTTTTGGGTCCATTCTCCTGCCTTTTTTTCCAGAAAGACTTAAAAGATGACAATTCTCTCTGTTATGCCGAAGTCGGATGCGCTGGGCCTGACTTGTCAGGCGCTTAACGGCAGCGGGACGCATTTTCGCTCATATAATAGACAACAATAGTTGCTGTCTGAGCGTTCGACGAAGAAGAAGAATATCATGTTTGTAACTAAAAGTTGACATTCGATGCATGCAGTGCGACTCATTTTGTAGGGGAGGGTCACATTCATGTCCTGAAGCAAAGGAAAGAGGACTGTAATAGCGTGACAGGACCAAAGGAATAAGTCACTAGGGAGCCTATACCATACACTTCTCTGTTACATTTCATTTTGCAGCATTTTTTTTTCGTCCTACATAAACTTGTGTGAGGTTTTAGCAATCAATGAACGAATGAAGGAAGGAAGGAAGGAAGGAAGTGAAGGAAGGAAGGAGGAAGGAAGGAAGGAAGGAAAGCAGGAAGCAATGAATGAAGAAAGGAAAGAAATAAGGAAGGAATGAAGGCAGATAGGAATGAAGAAAGGAAAGAAATAAGGAATGATGGAAGAAATGAAGGAAAGAATGATGTAAGAAAGGAATGAAGGAAGTAAGAAATGACGGAAGGAAAGAATTAAGGAAGAAATAAAGGAAAGAAGGCAGGAATGAAAGAACGAAGGAACGAAGGAACGAACGAAGGAGAGAAAGAAAGGAAGGAAGGAAGAAAAAAAGACAGGGAAAGAAGGAAGGAAGCTCTCCACGATCAGTTTAGAAACTTTTTTAACAACTTCTAACTACATTAAAGCCATGTTTCTCAAATCAGAAAAGCCAGGATCACATTCCAGTGACGGCTTACATCTGTCACACAACACACACATGAAAACGAAAACAACACAGACACACACATCACAACAACACATACAACACAAAAGAGGCATGTTTGTGATTTGAGGGAGGATTGGTTTTTTTGTGGTGTTGATGGGTGGTTTGTTTGTTTGTTTGTGGGTTTTTTTCAGAATTCTTGTTTATTTTTTTCATAATTTATTGGATTGATTAGTTATGTGATACCCTCCCCTAACACACAGACAACACACAACAAGCGTGCGCGCCGCACGCACACACACGCACGCACGCACCACACACACGCACACACACATACACACACTTTCCTGTCTGATATCACTATTTAGTGGAAGGACGTTAAACTGAAGAACTACTACTACACACACACACAGCTGGCACTGCCTGAAGGCGCCTAGTTAGTTCCTGAGGAAGACCAGAGAGGACACAGCACAGCACAGCACAACACAGCCCAGCACAGCACAGCACAGCACAGCACAGCACGGCACAGCACAGTACAGCACAGCCCAGCGCAGCGCAGCACAGCACAGCAGCGACAATCCCTACACTACAGCAGTGACGGCCACTGACAGTTAGTTGCCAGAGCTCAGTGTGCTCAGTCAGTCCCAGTCAGTCAGTGACGAACTCAGCTGGTGACCTGAAGGAGAAGGCGCTTCATCAGGGAGGCAGCCAGGCAGGCAGGCAGGCAGGGAGCTGATGATGATGATGATGATGATGATGATGATGATGATGATGATGATGATGATGATGATGATGATGGTGATGATGCTGCTGCTGCTGCTGCTGCTGCTGCTGCTGCTGCTGCTGCTGCTGCTGCTGCTGCTGCTGCTGCTGCTGATGATGATGATGCGATGATTGTGATGATGATGATGATGATGATGATGATGTGATGTGATGGAGGAGGAGGAGGAGGAGGAGGAGGAGGAGAGGAGGAGGAGGAGGAGGGGGAGTGAGATGATGAAGAAGAAGAAGAAGAAGAAGAAGAAGAAGAAAGAAGAAGAAGAAGAACAAGAAGAAGAAAAGAAAAGCTGTTGGCAAAATAGCAAGGGGGGTGGACAGAATGGTAGTCCACGTTTTGTTAGAGATGGGGTTCTTGTTCTTCTTGTTTACGTTTTCGTTTTTTTTGTTCTTTGTATTCTGCTTCTATTTTTTCTTTAATAGTTTCATTGTCTTTGCATAATTGTTCTTCTTTTTTGCAATTCTTCGTCTTCTTCACAATTCTTCTTCTTCACAATTCTTCATAGTTCTTCTTTTTCTTCTTCACAATTCTTCTTCTTCTTCTTCTTCTTCTTCTTCTTCTTCTTCTTCTTCTGCACAATTCTCTTCTTCTTCAAAATTTTTCTTCACAATTCTTCTTCTTCACTATTCTTCTTCACAATTCTTCACAGTTCTTCTTCATCTTCTTCTTCACAATTCTTCTTCTTCTCTTCTTCTTCTTCTTCTTCTTCTTCACAATTCTCTTCTTCTTCAAAATTCTTCTTCACAATTCTTCACAATTCTTCTTCTTCACTATTCTTCTTCACAATTCTTCTTCTTCACAATTCTTCTTCTTTACAATTCTTCTTCACAATTCTTCTTTTTTTTAGGTTCTTCATCTTTGCATTCTTCTTCTTATTATTATTATTATTTGAATTCTTCATCTCTGAATTCTTCTTCTTTGAATTCTCCTCCTCCTCCTTCTTCTTCCTCTTCTTTTAATTCTTCTTCGCGATTCTCTTCTTCATTTTCTTCTTCTTCTTCTTCTTCTTCTTCTTCCCCTTCTTCTTCTTCTTTGCGTTAACTTTCTTCTTCTTTACATTCTTCGCTTAAGGCTTTCAACTGTGGGGTTTTCCACCTAATCTGAGTGTATAATTCTATTCATCTTAAGGTCACAGAGGAGCGAGGTGTCAGAGACCTCAACTTCTCAAGGGGCCAGCATATTGAGGGCGGCGCACATCTCCTCTCCCTCGCTGCTTTACCTTCCCTGACCCTAAAGAGGACAGGTAGTACCCATTTACAGCTGGGTAAACTGGGGGGGGGGGGGGGGGGGGGACTGTACTGAAACCAAGGCGCGTTAACAGTCACCCATCCAAAGTGGTAACCACACTCGACGCTGCTTAACCTTGGCTGGGGGAAAGCGAGAGTGCTCCGACCACTGAGCTATCCCGTCCCCCAAGACTGGAGCCAAAAATTGGTTCCACCGAGATAGTGGACAATCTCCGGAGAGCGTATTAACCTTTGGAGGCGGCGATTAAGCTTCTGGTCATCTCAGCAACGGGGTGGCTAATGGTCAGCTTTATCAGGTGACCCACTCCCGTCTAATCAGCTGGCTTGCCTAGTAACAGGTGTGCTCTGGTGGTCGATGGTTCGTGTCTTCCTTATCCTAGAAAAAAAAAGGCGGGAAGGGGCGGTGTTAGGATGGGATGATTGAGGCGGTGAGTGAGACGAGAGGAGGGGTGGGTGGATGGGAGTGGGGAACGATAGTTAGAGATTTCTGTGAAGGACTGATGAGCAGGAAATTGGGGGTCAGTTCTTGTGTTATATGTAGCCTGTGCAGTACCTGTAGGCATTCTTAGCCAGTCCAAATGTCCGTGTGACGTGGGCGTACCACGTTAGTTTACGTTCTTTCACTGACGTCAGGAGGAGCTCTTCACCTGGTCCAATGACGTTTCCAATTCTGGTTTTCACTGAATCGTTTGTGATGTGAACTTTGAAGTTTTATTTTATTTTATTCTTTTATATCGAGGATAACGGTATAAACACGTATGTGCTTTTTTTACATCCAGTCCCCGTATGTATGCGGTTTTGTAAAAAAAAAATTATCTGTTCCCACCGGCACACAATGGCCAACTCTTACGAAAAGCTGAACAGGGTTTAACGTGTGCACAAGATGGTCTGTGTGCGTTCGCACACGGGACCTCGGTTTATAGTCTCATCCGAAGGATTTTGGGGGGAGAGTGGAGCCTGCACTGATGTTAACTCCAGAGGAAAATATCCCCTTGAACGGGAATCGAACCCGGTTCGTCAGATTGCGACGAGCAAGATAGCAAGAAGTTTGCGAAAGCATCTCATCTCCATTTTCAGGAAAAGAGTTAGACCTGTGTTATTGAATGGTAAAAAGAGTGGGGATTTTTTACACAGTCCCAGATCGACCTCAAGTGCAGACCTGCCAGTGCCTTAATTCCCTGTGCGTAGGCCATATGCCCCTGCAGGAGATCAACCTCAAATTCAAATTCAAACTCAAATACTTTCTCACCCTCAAAACAGAGAAATTCACGTAAATGATTATGTAACGTTAAAGATATAATCGTTCATGTCAGCGTTACGGAAACGTGAACATACCCAGCATGCAACCTGTACAGCAAATGAGCTGCTCTGAAGTTGGAATATGTCGGTTGAGGCCAGCGGGCAAGATCTCAGGAAGGAAGGTGACAGGATGGTTAAGATGTTCGCCTGCCAACAAGTAAACCGTGAGGTTCTGGATTCGATTCCCAGCCTCGCCCTTTCTTCCCAGTTTGACAAAAAAAAATCGAACTGAATGTCAAAGTCCTTCGGATGAGACTATAAACCGAGGCCCCGTGTGCGAACGCATGCAGAACATCTTGCGCACACGTTAAATCCTGTTCCGCTTTTCGAAAGAGTAGGCCATTGTGTGCCGGTGAGAACAGATGACAAAATTTACAAAACCGCATACACATGGGGACTGGATGTAAAAAAGCACATGAGTGCTTATTCCATTGTCCTCCATATTTTAAAACAAAAAAACGTCATCCGAGCGCTTTGATTTGTTGCTTTACAAGATTCAGCGCTATATAAATTCCATACATTATTATTATTATTATTATTATTATTATTATTATTATTATCATTATCATTATCATCATCATCATTATTACTATTATTATTATTAACGTTAAAAAAAATCTACAATCGTTCATGTCAGCGTTACGGAAGCGTGAACATACCCAGCATGCAAACCTGTACAACAAATGAACTGCAAAAGAAAAGGACAAGCACGGCCGGGTGAAAACCAGGCACTCACTACTGTTGCTGCCTTCACCGGGTAAAGGAACAGAGAGGGGAGAAGAAAGGAGCAAAAGCATTGCTCTCCTCCTGCAGAAACAAGAGCTATCCCGGGGTCCAACCCCCCTCCCTCCCCTCCCTCCCCCACGCCGCCCGTAGGGATGCCGGGGGGAGGCCTGTCAGTATAAACAGCATCCTCACCTTCTGTGCTAGGAATTCCCTCTTTTCTATCCCTCTCTCTGGTGGATCGGTGGTCTAGAGGTAACGCGCCTGCCTAGAAAGCAGAAAAATCCGGGTCGGAAGTGTGCGGTGGTTCGATCCCCCGTTTGAGCCAAAACCCCCCCCCCCCCCCCCCCCCACTATCCCTTAGATCATGAGTTGGTGGTCTGGGTGCTAGTCTTTCTGATGAGACCATAAATCCAGGTTGCGTGTATTATATAAAATTATGTAGCGCAATTAAAAGAACCCACGGCAACAAGAGGGTTGTTCCTGGCAAAATTCTGTAGAAAAAAAGCCACTCTGATAGGGAAACAAATACAGTTGCAGACAGGGGGAAAAAATAATAATGGGTGGCGCTGCTCTTGTGGCGACGCGCTCTCCCCGGGGAGGGCAGCGAAGAAGAAGAAGAAGAAGAAGAAGAAGAAGAAGAAGAAAAGAAGAAGAAGGAAGAAGAAGAAGAGAACAACAACAACAACAACAACAAGAACAACAACAACAACAAGAACAACAAGAACAAGAATGCAAATAAGATGAAGAAGAATGCAAAGAAAAAGAACAAGAAGAACAAGAACAAGAATGCAAAGAAGAAGAAGAATGCAAAGAAGATGAAGAAGAATGCAAATAAGAATGCA
Organism: Rapana venosa; assembly: GCA_028751875.1. Taxonomy (NCBI): domain Eukaryota; kingdom Metazoa; phylum Mollusca; class Gastropoda; order Neogastropoda; family Muricidae; genus Rapana; species Rapana venosa. The sequence continues at coordinate 39,413,885 of CM054155.1, read as the reverse complement.
AAGAAGAATAAGAATGCAAAGAAGAATGCAAAGAAGAATGCAAAGAAGAACAAGAACAAGGACAAGAACAAGAAGAACAAGAACACAAAAAAGAAGAAGAAGAAGAAGAAGAAGAGAAGAAGAAGAAGAAGAAGAAAAGAGAAGAAGGAGAAGGAAAAGAAGAATGCAAAGAAGAATGCAAAGAAGAAGAAGAACAACAACAACAACAAGAACAAGAAGAACAAGAAGAAGAAGAACAACAACAACAACAAGAATCCTAGGAGCGAGGGAGGAAGGAGGTGGGAGTGGGGGTAGTGTTGCACTTGATAACACCCAAAAGCTGATTAGAAGAACATGCACTAATCGGCTTTGGCCTTAACTAAAATGGGA
>CM054155.1:39401016-39408516 GCA_028751875.1 Rapana venosa | reverse complement strand
TGTAGTATCTTCTATAGAGTGCGAGTGGGAAAAAAAATGTTGGTGATTTTCACAGATTTTTTTAAAGCATGAAAAAATTGACTGTGCACTTGTTTTATAATAATAATAATAATAATAATGTATGGAATTTATATAGCGCTGAATCTTGTAAAGCAACAAATCAAAGCGCTCAGATTTATTTTTTTTAATGCGTGCGTATGCGTTTTTTTAAATTTTGCCATCTGTTCCCACCGGCACACAATGGCCTACTCTTTCGAAAAGCGGAACAGGATTTAACGTGTGCGCAAGATGTTCTGCATGCGTTCGCACACGGGGCCTCGGTTTATAGTCTCATCCGAAGGACTTTGACACTTGTTTTGGGGATTGAGGACATAGAGCAATACCAGGTAGTCACGAGAAAGTTGGAAATAACCATCAAATGAGGATTGCCTGTATTCCTACAGCGTTGACCCCGCGCATGCATACTGTGCTAAGGAAGCTAACAGAACACAAAGGACTGAGGGGGTACAGTGTTTGCTGAAAAATTCAAAAATTTCAAACCTAGCAAATTTGTTAAAAAATCACATGAGTTTTGAGTCAGAGGCTAGTCTTTCACATAAAAGTGGGTTTTTTATTTCTGTGGATGCCTTAGTACGTGCGGTATGAATGTAAGAGTCACATAGAAAAACAGAAGGAAAAGAGTGATTTTTTTTAAACCCGTGTGCGACCTAAGGGATTCGAACCCGCGACCTTCCCTCTCGAGGCGCTAACCACTGCGCCATGACGGCTTGTTTCTCGCTAGGTGTCGGATCTGAGGTAGTCTTCCTTGATTCCGGATTCTCTTGTCCCTGTTTGAACCGTGTTATCTTGAAATCGCAGCGGGTGGGATTATCAGTTGAAGTAATGTGTTGGACAGCGTGTAAAGGTTAACGATGGAGTGACCATTTTCAGGGAGATTTTTTTCCCCTATTTGGGATCTTCGAGTTTTGCTACAAGAAGAGAAACGTTTCTGGAGCGAGCGCACGCGCGCGGGCGCACACGCACATGCTCTCATGCATATATATATATATATATATATATATATATATATATATATATATATATATATATATATATATATATATATATATATATATATACATATATATATATACACGCACGCACGCACATACACACGCACATACACACACATGCTGATATACATGTACAGAAATACACACATACATACATGCATACATACAAACATACATACATACATACATGCATACATACTTACACCCATAAATACATACATACATGCATCCTTACATACTTACAGACAGACATGCATACATACATATATACATACATACATACATTTTTGTTTTGTTTTAATTCCACATATGCATATGTTATTGGTTTTTTTGTTTGATTTGTATAGTTTACCATAGATTAGGTTTTTTATTCTATGTCTGCATATACATTATCTTTTTTCTCGCTTTTTTTTCTTTCTTTAGATAGATGACTTGATGAAAAAAAGCAAATGCACTGCTTATTCATTGTACCATCTGAAAATAAAAGTTTGACTTTGACATACATATATACATACATACATACATACACACACATACAAACATACATACATTCGAAACATACATACATACATACACACACACACACAACAACACAACACACACAACACACACACACACACACACATACATGCAGGAGTGTGAAGCTTTAAACCAAATACAATGTTACTTTTTTCCAGGGACTTAAGCATAGGCTCAGACCGACTTTTTCCTCCCAAATACTCTTTGATATTTTGTTATTTTAAACCCCCACCCCCACCCCACCCCCGAAAAAAAGTGTGTGTGTTGGGGTGGAAGATGGGGCGGGGAGGTTGTGTAGGTGGTGTGTGTTGTGCTGTGCTGTGTTGTGTTGGTGGGTGGGTGGGTGGGTGTATGTTTTTTAAATTTATTTATTATTTATTTATTTATTTATTCTTTTATATCGAGGATAATGGAATAAGCACTCGTGTGCTTTTTTTTTACATCCAGTCCCCGTGTGTATGTGGTTTTGTAAATTCTGTCATCTGTTTCCACCGGCACACAATGGCCTACTCTTCCGAAAAGCGGAACAGGGTTTTACATGTGCGCAAGATGTTCTGCATGCGTTCGAACACGGAGCCTCGGTTTATAGTCTCATCCGAAGGATGTGGGTGTATGTGTGTGTGTTTGTGTGTGTTTGCGTGTGTTTGCGTGTGTGTGTGTGTGTGTGTGTGTGTGTGGGTGGGGTGGGTGGGTGGGTGTATGTGGATGTATGTGTATGTTTGTGTGTGGGTGGGTGTGGGTGGGGGGGGGGGGGGCGTGTGTATGTTGTGTGTGTGTGTGTGTGTGTGTTTTTGTTAAGTAAGTAATTAAGTAAGTCTTCAATTTTAACGTCTTTCCACTTTAAGTGATATCAGACGACCCTAAAGTAGGAGAGGGGGGAGAGAGAGATCGATCTACTCTGTGTGTATGTGTGTGTGTGCATGTGCGTGTGCGTGTGTGTGGGTGCCCCTGCCTGCATACGCGCTCGTGTGTGTAATAACTAGTAATAACAAAGGAAATAATGTTCTTAACATGAACAGATCAAGAACATAAATAATAATAATTTTAAAAAAATTTAATTTCAAAAATAACCACAAGAACTACAATAAATGCCCTATAGGACTTAACAATAAACCCTTAGCAATGTCAATTGTTGACGTAACATTGTTCAAAATTCTTCAATGGAATTCTCAGAAAAGGCAGGAAGATGAGGTTTTAACTTATCACATTCAATTATGATGTGGGTATTTGAAATATATTCACCACATAAGCATTTAACATCCTTGCTGAATTTTGTCATGAATGCATTTAATCTTATCCTGAAAAATAATGCCTTGAGCTGTCTTTCTCTTACAGCATTTGTATGAATCTCTAAGTGATCAATGTATTCAACTACACTATTCCCACTCAGAGTTGAATGTGAAAGCGGATTGTTTTGCTGATGCTTTTCTATAAATTTGCTTAAGGATGCTTCTTCTAATAACCGATAACCCTCTGCAATGGATAGCGGAACATGCAGTACTATAGACCCCTTTTCATTACGTGCACTTTTCTTCGCAACCCGATCAGCCCACTCATTAGAAAATAATCCTATATGTAAAGGAATCCAGCAAAAGAAAACATGAACTCCTCTTATAAGCAGAAGATTTATAAAGTATTTGACGTCTAGTATAAGTTTAGTAGATTGCTTATAAGTTATAGACTTTAAGGCATATAATACTGATTTTGAATCCACACAAAGTAATATATGAAAGAAAGAGTATGGATGATCTAAAATGAAATTCAAAGCCATGGGAATAGTGATCAGTTCAGCTGTAAAAACAGATAGACTTTTACAACATGATATGACTTTTATACTTTTCGTGCCGCTATGACGAATGCTGAACCTGCTTGATGGTTGTCTAAAAGTGAGCCATCTGTATGAATTTTAAGACACTGACAGTAATTATGTCGTATATGTGAATGAACATTAACTGCCATTATATTTTGATTCTCATTCTTTTTCATGTTGATATAATCAACATCAAAGTGAGCTTGCTTCATTTCCCAAACAGGACAGACTGGAATTGCTCTTTGTGGGTCTACATCATATTTGAAAATGTCAGAAAGCTCATAAAGATCTGATGTGTAGGTACTTATTGTCATCAAAGAGCTTACGTTTTGGGCTCTTTTGGGAAAATCTATTTCAGACCTCATTTCTATTTCTTCCGAAGCAAAGTTTTCAGATGTTGAGCATTTCAGAATATATTTGGCACATACAAGTTGTCGGTATACATCAAGTGGTAACATTCCAATTCCTTTATATGTATCAAGTGCGGAGTTGTGGTGTGTGTGTTGGTGTGTGTGTGTGTGTGTGTGTGTGTGGTGTGTGTGTGTGTGTGTGTGTGTGTGTGTGTGTGTGTGTGTGTGTTGTGTTGTGTTGTGTGTCTGTGTGTAGTGTGTGTGTTGGTGTGTGTGAGTGGTTGTGTGGTCTGTGTGTGTGTGTCTTGTGTAGTGTGTGGTTGGTGTGTGTGGGTGTTTTGTGTTTTGTGTGTGTTCTGTTGTTCTGTTTCTCTCTCTCTCTCTCTCTCTCTCCTCTCTCTCTCGTTTCTCTTTGCCTTTCTGACTATCTGTATGTCTCTGTTTCTGCCTGTCTGTCTCTCTGTCTCTCTGTGTTTCTCTCTTTCTGTCTCTCTCTCTGTCAGTCTGTCTTCTGTCAGTCTGTGTCTGTATGTTTGTCTGTCTTTCTGTCTTAGTCTTCTGTCTCTCTGTCTTTCTGTCTTTCTGTCTCTGTCTCTGTCTCTGTCTCTCTCTCTCTCTCTCTCTCTCTCTCTCTCTCTCTCTCTCTCTCTCTCTCTCTCTCTCTATCTCTGTGTTTTTCTATCTATGTATGTTTTTATATGACTCAATCTTCATACATATCTGTCTGTTCAAGTGTGGTTCGGATAATTCAGCCATTTGTCTATGTATCTATTTACCTGTCTACCTATGTATGTATGTATCTATCATTGTGTGCCGGTGGGAACAGATGACAAAAATTTATAAAACTGCATACACACGGGGACTGGATGAAAAAAGCACACGATTGCTTATTCCATTATCCTCGAACTAAAAGAATAAAAATTTTAAAATAAAAATCTATCTATCTACCTGTCTACCTATCTATCTATGTATCGATCTATCTAGGATTCTATCAATCTATTTATCGACATATCTATCCATGTATCGATTAGTGTAGCATTCAATCTATCTAGATATCTCTCTATTTATGATTCTATCTATCTACATATCTATTATCTATATGCCTGTCTAACTCTCTCTCTTTCTACCTGCAGGTCTATCTGTCTGTCTGTCTGTCTGTCTTTCTGGCTGGCTGTCTGCCTAAGCGCCTATCTACCTATCTATCTCTCAAACTCTCTCTGACGGGATAGCCTAGTGGTTAGAACATTGCGTTCGTAATATAACGACCCGGGTTTGATTACCGTTCAAGGGGATATTTCCCTGGAGTTAACATCAGTGCAGACTCCACTCTCCCCAAAAGTCCTTCGGATGAGACTATAAACCGAGGCCCCGTGTGCAAACGCACGCAGAACATCTTGCGCACACGTTAAATCCTGTTCTGCGTTTCGTAAGAGTAGGCCGTTGTGTGCCGGTGGGAACAGATGACAGAATTTACAAAGCCGCATACACACGGGGACTGGATGTAAGAAAAAAAGCACACAAGTGCTTATTCCATTATCCTCGATATAAAAGAATAAAATAAAATAAAAATAATAAAATATCTTTTCACTCATGCTAGTGATGGCTTCAACAACAACGACAAAAAAAAAACACCAAAGTTTTAAACTTTCCTTTCAAAGAGAAACTCTTTAACGCTAGACACATCGACTGCAGACGATTGAGGCAGAGCATTCCACGGTTATTGGGGCGAGCTAATGACAATGGAAAAATCGTTCCTTTGACGCAATACTTTTCCTGTCTTCAAAGCCAAAGTGTATAATCTCTGGGGGGATCGGTGGGATTTATTCCACCTTTGCTATTGCTGTGCTGAAACCGGAAAAAAAGCATGAGAGAGAGATATTGGCAAAGGAAAGAAAATGGAATGCGTTTACTATATAGAAAATTGTCGCATAGAGCTCTGTCGTACATAGACAGATAGCGCAGACAGACAGGACAGAGGAAGAGAGAAAGAGAGAGAGAGAGAGAGAGAGAGAGAGAGAGAGAGAGAGAGAGAGAGAGAGAGAGAGAGAGAGAGATACAGACAGGCAGAGACAGACAGACAGACGAAAAGGCAAACAGAGACACGGACAGACAGAGACAGACAGACAGAGGCAGGATTTTTTTATTGTAATGTTTTGTATTGTGCTGTACTTATTGTATTGTATTTATTGTATCGTATGCATTGTCTTGTGTTGTATTTATTGTGTTGTATTTTGTTGTATTTTGTTTATTGTATCGTATTATGTTGTGTTGCATTTTATCGTATTGTGTTAATTGTATTGTATTTACTGTATTGTATACAATAAATTGTGTTGTGTCTATTGTGTTGCATTATAGTATGTTGTATTATATTTATTGTATTGTATTGTATTGTGCTGTATTGTACGCTTCTGTCTGTCACGAAATATTTCTGTGCATGAAACTGAGGACAGTTATCTCTCATGGGAAGATTGAGTCGCCACAAGAACAGCGCCACCCATTTTTGAATTCTGTGGATTGCAACTGGCATAAAAATGACCATGGGAAGTGTAGCGAAATTCAGTTTGAAAATAGAGTGTTCACCTTTGAACACAGAACGAGCAGATAATTAACGTCAAAGAATTTTTTTATTATGTAATAAAAAAAATTATTTTAAAATAAAAATTAAGAACAACAAAAATTAATCAATTTTTTTTATAAAATAAAAAATATGATGATGATGATGATGATGATGATGATGATGATGATGATGACGACGACGACGACGACGACAACAACAACATCAAGAAGAAGAAGAAGAAGAAGAACAAGAACAAGAACAAGAACAAGAACACGAAAGAGGACAAGAAGAACAAGAAGAACAAGAAGAAGAATAGCAAACATGTAACCGATTGTCTTATTGTGAAACATATAATTATTGAAATGTTACATAAAAACAGAAAAAACAAAAAAACAACAAGAACAAAAACCTATGTCATCACAGACCTTACATCACCATACAAGATCAACGCATTTGGCCTCTGTGCGAGCAAGCAACACATACTTGCCTATAGGTACAAGTTTCACTGTCACATTCACGCTTGCACACACACACACACACACACACACACACACACACACACACACACACACAACACACACACACACACACACACACACACACACACACACACACACACACACACACACAACAGGTCAAAGATGAACATTCCAAGCATACTGCGCAACTGAGCTTCGGTTGCACTCCACCTTTAATGTTTCCCACTTTTTCTTCTGTTTTCCTATACCACTCTTACAGTCATACCGCACGTATTAAGGAATCACAGAATTTTAAAACAAAACACAAAGAATCTTGTGAGAGACTAGCCCCTGAAATAAATCTCGTGTGATTTAGCACAAATTTAATAGGTTTGAATTTTTTGTCAACAGACACTGTACCCCCCCTCAGTCCTTTGTCAGTCTGCTAGCTTCCTTAATTGCAATATGCATGTGCAGGGGTCAACACTGTAGGAACACAAGCAATCCTCATTCATTTGTATGATTATTTCCAACTTTCTCGTGACGTCCTGGTATTGTTTTATGTCCTCAATCCCCAAAACTAGTACATAGTACTTTTTTTTATATACTTTAAAAATTATGTGAAAATTAGCACAAAATGTTTCCTACTAACACTCTATTTATTTATTTATTTATTTATTCTTTTACATCGAGGATAATGGAATAAGCAATCATGTGCTTTTTTTTACATCCTGTCCCCTTGTGTATGTGGTTT
>CM054155.1:39386016-39396016 GCA_028751875.1 Rapana venosa | reverse complement strand
AATTCATTTATAAATAAACAAAAACTTTCTTTAAATTTTTTTCTGTTGCATTTGCACCTATGTACATAATATTGCAATACTACGTGAGTCCCTGAAACGGACAGTTGCTGAGTGGGGGACGGAGCTGTACTGACAAAGAACGACTAGCTTCCCCCATTAATTGTGGCGATCGTGTGCCAAAGCCTGGGTCTCAACAAAGCTCCTCTGTGAAGTCCATTCAGTGATGCTGTCTGTCAACACATTTTTTTCTGTCTGTCTTGTTGTTTTTTCCTACCTCCCTGAAATGTGCACACTTGCATGGTAACCTTTGCAAGGCTGTCTCGTCTTATGACATGACTATAGTTACCACTTCAGTTTTCTCTTCTGGACTATCTCTAAGTCAAGTCAAGTCAAGTCAAAAACACTTTACTCATCCCATGAAGAGCAGTTATAATACTGACAGGCATATTGATATATATATATAATGGTCTAAGGTCTTTTCTGTTGGGGATACCAGAGACCTTCGGATGAGACTATAAACCGAGGCCCCGTGTGCGAACGCACGCAGAACATCTTGCGCACACGTTAAATCCTGTTCCGCTGTTCGAAAGCGTAGGCCATTGTGTGCCGGTGGAAACAGATGACAAAATTTACAAAACCGCATACACACGGGAACTGGATGTAAAAAAGCACACGAGTGCTTATTCCATTATCCTCGATATACAAGAATGAATAAATAAATAAATATCAGTATAAATAGCATCCCCCACCTTCTGGAAATTCTGTACTAGGAATTTTCTTTTTTCTACCCCTCTCTGTGTGTCTGCCCTCTTCCTTTCATTCGCTGTCACCACCACCTCCTATTTTTGTCTATTTTCTACCTTCCTGGTCTATCCATTCTCCTGCCTGCCTCCCCCCCCCCTCCCCCCCTCTTTTTTTTTTTTTTAACCAGAAATACTTCAAAGATATCAATTATCTCCCTCGTGGAAGTCGGATGCGCTGGGCCTGACTTGTCAGGCGCTTGATTAACGGCAAGTGCAACGGCATTTTCTGCTTTTATAACAGACATTAATAGTTGCTGACTGAGCGTTTGAAGAAGAAGAAGAAGAAGAAGAAGAGAGAAGAAGAAGAAGAACAAGAAGAAAAAAAAAGAAGAAAGAAGAAAGAAAAGAACAAGAAGAGACGAAGAACGAAGAGAGAAGAAGAAGAAGAGAAGAAGAAGAGAGGAGAGAGAGAGGAGAGACGGACGAACGACACGACGACGACGACGAACATGAAAGAATGATGAAGAATAATGAAGAAGAAGAAGAAAAGAAAAGAAAAGAAGAAAGAAGAAGATGAGATGATAGATGAAGAGAGAAGAGAAGAAGAAAGACGACGACGACGCACGACAACGATGACATGAGAGAAATGCGAAAAGAAGAAGAAGAAGAAGAAGAAGAAGAAGAACCAGAAGAACAAAAGAACAAGAAGAAGAAAAGAAGAAAAGAAGAAGAAGAAGAACAACAACAACAACGCAACAACAACAAGAAGAACAAGAACAAGAAGAACAAGAATGAAGAACAAGACAACAACGAACAAAACAACAACAAAAAGAAGAACAACAAGAAAACGAAGAACATGAACAACAACAACAAGATGAAGAAGAAGAAGAAGAAGAAGAAGAAGAAGATCTTTATAACAGTTTGTAGACTGTTTCGGATGTTCCTTCCACACTTCTGCACTCGTCACATGGCCCAAGGACATGCCACGGATTTTCCCAAACCATCTTAGTATCAATTTAACACTAGAGCTCCGAAGTTCACCAATGGTAAGATTTTTTTGCGTATTCAACCGACATCCCCCCCCCCTACAACCACCACCACCATTCCCCCGCTATATACACACCATGAGGTAGCCGCATTCCGACTTGGGGATATTTACTCTGCTTGAAGTCTCTTCAGTAGTTCTGCTGCTCAAGTCTAAGAGTTGTAGGAAGATGGGGGGGGGGAGCAGTGCCTGCCGCGATTTTAGTCTTGTCTTTTTAGGTTTTTTATTTTGTTTTGTTTTGTTTTGTTTAATATGTCTGTAAATCTTTTCATATTTCGCTCTCAGTAGATCTGGGCTTCTTCTTCTTCTTTCTTCTTCTTTCTTCTTCTTTTCTTCTCTTCTTCTTCTTCTTCTTCTTCTTCTTCTTCTTCTTCTCTTCTTCTTCTTCTTCTTCTTCTTCTTCTCTTCTTCTTCTTCTTCTTCTTCTTCTTCTTCTTCTTCTTCTTCTTCTTCTTCTTCTTCTTCTTCTTCTTCTTTCTTCTTCTTCTTCTTCTTCTTCTTCCTCTTCTTCCTCTCCTTCTTCTTCTTCGAACGCTCAGACAGCAACTATTGTTGTCTGTCATATGAGCGAAAATGGGTTGCGCTGCCGTTAAGCGCCTGACAAGTCAGGCCCAGCCCAGCACACCCGACTTCGGCGTACGTAGGAAAGGATTGTTATCTTTTAAATCTTTCTACAGAAAAACAAAGTCTAATATCACTTTAAGTGAACAGACGTAAAATTGAAGACACACAGAAAAACAAAGACAGGACAATGGATCGAGGGAGGCAGAAAATACACAAGAAGGAGACGGTGACAGAAGAAAAAGGAACGATAGCAGAAAGAAAGAGAGGGATAGAAAAGAGGAAAGCGAGGGACGGAAAAGAGGGAATTCCTAGCATACCATTTTCAGAAGGTGGGGATGGTATTCTATATACTGACAGGCCTCCCTGGCATTCCATCGGAGTGGGGGGGGGGGATAGAGAGAGAGAGGGGGGAGAGAGAGGGGGGAGAGAGGGGGGAGAGAGAGAGAGGAGAGAGAGAGGGGGAGAGAGAGGGAGAGAGAAAGAGGGAGGAGAAAGAGAGGGAGGGAGAGAGGGAGGGAGAGAGAGAGGGAGAGAGAGAGGGAGAGGGAGAGAGAAAGAGAGGGAGGGAGAGAGAGAGGGAGGGAGAGAGAGGGGAGAGAGAGAGGGAGAGAGAGAGAGACAGACAGACAGACAGACAGACAGACAGAGACAGAGAGACACAGAGAGAGAGATGTGAGCTTATTTTCTGTCCGTGTGAAACTTATTGCGCTTATCTTTCTAGAAGTTTCTTTCATTTCTTTTCTCTGTACATACATAGTAAAGCTGATTTTTATCGTGTCTATTTCCAGATCTGGTGCCTGTTTCACCTATATACATTACTGATCTTGCAGTTTACTTTTGTTCGTTTTGTTGCTTTAGGGCGGGGTGGAGGGGGGTGGGGGGAGGGAGAGGAGGTGTCTGAGGAGGAGAGGAAGGGGGGAGGGTGGTTCGTTGTAGGGAAGGAAGTGGGGGGAAGGGGGGGGGTGTCTTTAGGCCTGCTCTTATTTTATTCTCTTCCACTAGTAATTTTTTCGTGATTCTTCCTGTTTCTAAATTGGTTCTCTTCATTTCTCTGCCTGTAAATCTCCTCCTATTTCCTCTATTTGGAAATACTCCTTCCCCCCCCCCCCTCCCCTACCCTCACCCTCCCACCTCTCCTCTCTCCTCTCCCCTCTCCCACCTCTCCTCTCTCCTCTCCCCTCTCCCACCTCTCTTTTCTTCTCTCCTCTCTCCCTCTCCCCATCTCGCCATCTCCTTCTCTTCCAAATTTCTTTGGCCCAAATTTAGTTCCTCTCTACATTCTACTTTGGGTTGTTTGGTTGTTGGTTTTTTTAATGTCCTCTGGCTTCAGTTTCAGTGTCAGTTCCTTAAGGACGTGTGAATCTTGGCCGGAATGTATTTATTTTTATTCTTTTATATCGAGGATAATGGAATAAGCACTTATGTGCTTTTTTACATCTGGATCCCCGTGTGTTTGCGGTTTTGTAAATTCTGTCATCTGTTCCCACCGGCACACAATGGCCTACTCTTACGAAAAGCGGAACAGGTTTTAACGTGTGCGCAAGATGTTCTGCGTGCTTTCGCACACGGGGTCTCGGTTTATAGTCTCATCCGAAGGACTTTTGGGGAGAGTAGAGTCTGCACTGATGTTAACTCCAGGGGAAAATATCCCCTTGAACGGGAATCGAACCCGGGTCGTCAGATGTATTGCATTTGGTGGGGAAGGGGGTTGGAAGGATGAGGGGAGGAAGGGGTAGCCTAGTGGTGAGAGCGTTGGACTCGTGATCTTGATGGCCTGGGTTCAAGCCAACCACTGAGGTGCCCCTACCCCTGTTCGATAGGGATTTTTTTCTACTTGGGAGTTAACATCAGTACTGACTGCACTCACCTTCAAAGAGGAAGGAAGGTGGCAGGATGGTTAAGACGTTCGCTTGCCAACAAGTAAACCGTGAGGTTGTGGGTTCGATTCCCAGCCTCGCCCTTTCTTCCCAGTTTGACCCCAAAAAAATCGAACTGAGTGTCAAATTCCTTCGGATGAGACTATAAACCGAGGCCTCGCGTTCGAACGCATGCAGAACATCTTGCGCACACGTTAAATCCTGTTCCGCTTTTCGGAGGAGTAGGCCATTGTGTGCCGGTGGAAACAGATGACAGAATTGACAAAACCGCATACACACGGGGACTGGATGTAAAAAAGCACATGAGTGCTTATTCCATTATCCTCGATATAAAAGAATAAGTATAACAGAATAAAAAAAATAATAAAGTCCTATTGGGATGAGACTATAAATTAAGATCCCGTGCGCGCGAACGTACAGAGAGCATCTTCACCTTCACCCCAGCCCGTAGTCCCGTGGACCGTGGGGGGCACCACTGAAGATTTTGCAACCAGCTTCCTCCACTCCCCGCGGTCCTCTGCTTTCCGTAGCAAATTCGTTCTATCCACTCAAGGCCAGTACGTCCACTCTCTGATGTTGATCGTCTTCCCATCGTTGTCTCTGTTGTCTGCCTCTTCGTCTCCCTCCCTGTAGGCGAACATGAGAAGAACATCTTATCATCACGTTGAGATCCGTTCTGCCTTTTGGAAAAGTAGGCAAAGTGTACCGGTAAGAGTGAATTGGTACAAACTTTTTTTCCCCCAAAACCGGTTTCCACACTGATGTCACGTTTGGACATCATCCCCGAAGTCGGAATGCGGCTATCTTAATGATGGGCAGAAACAATCGTAGATGCAAAAATCTCACCATTGGTGAACTTAGGGGTTCTAAGCTGAGGAACCAACCAACCAACTTTTGACTTACTTGACTTATGCCTCTTGGTTCCTTGGGGAACATAGGGCTGCAACAGCACCCCTCCAACGAACTCGGTTTTGGGAGATCCTCTTCAGCTCGGCCCATGTCATTCCGGCTGCCTTCGTTTCTTCGTCAACACTTCTGCGCCAGGTCTGCTTTGGTCGACCAACTTTCCGCTTCCCTTGTGGATTCCAGTCAAGGGCCTGTCTGGTGACATTTGACGCAGGCTTGCGGAGTGTATGGCCGATCCATCCCCACTTCCTTTGTTTAATAATGGACTCGATTGGGGTTTGTCTGGTCCTGTCCCACAGTTGTTTGTTGGATATGACTTCCGGCCACCTGATGTTGAGGATGTTCCTGAGGCAACCAACCAAACAAAACAAAAAAGTTACATACTTCACTCCACTTTGTCTTTTAACAATGAAGAGAACCAGCATGAAGAGAGTATAATTATAAAACATAACCGTTTTTTCCCCTGTGGGGATGCCCGGGGGAATTTGTCAGTATAAAGAATATCCCCCACCTTCTGGAAATTCTGTGCTAGGAATTCCCTCCTTCCCTATCCATCTCTTTGTTTCTGTCTTATTCCTTTTTCTTTCTGTCATCTCTTTCTTTGTCTATTTTCTGCCTTTTTGGTTCATTCTCCTGCCTTTTTCCCCCCAAAACACTAAAAAGATAGTAATTCTCTCCCGCGTACGCCGAAGTCGGATGCGCTGGGCCTGACTTGTCAGGCGCTTAACGGCTCCGCAACGCATTTGTGCTCATATGAGAGACAACAGTAGTTGCTGTCTGAGCGTTTGAAAAAGAGAAGAAGAAGAAGAAAAGAAGAAGAAGAAGAACAACAACAACAACAACAACAACAAACATAACCATTTCAGGGTATGCTTTACCAACACATAATGCAAGGCACAGTTCAGGGAGGAAGAAACAGAGGCAGACAGAGAAAGACATGGATGGACACCATCAGAAGAAGAAGAACAACAACAACAACAAACATAACCATGTCAGGGTATGCTTTACCGACACATAATGCAAGGCACAGTTCAGGGAGGAAGAAACAGAGGCAGACAGAGAAAGACATGAGTAGACAACATCACTGAATGGACTCCACAGAGCTTTGCTGAGACCCAGGTATCGGCACACGATCGTCATAAATAGTGAAAGCTGATGTTGTTGTCAGTGCAGTGTTCCAACCACCTCTCACCGCTTTGGGTGTAGTGTAGTGCAGTGTAGTGTAGTGTAGTGTAGTGCAGTGTAGTGTAGTGTAGTGTAATGTAGTGTAGTGTAGTGTATCGTAGTGTAGTGCAGTGTAATGTAGTGTAGTGTAGTGTAGTGCAGTGTAGTTTAGTGTAGCGTAGCGTAGTGTAGTGTAGTGCAGTGTAGTACAGTGTAGTGTAGTGTAGTGTAGTGTGGTATAGTGTGGTGAAGTGTAGTTTAGTGTAGTGTAGTGTAGCGTAGTGTAGTGTAGTGTAGTTGGTATAGTGTGATGAAGTGTAGTGTAGTTTAGTGTAGTGTAGTGTAGCGTAGTGTAGTGTAGTGTGGTATAGTGTGACGAAGTGTAGTGTAGTGCAGTGCAGTGTAGTGTAGTGTAGTGTAGTGTAGTGTTCTTTAGTGTGTTGTAGTGTGCTGTAGTGTGCTGTAGTGTGCTGTGCTGTGGCGTAGCGTAGCATAGTGGAGTAGAGTGTCGTGTAGTATAGTGTAGTGTAGTATAGTGTAGCGTAATGTAGTGTAGTGTAGTGTAGTGTAGTGTAGCATAATGTAGTGTAGTGTAGTGTAGTGTAGCGTAGCGCAGTGTAGTGTAGTGTAGTGTAGCGTAATGTAGTGTAGTGTAGTGTCTTCTTCTTCTTCTTCAAGTGTCCGGTCTGGTCCTGCAGACATCGACGATCATGGCTCTCCATTCTTCCCTGTTCTCGGTCCCTCTCATGAGCTCATTGTTGGTGCCCTCTTTATTCGTTGCGAATTTGTTTAAGCTGTCTGTGAATTTTGTGCGTTGTCTTCCTCTGCTCTTGTTTCCACAGATTTTGCCACTCCATAATAGTTTCTCTAGTCCGTCAGCCCTGATTATATGGCCGAAAAATTTGAGCTGTCTTTCTCTGATGGTGTTGAGAAAGGATCTCTTGTACCCAGCCATTTCCATTACTTCTGCATTAGTTTTCCTTTTTGTCCATGAGATTTTCAAGATTCTCCGGATGAACCACATTTCCACTGCTTCTAGTCGCTGTTCTGTGTCCTTGGCTAGGGTCCAGCACTCACATCCGTACAGAAGAATGGACCATACGTAGGCTCTCAAAACATGGATCTTTGTCTTGAGGCTTATCTTACTGTTGGTAAAAATGCATTTCATGTTGTTAAAAGTTGCCTTAGATTGACCGATTCTCTTCTTGATTTCTGTGTCACACTTGCCGTCCGGGGTGATAGTACAACCAAGGTATTTAAAGGTGTTTACTTGTCTGATTCTCTCTCCTTTACAGGCTATGTTGCATTGTGGTATAACAGCTTTTTTCGAGATCACCATGCATTCTGTCTTCTTTGCATTGAGCTGTAATCCTTTCTTTTCGCTTTCGTCTGTTACTGTTGTTAAAATCTTTTGCAGTTTTTCTTCAGAGTCGGCGATAAGGACTGTGTCATCTGCATATCTCAGGTTGTTGATGTTGTGGCCACCTACACTAATTCCCTCATGATTCTCAATATTTCGTAGAATTATTTCACTATATACATTAAATAAATCAGGCGAGAACACGCAGTCCTGCCTCACACCCCTGCAGATTGGTCTATATTGACTGATGTCATTGTCGACTCTAATGGCTGCCTCCTGTTCCCAATATATGTTTCTGAGGACTCGAAGATCTTTCCCGTCGATGTATAGCCCTGCCAGAATATCAAACAAGTCGGAGTGTCGTACTTTGTCGAACGCTTTTGAGTAGTCAATGAAGCAGAGGTACAGGTCTTTCTGGACCTCGATGGATCTTTCCATGAGAGTTTTGAATGCGAAGATTGCATTTCTCGTGCCTTTGTCTGCCATGAATCCAAATTGCGTTTCTGATATTTCTGGGAGTGTAGTGTAGTGTAGCGTAATGTAGTGTAGTGAAGTGTAGCGTAATGTAGTGTAGTGAAGTGTAGTGTAGCGTAATGAAGTGTAGTGTAGTGTAGTGTAGCGTAATGTAGTGAAGTATAGTGCAGTGAAGTGTAGTGTTGTGTAGTGCAGTGTAGTGTAGTGTAGTGTAGTACAGTGCAGTGTAGTGTAGTGTAGTGTAGTGTAGTGTAGTGCAGTGAAGTGTAGTGTAGTGTTGTGTAGTGTAGTGTAGTGTAGTGTAGTGTAGTGTAGTGTAGTGTAGTGTAGTGTAGTGTAGTGTAGTGTAGTGTAGTGTAGCGTAATGTAGTGAAGTATAGTGCAGTGAAGTGTAGTGTTGTGTAGTGCAGTGTAGTGTAGTGTAGTGTAGTGTAGTGTAGTGCAGTGCAGTGTATTGTAGTGTAGTGTAGTGTAGTGCAGTGAAGTGTAGTGTAGTGTTGTGTAGTGTAGTGTAGTGTAGTGTAGCGTAATGTAGTGTAGTGTAGTGTAGCGTAATGTAGTGTAGTGTAGTGTTGTGTAGCGTAGTGTAGTGTAGTGTAGCGTAATGTAGTGTAGTGTAGTGTAGTGTAGTGTAGTGTAGTGTAGTGTAGTGTAGTGTAGTGTAGTGTAGTGTAGTGTGGTGTAGTGTAGTGTAGTGTAGTGTAGTGTGCCGTAGTGTACTGTGCTATGGCCTGGCGTGGCGTGGCGTGGCGTAGCTTAGCATAGTGGAGTAGAGTGTCGTGTAGTGTAGTATAGTGAGACGTAGTGGAATGAAATGAAGTGTGAAGTATGGTGGAGTGAAGTGGAGTGTAGGCTAATGTTCATTTTTGGTTTATTCTTTCATTTATGAATGTGTATGTATATGTCTGTGTGCATGTCTGACACGCCTACCTGCCTACCAACCCACCTGTCTACCTACCAACCAACCCACCCAACCAACCCAACCAACCCAACCAAACCAACCCACCTCCACGCACGCACGCACACACGCCACCAGAGGTGCGGGTGGAGGTCAGCACGGGGCAGCCCCACTGCCAACGCAAGCAGGACGAGTATCTGGCCGCCATGCAGGTCTTCACCATCGCGGACTCCGTCATCACCCTCCTCCTGCCCCTCCTGTGCGTGACCTCCATGCTCGTGGCCATCGCGCTGTCCATCCTCCACACCTACCGCTGGCGTCGCTCCTCGCCAGGGAGCCAGAAGCACCACGCCCAGCTCATGCGCATCCCCCAAGTGCGCGTGGCCAAGATGCTCTTCGCGCTCTCCCTCGCCTTCGTGGTCATGAACTCGCCCAGTCACGTGTGCAGGCTGTACTACATGATGATGGCCAGAGGGGGGGGCGGGATGGTGGCTGGCGACGGCGATGACACGGGAGTGGTGGAGATCGGTAGTGTCGGTGGTAGTGTTGTTGGGCAGGGAGGGATGGGTGTAGAGGACTGGGAAGCTGGGGAGGTGTTGAGGAACAGGGACCTGTTGAGGAGGAGGAGGGAGGAGGAGAGGGAGGAGGAGGAGGAGAAGGGCGGGGCGGGGCGGGGGCGGGGGCGGGGGGGGAGGAGGTGATGAGCAAAGAGGAAGGGCTGGTGCAGCTGGTTTTGCTGTACGGGTCCTACTGCTACTACGCCGTCAAGTTCCTCCTCTTCCTCACCTTCAGCAAGAACTTCAGGCGCTCCATCCGAGACTCCTGCACGGATGGCTGTCGCTGCGGCTGCGTCCAACGCTCCACGGCAGTCCCTCCTGTGTCTGTGTAGTGGAGTGGAGGTGTGGGGTGTGGTGTGGAGGTGGTGTGGAGTGAGGGTGGAGGTGGTGTGGAGGTGGATGTGGAGGTGGG
>CM054155.1:39368516-39376016 GCA_028751875.1 Rapana venosa | reverse complement strand
CCCTTTCGAGGGAGCAGGGAATATTTATTTATTTATTTATTTATCTATTTATTCATATATTTCGAGTGTATTGGAACAAACACTTTTACATCTAGTCCCCGGTGAGTCTGCAGTTTTGTACATTGTGTCATGTGTTCCCAAAAGGTAAGGGACGGGGGAGGTGGGCGAAGGAATAATGATGTCACTGCAGGTGTGTGGATGGTTTGTTGTTATGAACAGACGATGTGTGAAATCCGTTCAAAATAAAATGGCACTTCAAAATACAGTAAAACAAAACACAAAGACAGGAAAGCAGGATGTAAATAAACCAAACAAACCAACGACACCTACAACAACAAAAATAATGATGATGAAAGAAAAAAGAAAGAAAATGATCAAAACCCCACTGGCATGCATTGCTATGTACCAACTTTTGCCTGTTAGATTTATTAGGAAGCATAAATTTATTTTTCCTGTTCCTGGGCTAGAGCTCCCAGGTTTATCTGTGGTGAGATTTTTTAGTGTATGCGTCCATGTTTTTTACCCTCTATTAATTAAGGTAGCTGCATTCTGACTTTGGGGAATGACCTTTTTTTTTAATGATTCATTGTGTGTATAGGTAAAATCAGAAAGAACCCCTTCAGTTCCAAACCTGAACACACTTGAGGAGGGTGATCTTTTTAAATTGTTTCTTCTAACTCTAGCAGCTTCAACAACAACCACAAAAAAAACACTATGGAAGTAAAGTCAGCAAATCCCACACTGATTTTAAAGACAAATGAACTAATAACCAATTCTAATGGTGTCAGTCAGTTACGAATCTAACAGTTCAAAAACCTTTTACTAATCAAAAAGCTAAACAATTATATTTTGTCATATCCCAAACGTCCTACTGAAACAGAAAACGCAAAAAACTGCTGGAGTCATCAAATGGTCTGGAATAGGCCTATTAATGAAGAACACTGCTCCATGCTTCATACTGAAAGGGATCAACATCACGTGATGTGATGAGCTATTTTTGTTATAGGTCAAAGATCGAAGGTCAATTGTGAGGTGAAAAGTGCAGAGGAGTGGGTCGATATTCATTGGGCAATCACTTCTCTCTATTTTGACTCGGATCAAAGCATAGTATTATCCCTTCTGAGTTTTTGACCAGGTTTTTGACCGGACAACTTTGGCCATGGATAATACAAGACTGCCCTACAGGGAACAGTACAAGGAGGAAGACGAAGAGGCAGACAGAGAAAACGATGGGAAGAAGACAACATCAGAGAGTGGAGGACTGGCCTTGAGTGGAACGATCTGCTTCAGGAAGCAGAGGACCATAAGGAGTGGAGGAAGCTGGTTGCAAGCAGAGGACCATAAGGAGTGGAGGAAGCTGGTTGCACAATCTTCTCTGGTGCCTGCACAGTCTACGGGACTATGGGCTAGGTGAAAGTGAAGGTAAAGGAAAAACAGGTCAATGTATCAAACTTTTATTTTGTGCATAGATTGTCCATATGTTTGCATAAAAATCTTAGGAAAAAAATTACCAAAAATAAAAGTTTTTCATTATCATCTTTCACATCTGTATCCCTCTCATTTTATTTCTTGGGATGAATTTGTTTTTGTTTCCTAGCTAAAGCTAGAGCTCCGAGGTTCACTAATGGTGAGATTTTGCGTCTGCAACAGTTTGGCCCACCATTAAGGTAGCCACATTCCAACTGTGGAGAGGATAGATATTCACAGAAAAAGGAAGAAGTCCAGCAAACAAAATTTTAGAAACTGTTAGTTTTTCGAAGTGTTATTCTGGTTTTCTGGAATTGTGCTAAAAGCCTCTCTCTCTCTCTCTCTCTCTCTCTCTCTCTCTCTCTCTCTCTCTCTCTCTCTCTCTCTCTCTCTCTCTCTCTCTTCTCTCTCTCTCTCTCTCTCTCCTCACGCTCTCACTCTCTCTCGCTCGCTCTCTCGCTCGCTCTCTCACTCTTGCTCTCGCTCTCTCTCGCTCTCTCTCTTCCCCTCTCTCTCTCTCTCTCTCTCTCTCTCTCGCTCTCTCTCGCTCTCTCTCACGCTCTCTCACGGGCTCTCTCTCTCTTCTCTCTCTCTCTCTCTCTCTCTCTCTCTCTCTCTCTCTCGCTCTTTCATATGTGGTGGGATGTTTCTCATAAGGTCAAGTACCGAAGGTCAAGGGTGAGGGGTGAAAAGAGCAGAGGAATGGTCCCCATATTCATTGGACAATCACTTCTGGACCTTTGGACTAAGATCAAAGGCGGTATTATCTGTTGTTCTAATTCTTTGACCAGGTGTGTCAGAGGTTTTTTTGCACCCCAGTCAACTTTGACCATGGACAATACAACACGTCAAACTTTCGTTTTGTGCATACATTGTCCATATTTTTGTGTGAAAATGTTACAATTAAACAACAAAAAATAAAATTAAACCTTTTCATTATTATCCTTCACATCTGCATTGGTCTCATTTATATTTTTTTGAATTTTTTTTTCATTCCTCCACTGGAGAGCTTTGGAGGTTCACCAATGATGAGATTTTGCGTATGCCACCTTTTTTTTTACTCCCCAATAAGGTAACTATATTCTGATTTCAGGGAGGATATATATTCATGTATATCACACAAGAAAGACAAATG
Source organism: Rapana venosa (assembly GCA_028751875.1). NCBI lineage: Eukaryota > Metazoa > Mollusca > Gastropoda > Neogastropoda > Muricidae > Rapana > Rapana venosa. The sequence goes on along the minus strand of CM054155.1, from coordinate 39,373,414 downwards.
CAGGCAAACAGAATTTCGGAGATTATGGGTTTTCGAAATAATGTCACCCTAGATTTCTGGAATTATGCTAAAAGCCTCTCTCTCTCTCTCTCTCTCTTCTCCTCTCTCTCTCTCTCTCTCTCTCTCTCTCTCTCTCTCTCTCTCTCTCTCTCTCTCTCTCTCTCCTCTCCCTCTCATGTTTGTTCCTGGTTTCTAATTTATTTGTGTGTTACATGTTTCTTACTTAGTCTCTGTGTTATCGATCGGTGCTCAATTATTTTGTCAAGAAAATAAGCCTCCTTAAATATCTTGTTATTCCAGCATTTTAAGCAGTTTTTCAGTTTTGTTTTAGTGTGTGTGTATACACAAGAGAGTGCATGCATGTGTATGTGTGTTTGTGTGTGTGCGTGCGCATGCGTGCGAGCGTGTGTGCATGTGTATGTGTTTGTGTGTGTATGTGTGTGTGTGCCCTTGCGCGCGTGGGCGAGCATGCATGTGTATATGTGCGTGTATGTGTGTGTGCGTGCGTGCGTGCGCGTGCATGCATGTGTATGTGTTTGTGCGTGCGCGTGTACACGTTCATGCATGTGTATGTGTGTGTGATTGACAGGGGGGTGGGTGGTGGAGTGGGGCTGGAAAAAGGTTGCACGTTTGGCTGGTTATGTAGAGGGGGGGGGGGGTTGTTGTTTGTTTGTTTTTTCTTTGTTTGCATTGTTTGTGTGTGTGTGCGTGCTTGCTTGCTTGCTTTTGTTTTGTGTGTAATGTTTGTTTGTTCTTTGTTTATCGAGCTGACGGTTGTGTTTTGCATTTTTTCCCATAAGGATGTTGATTTTTCACTCAAGTTTTCTTTTCCATTTGTTTTTTATTAGTGTTTTTTGCCTTTGTCATTTTAAACTGGCACTTCCGTTGAACTGCAAAGAACATGAATAAATGTATAAACGAATATTCTAGGATTTTTGCACACTTTGCACAATTTGGATTTTCATTTTCTGTTTTCGTCAGAAACCGTTGCTCTGTATGTGCACTTTGAATATTCTTGGTGTTTCCGTTTTTTTTTTTTGTTGGGCTGTCTTTTTTTTTTTTTTTTTGGGGGGCGGCTATTTTGTTTTTGTTTTTCGCTGTTGTTATTGTTGCTTTTTAAAGCATTGATTGTCCTGTTGTAGTTTCTGTGGCTCTTGCCATGAGTTCTTTAACCAGTACTATTTATTCTTTTGTCCTTAAATGCAAAAATCTTGTGCTCGAAACCTACGTGACATGAGATAGTAAAGTGTTTGAATTTAATTGATATGAATTAAAAGCATATCACATGTGACCTCGGTTCAGGATATCAAACGAAAGACTAGTATCCAGCCCCCCTACCGCTTTGGGTCTTAATAGTTATCGAGAGAGAGAGAGAGAGAGAGAGAGAGAGAGAGAGAGAGAGAGAGAGAGAGAGAGAGAGAGAGAGAGAGAGAGAGAGAGAGAGAGAGAGAGAGAGAACGTTTTGTTCTTTGGTTTGGTTTGGGTTTTTTACTGCCTCATCTTCTATGACGTCTCCGTCCTGCTGTTCCCACGTCGCCCATCTCAATCTCTCCGCCACAGCCATACCCAGATTCGTTATGTCTCATCCCCAGGGTCGGAAGACCATAGGGAGCCTATCAATATCAGGCCGCCGTGGGGCCACCAGCCAGAGGGGCCCTGCACTGCTGCTGGGTCACTTTGGTGGTGTTCAGTGGTGCCTGTTCTGAGCTAAAATACGCAGGACGCCACCTACTAAGCCCCCTACTATCGACAGTACTAGGTCAGTCGCGGAACCAGACTGAGTGAGTTGCCCACCCGAGGTGGCAACTACCACAACGTCCCTCCAACTACCGTGCATCCTGAACCTCCAACCCCGAAGGCTTTGGCACAAACTCTCCACAGGCACAGAAGTGAACGAGGAAACCGAACCTGAGGTCACCATGAGACCAAAGCGACTGGGGCCACCGAATCAGAGAGAGAGAGAGAGAGAGAGAGAGAGAGAGAGAGAGGAGAGAGAGAGAGAGAGAGAGAAGAGAGAGAGAGAGAGAACTTTATTTATTTCTTTATTTATTTATTCTTTTATATCGAGGATAATGGAATAAGCACTCATGTGCTTTTTTACATCCAGCCCCCGTGTGTATGCGGTTTTGTAAATTTTGTCATCTGTTTCCACCGGCACACAATGGCCTACTCTTCCGAAAAGCGGAACAGAATTTAACGTGTGCGCAAGATGTTCTGCATGCGTTCGAACACGGGGCCTCGGTGTATAGTCTCATCCGAAGGATGGACTCGAACTGGACTTGAACCATTAGCCTCTGACATTTTTTTTTGTTCCACGGCTAGAGCTCCGAGGTTCACCAAAGTTGAGATTTCTATGTATGTGTATGTGTCTGGTGTGGGGTTTTTTCTCCTCGCCATTTAGGAAGCTGTATTCCAGCTTCGGGGAAAGCGTCAGTCTCAAACGTCTTCTTCTTCTTCTTCTTCTTCTTCTTCTTCTTCTTCTTCTTCTTCCTTTTTTGTCATGTTTCTCCCAGGGGAGGTTTGACATTGATGAGCCTTCTCTATCTCTCTCTGTTTTTGAGCTTCCTCCTTATTTATGCCCCTTTCTCTAAGATCATCTGCAATACAGGCAGCCCAGGTTTTGCTAGGTTTTCCATTTGGTCTCTTTCCATCCGCTACGAAGTTCATTGCTCTTTTTATGATGTGGTGGTCTGCTTTCCGTTGAACGTGCCCCAAACCAGCGCAGTCTATTGCTACTAGCTACAGACTTCAGATCATCAACTTTGCACATTCTCTATAGTTCTTCATTCGTGATCCTGACTCATACTAAGGGTGAGTTATTGATGTGATAACATTTTTGTTTTACTTAAGCTATTTTCTTTCAATCTTCCAGGAGAGCTTTTTTGTGCTTTTCTTTTTTTGGTTGGGTGGTGGGGGGGGGGGGGAGTTGCAATATGCTTGGCAAACCCTAACCAGCTTTTTGAATTTCATCTAGTTGTGTTATTAGTTTCATCCAGTGATATTATTTATTTATTTATTTATTTATTTATTCCTTTGCTTGTTTGCTTACTTTATTTGTTCTCCTTATTAGGTATCATATTCATTTATCGTCTTTACGACGTGCTCGTGAAACCCAAGACATTTCTTTTTTTTAAAATATATTGTGGGGTTGTTGTTTGGTTTTTTTACCTAATTATTTTGAGCAATTTTCTTCTGTTTATTTTATCGTATTTTATTTTATGGGGGGACGGGATAGCCTAATGGTTAGAACATTGCGCTCGCAACCTGACAACCCGGGTTCGATTTCCGTTCAAGGTGGATATTTTCCCCTGGAGTTAACATCAGTGCAGACTCCACTCTCCCCAAAAGTCCTTCGGATGAGACTATAAACTGAGGCCCCGTGTGCGAACGCTCGCAGAACATCTTGCGCACACGTTAAAATCCTGCTCCGCTTTTCGTAAGAGTAGGCCATTGTGTGCCGGTGGGAACAGATGACAATTTACAAAACCGCATACACACGGGGACTGGATGTAAAAAAGCACATAAATGCTTATTCCATTATCCTCGATATAAAAGAATAAAATAAAATAAATAAAATAAAATCGTGCTCCTTTTCAGAAAGAGAGAGGAGAGGTGGTGTCAGAATCAGTCCCCTTCACTAGATTTCCCCCCTTCCCTTCCACTGTGGGGGTGCCTGAGAGTATAAATACCATCCCCACCGTCTGGAAATCCTGTGCTAGGAATTCCCTCTTTTCTATCCCTCTCTTCCTTTCTCTTGCCCTTTTGTTCCTTTTTCTTCTTGTTCCCCCCGTCTTCTAGTCTTTTTTGGCCTTTTAGTCACTTCCCCTGACTTTTTCCCCCAGAAAGATTTGCAAAGATAACAACTTCTCTCCCACACAACGAACGGTGGAGGTGCGCTGGGCTGATGGTCAGGCGTTAAGGCAGCGAAACGCATTTTGGCTATATGACAGACATTAGTTGCTGTCTGAGCGTTCGACGACAACGACAACGAAGAAGAAGAAGAAGAAGAAGTAATGATGGTGATGGTGAGGTGAAGAAGAAGAAGAAAAGAAGAAGAAGAAGAAGATAATGATGGTGATGGTGATGGTGAAGAAAGAAGAAGAAGAAGAAAGAAGAAGAAGAAGAAGAAGAAGAAGAAGAAGAAGAAGAAGAAGAAGAAGGAAGAAGAAGAAGAAAGAAAGAAGAAGAAAGAAGAAGAAGGAAGAAGGAATGAGAAGAAGAAGAAGAAGAAGAAGAACAACAGAAGAAAAGAAGAAGAAGAAGAAGAAGAAGAAGAAGAAGAAGAAGAAGAAGAAGAAGAAGAAGAAAGAAGAAGAAAGAAGAAGAAGAAGAAGAAGATACAACAGCAGCAAAAGAAGAAGAAGAAGAAAAGAACAAGAAAGAAAGAAGAAAGAAAAGAACAAGAACAAGAAGAACAAGAAGAACAAGAAGAACAAGAAGATACAACAGCAGCAAAAGAAAAAAGAAGAAGAAGAAGAACAAGAGAACAAGAACAAGAAGAAGAACAAGAAGAAGAACAAGAAGAAGAACAAGCAGAGAAAAGAAGAAGAAGAAGAACAAGAAGACAAGAAGAAACAAGAAGAAAGAAGAACAAGAACAAGAAGAACAAAGAAGAAGAAACAAGAAGAAGAACAAAAGAAGAACAGAAGCAGAAAAAAGAAGAAGAAAGAAGAAGACAAGAAGACAAGCAGAAAGAAGAAGAAGAAGAAGAAGAAGAAGAAGAAGAAGAAGAAGAAGAAGAAGAAGAAGAAAGAAGAAGAAGAAGAAGAAGAAGAGAAGAAAGAAGAGAAGCAAACAACAACAACAACAACAACAACAGGAAGAACAAGAAGAAAAAGCCGCAGAAGCAGCAGTGGTGGAAGAAGAAGAACAAGAACAAGAAGAACAAGATACAGCAG
>CM054155.1:39328516-39336016 GCA_028751875.1 Rapana venosa | reverse complement strand
GCACCCTGGATTAAACTTTCTCACTCCACTCTGTCAATACAGCAAGTATTGGCATCCACGCTTGCACCTCTCTTGCTGAAAGCAGTACACTTCTTCTTCTGTTTGAAAGCTCTGGGCGGTTTTAGTTGTCTGCTGCACTGGCATTGATTTTTCTTCTTGATGTGGTGGTGTGATTCTTTTCTTTTTAATCTTTTTGATTAGCACACCTATGAATTTCAAACCAAACAAATTAACGTTTTATCCAAGACAACATTTCATCTTTTCGATTTTTGCAGAATTACAAGGTTATTAGGTACATAAAGTACAGAGGAAAAAGTCAGTCTTTTTTTTCTGTTGTTGTGGTGTGTGGGGATGGGATAGCTCAGTGGTCGGAGCACTCGCTTTCCCCCAGCCAAGTTAAGCAACATCGAGGGTGGTTACCATTTGGATGGGTGACCGTTTGCGCGCCTTGGCTTCAGTACAGTTCCCCCAGTTCACCCAGCTGTAAATGGGTACCTGCCCTCATTAGGGTCAGGGAAGGTAAAGCAGCGAGGGAGAGGAGATGGGCGCCGCCCTCAATATGCTGGCCCTAGAGAAGTGAGGTCTCTGATGCCTCGCTCCCCTACGACCTTATAGGTTATGGGACTCCTTTACCTTTACCTTTACAAGACAAGATTTATAGATTACATACAGAGAGACAGACAGACAGACAAACATAGAGAGAAACACACACACACACAGAGCCATAGAATATTGCAGCAACATTTTTTTTTAAGTTTGAATCATTCCCAATTACCTAGAATGGTTTCCATCATGCATTATATGACAGTGTGTGTATGTGTGTGTGTGTGTGTGTGTGTGTGTATGTGTGTGTGTGTGTGTGTGTGTGTGTGTGTGTGTGTGTGTGTGTGTGTGTGTGTGTGTGTGTGTGTGTGTGTGTGTGTGTGTGTGTGTGTGTGTGTGTGTACACGTGCATGCGTGTGTGTGCATTGTGTGAGAGAGTATGAGTAAACAGGGTTTGATTCATACCTAACGTGCACGGGTATATACAAACACGGCAACAATGTGTGTACCCTGGCTTAAACTATCTCACTTCACTCTGTCAATACAGCAAGTATTGTCATCCCCGCTTGCACCTCTCTTGCTGAAAGCAGTACACTTCTTCTTCTGTTTGAAAGTTCTGGGCGGTTTTAGTTCGTCTGCTGCATTGGCATTGATTTTTCTTCTTGACATTGTCACCTAATTCTTATTGTCTAACCTTTTTGATTGGCGCAGAGATGCATTTCAGAACAAAGAAATGGACTTTTCATCCAGACAGCATTTTCTCATTTCCATTTTGCAGACTAACAAGGCTATTAGTTACCCAAAATACACAAAATTAATCCCCATTTTCATTGTCAAAACGAGATTTATAGATTCCATACATATATACATCCATACATACAGACAGACAGACAGACAGACAGACAGGCAGGCAGGCAGGTAGGTAGACAGACAGACAGAGACACAGAGAGAGAGTCATACAAGATTGCAAAATTATTTTTTTAAGTTTAAATCATTGGCAATTACCTAGGCTGACGTCCATCAGGCATTAGATGACAGTGTGTGTGTGTGTGTGTGTGTGTTGTGTGTGTGTGTGTGTGTGTGTGTGTGTGTGTGTGTGTGTGTGTGTGTGTGTGTGTGTGTGGGGGAGGTTGTGTGTTTTTTGGGTGTATTGTGTTTTGTTTTTATGTTGGTTTTGTTGTTGTGTGTTTGTGTTGTGTGCGTGTATGTGTGTGTGTGTGTGTGTGTGTGTGTGTGTGTGTTGTGGTGTGTTGTGTGAGTTGGGGTATGTGTGTGAGTGCGTGTGTGTATGTGTGTGTGTGTTTTTTGTGTGTGTGTGTGTGGTGTGTGTGTGAGTGTGTGTGGGGTGAGTGTGTGTGTGTAGGTGGTGCGTGCGTGCGTGCGTGTGGGGTGTGTGTGTGTGTGTGTGTGTGTGTGTTTTGTGTGTGTGTGTGTTGTGTGTGTGTGTGTGTGTGTGTGTGTGTTGTGTGTGTGTGCGGTGTGTGTGTGTGTGTGAGGTGTGTTGTGTGTGTGTGTGTGTTACACCTGCACCTATGTGGGGGTGCGTGGGTGCCCCTACTCACATGCACATGTGGGTGGGTGTCAAGTCAAGTCAAGTCAGTCAGTCAAAAACCTTTTAATCATCCCATGAAGGGCAATTACAATACTGACAGGCACATTGATACTATCATAATCTCGAAAGACGCAAAAAAGCTACATTTCATATTGTTTAAAACATTCCAAGATAACTTCAAATAAAATTCAGGAGCACACACACACACACACACACACACAACACACACACACTCACTCACTCACTCACTCACAAACCAATTTGGGGAATACAATTGACTAGAAAAATTTACACGGGCCTATTCCACCACCCACACATGCACACCCTCACACCTACACAGAAGTATGAATACAATGTTTTAAAGACCATTGACTAAGAAGACAGAGACTGTTATATATATAGATATATATAGATATATATATTTATATATCACACACCAAAACCCACACATCGCCCCCCCCCCCATACACACACACCAAAACACACACACACACACATATATATATATATATATAATAAAAATATATATATATATATATATATAAAAAATATATATTTTTATATAAAATATATATATATATATATATATATATATATTATATATATATATATATATATTAACTACACTCAAACAATGATAATCAGGCAAGTAATTCAGAGAAATGTAAAAACTAGGTAGTCAGTGTTATTGTGAATTTAGAAATTGAATGCTTACTGGCACAAAAGAATTTCTTTTTCTGTTTGTTTTGCTGTTGGGGCACTGAAAAAGGTTTCCTGAGGCAACAATTGAAATTCTGAAAACAAAGCATGGGAGGGATCAGCGGAAATAGTAGTTGGTTTGCGTACAAGCTGCTGATTACAGAACGACTTGAGATCTCTTTGTTCTTCAATTATATTTGAGCAGATTCTTACAATTCTCTAAAGTCCATTCTTGTTGTAAACACTAAGGTTATTGTATCAACAAATGAAAGCAAAACTTAGAACACTCTCTATGTAAGACTTGTAAAACAAGGAAAGAATCTTTTTCTCTACACACAAAAAAATGAGTTCAACTTCCTCAGAAAATCCACACATTGTTGCCCCTTTTTTGACAGTTGTGTGAGAGAGTATGAGTAAACACAGGTTCGATTAAATACCTGGCCCGCAGGTATATACAAACACGGCAACAATGTGAGCACTCTGAATTAAACTATCTGACTCCACTCTGTCAATACAGCCAGTATTGTCAGCGGGCTGCTCCCTCGCTCTCTCTCTCTTGCTGAAAGGGATACATTTCTCCTCCTGTTTGTAGGGCTGCATTCCTCTGTCTGTATTGGCAGTGATTTTCATCTTTACCTGGTCCTGTAACTCTTTTTCTTGTTAATCTTTGTGATTGGCACACATAAGCATTTCAAAATTGACTTTTCATCCAGACAACATTTCGTCATTTCCATTTTACAGATGTACAAGGCTACTGGTTACACAAAGTTTTTCTCGTCTAATATCACTGAGTGTGAACAGACGTTAAATTGAAGACAACAACAACAACAACAACAACAACAACAAAGTTTTGGGTTTTTTTAAGTCATCATTTTTGTTGTCAAGACAAGATTTATAGATTATATACAGAATTGTACTTACATTTTGAAATAGTACTTAACTTTCTATTAAGTTTGTACTTGAATCTTTTTTATCTCCAAAAATCAGTAAACTGCATTTGTTTGCAGTGATCCAACTTTTTCGTTTCATAAAATAATTTGTATTTTGGCTCATTCAGAAAAGTACCAACATTAGGTTTTGTTTTACCAATCCGACATTTATAAACATAGGACTTTGCTAAAAGTATCATTAGGTCGAACACTTCATCAGTTGTTGTAATTGCATCAGTGCCAAAAGCATTATTTTTCACATTAGGGTCCAGTCTCTCGAAATAATAGCAGTTGTGTTTTATAGTCATTTCAAATTATTTCCAGAAATTCTGTACATACTGACACTCCCATAAATAATGGTTTATACTGTCTTTTTCCTTGTCACAAAAATTGCAGTTGTCATTATCTGTAACTTTCATTTTCGTTAATATTGTTCGTGACTAATATTCTATTTTTTTTTTAATCTTTCTTTGAAACCATTTCAATTTAATTTCTTTAATTTTATTTGTCAGTTTTAATACTCCTGCCAGTCTGTTGGAATGTCAAGCTGTCTTTCCCAATTCATGAAAGATTTAATGTCGAGAATTTCTATTTAACTTATCATTTCATCATAAGAAATACGGGATCCTTTACCAGCTTTTGATATAATCTCTAGAGCATTGGTCCTTGCCTTACTAAAGTTGTCATCCAGTTTTACATTTTCAATCTCGCATAGTATTAGATCAATCGGATACAGCTAATATATGCAAAAAGTTAATGTTAGTACCTAATTTGGTTGATAAATTCTCATGAGTTATAAAACCACCAATACCTCGCAGCAAGCGTTTAACCAAAAATAAATTGTTTTGTGCCCACTTTTCACGATATATGCATTGGTCTCCCACTTTGACTTTTTCATTGTAAAAAAATTGGTTCTGCCAATAACTGTTGCTCATCTTTCGGATCCACTTGTCTGCAAAATGTTTCATATGAGTGAAACACGTCTTTCCAAAATGCGTTGGTTTTACATTTTGAAAACAGTTTTGGGCCCATCCAATCTAGATCATCTATAATCATGGCACAATTAATGCAATATTAATCTCCACTTTTGTTTCTGTGTATAAACTTTTTTAATCCATGCAAGTTTCAGTGATCGCACATACACACTTTGATATTTGGTATGGTCGTGTAATTCTTCTCCTGTGTGTTATGTATCGCTATGTGTGTGTCGCGACTGGACTATTGCAACTCCTGTTTTATCGGTATAAGTGATGAACAGTTTACACGCCTGCAGTGAATTCAGAACTCTGCTGCCAGGCTCATCCTTGGAAAGAGCAAAAGGGACCATGTGACTCCCATGCTTAGGGAGCTTCATTGGTTACCTGTAAGGGCACGCTGTCAGTACAAAGTTGCGGTCTTGGCATACCGTCACTCTGAAGGCTCGCTTGCTCCATCTCTGTCAGCTGCCTTGAAATCACGCACCACAACTAGAACCCTGCGGTCTTCGAATGATAACTTACTTGTTGTACCCCACTACAACCTCAAAACCGCAGGTCGTAGATCTTTTGGTGTTGCTGCGCCCACGATCTGGAACTCTCTGCCACCAGCCGTCAGACATGCTCCCACTTTATCCCAGTTTAAGTCTTCATTGAAGACACATCTCTTTAATGTATTTCTTAGCTAGTTAATATATTGCGCTTGTCTTGACGGTCGCCGTTTGTCACACTGTAGGCTACTTCATGTGCATGCCTGGCTGTTGATTATGTTTTTTTGTTAGTTATGTTATTGCTAGTGCCTTTTCTGGGAGTGTACTGTTAATTGCCCTGCTAGTGTGTGCCCGGACGCAAGTGTGTGCCTCTACAGTGCGATAGGTATCTCTTGTAAATTTATTTGCGCTTTAGAAATGCTCATTATCATTGTTGTTGTTGTTGTTGTTATTATGTGCTGTGTGTGCATGTGTATAAATGCGCATGGTATGAAAGCGCATTGAGTCATTGCTTTGAGAAATGTGCTATATAAATGCTATTCATTATTATTATTATATGTGTGTGTGTGTTATTATTATTATTTTTATTATTATTTATTATTTTATATCGAGGATAATGGAATAAGCACTCATGTGCTTTTTTACATCCAGTCCCCGTGTGTGTGCGGTTTTGTAAATTTTGTCATATGTTTCCACCGGCACACAATGGCCTACTCTTCCGAAAAGCGGAACAGGATTTAACGTGTGCGCAAGATGTTCTGCATGCGTTCGAACACGGGGCCTCGGTTTATAGTCTCATCCGAAGGTGTGTGTGTGTGTGTGTGTGTGTGTGTGTGTGTGTGTGGTGTGTGTGTGTGTGTGTGTGTGTGTGTGTGTGTGTGTGTGTGTGTGTGTGTGTGTGTGTGTGCGCGCGTGTGTGTTTGTGTGTGTGTACGTGCGTGCGTGCGTGCGTGCGTTTGTGTGTGTTAAGAAGAAGATTAAATCAAAAACTAACTCAAGATCAAACAGACATTTAGATATATAGCAAACAATATGAACATACACGTTGAGTGTGCGCACACGCGTGCTAGTGTGTGTGTTTGTGGCGAGGGAGAGGGGAGTGGAGGCTTCACTTTAATGTCCTTTTGAAAACACACACTCTCTCTCTCTCTCTCTCTCTCTCTCTCTCTCTCTCTCTCTCTCTCTCTCTCTCTCTTCTCTCTCTCTCTCTCTCTCTCACACACACACACACACACACCACACTCTCCTCTCTCTCTCTCTCTCTCTCTCTCTCTCTCTCTCTCTCTCTCTCTCTCTCTTTCTCACACACACTCTCTCTCTCTCTCTCTCTCTCTCTCTCAAACAAACAAACACACACACACAACACACACACACACACACACATCAAGTTGTTTTTGTTCCTAGATAGATGGCTTGATGATGAAAAAAAGCAAATCATTGCTTATTCAATGTACCTTCTGGAAATAAAATTTTGACTTGACTTCTACACACACACACACACACACCACACACACACACACACACACACACACACAAACACACACACACACACAACACACACACACACACACAAACACACACACACACACACACACATACGACAATAACATAATTTAATATTGCTCGTTTTAAAATGTTTGACCTTTCGTATCGTCTGCCTGATTTTTCCTTCTCGTTTTTCTCCTGTCTGTAAAACTCAATGGTATATCACCTCAATCCAGACAGAATAAACAGTCACTGTATTTTCTTCACACACACACACAACACACACACACACACACACACACACACACACACACACACACAGAAGAGAGAGAGAGAGAGAGAGAGAGAGAGAGAGAGAGAGAGAGAGAGAGGAGAGAGAGAGAGAGAGAGAGAGAGAGAGAGAGAGAGAGAGAGAGAGAGAGAGAGAAACAACAGTACACTTTTATTCATTCATTTTATTCATTCTTTTATTCAGGGATTTTTTTTGTTTATACTTTTATTTCGAGGATAATGGAATAAGCACTCACGTACTTTCTTTTTACATCCAGTCCCCGTGTGTATGCTGCAGTTTTGTCAATTTTGTCATCCGTTCCTACCGGCACACAATGACCTACTCTTCCTGAAAAGCGGAACAGGTATTAATGAGTGCGCAAGATGTTCTACGTGCGTTCACACACGGGACCTCGGTTTATAGTCTCATCCGAAGGACTTTTGGGGAGAGTGAAGTCGGCAGTGAGGTTAACTCCAGAGAAACATCCCCTTGAACGGGATTCGAACCTGGTATCGGCATCGGGAGCTAGAGTCGCCTGTTAAGAAAAACATAAAAT
>CM054155.1:39311016-39323516 GCA_028751875.1 Rapana venosa | reverse complement strand
TTCCTTCCTTCCTTTCTTTCTTTCTTCCTTCCTTCCTTCCTTTCTTCCTTTCTTCCTTCCTTCCTTTCTTCCTTCCTTTCTTCCTTCCTTCCTTCCTTTCTTCCTTCCTTCCTTCCTTCATTTGTTCCTTCCTTCCTTCCTTTCTTTCTTTCTTCCTTCCTTCCTTCCTTCCTTTCTTCCTTCCTTCCTTCCTTCCTTTGTTCCTTCCTTCCTTCCTTTCTTTCTTTCTTCCTTTCTTCCTTCCTTCCTTCCTTCCTTTCTTCCTTCCTTCCTTCCTTTCTTTCTTTCTTTCTTCCTTCCTTCCTTCCTTTCTTCCTTTCTTCCTTCCTTCCTTTCTTCCTTCCTTTCTTCCTTCCTTCCTTCCTTTCTTCCTTCCTTCCTTCCTTTCTTTCTTCCTTCCTTCCTTCCTTCCTTTCTTCCTTCCTTCCTTTCTTCCTTCCTTCCTTCCTTTGTTCCTTTCTTCCTTCCTTTCTTCCTTCCTTCCTGCCTTTCTTCCTTCCTTCCTTCCTTCCTTTCTTCCTTCCTTCCTTCCTTCCTTTCTTCCTTCCTTCCTTCCTTCCTTTCTTCCTTCCTTCCTTCCTTCCTTTCTTCCTTCCTTCCTTCCTTTCTTCCTTCCTTCCTTCCTTCCTTTCTTCCTTCCTTCCTTCCTTCCTTTCTTCCTTCCTTCCTTCCTTCCTTTCTTCCTTCCTTCCTTCTCTTCTCTTCTCTTCTCTTCTCTGCTCTAGCATTAACATGGGAGTTTTTTCCGTGCCAGACAGGTAGTGAAGGATTGAAGCTTCATGGAAACAAGTTAACATTACCTAACATTACATTACCTGGAAACATTACCTGTGCCTGTCCCTCAGTACTCGGCACGTGCAACATGTCCCAAAGGAGCTGAGTCAGCAAGTGTGATCCTCTTTGTCTCTCACACTGCCACGATGTCTCTCATTCAACATGAAGACACACATACACGCACACACACACACACACACACATACAATGGTGTGTGTCTGTTGACCTGTCTTGGATCATTTCTGGAGACTTTGGAAAAGACTGTAGAGCTAAAGTCAGCTACGTTTTATAAGCTGGTCTGGTGTTGGGTTGAGCATGTTGTTAGTTAGGAAGTCTGTGTGAAAGTGTAGGTGATATTTTTTTATACACACATGCATAGGCTGGTGTGTGCACGCACAAATACACACACACGGCACCCACGCACGCACGCACACACACACACACACACACACACACACACACACACACCACCACCACCACCACCACCACCACACCACACACACACACATACAAACACCAGCACAGCACAAGATTTCAAGTTTTAATTTCTTTCACCCCTTTTTGGGGTATGGAGGGCTGCAAACAAATTCAACAAGAAAATTAACCTAACAGCAATACACCCCAAAATAACCCACTATTACTACTTACAGAAACTGAAAAACTGGAGTTCAACAAAAAAAAGAAACAACAATTGTGAAATGATAAAATGAACAATACTTTTTTCTAAGTATATCAATTTTCTTTAAAAGATACATTCTTCACTTGTAAGAGATAACAAATGGAAAATTAAGAAATATCAGCAAAACATATGAGTTTTCACACACACACACACACACACACACGCGCGCGCGCGATACACAGCCTCACCCTTTCTTCCCAGTTTGACCAAAAAATCGAACTGAATGTCAAAGTCCTTCGGATGAGACTATAAACGGAGGCCACGTGTTCGAACGCATGCAGAACATCTTGCGCACACGTTAAAACCTGTTTCCACATTTCGGAAGAGTAGGCCATTATGTGCCGGTGGAAACAGATGACAAAATTTACAAAACCGCATACACACGGGGACTGGATGTAAAAAAGCACATGAGTGCTTATTCTATTATCCTCGATATAAAAGATATAAATAAATAAAATAAATAAATAAACACACACACACACTGACACAAACACTATCACTATCACACACACACACACACACACACACACACACACATACACACACACACACACACACACACACACAACACACACACACACACACACACCAAGGCACTTTCATCGTAAATTATACATCAGCAAGCTTTTCACCTTACAGAAGATAAAAGCATGGAAGATATGAACCACCAGTGTGTAAGCTGATCAGAGACATTCTCTCTTTCATGTCAGCCTTACAAAAGTTGGGAGAAGTTCTTTTAAGTTTGTGCAGAAGTAAAAAGGTAATATAGGAGTCTGGGTGTCCCATTTCTGCTGTTCAAGACCTTTCAAGCAGTGGTTGAGTTAGCTGTAAATCACTGTCTGCATGGAATGATGCAGTTTCCAGTTTCTTCTTTTGTGGGTATCTTTAGCAAGTCTGTCACTGTAGCTCAAGACTCGAAAAAACCTGAGACTTGTAGCTCTGACACTGAAGCTCAAGACTTGAAAACACAAGGGAAAAAATGACAAATAGGTGCTATCACGTTATTGACTCTTGAGAAAAACAACAAATAGCAATTAACATGGAAATGAAGGAAATAACACAGATAAGATCATATTCTGGCTTATGTTGCAGTTCTTAGAAGAAAATCACACAGAAAATGAGTCTTCCCCCCCTCACTGTTCACCTTTCTCCCTCTTTCTTACCAGCCTTTCAATAAAATAAAAAAAATAATAATAAAAAAGCCAACACAAGACCTAAACAACCTCTTTACCTGAAATACTAAGAGGGCTTGGACTCCAATTTCCTGTGCATATGGCTACGACTTTGTTACAAGCACGAAAGAGAACAGTGCATAGCATTTTAGCATGCTGGGCAACACTCTGTTTGCTTTTCATGCCAGGATGGTCATGAATTTAAGCTGACAGACCCAATGTAGTCTCTGTGGTGAGCGGGACTATAAACAACAAGATTGGATTGGATTGGACTTTGAGCTGGTGTACAATTCACACAAAACAGAAAAAAAACAAATGGAACTTATTTGCAATACGTCTCCAATCTGGTCTGAAAATGGAAGTAGAATGGGTTGTTTTTTATCTACACAGTAGTTTAATGTAGTTTTGGTCAGTTTCATTTCCCCAATGAGTCCTCTTTTTTATAGAATACTCTACCAGAGCTACACCACAGTTACTATGGTAGGTTTTTTTTTAATTTCAAGGATAATAAAATAAGCACTTGTGTGATTTTTTTACATCCAGTTCATGTGTACATTCAGTTTTGTAAATGTTGTTATTCATTCCCACCAGTACACAATGGCCTACTTTACTCTAGTTCTGAAAACATGTCTCCTTACATATGCTTTGATTAAGTTTTGGCCATTACTTGTCACATGATATTCATTTATACGAAATAGTATGAGGTGTTATTTACCCACTTTTACGTTTGTTGATTTTGTTTTATGTTTTTGTGGATTTTTTTGTGCCTTGTAACTGAATATTTTCTACTGATCACTTGCCAAAGAAAACTTTTTTGTCTCGAGTTTTCAACACACACAAAATGTATCAATGGGCTGGGACCACTCAGATATAGGTTTCACCCCATTTATCAAGGAACTTCTCTAAGTTTTAGGAAGATCTAGAAAAGTATTGATTTGGGGTGTCCCCTCCCAGAAGTCATTTACAAGCAATGAAGATTTGGGTATTTGGATCAAAGTTTGAGACAGTGGTAACTGAAGCTACCTCTCCTCCTCCAATACCCTCTCCATTCCTCCTCCTCCTCTTCCCCAGCACTGACAAGTCTTTCATGTCAGACCAATAAAGTTCCCCCCCCCCCTTCCCCGGTGAGAATGCTAGGAGCCTGTCAGTATGAATGCATCCCCAACTTCTGGAAATTCTGTGCAACAAATTGCCTCTTTTCTAGCCCTATTTTTGTTTCTGCATTGTTCCTTTTCTTCCTGTCACTTCTTGGTCTATTTTCTGCCTTCTGGGTCCATTCTCTTGCCAATTTTTCCAGACCCTATTCAAATTTATATATATTTAAGTCTTAATTGTCTAAATATGTTTTATTCACTGCAAAAGACATTTACTTTAATTGAGGAGAATAAAATATTGAATTGAATTGAACTGAATTGAAAGACTTCAAAGATAACAATTCTCTCCCCTGCAGAAGTCCAATGTGCTGGTCTTGACTTGTCAGGCAACTTAACAGCAGTGCAGCGCATTTGCTTTCATATGACAGGCAGCAATAGTTGCTGTTTGAGCATTCTAGGAAGAGCTGGGAGGATAACATCAGCGAATGG
The DNA here is from genome assembly GCA_028751875.1 of Rapana venosa. Taxonomy (NCBI): domain Eukaryota; kingdom Metazoa; phylum Mollusca; class Gastropoda; order Neogastropoda; family Muricidae; genus Rapana; species Rapana venosa. The sequence continues at coordinate 39,319,308 of CM054155.1, read as the reverse complement.
ACAGGCCTAGAACTCAACAAAACCCTGAGAAAGGCAGAACAGAGAGAGGAATGGAGGGAACTGGTTGTTGAGTCTTTGAGGGTGCCCCCATGCTCGTCAGACTACGGGACAGATAGATAGATAGATAGATAGGTGGAGCAAAATACCAATAAATAAAGGTTTCAGGGGCTCCTAAACAAACTGGGTTACCCAAGTGTCTCCCTCACAATCCTCAGTACATGCAACATTTCCCAAAGGAGCCCAGCGAGCTGTGATCCTCTTTGTCTCTCACACTGACCCAATTTCTCTGATTCAGCATGAACACACACACACACACGCACGCACGCACGCACAATGGTGTGTGTCTTTTTACTGTCTCCAGTCAATCCTGGAGACTTTGGAAAAGACTACAGTGCTAAGGTCAACTATGTTTTATGAGCTGGTCTGGTGTTGGGCATCTTGTCAGGATGTCTGCATGAAAGCGAAAGCGTGGGTGATATTTTATATCTTAAAGTACAGAGAGAGAGAAAGATAGAGAGAGGAAGGGGGGGGGGGGGGGCAAGGAGGGGAAGAAAACAGAGAGAGAGAGGTTGTGTGTGTGTGCGTGTGTGTGTGTGTGTGTGTGTGTGTGTGTGTGTGTGTGTGTGTGTGTGTGTGTGTGTGTGTGTGTGTGTGTGTGTGTGCGTGCATGTGTGTGTGTGAAAAGGGATTTTCCATCAACACTGCATTAAAACTTTTAAAAGCAATGCAGCCTCTGACAGTCCTTGCAAATGTCATGGAAATGGCTATAGAAATTAGATACAGTGTTATAATTCAAACAAAATATCTTCCAGACCTTTTGGATTGTTGTCATGATATCAAAAACATCCCGAGCAAGCTGTGTGTTCCAAATACATTCATTCAACTTTTCGCTTGTTGATTTATTCATCTTTCGATTCGTTAAGTTCGATTTCCCTGACGAACTGGAAAGAAAGGGCAAGGCTGGGAGTCAAACCCGGAATCTCAAAGTTTACTTGTTTGGCAGGTGAAAGTCTTAGCCATCCTGCTACTTTCCTTCGTGGATTTTCTATGACAAATGTCAGCCTGACATAGCTCTTATGGTCAGGTGGAGGGAGGTGGCTTGGGGGTGGGGGTGCTATATACAGAATGAATGGGTGAATGGAAGACAGAAGGGATGGTATAATGAATGAATAAATTCCCCCGTGGACATTCCAATTACCTAATAGCATATCAAAAATTATAATAGAAATTCTGTGGTAGAAGTTCCCTCTTTTCTGTCCCTTTTTTATTCTGCCTTGCTCTTTCTCTTTTTGTCACCTCCTTCTGTATCTGTTTTCTGCCTTTTCTGGTCCATTCTCCTGCTTTTTATCCAGAAAGGCTTAAAAAGATAACAATTCTCTCCTATGCCGAAGTTGGATGACTTGTCAAGCGCTGAATGGCAAGGCAAAGCATTTTCGTTCATATGACATACAACAATGGTTGCTGTCTGAGCGATCAACGAAGAAGAAGAAGAAGAAGAAGAAGAAGAAGAAGAAGAAGAAGAAGAAGAAGAAGAAGAAGAAGAAGAAGAAGAAGAAGAAGAAGAAGAAGAAGAAGAAGAAAAAGAAGAAGAAGAAGAAAACAAAGTGTCCACTAGAGCATTAGGGAGCAGATCCTACAGTGAAATGTTTCCCTTCATGTCAAACTTCAACACTTCTGCTGTAAATACTCAACTATCCTACAGTGAAATGTTTCCCTTCATGTCAAATTTCAACACTCCTGCTGTAAATACTCAACTGTTCTACAGTGAAATGTTTCCCTTAATGTCAAATTTCAACACTCCTGCTGTAAATACTCACTGTCCTACAGTGAAATGTGTCCCTTCATGTCAAACTTCAACTCTCCTGCTGTAAATACTCAACTGTTAATGTATCTTTTTAATGGATATTTTCTTCGCTCCTCAGCAGAGCCCCAAGGTTCAGCAATGGTGAGATTTTTGCCTATGGGACTTTTACCCACCCTAAAGGTTGCTGCATGGCAACTCAGGGACGATATCTAAACAGGCACTTTGTGTGCATGCTGGTGTTTTTTATTAATCATGCCATCTGTTCCTACCAGCCAGAAATGGCCACCTCTTCCAAAGGGCAGAACGGATTTATAACGTGTGCACAAGATGTTCTACGTGCCTTCGCAAACTGGGCCTGGTTTTACAGTCTCATTTGAAGGACTTCTGAGGGAGTGGAGTCAGTACTGATGTTAACTCCAGAGTAAAATCCCCTAAAACGTGTGCCTCCGTGGTTCGACTCGATCCCCCAGGCTGTCAGATCATAAACGCAAGGTTCTAACCACTAGGATGTCTTAACCTCCCTGGTTTCTCACATTTTTTGTGGATGAATACAAGAATAAGAATCACTGATGTGTTACCTAATAAGAAACGTCTTCTCTTTGATTATACATGCCATATAAGGTTGAGAGCAGTTCTCCAAAGTTTGTGCAAACGGCAAACAGTTTTTGTTCCTCTGGGCGTCACATTGTCGAAGTTACAGACCTTTGTAGTGATCTTTGACTTTTCAGTTTTAAACCAGTGTTTTGTAGAACCATGGCCTTTCCAGTTTCTACCGTTGTCCTAGCTGTTCTTTGCAAGTCTCTCATTTTTGGACAAAAGACTTGGAAAAACATGTTCAGGGTGGAAAAAATGGCAACCATCAAGACGTTGACTTTTGAAAAACAAAACAAGAAAGATTATGTCCGAGACTAAAAAGACCAGTCAAGGATATATTCTGGCCCATGCCACAATCTGTTTTTTAAACACAACAAAGAGGGGGGTGGCTTAGTGGATAGAGTATTGCGCTGGTGATCTGATGGCCAGGGATTGAGCGACCACGGAGATACCCTTTTTAGAGGATTTTCTCCCTGGAGTTAACATCAGTACTGACCCCATTCCCTGAAAAGTTCTTTGGATGAGACTATAGACCAGTGTGCGAACATATAAAGAATATCTTAGGCAAACACAAAATCCTTTCCGCCTTTCGGAAGAACAGGCCATTTCGTGCTGCTAGGAACTGATTACAAAATATTTTTTTAAACGCATGTGCCTACGTTTCATGTTTTGACACCATTCACGGAATGGGGCTACCTTCCTTGTGGGTAAAAAAAACTACTCCACATCCAAAATCCCGCCATTGATGACCCTCAGAGCTGTACCTGAGGAACAGGGAAAACACACACACACAAATAAAACTATTTAAAAAACACCAGAAAGAAACTTTGACATTCCCTCACCCTGTTTCTAGTCTCCCACCCCCTCCCACACCCCCACACCCCTTTTCTTCTTTCCTGCTAGCCTCTGAATGCAAAACACAAGTTGTAAACAACCTCTTTACCTGAAATGTTGAGATGGCTTTAAATTCAGGTCAGTTCCTTATGCCTTTTTGGCTAGAATTGGGAGACAAGCACGTAGAAGCACACACACACACACACACACACACACACACACAGTCCTTCGGATGAGACTATAAACCGAGGCCCCGTGTGCGAACGCACGCACAACATCTTGCGCACACGTTAAACCCTGTTCCACCGTTCGTAAGAGTACGCCATTGTGTACCGGTGGGAACACATGACAGAATTTACAAAACCGCATACACACGGGTACTGAATGTAAAAAAACACACATAAGCGCTTATTTCCATCCTCGATATAAAACGAATTTATACTTTTAAACCAGTACGCGAATGCAAAACACGGTAACAACCTCTTTCTTTACCGAAATTTGATGGCTTTAACAAATCAGGTGTTCACTTATCCTTTGGATAAATTGGGAGACAAGCATGTAACCACACAATTTTTAATAACAATCACAGCACAACACCGAGGTTAGACGTTACTCATCTTGTGTGTCGGGCGGTAAGCGGAGGGCCGGTGTGCAAGCAGCCACATCTTGGGACACGTTCCTGGTTCGAATTGAGTTAGGCAATTGGTGCCGGTGGGAACGATTTACAATTGGACAAACGCATACTGAGGGGGCCTGCATGTCATAATAGAAAAAGCAATGCTATTCAATCTCGTATAAAGAATTAAAAAACCAGTAAGGTATTATGGGAGGGGGTAAACATCTTTTTTGCTTTTGATGCCGCCCTTAACTTTGGCAACAATCCAAACCAGGTGTCAATGTCCAGCACCTGACTGTTTAACGTTCCTTCCAAGAAGGAATTCATTTTCTGAGAACTCAGCTAGGGGGATCTCTTGAAGTCCTGGGTTTGCTACGGTCCTCTGGCAATTCAGGGTGGTGATCTTTTCGTTACCGGTCAATTGAAGTGCAGACTGTCAGCGCCTATCCTTCCCTGTCCCCAAAAGATTAAATACCGCGTTAAAGATCCCTCATTTCAACATCCCGGTGGGTTAACACAACAATACCAGCAACATCCCAGAAATGAGAATGAGGCTACCCTCAGGGTTTGGCAAAAAAAAACACGGTCGCATACCCCAAAAAATCTCACTATTGGTGAACCTTGGAGCTCTAGCTAAGGAATGAAAACCAGAATCGAATGAATGCTCATCCACAAAGTGGTTCGTTTTTGTCTAGTTCAGTTGGGGTTTTTTCAAGAGTTGTCCCTTATGTATGGACTATCCATAAAATGCTACACCCCAGCGATAATGGCTGATAGTTCTATCCATGTGTCCTGTCACTCACTCACACTTGCTCCGAAATTTGGCTGATCGATATCTCAATCTCCCCGAAGTCGGAATGCAGTTACCTTAATGGTAGGTTTTAAAAAAATAGCTCAAAACAGTCGCATATGCAAAATCTCACCATTGGTGAACTTCGGGACTCCAGCAGAGGAAAAAAAATAATCTGACATCAAAATATTTCTCTCAATCACTTTCATTCCTACCTCTGTGAATGTCTTCACCTGTACACTCCTTCTCGTTCCCTCCGCTCTGCTGCAGATACCCTGTGCTTAAGAATACCTAGATTCAACCAGTCCACCGTCGGCGGTCGCTCTTTCTGTGTTTCTGGTCCATCAAACTGGAATGACCTCCCTCTCTCCCTTCGGGAAAAGCCTACTTACAACACTTTTAAATCCAGCCTCAAGACATACCTCTTTCAAACCTAAGACCTCCCCCTACAGTTTCATCTTATAATTATCTGTCCTTGCCTTCAATGGCCTAAATTCCCATCACCCTGCTGAAGCATATAACCTGTGTGTGTGTGTGTGTGTGTGTGTGTGTGTGCGTGTGTGTGTGTGTGTTCTCGCGCGCGTGCACGTGCGCGCGTACATTTGTGTGTATTTGAATTTATTAAACTATTAATCATTGTTGGTTGCATGTGTAGGAGTGGAATGGATGCAAGCGCTTTAATTTGTTTTTACAAGATATAGCGCTATATAAATTCCATTTATTATTATTATTATTATTATTATTTATTTATTTATTTGTCAACTTACTAGTTCTCTTTTCTTTGCTGATTTTTTAGGGGGGGGGGGGTATGTTTGGCTTGGTTTAAGGTTTGACGTTTTTCTCTTATCAACTGCATGGTTTCTACTCAACAACCACTAAGAGAGGAGTTTGAGTGGTTGGGGGGGGGGGGGGGGGGGGGGGGTGGGGTGGGGGTGTTAATGCACTTTTGGTACAAAGGTGTTACTTGGTGTGGAACAATCCACACACGCTGCGCCACCTTTATCAATGAACTTTTTTAGATTGAGGACAACCTGGGAAAAGGTTGTTTATTTGGGTGTCTGATCCCTGCTGTCAGAGATCGCTGACAAACACTCAAGGTCTGGAGTTGTTTCCCTTCCTTATCTAGAGCTTCCAGGTTCACCAATGGTGAGATTTTTGCGTATGCGACTGTTTTCACCCACCAATAAGGTAGCTGTATTTCGACTTCTGGGATGGTGACTAAATACGACACATAAATACATTTTTTATTTCTTTTCATCCACTTCTACTGCGGGACGGGACAGCTCAGTGGTCGGAGCACTCGCTTTCCCCCCAGCCAAGGTTAAGCAGCATCGAACATGGGTACCAGTTGGATGGGTGACCGTTTGCGCGCCTTGACTTCAGTACAGTCCCCCAGTTCACCCAGCTGTAAATGGGTACCTGGCCTCTTTAGGGTCAGGGAAGGTAAAGCAGCGAGGGAGAAGAGATTGGTGCCACCCTCAATACGCTGGCCCCGAGAGAAGCTGAGGTCTCTGACGCCTCGCTCCCCTACGACCTTATAGGTTATGGGACACATTTACCTTTACCTTATTTCTACTGGAACCAAATGAGTCTACTCTTCTAAAAGGCAGAATGGATTTTTTAAATGTGCGCAATATGTTCTGCGTGCGTTTGCACATGGTGCCTTGGTTTATAGTCTCACATAAAGGACTTTTGAGGGAGTGGAGCCAGTACTGATGTTAACTCCAGGGTAAAATTCCTTAAAATAGATGCCTCCATGATAGATAGAACCTGGGCCATCAGATCAGACAAGCGCAACACTAACCACTGGACTATCCCGCCGCCAGGCATGAATTTTGAATCATTAGATAACAAGGACACATTCATTACAGACCTAACTGCACACTAGCAGACTCCTCACCTCGTAATACATGAAGATGTGTAAAGTTAAATCCACCACAGTAATACCTGATTAAAGTTTGCAGAAGTTCTCCTAAGTTTTTAAGCAGGTATGAAAAAGGGACAGCCGTTTGTTAGATTTTTAGGTTGGTTGTGGGGGAGGAGGGGGGGAGGGGTTCATCATTGTTTGTGGGTCACATTCCTGCCACCAGTTGCTTTTCAAGCAGTGTTCGAGTTTCAGGTTTTAAACAAGTGTCTTCCCTCCCCCCCCCTACCCCGTGAGGTTTGCCCGGGTCCTGTCAGTATAAATAACATCCCACACCTTCTAGAAATTCTGCGCCAGGAATTCCCTCTCTCCTATTCCGTCTCTATGTTTCTGTCTTGTTCCTTTTCTTTCTGTCACCTCCTCATTCCTGTCTCTTTCCTGCCTTTTAGGTCCATTCTCCTGCCTCTTTTTTTGTCTAGAAAGACTTGAAACATAACAATTCTTTCCCAGCTGAAGTCTGATGCGCTGGGCCTGACTTGTCAGGGGCTTAACGGCAGGGCAACACATCTTCCCTCAACAACAGTTGCTGTCTGAGTGTTGGACAGGACAGAAGAAAACAGCTGTCTGCGTGGAAACAATGGCGCTTCCAGTTTCTTCTTTCGTGTTTTCTTAGCGAGTTTGTCATTCCAGTTAAGGGTGGAAAATATGTGAGGGGTGAAAAAGAGAGTGTCACCAAGTCCTTTAGTTTGAAATTGGAAAAAAAGAACCAGAAAATGAAGAAAGAGGAAACCTTTCACCCAATATCACAGTTCTTTTAAAACACCACAAAGAAACTTCCCCCTCCCTTCTCCCTAACCCCTCTTTCCCTGTCTGCCTCCATTACAAAATTGAAAGGGGTAAACAACCTCTGTACTTGAAATGCTCAGATGGAGTAGAATGGACGTCAGTTTCCAATACCCCTGGTTAATATTGTGAGACAAGCACGTAGAAGCTCACACACACACACACACACACACACACAGTACGCGGTATTCTGGGCAGGCCGGTCAACATCCTGTTTGCTTTTGATGCTGCCGCCAACTTTGGCCAGCAATCCAAACCAGTGTTCAATGTCCAGAGAAGGAATACTGATGTAACTTGTGTCTGCTGTACGTCATGATTTTCCTTTGTGTGTCAATCCTTGGCTAGAGTTCTGATTTTCACCAATGGTGAGATTTTTTGGGGGTGCGTGTGCAACTGGTTTTCTGCCCACCATTAAGGTAGCTAGCTGCATTCTGACTTCAAGGTTGTCTAACTACAACATCAATATGCATGTGGTGGTGTGGTTTTTTTTACATTTCATCATCCATTCTGACTAGCATGCTATGCCTTCTCTTCCCGAAGGTAAAACAGGTTTAATATGTGCGCAAGATGTTCTCCATACCGTCACATATGGGATCTCAGTTTACAGTCTCATCCGAAGGATTTTAAGGGCAGTGAAGTCAGTACTGATGTTAACTCCTAGGGGAAAATCTCTTTGGAACAGGTGCCTGGGTGGTAGCTCGAACCTATACAGTCAGCTTGCCAGTCCAATGTTCTAACCACTAGCCTATCCCCCCCCCTCCCCCCATGATTTCCAGTTGAAAATGGAACTTGAACCACAGCAAGTCCAAGCAGATTAACCTGAAAGAGCCTGCAAAACTCAACCAGTTGATGATGCAGAAAACTCCTTTAAACACACACACACGCACACACACACGCGCACACACACACACACACACACACACACACACACACACACACACACACAC
>CM054155.1:39286016-39298516 GCA_028751875.1 Rapana venosa | reverse complement strand
TTTGTAAGACTAGGCCATTGTGTGCCGGTGGGAGCGGATGACAGAATTCACAAAACCGCATACACACGGGGACTGGATGTTTTTAAAAAAGCACATGAGTGCTTATTCCATTATCCTCGATATAAAAGAATAAAATAACATAAAAATAAAAATAAGTGCTATGCTCTTTGGTGGTTGTTTGAGGTTGTTGGGTTGTTTTTTGTTTGGGTTTGGGTTTTTTTGTTTTGTTGGGATTTTTTGTTTGTTTGTTTGTTTTGAGGTTTTTTGCTGGGTTTTGTTGTTGTTGTTTCTTGGGGGGGTTTCATTCCTCAGCTATAGCTTTGAGGTTTACAAAAATTGATACTTTTGCGTATGCGACCGTTTTTGCCCACCATTAAGGTAGCTGCACTCCAACTTCAGGGATGGTGTCTAAACGTGACACTTGTGTGTGTGGGGTTTTGGGGGGGGGGGGGTTTGTCATCGTCCCTGCTGGCATGAAGTGTCCTATTTTTTCCTGAAAGGTGGACAGGTCTATAACTTGTGCGCTAGATATTCTGCATGCATGTGTCTACAAAGCCTTGGTTTAATCTTTTTATTTATTTTTATCGCATTTTTTTCGAGGACAATGGAATAAACACCCATGTGCTTCTTTTACATCCGGTCCCCGTGTGTTTGCAGTTTCAAACATTTTGTCATCCATTCCCACCGGCACACCATGGCCTACTCTTCCAAAAAGCGGAACGGGTTTTAACATGTTGGCAAGATGTTCTGCATGCTTTTGCACACAGGATCTTGGTTTATAGTCTCATCCAAAGGGCTTAAGATATTGACAAAGAAAGTGATATTGATATCTATATATAAAAAAACAACCATGTTTTGTCATAGATTTTCATTTGATAGGCATCCCTCGGATAAGACTATAAACCGAGGCCCCGTGTGCGAACGCATGCAGAACATCTTGCGCACACGTTAAATCCTGTTCCGCTGTTCGAAAGAGTAGGCTATTGTGACAAAATTTTAAAAACCGCATACACACGCATAAATGAGAAAAAAATTCATCTGAGCGCTTTGATTTGTTGCTTTACAAGATTCAGCACTATATAAATTCCATACATTATTATTATTATTATTATGTTATAGTTTAGGATGTGGGTTCAGTGTTTTTATAATGGAAAGAAAAAAATAGATACAACAGTCATATGTATGAGCATGCGCGCACACACTACACACGCGCGCGCGCACACACATGCTTTTATTCTTGCTCTAACACACACACACATGCACGCACGCACCACACACACACACACACACACACACACACACACACAAAACTTTTATTCCTTGCACTAACACGCACACACTTTTATTCCTTGCACACACACACACACACACACACACACACTGACACACAGAGGTTTCCTCACTATCACAAGTAAATGCACTGGCAGTCCCACTCTAAGCGCACACATACACACTACCTCCCCTGTTTTCTGTATATAAACAGACTGGCTCTGTATCAAAGGGACGACAGTATTGGGCCTGCTCCTTCTCCCCAGACGTCTGCACACTGTCGTCCTCATTTCAGCTGCCGTCCGTTGAACTTTGGATTGTTTCCTTGTGTTTGCTAAGTATTGGATCTCAGAGGGGGTTTTCCTACCACATCGTGAGTTTGTTGTAGATAATTGTGTGTTTGGAGATGTGGTGGTGTTGCGCTGGTCTATATAGATATCCGTCTTTTGCTGTCTTCTGTGTTTACTAGTAGTACGTGTGTTTTTCATGGTAGGGTATATCAGAGTTTGGAATGGTATCATCTCTCACAGCTCCAAACTGAGAATGATGGCATGCAAAGACATGTCAATCTTCCTAAATACCTTGCAAAGCGTAGACTTTGATGGCACATCCACAACTTTGGTTTTTATGTCCTGTTAGAGCACCAACAAACAACTGTGGGACAGGACCAGACAAACCCCAATCGAGTCCATTATTAAACAAAGGCAGTGGGGATGGATCAGCCATACACTCCGCAAGCCTGCAAGTGTCACCAGGCAGGCCCTTGACTGGAATCCACAAGGGAAGCGGAAAGTTGGTCGACCAAAACAGACCTGGCGCAGAAGTGTTGACGAAGAAACGAAGGCAGCCGGAATGACATGGGCCGAGCTGAAGAGGATCTCCCAAAACCGAGTTCGTTGGAGGGGTGTTGTTGCAGCCCTATGTTCCCCAAGGAACCAAGAGGCATAAGTCAAAGTAAGTCAAGAGCACCAATGAACTCAAACTGATGGATACAGTTAGCATTTATTTAGGTACTGGCAACATTTCACATTTGAAGCCGTTCTTTCCAGAGATAACGCCAGATGCGAGTGACAGGTTTTATCTGTCAGGTATCTAACGAAAGGGCAGAAAAATACACCAAAAGATGGAAAAGAGAGAAAGTATAAAGCAATTAGATGATGTAAGAGTACAGAACAAGACAAGAAGTTGTTTGCCAACAAGTGATCCACACAAAGATTGATGAGAATGAAGAACTGAGTTATTCTTACACTGCACTGCACAACCAACATCACGTTACACGAAAGAAGGCACTTCAAATGCAAATTTTTATGCCAAGGAGTTGAAATTAAATCAAATTCAAAGTCAAATTCAAATATATCATGCACAATGACAAGAAGTCAAGTCAAGTCAAAAACACTTTAATCATCCCATGAAGGGCAATTACAATACTGACAGGCACATTGATACGTATAATTATCTCAAAAGACACAAGAAAAATACATTTCAAATTGTTATGCACATTCCAAGATAGCTTTAAAAAACATTATCACACACACACACACACACACACACAAACCCAGGCGCACGCACGCACACGCCCGGCGTATGAACGCAAGCACACACACACACACACACACACACACACACATACCCACACACACACACACACACCAATGCAGGAATACAATAGTGAAATGTAGACAAATAATTTTGCATAAAAACTGACTGATGACATCAATGCTTTTTTTCCCCTCAGCTAGAGCTTCGACATTCACCAATGGTGATATTTTACATATGCCACCATTTTTGCCCACCACGAATGTAGCCACATTCCGACTTCGGGAATGTATGCTTGGGAGGATCGTGTTTCCGTGACCCACCAAATGCTGACATAAATTACGGGATCCTTAACATGCGTACTTCATCTTCTGCACGCGTATATACACAAAGAGAATTAAGGCACTGGCAGTTCTACACTTGAAACTGACTTGGGAGATCGTAAAAAAAAAAATTCCCACCCTTAATTCACCAGATGCCGCTGAGATTCGAACCAGAACTTCATGGACCCGTGGGATAGAAATCAAATAGTCTTACCCACTCGCCTGTAGCGTCTGTGGAAAATCAATGCCAATCACTTCCCATTTTGAGCATTGAGGGTCCTCAGCCTAACAAGATCCTTGCGGCTGTCCGTTCCTGATGAACAGAAACAATGGGGTGTTGTGGAAAGACTGAGTGGATCTTAAAGGACAACCACTGGTGTTGACGCTGACTGTTTTAAGGGGCTGAAAATTCATGAGCTGATCCACACACCTCCAGGAAGTCTCTGGTGGGGGGAGAGAAAGTTCCATGAGAGAGTCAAGGTATGGAAAAAAGTGGTCTATATTGCTTCCTGTTGACAGCACCAGTGCCCGTTTATTTTGTGGGTTATGCTATTTTTTGGACTACAGGAAATCCACTGTCTAACTATTAACTGCTTTCCTGACGCACTTGGTCTGCTCGAGATAATCTGTGCTTTATACAATTTCCTGTGACACTTTTTTCGTTCCTTGGCTAGATCTCTAAGGTTTACCAATAATGAGATGTTGTGTATGTGACCGTTTTAACCCAACATTAAGGTAGCCGCAATACGACTTCGGGGATGGTTTCTAAACATGACACCTATGTGTATCCGGTTCTTTATTTTGTCATCCGTTCCTACCGACACAAAATGGCCTACTCTTCTAAAAGGCAGAACAGGTTTTAAACGTGTGCACAAGATGGTTTGCGTGCATTCGCCATGGGGCTTGGCTTATGGTCTCATCCAAAGGGCTGTTGGGGGAGAGATGAGTCAGTACTGAGGTTATCTTCAGGGGAAAATCCCCTAAAATAGGTGCCTCTGTGGTGGCTTGATCCCGGGCCATCAGATCACGAGTGCAACGCTCTAACCACTAGGCTACCCTGTCCTCTTGCAGAGTTTAAACCTCGCTGCCATTGGCCTACGTTATTTGTGTCCATACCTGCAGATTATTTTAGTCACCAGATAAATAGTTATGAACTAAAAAATTTGTTTGTTATGATAAGTAGACAGATGGAAAAAAGCTAATGGCCAATAGTTTATGGATGAGGCAGACAGACAGACAGACAGACAGACAGATAAGACAAATACAGACAGAAATAGTTTATGGTATTAAGATTAGTAATCAGGCAATCTTTGAAATAAATATTTTTTATTTCCTATCAATCCCAAGTAAACTTTCTCAAGAATAAGTAATGTCTGAAACAATCTGAAAAATAGTGTGCAAAATATGTTAAGAATATAGAACCAATGCTATAATGGCTTAAACATGGCCATTTCGGTTTTTTCATGCCTTTTACCCACCCAAATCCCTCATTCTCAAAATCTGACAGACTGACATCGACAAGAAAATATAGACATGTGAAAATGATTTTTCTGAAAGGTTTGAAATAATTCAGGTATTTTGACATGTTTTAGGATTTGTTCAACTAGTTTGTAATAGAAAAAGATATATGCACACACAAACACACACACACACACACACACACACACACACACACACACACACACACACACACACACACAAAACTGATTGGTCATTCAATGCACCATCTTAAAAAGAAAATTTGACTTTGACTTTTACTCACACACACACACGCATACACACACAACTTCTTGCTTATTCACTGTACCATCTGAAAATAAAAATTTGAGTTTGACTTTGACTTTCACACACACACACACACACACACACACACACACACACACACACACACACACACACACACACACACACACACCGTCTTGCTTATTCAATGTACCATCTGGAAATAAAATTTTGATTTTGACTCTCACACACACACACACACACACACACACACACACACACACACACACACACACACACACACACACACAACCACACAGACAAAGAGACAGTGAGAGTTTTGTGAAATATCACAAGCAAATGCCATCTCACCTCCCACTGTGCAGGTCTACCTACTTTCTCCAACGTCTCCTGTATACAGTAAACAGACTGGCTCTGCATGAAGGGGACAGTATTGGGCCTGCTCCTTCTCCCCCAGACGTCTGCACACTGTCGTTCTGGTTTCAGCTGAAGTGTCTGTTTTATGTCTGAGAATCTTCCTTTTGTTTGCCAAGTATAGATCTCAGAGGTTTTCCTATCAAATCGCCCTGTTTGCTGTAGATAATTGTGTGTTTGGAGATATTGGGATGTGCCGATGATATATGTCTTCCTTTGATGTCTTCTGTGTTTGCTTTTAATGTGTACTTTATGGCAGGGTGTATTAGGTTTTGGATTGCACTCTTCCTTGAAGCTCCAAACTGAGAATGATGCGTGCACAAAAGATGTCAGCCTTCCTTCCTTCTTCTTTATCAAACCCTCAGACAGCATCTTCCATATGAGCAAAATGTGTTGTGCTGCCATTAAGCCCCTGACAAATGAGGCCCAGCACATCTGAGTTTGGCATGGGAGATAATTGTTTTCTTTCATGTCTTTTTGAAGAAAAAAGCAGGAGAATGGACCAAGAAGGAAGAGAATGGACAAGGAGGTGACAGGAAGAAAAGGAACAAGGCAGAAAAAATTTGAAGGATAGAAAAATAGGAATTCCAGGTACATACTTTCCAGAAGATGGGAATGCTATTTATACTGACAGGCCAATAATATCCGTAGGGGGGGGGCTTCCTAAATGCTTGCAAAGCGTTCATCCTGATGGAACATTCACAGAGTTTACTGCCCTGTCCGGTAAGCATAGCAACAAACTCAAAGTAATCGATACTGTCAGTATACATTGACAGATACTTGCAACATCTCACACACAGGCAGCTATTTGCAAAAAATAACTAAATAGAATAAAAAGCAAATAAACTGTTTTTTCTCTTCTACATATTCAAGAAAAGAACAGAAAAAGACAATAAACATGGGGAGAGAGAGACACAGAGAGAGAGAGAGGTTAAAAAAGGGATTAGGTGAGGTGCTAGTAGGTATGACAAGATTAGACAAGATGGTTTATTGAAAATTAATGCACAGCACCGATAATGAGAAAGGGGAAGGGAGTTGATCTAACGCTGCATCACCAACAGGATAACATGCACTTAACACGCCATTTAGTGGAGAAGAGACGAAATGACTTCAAACTAAAAACCAATTGTGCCATGAATAATGAAATGACATATCACATGCAGGACAAATGATCTTACATAAAAAGGGACACAAGGAAATTGATTTGAATAATATAACATCCCCCCCCCCCCCACCTCTGTGAGCTTGGAATGCCTTCAAGGGCATTGCTATTCCTTCGTTTCCCTGATAAAGGGAAGAGTGGGTGTCTGGTGGGAAGAAGGGAAGGAGGTGGTCTAAAACCACACCCCACGGTGTTGATGCTGAGTGTTTGTTGCAGGGGCTGAAGGTACAAGCAGATCAACACACCTCCTGGGAATCTCTAACAGCGCGGTTCCATTAGACAGGTAATTGTAAAGTGACTTTCCACGACGAAACGAATCCCATTGCACATGACCCAAGATTTGGCTAGCAGCTAGTTCAGGCAGGTGGGGGGGGGGGGGGGGGTGGTTGTCGATTTTATAATTTCGATTGATGATTTTTTTTTTAACATAAGTATTTTTCTACCGTTTACTCAAGAATACAGGTGTAACTTTGGATCCTGTAATTTTTGTCAGCATATTTTATTTATTTATTTATTTATTTATTATTTTATATCGAGGATAATGGAATAAGCGCTCATGTGCTTTTTTACATCCAGTCCCCGTGTGTATGCGGTTTTGTAAATGTTGTCATCTGTTCCCACCGGCACACAATGGCCTACTCTTTCGAAAAGCGGAACAGGATTTAACGTGTGCGCAAGATGTTCTGCATGCGTTCGCACACGGGGCCTCAGTTTATAGTCTCATCCGATGTTACAGAAACACAAACATGCCCAGCATGCATCCCCAAAGTTGGAATGTGGCTACTTTCCTGATGGGCAGGAAGGAAGGTGGCAGGATGGTTAAGACGTTCGCCTGCCAACAAGTTAACCGTGAGGTTCTGGGTTCGATTCCCAGCCTCGCCCTTTCTTCCCAGTTTGACCAAAAAAATTCGAACTGAATGTCAAAGTCCTTCGGATGAGACTATAAACCGAGGCCCCGTGTTCGAATGCATGCAGAACATCTTGCGCACACGTTAAATCCTGTTCCGCTTTTCGTAAGAGTAGGCCATTGTGTGCCGATGGAAACAGTTGACAAAATTTACAAAACTGCATACACACGGGGATTGGATGTAAAAAAAGCACATGAGTGCTTATTCCATTATCCTCGATATAAAAGAATAAATTAATTAATTAAATAAATGGGCAAAACACTGTTCAACACAAAATGGGAATCTGGAGCTCTGTTCCAAGGAATGAAAAAAATCTCCTTTGGATCACTTTAGCCCAACAAATCCATAATCAATTGTATCATGCTTGTTCGTGGCTCTTTTTAATTACTATACCTGGCCTACCATTTGTCTAGTTGTTGGATATTTTTCCGCTTTTTTTCTAGAAGTTAGAACATAAGCCTTTGACTTTTCCTTATATACTAGATAGAAAGCTTGTTTAAGTAAGTGGGAACGTGAACAGAAATGGTATGGTTTAAGACACGAAGAACATCCTAGGATAATTGATTTTTTTTAATCAAATGTGTGTCTTATGAAGACCATAGGTTCTGTTTGCAAGCTTGCCAGACTATATCTTTTGCACCATCCATTCAGCTTGAATTAACAGAGTAGCAAACTACCAAATCCATAATGCAACTGTTCATCAAACACACATTAAGCATTTTTCCTCACACCCTATGATGTTGGCCATAATAACAAGGATATTTCTTAGACTTCCTTTCTTACACACATTAAGTACACACAATCCGGAATTTGAACAGAATATAGATACAGCAAAGGGAGATAATGTTACGTAGAATTCCACATTTCCACCCACCGAATTATCTACAGCAAACAGGGCGATTTGATAGGAAAACCTCTGAGATCCATACTTGGCAAACAAAAGGAAGATTCTCAGACATAAAACAGACACTTCAGCTGAAATCAGAACGACAGTGTGCAGACGTCTGGGGGAAGAAGGAGCAGCAGGCCCAATACTGTCCCCTTCATGAAGAGCCAGTCTGTTTACTGTATACAGGAGACGTTGGAGAAAGTAGGTAGACCTGCACAGGGCGAGATGGGGGTGCGTTTGCTTGTGATATTGGTGGTGTGTGGTGTGGTGTGTGTGTGTGTGTGTGTGTGTGTGGTGTGTGTGTGTGTCCTGATCTTCATGCACATGTACATTTTTAATTCTTTCAGTTTGTAAAGTTGTGGACCAGACCTTTAACATAAAAAAATGCTTACTTACTGTTAACAAAGTTTTCATTTCCCATATCACTGTCTTCTTTTTTATTTCTTATGAATAGAAAGTCTTCAAAATAATTTGGAGAAAAACAAAGAAGATGGGGAAAGACATAGGGGGAAAAAAGAGAAGCCATATTCAACTTATTACAGCATCGCTTTAGTTTTCTGATCATTTTTTGCAAACACATTTTTCAAGACCATTACAGACAATACGTTCTGTAAGAAACTTTATTTTGTCCCGCATTCGTTGGCAAGAGCTCCAAGGTTCACCAATGGTGGATTTTTGCGTATTTGACCATTCTCTACCCTCCCACCCCCACCCCACCCCACCCCCCACCCCCACCACCACCACCACAATTTGGGTAGCTGCATTCTGACTTCAGGGATACTTTGAACTAAATGTTGGCTGACTGCCAGTATATACAGGATCTTTATTGTGCATATTTGATCTTCTGCATGTGTATATACACTAAGGAAATTAAGGCACTGGCAGGTCTGTACTTGAAGTTGACCTGGAATATATTTTTTTTTTAAATCCCCACCTGTAATTCACCAGACACCACAAAGATTCGAACCCACGACTTCGCGGATTCATGGGATTGAAATCGAAAGGTCTTAAACATTCAGCTATCGTGCCCATCCATAGGGAGATGACCAATGAGAAAATATGAATGAATTAATCTGACACTTCACTACGCCAATAACATCACACCACAGGGAAATGGGCTTTAAAGACATGCATTTTGTTGAAGAGAAGTCAAAATGAAATTTGAACAAACAAGCAAACAACAACAACAACAAATATGCTATGAATAATTAAGACGAAATGAAATTTAAACAAACAAAAAAAACCACCAAATAATCCATGAATAATTAAACGAATGACACCTAGGGGACAACGATTCTACATAAAACCTGACAGACGGCAATCAATACGAATTATCTCCCTTTGAGTGCCTTCACCACGATTGCTGCCCCTTTCATTTCCTAATAATGGGAAGCCCTGGTGATATGTGGGAAGGCGGGGGGGAGGGGGGGGGGGTGTTAAAACACAGCCAGTAAATCTGGCATGAGTGATTGTTTTAGAGATTGCCAGCAGAGCTGATCAACCTATCACCAGACAGTCCCTGGAGAAGAGAACTCTATTACAGAGCCTCGCATGGAATTCTTCTTCTTCTTCTTTCGTTCGCTTTTCCACTGTCAGACGTGTTTCTGAGAAATACTGGCTGCATTTCCTTTCCAGCTCCTCTCGTAGGTGGTACAGCTTAGTTTTCAGGGTTATCTCCATTGGCCAATCTTCCTCAGGTCGTATTGCATGTGCCTCAGGAGGATGTGCTGGCCAGTCTGATTTCCTTTCCCATGGGCACATAGGGAAGACAGAACGAGTTTCAGCTTTGGTGGGCATGTGGACATGGAATAAGGATCGTGTCAATTGTCTCCCTTTACAAGCATCATACCTGCTTGTTTTTCGGGTTTTGCTACTTTGGAACATACTAACAATTCAGGATAGTGTTTGCATAACTGTTTGACTTTCAAGTGCTTGTTGCTGTTGTTTTTTCTTACTATCTCACATCTTAACTTCACGTCATACCATCAATACTGTGGCGCATCTTTTTTTTTCTTTTCTTTTGTTTAATTGTCCAAATCATGGATTATTTATTGTCAAACCTGATTTTTCCAGTGTTGCTTAGTGCATGCAAATTCAAATCAAATTTAGGTGTTACTTTATAGGTAAAGTTAGTTTCTGTTTCTCTATCCCATTGATTTCAGTTTCAAATATAAAGAAATATCAACTCGTTGATCTTGCTTAAAAAGAATTCTACCACCTTACTGGAATAATAAATAAGAAAGCAAAAACATGTGGAGAGACTGACAGATAGACAAACAACTGCTAAAACAAACTCAGAGGAACAATTCTCTTTTGTTTACTTGAATAAGTGAAACAACCTGAATTTCATTGGGACAAAATGGGGGACAGGATAGCCTGGTGATTAGACCCTTGCCCTCACATCTGACCGCCTGAAAACAATCCCAGGTTTAAGCTACCCCCCAGACACTTGCTCAAGGGTATTTTTCCTCTGGAGATAAATCAGTGCCTACTCAACTTCCCCAAAAGTCCTTCGGATGAGATGACAAACCTGGTCCCATATGCAAACACACAGAGAAGATTTTGTGGGCACTTTAAATTTCGTTATGCTTCTGCCTTTTGGAAGAAAAGTACCCCATCATGTTCCAGCAGGAACGTTGACAAAATGTATTATTCTTTAAAATCGGATACACCCTGGTGCTGTGTTTAGACACCTTCCCTGAAGTTGGAATGTGGTTACCTTAATGGTGGGTAAAAATGGTTGTATACGCAAAATCTCACCATTGGTGAACCACAGAGGTCTAGCCAAGGAGCAAAATGAAATATTACCAAAAAATTCAATATTTCATTCATTTGTGCTGGCTGTGTGAATGAAGCTACTGCCATTATTTCTCATCTCTGTTATGTGTTGGAATTTTTTTAAAATAATGATACAAACTTACTGGTGTTAAAGGGGATATGCCAGTAGGTCAGCAGTGAAGAGGCAAGGTAAGGTTAGACACTATATTATTAGGCCAAAATTTTACTCACAGAGAGATGAATAGGAAAACAGAAGTAAATTAATCTAATGCTGAACTACACCATCCACATCACATAACAGGAAAACAAGCACTTGAAAAACCTGAATTTGGGCTGTGGGGAGATAAAATTAAATCAACTATAAAAAAAAATATTTAAAAACCTAGATACTCCATGAATAATTAAAACGACATGACACGTAAGACAAATGCATTTACATTTTTTTAAACTGACAGATGGAAATCAATACCAATTATCTCCCATGGTGAGCTTCGAGCATTTTAACAGGATTGCTGTCCCTGTTGTTTCCTGGAAAGAGTGGTGACATGTGAGAAGGGGGAGGGGAAGGAGAAGAGGTCTTAAAACACACCCACTAGTGCTGGCACCAAGTGGATTGGTTTAAAGGTGGCAAATAGAGCTGATTAAAGTCAGTCCTGAAGGTAACTTCCATTATACTAGCTGAAAAATTGATGTTATTTTATTCCTTCACTAAAGCTATTCAGGTTTCACCAGCGGTGAGATTTTGGTATACAACCATTTTAACCCACTACCAAGGTAGCCACAGTCCACTTGAAGGACAGTGTCTAAACACCTCATGTGTGTGCAGGCACTTGTTTGTCATCTGTTACCCTTTACCCTTTTTTTTATATCGAGGATAATGGAATAAGCACTTATGTGCTTTTTTACATCCAGTCCCCGTGTGTATGCGGATTTGTGAATTCCATCATCTGTTACCACCGGCACACAATGGCATACTCTTACGAAAAGCGGAACAGGATTTAACTTGTGCGCAAGATGTTCTGCGTGTGTTCGCACACGGTACCTTGGTTTATAGTCTCATCCGAAGGACTTTGAGGGAGAGTGGAGTCTGTGCTGATGTTAACTCCAGAGGAAAATATCCCCTTGAACGGGAATCGAACCCCGGTCGTCAGATTGCGAGCGCAATGTTTTAACCACTAGGCTATCCCGTCCCTATCCATCCATCTGCTCCTACCAGCACAAATGGCCTACCTCTCCAAAAGGTGAAATAGTTTTTTAGCATGTGCCCAAGATGTTTCGTGTGCGATAAGGCATGGGGCCTCGGTTTATTGTCTAAACCAAAGGACTTTCAGAGGAGTGGGTTCAGTACTGATGTTAACTCTAGGGGGAAATTCCCTGAAACTGGCGCAGCCACGGTGGGTTGATCCCAGCCCCAGCTTAGGAGTGCAATGCTCTAACCACTAGGCTACCCCGCCCCAAGTAAGATGTAAATTGTTATC
>CM054155.1:39273516-39278516 GCA_028751875.1 Rapana venosa | reverse complement strand
GCTAATCATGTTAATAATAATAATAACAACAACAAAAACAACAACAATAATAATAATAATAATAATAATAATAATAATAATACATGGAACATAGATAGCGCTATATCTTGCAAAGACAAATCAAAGCGCAATGCATTCAACCTAATCTTACACAAGTCATGCAACCAATGACAAATAATCAATAGTTCAAACAAACAGATATTACAAACATGGTACGCTGCAGACCAAATCTATGAAATAAAATTGCAATAGTCACGTTGTTGTTGTTGTTGTTGTTGTTGTTGTTGTTGTTGTTGTTGTGTTGTTGTTGTTGTTTGGGGGTTTCCGTTCCTCGGCTAGAGCTCCGAGGTTCACCGATCCTGAGATTTTTCCGTATGCGGCCGTTTTTTGCCCACCATGAAGGTAGCCGCATTCCGACTTCGGGAATGCATGCTGGGTATGTTGGCGTTTCCGTAACCCACCAATCGCTGACATGAATAACGGAATCTTTTTAACGTGCATATTTGATCTTCTACATATGTACATACACGAAGAAAATGAAGGCACTGACAGGTCTGCACTTAAAGTTGACCTGGGAGATGGTTTTTAAAAAAAAATCCCACCCTTAATTCACCAGAAGCCCCCGATATTCGAACCCCATGACTTCATGGACCCAAGAGTTTTGTAAAAGTCAACAGGTCTTAACCACTCGGCTATAGCGTTTGGAATGACCCGTTTCTGCACACAGAGAGAGATATAGATAGATAGATAGATAGATAGATAGATAGATAGATAGATATCTGTTCTGTTTGGCCAACCGAAAAACGCGTGGGCTGTTTAATAAGGGCTTGAGAAACGCATTGGCAAAACAGGAGAAGATGAATGCACTCACTAAACACCACCATTCCCTCAGGAAAGGGAGGGTTGTGGTGAGGGCAGTGTACTGACAAGTAAGTACACTTCTAGCTTTCTTTAATCATGTCATGGAGATCGTATGCCAATGCATGGGTCTGAGAAAGCTCTTTTGAGGTTATAGCTTAGAGGAGGGAAAAAATGACACGGGGTTTTTTTTTTGATGGAATCTACAAACTCAGATTGTTTTGTTGTAATTTTCTTCTTCTTCCCTGTAGTAGTAGTAGTAGTAGTAGTAGTAGTAGTAGTAGTAGTTATCCTTTTATTTCGAGGTTAATGGAATAAACACTCATGTGTTCTCTTTAAACATTCAGTCCCCCTGTGCATGCTTTTTTTGGTAACATTTGTCATCAGCTCTCATGGGCACACAAGGAAGGCATGACTCTCCGAATAGCGAATAGCGGAACAGGTTTTAACGTGTGGTGTGTGGGCAAGATGGTCTGCCTGCCTGAGTTCGCACACGGGGGCCTCGGCTTTCAGTGTTATCCAGAGGACGATCAGTCTTTCACGAGAACGTCTCCTTAGCTGGTAGGTGTCTAGCAAGAGAGAGGAAGTTCAGTATACACTCGGTGTTATTTTGAGAATAAACAACCATAAAAAGCCCTAGTATGGACAACAACGACAACAACAACAACAAAAGAACAGTAGTAGTAGTAGTAGTAGTAGTAGTAGTAGTAGAATGAGTGGGATGAACGAAAGCACTATGATTTTTTTTTCAAGATATGGCGCTATATAAATTCCATGTATTATTATTATTATTATTATTATTATTATTATTATTATTAATATTATTATTATTATTATTATTATTATTATATCCGTGCATATTTTTATCTTCTGCATGTGTGTATATATACACGAAAGGATTTAAGACTTCTGGCAGGTCTGCACTTGAAGATGACCTGGGAAATGGTCAAAAATCCCTATCCTTAAATTCCACAGACGCAACCGAGATTCGAACACACGACATGATGGACCCTCGGGATTGAAGTTTTTTTTTAAAAAAAACGGTCTTCACCAGTTGGCTACAGACAGCATCTGTCTCCGACCTTATAAACGTCAATCTGCACATAATCTGTAGCTGTAGCTCTGACAGAAGTCGTAAGCTTTTGAAGGCTGTTGTCGCTATTCAGTCTTGGCTCGTTCACGTTCATTAAACAATCTTCTCAAGGAAAAACAGTCGAGGCGAGTGTTTTCCATCGTCCTTCATTCTTTTTTAGACAAAATATGTCGTGACAATATTTTCGAGGGGCTTAACTGTGTGATTCAATTGAGCGGAGCCAATCTTGCTGTTTGAATTGATCATTGTGGACGACATTTTTTTTTTGGCCCTTCATGAGGGGGAATTGGTCGGCATAATTGTGATTGTACGGGACCTAATGAAGGTTTGTTTTGTTGGGGTGTTGTTGTTTTATTTTCTTTCCTCCATTTTTCTGTTAAACTTGGGGCGGAGTAGCGCAGTGGTTTGAGCATGGAACTCGATGTGTTCTGAAGCTGAAGTCTGTCTGTCTGTGGGGCGTGGGTTTGAGCCTCACTGCTGAGGTAATCGGTAAGTGTGTGTGTGTGGGGAATGGGGGGGGGGGGGGGTTAGCGTGTGTGTGGGGGGGGATGTTGTGTGTGTGTGTTTGTGTGTGTGTGTGTTGTGTGTTGTGTTTTTGTGTGTTGTGTGTGTGTTGTGCGTGTGTGTGTGTGTGTGTGTGTGTGGTGTTGTGTGTGTGTGTGTGTGTGTGTGTGTGTGTGCGTGTGTGTGTGTGTGTGGTGGAGGGGGGGAGAGTGCGCGGTGTGTGTGTGATGTGTGTTGTGTTTGTGTGTGTGTGTTGTGTGTTGTGTGTGTGTGTGTGGTGGGGGGGGGGGGATTGGGCGGTGTGTGTGGTGTTGTGTGTGTGCGTGTGTGGTGGGGAGGGGGGGGTGCGCGGTGTGTGTGTGTGTGTGTGTGTGTGTGTGTGGTTGTGTGGTGGTGTGTGTGTGGGGGGGGGGGGGGGGGGAGTGGCGCGGGGTGTGTGGTGTGGGTGTGTGTGTGTGTGTGTGTGTGGGTGTGTTGTGTTTCGGTGTTTTTATTTTATTTATTTTATTTTATTTATTCTTTTATATCTAGGATAATGGAATAAGCACTCATGTGCCTTTTTTTACATCCGGGGATTGTCGTTGCTTGACTTGGCCCTATTCAAAGAAACTAACGGTAATTTTAAAAAGCTGTCGTTGGCCAAAAAATGTATTTTTAGAAAAGCCATAAAGAAACCTTTTTTTTCGTTCGTCGATTATACCCCCCAGCGTTCTGTGCGCCACCATTTTGTCCATCCGCCGTTAAGGGTAGCTACACTCTATCTTCTGGGTGAAATAAACAACAAAATCGAAACATTCACAGGAGTGTACAAGGGTGACAGACAATACAACCCTATTTGGCGCGCGTCATACGAGTGTTTTCAACAAATAAAGGAGACAGAAAAGTTCGGCTTTGTCTCCCCACCCCACACCCCCACCCCACCCCCAAAAAATAGACACCAGCTCATGATGCCAAAGCAATTCCCCTAAACACTGCCTGTTCTTCTTCAGTCAGCCTTATTCAAATGGTAACAACAGGCGAATTATTGGAAACGTGTCTTTATTTTGGTCTTTTGCGCCATTTGCTTTGTTAGGTGTAGGCGAACACTGTTGGGATCTAAAAGAATCTCCCCCCCCCCCCCTACAAAAAAAAATAGACACCAGCTCACAATGCCAAAGCAATTTCCCTAAACACTGACTGTTCTTCAGTTAACTTCATACGAGTGGTAACAACAGGCGAATTATTGGAAACGGTTCTTTATTTTGGTCTTCTGCGCCATTTGCTTTTGTTAGGTGTAGGCGAACACTGTTGGGGTCTAAAAGAATCCTTAGCTTAAAAGCTGCGCGTTTTCTGTTTGGTTGGGGGTCGGGGTGGGAATGGGGGGGTTGGAGGGGAGGGAGGGAGGGAGGGGGTTAAGCACAAGGCTATGTGTCCTGTTCACTAGACCAAAGATTGAACTTGTTTTCGGGAGGCGTGATAGCCTAGTGGTTAGAGCCTTGCGTTCGCGATCTGACGGCCCGGGATCAAGCCACCACGGAGGAGGCACCAGTTTTAGGGGAATTTTACCCCTGGAGTTAACATCAGTACAGACTTCACTTTCCCCAAAACGTTCTTCAGATGAGGCTATAAATCGAGGCCCCGTGTGCCAAAGTACGCAGAACATCTTGCGCGCGCGTTAAGAACCAGTTCTGCATTTCGGTAGAGTAGGCCATTTCGGACGGGATAGCTCAGTGGTCGGAGCACTCGCTTTCCCCCAGCCAAGTTAAGCAGCGTCGAGCGTGGTTACCACTTGGGTGGGTGACCGTTTGCGCGCCTTGGCTTCAGTACAGTTCCCCCAGTTCACCCAGCTGTAAATGGGTACCTGCCCTCTTTAGGGTCAGGGAAGGTAAAGCAGCAAGGGAGAGGAGATGGGCGCCGCCCTCAATATGCTGGCCCCTAGAGAAGTGAGGTCTCTGACGCCTCGCTCCCCTACGACCTTACAGGTTATGGGACACCTTTACCTTTTTTTTTTAGATAGGGTTAACTCCAGGGTAAAATTCCCTAAAACTGGTGCTTCCTCCGTGGTGGCTCGATCCCGGGCCGTCAGATCGCGAACGCAATGCTCTATCTAACCACTAGGCTATCCCGCCTCCCGAAAAAACTATCACCTAACAAGTAAAGCACTACGAAAACTTGCTGACCACAGTCAAGAAAAGGAAGCTCAGATGGTACGGACATGTGACTAGATCAGATGGGCTGTCCAAAACCATACTGCAGGGAACAGTGCAGGGGTAGAGAAGGCGAGGCAGGCTGAAGAAGAAATGGGCAGACAACATCACTGAATGGACAGGGAAGAGCTTCTCCACAACCCAGGCACTTGCACACAACCGCCGCAAATGGAGCCAGCTGGTGCAACGTTCGTCAATGCAGTGCCCATATGACCCCGGAGGGGGTTATGGGAGCAGATGAAATGAGATGAGAGATAGGGTTGCATTCACAAACTCTCACCATTGGTAAATTTTGAAGTTCTAGCCAGGAACGAAGACAAAATCCAGTCCCCGTGTGTATGCAGTTTTGTAAATTTTGT
>CM054155.1:39258516-39268516 GCA_028751875.1 Rapana venosa | reverse complement strand
AGGAAGCAGTAGCTGAACAGTCAGACACAATTGACAGCAGCCATGTACCCAAAACACAAAAAATAATTGTAGAAAAGAAAAGCGAGGCAAAGCAGGGTAAAACTTGTGATGCCGGTTTGTCAGCATCAGGAAGGAAAGCCAGGCCACCTAGGCGTGCTGCCTCTCAGAAACAAACAGGCACACAAAAAAGCTCGCAGGGGGTCTCACGTAGATCTGTCAGCCAGTCCAGCATCCTAGACTCTCTCCAACGAGTGTCAGTGGATGACCACTCCAAAGGGAGTGAAAGGATCGGTGAGAAAGGGAAGTCTCATTCTAAAGGAGCACATTGCTCCAGCAAATAGGAGGCTGGCCGGGCCACAATAAATGTAACCAAAGCTAGAGGTATTCAAAGTCCCTCTCATGGCAATGTTTGTATACCCAAAGAAAGCCATAGCTGTCAAGACTCTAGTTATGTTGTACATAATGTAAATATCACACAGCTTCGTTTTCTTAATTACAATGTTAATGGTTTGCTCCAGAAACTAGAGAACAGGGATTTCATAGATTTTCTCTTGATGCATGATTTTATTTGCCTAACAGAAACTTTTGTTGCAGACACTTTTGATTCATCACTTTTCTCTGATTTTGTTATATTTACTTCCAAAGCTAAAAAATTGTCCCACCAAGGAAGATATTCTGGAGGGTTGATTGTCATGATTAGAAAGAAAATAGCAGTTTTTGTTGAAAAGATTAACATTGAATATGATAATACAATTGTTATTAAGATTTACAAAGATATGTTTTCAACTGACAAGCATATACTTGTAGTATGTACCTATATTCCACCTCATGATTCCATGTTCTGGACATTTCAGCAAAATGGATATGGGATGGAAATGTTGGAACAATGTATACTAGACCTGCAGGACTCAAATGACGATTTTTACCTTATGTTAATGGGAGATTTCAATGCTAGAACTTCGAATGGTAACTATTCATTTTGTGATGATAATTTTGATTTTGATGTAACAGACTCTACCACTGATGATTTTTTGAGGAATTCTCAAGACAACAATACAAACGTATTTGGTAGACAACTTCTTGAAATATGTAACATGTTTGATTGTATGATACTGAATGGTCTGTGTCAATCAAAATTTGATGATGGTTTTACATATATCTCATCTTCAGGAGCCAGTACTGTTGATTATTTTGTTCTTTCTTGCAAGTTATTTTTAAGTGTAAATATTGTTGCCATTGATATAGAAAACGTGACTGAGTCTGATCATTTACCAATTATTATGACAATTAACTGGAATGATGACATAATTGAAGATAATAATAAAGAGAGTAAAGAGTCAAATATTGATACAGAAAAACTTGTCTGGAAAGAGGATAAGAAAGAAGACTTCATTAGATCACTAAGTAGTAACATAATTCAAGAAAATATTAAAATGGCTATAGATTTACTCGACAGTGATGTAGATAAGGGTTTAGATCTTTTTGTCCAGTGTTTAAAGGAATCCAGCCAATGCATGTTAGTGAAAACTGTCAAGAGACAGAGAAAGCAGTCAGAATGGTTTGATTCTGAGTGCTATCAAGTAAAAAAGGAAACTAGAAAAGCTTTGAATATTTTTAGAAAAATAAAAAATGATGATAACAGACTTCTGTATGTCACAGCACGAAAAAAGTATAAAAAGTTATTAAAATCCAAAAGACAAGCATTCAGAAAGCTAAAAGTAGAGTCTCTCACTACAAATATTTCTAACTCAGCACTTTTCTGGAAAGAACTTAGAAGTATGGGCTGTAATGATAAAGAGAAACCTAAAAATAATATAAAAACTTCAGACTGGGTAAATCATTTTAAAAGTGTGTTTCAAAGTAGTGAAACTTCCCTTAATCAGCATGCAAATATAGATGTTAATTTGTCTGAAGAGAGTGAACATGAACTCAACAAAGAGATATCTGAAGAAGAAGTACGTAGAGCTGTAAATAAATTGAAGGGTGGAAAAGCCAGTGGAATTGATGGAATTATGGCTGAAATGTTAAAAAATGGTGACAGTGAGGTTAATAACTTTCTTATCAAGCTTTTCAATACTATATTCAGCAAGGGTATTTATCCTCATGTTTGGTCAAAGGCTGTGATAATACCAATTTATAAGAAAGGAGATTTAGATATTGCAGACAATTACAGGGGCGTTTCCCTGCTAAGCATCTTATCAAAGTGTTATACATCCATACTTAACTCAAGACTGTATGAATGGCTAGAAAATAATGATCTCATTTGTGAAAATCAGGCAGGTTTTCGAAAAAAATACTCTACTGTCGATCAGATTTTTAACCTCTATGCAGTAGTCGAAAAATGTATGTCAAAGAAAGGCAGAAAGCTTTATGTTGCTTTTGTAGACTTCAAGAAAGCCTTCGATTCAGTTAGGCATGAAAAACTTCTTGAATGTGTAGCAAACCAAGGTATAAGGGGTAAATTCTTTGCTACATTATCATCTATGTATATGTCGTTGGTGTCATGTATCAGAGTTAATGATGAATTGTCAGAGTTTTTTGAGTGCCCAATAGGTGTAAGACAAGGCTGTGTACTAAGCCCTACATTGTTTACAATGTTCATCAATCAGTTGGCTAATCATATAATGAAAGGGCAGGCATGGAATCCAAATACTACCTGATATTTTTGAACTATTTATATTACTTTTTGCTGACGACGTAGCTTTACTTTCAGTGACCCCATTTGGATTACAGCAGCAACTGAATATTCTGCAAACTTATTGTGATAACATGCAGTTAAATGTTAATATTGATAAAACGAAGGTCATGGTATTTAGAAAAGGGGGATTTTTAGCAAAACGTGAAAAATGGTTTTATAAGGGTGTTAAGCTGGACGTAGTTAATCAATATTGCTATTTAGGTTTCACTTTTACAACAAAGATTAGTACAAAGTTTGGCACTGAGAAACTAGTAATTAAAGGTAAAAAAGCAGTCATCCAGTTAAACAAAGCATTTAATAGGTATAAGGAAATGAATGCAAGCACGTTTTTTAAGGTTTTTGATGTTAAAGTTCAGCCTATTTTGTTATATGCTTCAGAAATATGGGTTTAAGTAGAATGGACCATATTGAAAAAGTTCACATGTCAGCAAGTAAGAGGTTTTTTAGGAGTTCCAATAAGAACACCCAATAAAATGGTGTATGGTGAATTGGGTAGGTATCCTCTTTATATTAATTCTTGTACTAATGTTATTAAATACTGGTTTAAGTTACTACAAATGAGTTCAAACAGATTGCCATACAGTGCCTACCAAATGCTATTGGAACTAGATAAAAATGGAAAAGAATGCTGGGTATCAAAAATAAGAGAAATTTTGTGCGAAACAGGATTTAATATTGTATGGTTACAACAAGGTGTTGGTGATGTAAAGGCTTTTTTACGTGTATTTAAGCAAAGATTACTAGACATGTTCATTCAAGAATGGCATGGAACTATAAGAGATAAAGAGAGGTATGAAAATTATAGATCATTCAAAACTATCTTTGGAAAAGAGGAATACATTTACTTTACAGATACTTACTGTTTTCGAGTTGCTATTACACAGGCTAGATTAAATGTTTTGCCTCTTATGAATAATGTCCATAGATACAGTATTAATGATCAAGAAAAGTTCTGTCCATTTTGTAAAACAAAAGTCGAAAACGAAGCCCACTTTTTGTTCGATTGTCCAATGTACTCAGATCTAAGGGATAAGTTTTTGACTAACTGTATAAATATACCTTTGTCAGTTTTACTTATAACATCAAATAGAGAACGTAGTCATTATCTATCCAGATATATTTTTCATTCTATTAATAGAAGGAAGAAATTGCTGTGTCAAAATATCAGTTAATGATGAGTGTGTTAAAGCTTTGTATGCACATGTATGATCCAGATCCTGAATTTTAATGTTGCATTTTGACTGATACTGATTTTGATGTCTACTGTTTAAAGTATTGATGCAGTATGTCATGAATGTGTATCAAATGCTAACCTTGTTCGAGATATGAGCCTCAAAGGATCGGTTGCTTTCCATGTGTGATCAAAATTTGCATACCAATATATTGGTTTTCCTCTTTCCCCCAAACTCCGTGTATTGTGGCCTAAGGCCAATGTACATATTAAAACTGTTCAGAGTTCTCTCTCTCTCTCTCTCTCTCTCACTCTCTCTCTCTCTCTCTCTCTCTCTCTCTCTCTCTCTCTGTTTTGAGCTTCCTCCTTATTTATGCCCCTTTCTCTAAGATCATATGCAATACAAGCAGCCCAGGTCTTGCTAGGTCTTCCCTTTGGTCTCTTTCCATCCACTACGAAGTTCTTTGCTCTTTTTATGATGTGGTGGTCTGCCGAGATCAAGACAGAGGGCGAAAAATGAAATGAAGAGACAGACTAAGAAAGAAAGAAAGAAAGAAAGAAAGAAAGAAAGAAAGAAAGAAAGAAAGAAAGAAAGAAAGAAAGAACGAAAGAATGAAAGAACGAACATATTTGGATGTGTGGATCGGTGGTCTAGAGAACATCTTGCGCACACGTTAAAATCCTGTTCCGCTTTTCGGAAGAGAGTAGGCCATTGTGTGCCGGTGGGAACAGATGACAGAATTTACAACAAAAAAACCGCGTACAACCGGAGACTGGATGTAAAAAAAAGCACATAAGTGCTTATTCCATTATCCTCGAAATAAAAGAATAAATAAATAAATAGAGGTAACGCACCTGCCTAGAAATCGAAAAGTCCGGATTCGAAGTGTGTGGTGGTTCGATCCCCGTTCGGGCCAGAAACTGTTCCCCCATCCAGTAGACTGTGAGTGATGGTCTTGGTGCTAGCCTTTCGGATGAGACGATAAAGCGAGGTCCTCTCGTTCTTTCTTTCTTTATTTATTATTATTTTATTTCATTTTATTCTTTTATTTCGAGTATACACATATTCAGCGCACGTAAAAAGAACCCACAACAACAAAGGAGTTGTCCCTGGCAAAATTCTGTAGAAAAAGAATCACTCTGATAGGGAAACAAATACAGTTGCAGACAGAAAAAGAAAAAAATAATGGGTGGCGCTGTTCTTGTGGCGACGCGCTCTCCCGGGGGAGAGCGTCCCGAATTTCATGCAGAGAAATCTGCCGTGACTTAAAAGTGGTATACGAAACAATACAATACAGTATTATATTTCTTCGCATTCCTCAACGCTCAGACAGTTACTATTGCTGTCTGTCATACGATCAAAAATCAGTAAAGTAGATCAGTACCCTCTGTTACAAATGCCTCCACAAAACAGCACCTTCCTACCTCTGTGAATGTCTTCACCTGTACACTCCTTCTCGTTCCCTCCTCTCTACTGCAGATACCTTGTGCTTAAGAATACCTAGATTCAACCAGTCCACCGTCGGCCGTCGCTCTTTCTCTGTTTCTGGTCCATCGATCTGGAATGACCTCCCTCTCTCCCTCCGCCAAAAGCCTTCTTATGAAGCCTTTAAAATCCAGCCTCAAGACACATTTATTTCAAACCTAAGATTCTCCCCCTCTTGTTCTATTTCATTTTTGTCCTGCCCTCAACAGCCAAAACCCCACCACCCTGCCGAAGTGTACAACTTTGTGTGTGTGTGTGTGTGGGGTGTGTGTGTGTGTGTGTGTGTGTGTGGTGTGTGTGTGTGTGTGTGTGTGTGTGTGTGTGTGTGTGTGTGTGTGTGTGTGTGTGTGGATGCGTGCGTGTGTGTGCGTGTGTGTGTGTGTATACATTTGAATTTGTAAAAACTATTAATTGTAACTAGCTGCATGTGAATGAGTGGGATGAACGAAAGCGCTTTGATTTGTTTTGGGTTTTTTTCAAGATATGGCGCTATATAATTCCATGTATTATTAACCACTAAGCCATCTATCCCGCCCCCCTAAAGACAGCTTGAAATCCTTTTGCGGTCTGTGTGTCAATTTTTGGGTCCTTGTCTCGTTATCCCTAATCAGGGCAAGGGCCGGATGAGAAGTATATCAAAAAAATATGTGAATACTTATATGTAGCCTTTGAAAGTAAAGATCACCATCATCATCATCATCATTATCATCATCACCATCATTTGTTTCAAACCTAAGAATTTCCTCTCCTGTTTCATTTCATAGCTATCCCTGTTTTCAACAGCCAAACATTCCATCACCCTGCCAAAGTGTATAGCGTGTGTGTGTGTGTGTGTGTGTGTGTCTGTGTGTGTATTTGGACTTGTTAGAACTATTACTTGCTATTGGTTGCATGACTGTGTAAGAATGAGTTGAATGCAAGCGCTTTGATTTGTCTGTGCAAGATACAGCGCTATATAAATTCCTTTATTATTATTATTATTATTATTATTATTATTATTATCATCATCATCATCATCATCATCATCACCATCCGCTCTTTCACTTTTCATGTCTATAATTTGTGCTCTTTCATTTTGGAACGAATGTGTGCTGTGTGAGTATTTTACACACGCCCACATCCGCAAGTTGTGGTTTCGTTACATTTCATGTACCCCTTGGGGGGGTTCTTGAAATAAAATCTTGAAACCACCATCATCATCACCATCATCCATCATCACCATCATCATCATCATCATCATCACGATCTCTTTTTTTTCTTGTGAAAGGATGTCTTGATGGCACGTTGGCTGGAGTCTGTCATTACCTCCCTCATCAAGCTAGATACTACAGTGGTAGTTTTGACTGTCTGTGGGTCTGACAGATTTCCTTCCCCGTCTTTTCGGGACGGGTATTTTTGATCATGCCCTACAGGGCTTTAACTGGGAGCACGAGATAGCCTGGTGGTTAGAATGAAGCGCATTGCGATCGTGATCTGCTGACCCGGGTTCCAATCTCGTTCAGGAGGATTTTTTTTTCCTCTGGGAGTTAACATCAGTGCCGATTCCGCACCCCCTAGAAATCCTTCGGATGAGACTATAAACCGAGGTCCCGTGTGCGAACGCACGCAGAACATTTTTCGCACACGTTAAATCCTGTTCCGCTTTTCGAAAGAGTAGGCCAGTGTGTGTTGGTGGGAACGGATGACAATATTGACAAATTTGCATACACACGGGGATTGGATGTAAAAAAAAAAAAAAAAGCACGTAAGTGCTTCTTCCAGGAATAGCCTAGTGGTTAAATCATTGTGCTCGTGATCTCATGGCCCGGGATCGAGTCACCACTCAGGTGCCCCTTTTAGGAAATTTTACCCTGAGGTTAACATCAGAACTGACTCCACTCTTCAAAAGTCCTTCGGATAAGACTATAAACCAGGTCCCGTGTGTAAACGCATGCAGAACATCTTGTGCACACATTGAAAACCGGTTCAACCTTTCAGAAGAGTAGACGGAATAATTGTGTGCCGAGTGGAACAGAAGACAAATTTTTTTTTTAAAATTACATGCACACAGGTGTCGTGTTTAGACGCCATTCCCGAAGTCAGAATGCAGCTGTCATAACGGTGGGTTAAAAAAAAACACGGTCGCAAACGCAACATCTCACCATTGGTGAACATCCGAGCTCTAGCCCAGGAACAAACACAAAAAAACCCATGAAATAAAAATGTCCATGTCACAGTGTATGTCTCTCCCAGAACTCAGTACGTGTTTATGCAGCCTCACACCTCTGCCCTTGAGCCTTGGACTGACCATGAATAATGAGTGTACACATGTCAGGGGAAGCAAAAACAAGGAGAAATGCCTTCCCCCCTAGGAACCAAAACAAAAAGAAAGAAAGAAGAAACCTGGCGCGCAGTAAACACGTGTGTGTATATTGAAATTTGACCTGAAAGGAGACATAGGACACCAGAAGGAATGAATGGATGACGCTTGTGTCTTCATCTTCCCCAGCCTGGACAGACTCTCAGCCTGCAAGACAATCACATACAGCCTGCAAGACAAACACAGTCCGCAAGGAAAACACACACAGCCTGCAAGACAAACACACAGCCTGCAAGGCACACACGCAGCCTGCAAGACAAAAACACAGCCTGCAAGACAGACAGATACACAGCCTGCAAGACAAAAACACAGCCTGCAAGACAGACAGACACACAGCCTGCAAGACAGAGAGACATACAGCCTGCAAGACAAACAGACACACAGCCTGCAAGACGAAACATACAGCCTGCAAGATAAACACACAGCCAGCAAGGCAAACACACTCTCACAACCTGCAAAACAAACACACAGCCTGCAAGACAAACACACACACACAGCCTGCAAGACAGAGACACACACGCGCGCGCGCACACATGTACACACACACACACACACAGAACCTGCAAGCCCAACACACAACTGCAATACAAAACACACAGCCTGCAAGACAGACAGACACACAACCTGCAAGACAAACAGACACACAACCTGCAAGACGGACAGACACACAGCCTGCAATGCAAACAGACATACAGCCTGAAAGACAAACAGACACACAGCCTGCAAGACAAACAGACACACAACCTGCAAGACAGACAGACACACAGCCTGAAAGACAAACAGACACACAGCCTGCAAGACAAACAGACACACAACCTGCAAGACAGACAGACACACAGCCTGCAAGACAAACACACAGCCTGCAAGACAAACACATATACAGCCTCCAAACCAAACACACAGCCTGCAAGACAAAAACACAGACTTCAAGTCAAACATACAGCCTCCAAGGCAAACGCACGGCCTGCAAGACAAAACACACAGCCTGCAAGACACACACAGCCTGCAAGATAAAAACACACAGCCTGCAAGATAAAAACGCACAGCCTGCCAGATAAAATTTTTAAAAAACACAGCCTGCAAGACGAAACACACAGCCTGCAAGACAAAACACACAGCCTGCAAGACAAAACACAGCCTACAAGATATAGCGCACAGCCTGCAAGACAAAACACAGCCTACAAGATATAGCGCACAGCCTGCAAGACAAACACACAACACAAACACACATCCTGCAAGACAAAACACACACCCTGCAAGACAGACAGACACACAGCCTGCAAGACAAACAGACACACAGCCTGCAAGACAAACAGACACACGCATGCACACACACACACACACACACACACACAACCTGCAAGACCAAAACACAGCCTGGAAGACAGACAGACACACAGCCTGCAAGACAAACAGACACACAGCCTGTAAGACAAACAGACACACAGCCTGAAAGACAGACAGACAACCTGCGAGACAAACACACAGCCTGCAAGACAAACACACAGCCTGCAAGACACACAGACACAGCCTGCAAGACAAACATACACACAGCCTGCAAGACAGACACATACACAGCCTGCAAGACAGACACATACACACAGCCTGCAAGACAAACACACCGCCTGCAAGACAAACACACACTCACAACCTCCAAGACAAACACACAGCCTGCAAGACAAACACACACAGCCTGCAAGACAAACAGACACACAGCCTGCAAGACAAACACACACACAGCCTGCAAGACAAACAGACACACAAACCTACAAGACAGACAGACACACAGCCTGCAAGACAAACAGACACACAGCCTGCAAGACAAACAGACACACAGCCTGCAAGACAAACAGACACACAGTCTGCAAGGCAAACACACAGCCTGCAAGACAAACAGACAGCCTGCAAGACAGACACACAGTCTGCAAGGCAAACACACAGCCTGCAAGATAAACACACAGCCTGCAAGACAAACAGACACACAGCCTGCAAGACAAACCGACGCACAGCCTGCAAGACAGACACACAGTCTGCAAGGCAAACACACAGCCTGCAAGGCAAACACACAGCCTGCAAGAGAAACAGACACACAGCCTGCAAGGCAAAAAGACAGCCTGCAAGACAAAACACACAGCCTACAAGATAAACAGACACACAGCCCTCAAGACAAACACACACACACACGTACACACACACGCATGTAACACACACACACACAGCCTGCAAGCCCAACACACAACCTGCAAGACAAACACACAGAGCCTGCAAGACAAACACACAGCCTGC
>CM054155.1:39246016-39253516 GCA_028751875.1 Rapana venosa | reverse complement strand
GACAGGCTAGGCTACTGCTACTACTACTGCTACCTCCAGAAACTTTTAAAACCAGGGAGGGTACTCTCGTCAGTTCTCCTTCTATTCCCATTCTTTTTTTGTTCTGTTCTTGTTCAAGACTTTTCCTCCACCTTTGTAGTGTGAGTAGTTGTAGTTGTAGTTGTAGTTGTGGTTGTAGTTGTAGTTGTGGTTGTGATGTGGTTGTAGTGTAGTTAGGGTGTAGTTGTAGTGTAGTTGTAGTTGTGGTGTAGTTGTAGTTGGAGTGTAGTTGTAGTGTAGTTGTAGTGTAGTTGTAGTGTAGTTGTGGTGTAGTGTAGTTGTAGTGTTGTGTAGTGTAGTGTAGTGTATACCACTTGAAGTCGCGGTAGATTTCTTTGCTTGAAATTCAGGCTGCGTGCTCTCTCCCCTGGGAAGACCGCGTCGCCACAAAAGCAGCGCCACCCATTATGTTGTTTTTTTCTTTTCCTGTCTGCATATGTATACTTTGTTTCCCTATCAGAGTGGGGGGTTTTCTACAGAATTTTCCCAGGGACAACTCTCTTGTTGCTGTAGGTTATTTTACGTGCACTAAATAAGTACTGCACACGGGATCTCAGTTAACCGCCACATACGAAAGACTAGCACCCAGACCATCACTCACGGTCTAGTGGATAGGGCGCAGGAAGAAGTTTCTCGAGTACAAACGGGGATCAAATCGTCACACACTTGAAACCAGTACTTTTGGCTTTCTAGGCAGGTGTGTTTGTGCATCCTTCGGATGAGACTATAAACCGAGTCCCCGTGTGCGAACGCATGCAGAACATCTTGCGCACACGTTAAATCCTGTTCCGCTTTTCGAAAGAGTAGGCCATTGTGTGCCGGTGGGAACAGATGACAAAATTTACAAAACCGCATACACACGGGGACTGGATGTAAAAAAAAAAGCAGATTCAGCGCTATATAAATTCCATATATTATTATTGTTGTTGTTGTTGTTGTTGTTGTTGTTGTTGTTGTTGTTGTTGTTGTTGTTGTTGTTGTTGTTGTTGTTGTTGTTGTTGTTGTTGTTGTTATAATTATTATTAGACCACCGATCCACATTGGAATCTGCATCTGTCTGCTAATCTGTTCGGCTCAGTGGACCTCATCTGCCACCACACCTCTGTTGATGATGATGATGATGATGATGATGATGATGATGATGATGATGATGATGATGATGATGATGATGGGGATGGTGGTGGTGGTGTTGTTGTTGTTGTTGTTGTTGTTGTTGTTAGTATTGTTGTTGTTGGTGGTGGTGGTGGTGGTGGTGGTGTCGTTAGTAGTAGTATAGTAGTAGTAGTAGTAGTAGTAGTAGTAGTAGTAGTAGTAGTAGTAGTAGTATTGTTGTTGTTGTTGTTGTTGTTATTGTTGTTATTGTTGTTATTGCTGTTGTTGTAATAATCATTAATATTATCATTATTATTTATTATTATTATTATTATCATCATCATTATCATTTATTCTTTTATATCGAGGATAATGGAATAAGGACTCGTGTGCATTTTTACATCCAGTCCCCGTGTGTATGCAGTGTTTTTTTCTGAATTTTGTCGTCCGTTCCCACCGGCACACAATGGCCTACTCTTCCGAAAAGCGGAACGGGTTTTAACGTGTGCGCAAGATGTTCTGAGTGCGTTCGCGCGCGGGACCTCGGTTTATAGTCTCATCCGAATGACTTTTTGGGGAGAAGTGGAGTTGGCACTGATGTTAACTCCAGAGGAAAAATCCTCTTGAACGAGATTCGAACCCGGGTCAACAGATTACGAGCGCAATGCGCATCACTCTAACCACCAGGCAATAAACCCCCTCCCCTCATTATTCCCTTGTGAAGCAGACTGGGGGATATTTTTTTCCTCCCAATGCCTGTGTAGTGTGTTCATGAACTGCTGCTGGTATGTTGGTAAGGAAAGAAGAATATCACTAGCAGCACCATTCTAAGAAGTTCTGCACTCTGTGTGCGTGTGTGTGTGTGTGTTCTTCTTTAATGTGTGTGTGTGTGTGTTTAGTGCGTGTGTGTGTGTGTGTGTGTGTGCGTGCGTGCGTGCGTGCGTGTGTGTGTGTGTGTGTGTGTGTGTGTGTGTGTGTGTGTGTTGTGTATGTTGTGTGTGTGTGTGTGTGTGTGTGTGTGTGTGTGTGTGTGTGTGTGTGTGTGTGTGTGTGTGTGTGTGTGTGTGTGTGTGTGTGTGTGTGTGTGTGTGTTTCGCTTTAAAGTCTTTCCACTGTAAGTGATATTAGATATTGATATTGTGATACTGTGTGTGTGTGTGTTTTGTGTGTGTGTGTGTGTGTGTATGTGCGTGCGTGCATGCGTGTGGTGTGTGCGTGCATGCGTGTGTGTGCGTGCGTGCGTGCGTGCGTGCGTGCGTACGTGCGTGCCTGTCTGTCTGTCTGTCTGTTGATGAGATAGAAAGCAAATAAACAGCGCTGGTCATTAAATCCCATTGTCTGCACACAGAACCAAGATGAGGTGTACACCTGGTGAATTCAACAATACTCTGCTGGGTACAGTGGGGGCTGTATTCTTCTGCAAACGATTCATTCAACTTGCCTGCCTATGTCACATACAATACTGAAGGAAAAGATTCTCTCTGCGTAGGTTGGGTTTTTTTCAATGTCACGGATATGGATTTCTACCCATCGGATAGACAGTTCGCTTCCTCATTTCTTCGTTTGTCTGAATTGTAGAAAGGAAGAGGATGAAAGAAATGAAGAAATGAACAGAACAAGAAAAAAGGAAAAGGAGGGGGGGGGGGAATAAATGTAAAGAAGCAGAAGGAGGAGGAGGAGGAAGAGGAGGAAGAGAAGAAGAAGAAGAAAGAAGAAGAAGAAGAAGAAGAAGAAGAAGAAGAAGAAGAAGAAGAAGAAGAAGAAGAGAAGAAGAAGAAAAAAAAAGACGAAGAAGACGAAGACGAAGAAGAAGAGGAGGAGGAGGAGGAGGAGGAGGAGTAGGAGGAGCAGCAGAAGAAGAAAAAGGAGGAGAGGAAGAAGAAGAAGAAGAAGAAGAAGAAGAAGAAGAAGAAGAAGAAGAAGAAGAAGAAGAAGAACAACAACAACAACAACAACAACAACAACAACAACAACAACAACAACAAGAAGACTATTGTACACAATAAGCTCAAAGAGCAAAAAGGAAATGAAAAAAGAAATCAAGATCGACTAGAAAACCGCAAAAACCGAAACCAGCTTCATTTTCTTTCAAATCTTATCTTTCGCCAGACAGAAACTCGATACCGGATTAAAGTATGCTAGGGGATAAATAGAAATAGAAATCCATGTATATCGGGGAGGAAAATAGAGAGAAATAAATAAAAGGAGTTGGAGCCTTTTTTTATATAAAAAAAAAACTTGCTATCATTCTATCAATATTATTCTGTTTTTTAAATGTGTCGAGCAAATGTGCGCTTGCTTGTGATACATTGAAAGACTGCAGTTTGTTGTGTTCCTTTTTGCATTTAATTTGTCCTCTTTTTTTGTGTGTGGGGGTGGATGGTTTGTTTGGTTGGGGGGAGGGGGGGGCTTGTTTGTTGGTTGGTTGGTTGGCTTTGTTGGAGGGGGGAGGGGGGTATTTTGCCATCTATTCCCACTGGCATACTGTTTCAAAAAAGCGGAAGAGGTTTTAGCATGTGCGAAAGATGTTCTGCGTCCGTTCAGACCAATTTTCCAAAACAAATTTTCAATCGACATTTTTCAATGGCTACGTCCATGTAGATTTTCTCAACTGCTCGGGGGGCGGGGGGGGGGTTTCCTTTTTCCTTCATTTTGTGTTGAACGTTTAATGGTAACATGTCTATAACTGCTTTGAATGCGAGCGTTTCAGTCCGTCCTTTAAAAAATAGATTTAGAATTTTTTTTAAAGATATTTTCATTGTGCTGTGTTTTCTCCCAAGGTTCTGCCAGTGGTGCTGTTTCCACGCGCTTCTTCTTCTTCTCCTCCTACCAACACACCCACAAACCTATAGGCTCCAGACACAAGGTTGTCTTGTACCCTCAGTGTCAGAATCAGAATTCCACAAGGAAACTAATGACTCTCTCTCTCTCATCTCTCTCATCTCTCTCTCTCTCTCTGTCTGTCTGTCTGTCTGTCTGTCTGTCTCTCCCTCTCTTTCTCTCTCATTCTCTCTCTCTCTCTCTCTGTCTCTCTCTCTCTCTCTCTTTCTCTCTCACTCTCTGGGACTTGATGTGAAAAAAAAGCACATGGGTGCTTATTCATATCCTTGGAATGAAAGAATTTGATCTCTCTCTCTCTGTCTGTCTCTCTCTGTCTCTCTCTCTGTCTCTCTCTGTCTGTCTCTCTCTGTCTCTCTCTGTCTCTGTCTGTATGTCTGTATGTCTGTCTGTCTCTCTCTCTCTCTCTCTCTCTCTCTCTCTCACTCTCTCTCTCTCCTCTCTCGTGACGGGACGAGAACTGAAACGGTGTGCTGTTAGTAAGCTGCTGCAAATTTTTGCATTTTAGCTTCAAAATGTCAGTTCCGGCCTTCCAGCAACTGTAATAACAACTTAAACGCCCTGCTGATCGACAACGTCGTATCGAGTTGGAAAGTCGCGGGGGAGAGCGGCAGCGTTGTGTTCGTCTTGCGAATGAAGCCAGCTGACAAGCCAGTGTCAACAGAAATGGCAGACCCGGTGCTGAACCGTAACTCCGTGTTCAGTACTATCGCAAGAAACCCCCTTGTCAAATCCGTCGCGATGTTCAAAGAAGCAGACAACACCAAGAAAGACAGGCAAATCGCCAACGTGACAATGACAGTGTCTTGGAAGAGCCCGTCTTGTGTAACATTGACTCCCTGCTCGATGTGGAAACAGAAGAAAAACAAACCAGTGTGTACACAAAACTGTGTGTCAGCAGTGAATTGAATGCCTCGGCCACACCAGATTCACTTGATCTACTGTGTGATCCAGCAACAGACAGCAAGATCGGTGTGTCTTCTAAGGCGTCTGATGTGCAGGAAGAGCTGACAGTTGGCTGCACAGTGGATGACTCTCATACTGGTATTGTGAAACAGTACGTGTCTACTCTAACTGACAAATGTGTGCAGCGTAGATTAAG
Source organism: Rapana venosa (assembly GCA_028751875.1). Lineage (NCBI taxonomy): Eukaryota > Metazoa > Mollusca > Gastropoda > Neogastropoda > Muricidae > Rapana > Rapana venosa. Next base: position 39,248,445 of record CM054155.1, on the reverse strand, counting down.
GGACAGCAAGAGAAACACATGGTTTCGAAAGGTGGTGGTAGATAGTTCCGTTGATCAAAACATTGTGATGTGTGAATCAGATGACATCACCCTGGAATACTCTTGGAATGGAGATCCTGGCGAGGAATCTAAGTGTGTGTTCTGGTACATCAAGCAAGAAGAGAAAAACATGTTGCCAGAAGAACGTGTCAGGCTTGCCAGACTTCGTAAAGGGAAACAGTGTACTAACACAAAAACACACAGCGACAGTGGTGGCGAGTGCTGAGCAGGAGTTACATCATCTTCGGGACCTGATCCAGTCTTACATGGGCTGACTTCGCTGGCTGTAGACTGGAAAAGGAAAGGCTGGTTTGAAAATTGAGACACTTGAGACACAGACAATAATGTATCGAATCTTGATGTACATACCACTACTGCCATGGTTTCCATGTCATTGTAATCGGGTCGCCTTCGATATCATTGTTACCGCACCGCAGCACTATATGGCTTGATTGCTAAATAGCAATAAAATTGTGTCAATTGTGTCAATTGTCTCTCTCTCTCTCTCTCTCTGGGACTGGATGTAAAAATAAAAGCACATGGATGCTTATTCAATATCCTTGGAATGAAAGAATTTGATCTCTCTCTCTCTCTCTCTCTTCATCTTCTCTCTCTCTCTCTCTCTCTCTCTCTCCTCCTCTCTCTCCTCCTCCTCCTCCTCCTCCTCCTCTTTCTTCGTCTTCATCGTCTCGTGTTTCCTCTCTCTCTCTCTTTTCCCTCTTCTCTCTCTCTCCCCTTCTCTCTCTCTTCTCTCTCTCTCTCTCTCTCTCTCTGTCCTCCTTTCTTCGTCTTCGTCTCGTGTCCTCCTCTCTCTTCTCTCTCTCTCTCTCTGTCTCTCTCTCTCTCTCCTCTCTCTCTCTCTCTCTCTCTCCTCTTTTTTCGTCTCTTCTGTTTTCTCCTCTCTCTCATCTCTCTCTCTCTCTCTCTCTCTCTTTCTCTCCTCTCTCCTTCGTCTCCCTCTCTCGCTTCTCTGTTCTCTCTTTCTCTCTGTCCTCCTCTCCTCTCTTCATCGTCTCTCCCCCCCTCCTCCTCTCTCTCTCTCTCTCTCTCTCCCTCTCTCTGCTCTCTCTGTTCTCTCTGTCCTCCTCCTCCTTCGTCTTCATCGTCTTGTGCTTCCCTCTCTCTCTCTCTCTCTCTCCCCTCTCTCGCTCTCCGTTCTCTCTGCTCTCCTCGTCATTTTTCTCCCTCTCTCCTCTCTCTCCTCTCTCTCTCTCTCCTCTCTCTCTCTCTCTCTCTCTCTCTCTCTCTCTCTCTCCTCTCTCTCTCTCTCTCTCTCTCTCTCTCTTCTCTCTCTCTCTGTGGGACTTGATGTAAAAAATTAAAAAAATAATTTTAAAAAAGCACATGATGCTTATTCATTATCTTTGGAATGAAAGTACTTGATCTCTCTGTCTCTGTCTCTGTCTCTCTCTCTCTCTATCTCTCTCTGTTTCTCTCTGTCTCTGTCTCTGTCTCTCTCTCTCTCTCACTCTCTCTCTCTCTCTCTCTCTCTCTCTCTCTCTCTCTCTCTCTCTCTCTGGGACTTGATGTAAAAAAATTGTTTAAACCATGGATGCTTATTTATTATCCTTGGAATGAAAGAATTTGATCTTTCTCTCTGTCTGTCTGTCTGTCTGTCTGTCTCTCTCTCTCTCTCTCTCTCTCTCTCTCTCTCTCTCTCCTCTCCCTTGTTGTTTTTATCCTTCTTTTGGTTTCTTTGCTGTTTGTGTTTTGACTTTTGTGTGCGGTTGTTTGTTTTTTTGCTTTTTGTTTTTTTTCTTTCTTTTGATTTTTGGGGTGTTTTGTGTGTGTATATGTATGTGTGGCTGTTTTAGTTTTAGTTTTCTTTCTTTACTGTGTGGGTGTATGGGTATTGGGTTTACTTTATTATCATATGATATATTCCTAAAGGCAGGAACTGGATGTAAACAAGCACATGGGCGCTTATTCATTAACCTCGAAATAAAAGAATTTGATCTCTCTCTCTCTCTCCTCTCTCTCTCTCTCTCTCTCTCACTCTCTCTCTCTCTCTCTCTCTCTCTCCCTCTCTCCTCTGTCCTCCTCCTCTTTATTCGTCTTCATCGTCTCGTGTTTCCTCTCTCTCTCTTTCTCTCTCTCTCACTCTTGCTTCTTCTTCTTCTGTTATTTCTTCTTCAAGTTCTGTGTCTACTTCTTCTTCTGCTTTTTTTTTCTTCACCTTTATACTAATTGAAGGGCTTCGCCTTGCTGGAAATCTTGTCGATACGTAACAAGGTTTCTTGACGCTAGAGGCACTCAGGGGAGAGAATGCTGCCATCTATGGTGGTCACCACATGAGGAATTGTTGGAAAGGTTGAAAGGAAAAGGGGAAAGTATACAAGAGGATGTAAATTTCAGAGCTTAGGGGTGGGGGTGGGGGGGGGGCTAAAGGG
>CM054155.1:39225435-39245516 GCA_028751875.1 Rapana venosa | reverse complement strand
TTTTTTTGTTTCCGTCAACTGGGAAGAAGGGCAAGGCTGGGAATCAAACCTAGAATGTCCACAGTTTACTTGTAAGGCATGAGATGTCTATACTGTTCCTGACACCTTTCTTTTTTTAACTTTTGTGCTTATGGGTGGGAATGGAAGACAAAACTGACCAAACAGCATACACACGGGACTCATTACTTAAATAAAAAAAATCACACAAGTTTTCCTTATAGTGCATTCTTTCCTATCCATAACCCTTGAAAAATAGAATACAAAGAATAAATACACACATACATACCCACATACAACACATAGCCTCCCCCCCCCCGCACAAGAACACACACATCGTGGTCCTGAGGAAAACTGCCTGCTAAAAGAAAAAAGTCATGGTTGGAAGTGTACGGTGGTTTGATTCCCCCGTTGGCCCCGAAACTTTTCCCCCATTCATTAAAATCATGATGGTGACGGGTGCTTAGCCTTTCGATGACAATAAACCAAGGTCCCGTGGTGTTATACATAATTTTTAGCCCACACGAAAGAACCCAACAGTAAACAAGAGAGTTGTCCCTGGTAAAAATCCTGTAGAAAAAAAGCCACTATCTGATAGGAAACAAATACAAGATGAATACAGGAAAAGAAAAAAAAGAAGGTGGTTCTGCTCTTGTGGTGACGGGAGAGCAGCTGAATTCACGCAGTAGAAATCTGTCCAAGACTTAAAAAAGATATAAATAAATTGGAAATAAAATGGAATAAAAAATGCACAAGCACATACTGCTCTCTCACTCTCCTCTCTCTCTCACACACACACAGCAGTGATTCACCCCCCCCACCCTCCCTAACTACTGAAAACATTACCTCTGTTTACTGGGTGTCCAGACGGAGCAGGCAGCCACGCCATTGCAGGTAGCCGTCCCCTGGCCTTCAGATTGACGATCACAATGGCCCGAATCGATCCTCCATTTTCACCGTAAACAATCCCCACACAATCCCATCAACGGTGGTTGTATCTTATTGATAACATTTCTTTTATTTTGAGATAACATAATAAGCACTATACAATAGATTTTTGCATTTAATTGAAATTTATAAATCCATTCCCCACCGTGTGTACACAGTTTTGTAGATTTATTTCATCCTTCCCAACCGCAAACAAATATGGCCCACTCATCTAAAGGCAGAACAGGTTATACTGGCCAGGTGTTCTGCGTGGGTTTCGCACATTGACCACGGTTTAACTATCATCTGAAGACTTTTTTGGAGGGGATTGGATCAGTACTGATGTTAACTTCAAGACAAGATACCCCTTGAATGAGATTGGACCTGGGTCATGAAGACCACAAGAGCACGAGTGTGCAAGGCTCAACCAACCAAGCTATCCAGTCACACCCCTTCCCTTTTCCCCCCCTACGACTTGTGTAATTGTGTAACAAAAGAGGAGAACTAAATCTCCAACATCACGCACAACTTCTGACTAAGAAGCATGACAATCAGAACAAGAGAGGATGTGGCCTCTAACAAAGAGGCTGAATTCTTCTTTCAATGAACACTCCTTACTGTCTGTCATTATATGACAAAAATGCATGCGCTGCCGCTAAGCGCCTGACAAAGTCAGACCGCAGCGCATCTGGACTATCTAAGCATAAGAGGCAGAATAAATACTACAATACTGCACAAGTGAAGGGACTGAAGTTAAAGGTCTAAACACCCTCCAAAGGAAACAAACCTTGCACAAATTCACACTGATGTTCCCAATTTAGTAAACATGACGCTGTGTGCCAGTGTCTCCAAGATATACAAAAGGTGAGGTTTTTTGCAAATATGATCCCCCCCCCCCACCGACAACCATATTAGGGAAGGCGAATTCCAACTTATGGATTAAGGGCTATTCAAAACACCCCAGACTAACCGCCTTCCTCCTCCCTCAAAACTATCATTGAAGCATACTTAGAAATAATGATTTGATTTACAAAAAAATAAAAACAGTGGGTAGTTGTCCAGAGACAACCCCCCCTCTCTCTCACTAAGCTTGGATAAACAAAGCTGTGGGAAATTGTTGGAAACCTACCCCTCCTCTCCCACCCAACCCCCCCCCCCCACCCCCCCAACCCCCACCACCCACCCCCCCAACCCACCCCCCCCCCCCCCCCCCCCCTCCAACCCCCCCCCGCCCCCCTTCTCTTCGCCCCGCACAACCCCACACTAGGATCAACCCCAAACCTGTTACGTCAGATGACGAAGGCGGCGTTGGGGAAGCTGACGTAAGAGCCACTTGATCAGGCGCTGAGTGAGCTGCAGTTCCACGTACACCAGCAAACGCACTCGGCCACGAAGAGTCGTAGGCAGGGGCCCGTCCAGCCCCGCAGCCATGCCAGCTTCCCCTCCACCTGCTCCTCCAGCGCTGCGCAGGTCGGACCCCCACCAGTGGTAACGCCCCCCAGTGCAACCTCGCTTCCGCCCACAAGACGTCGCCGACTGATAAATGATAATAAAAAGGTAAGTAAAGGAAGCCCCATAACCAATAAGGTCGAAGGGAGCGAGGCGTCAGAGACCTCAACTTCTCTAGGGGGCCAGCAAATTGAGGCCGGTGGCGCCCATCACCTCTCGCATCGCTGCTTTACCTTCCCTGACCCTAAAGAGGGCAGGTAACCAACTACAAACAGCTGGGGGAACTGGGGGACTGTACTGAAAGCCAAGGGCGTGGTGCAACGTCACCCATCCAACATGGTAACCACGCTCGACGACATGCTTAACAAGGCTGTGGGAAGCGAGTCTCCGAACCAACTGAAGCAATCCGTCCCCAATAATAATAATAATAAGATAATAATAAATGAAACCTTAATATACAGCCTGTACTTATATACAGATGACAGGAATTTGGTGATACATAGACTGAAGAAGGCAACAAGATTCCTGGTACGAAGTGCCAAAAGAACCATCACCAACATGGAGTGGCATTTATATGTCAGAAAAGGAAGTAGTGGGGTGCATTATCAGCTGTAACAGCCGGCCTTCCAGCAGGATTATCACATACCGGTGTCGGCCAAGCCCAGAAACATCCTCACCATCATACAAATCTATGCACCATCATCTACCATACAGATGAGAAGTAGAAGAATTTAGAAATCTTATAAGGGACCATTAAGAAAATACCCCAAGAAGGACATCATCATCATCCAAGGGATTTTAACGCCAAGTAGGTCTACGCCTTACAACCAATGGGACCGGAACAGTTGGTCAGATTTGGAACTGGGGAGACCAACGACAGGGGACTACGTCTCTGGAGTTTTGCCTGCACCCACAGACTTACCATTGCCAATACCCTCTATCCCCACAATCAGTCCAAGGAGGACAACCAGGCATGCGCCAAACGTAAAGAAAACGGACAAGAATCCATAACCAAATAATTTTATCTTAACACAAACGTCGCTTCAAATCCAGCATCAACAAGCCATAACAAGAACCTACCCTGGAGCATGACATAGGCATTGACCAACGACCTTGTGTCTGCTGGTATACAACATGAAGCTGAAGAAAACAAACAGCCTGCAAACCCACGTATCAAAGTTGACCGTGGACAAACTAAAGATCCAGATTCGAGAGACTCTCCAAGCTAACTGGCGTAAACGTTTTGAGCGGCATTAACCCTCCTGAACAATGACACAATAGACCTCACCAACAACATCAATGGAGGCAGTCCGAGAAACAGCAGAGTAGGTAACTCGGCTCGTCTGAGAATAAACCCAGCCATGACTACCAATGACATCATGGACCCTGCGATACATAGGAAGAGCACTGAACCAACCAGGATCATCCAACCCTAAAGAATACCGTGAGGCCAACAAATCTCGTGAAAAGTCAATGTTAAAGGCCAGAGAGAAGTGGATAGTGGATCAATGTGATGAGATCGAAAAAAACAAGAAAGTGGCAACAGTAAAGAAGGCATACGACAACCTGAAAAACCACAAACCACTTCACATCAAATCTTCAGCTTTGAAGACAGCTCCGGAACCTCCTCACAGAAAGCACACTGCATTGAACAGGTGGTCTGAATATTGTCAAGAAACTGTACAACTACCCAATACAACCTGACCAAGACATAATAGAAGAGAAAGCAGCAACATTAAGAGCACCCCGCCATTCCTATACTGAGGGAGAAAGTGGAAGGAAGCCATCCGCAGCTTACCAGATAGGAAAAGTCCCAGGAGCAGACAATATACCAGCAGAAAGCTGCTTCAAGCATGGTGGCGAAACAGTCATCACATATGTTTACAAAGCTATCTGTCAAAGAATTGGGAGACAAAACAGTGCCAACGACTGTACACATCACTCATCATACTCCCCAGATGGAGCCTGGGAATGGTGTTAGACCCTGTAAGGGCCATGCTTAGGGTGGAAGAATGCTCCCTATTCCTATCTTGCTAAGGCAGTGGCGACTAACGAGGAGTAATAAGGGAGAATTGGGGGGAACCCCTGAACGGGGGCTGGGAGGGATGCGAGCCCTGGGGAGGCTCCCTGGGGCACAGGGGGGCTCGAGGGCAGAGGCGAGAGCCCCTAGAGGGGCCCAAGAAAAAAGGGGAATTTACACCAATGCCAAAACTACAGAAACAATCAGCCTCATCAGCCACGCCAGCAATATCAATGCTCAAAGTTTATTTATTGAATCTACTCAAGAAGGAGGCAGAAAACACCTTGCAGAGGAACAAGCTGGGTTCAGGGCAGGCAGGAGCACAATCGAACAGATTTTTACTGCCACATCATGAAGAAAAACATCTTCAACATCAGAGAGACCTGTTCCACAACTTCATCGACTTCAAGGAGGCTTTTGACAGAGAATGGCACGAATGGCCATAGTGCGGTCCTCAGAAAGTTATGGTCATTGGAAGAAAGGACTAAGTGCACAACCATTCAAGCATCTATCAAACACTGCAACAGTGCAGTCCATTCTGAACAATCAGGTCGAGACATACACGTCAAACCACAGTTGGGGTCCCGACAAGGATGCCAGATATCTCCAGTCCCTAGTCAATCTGTTCTATGGAAAACATATGAGAGAGACCCTCCATGACTTCCACCCTACCATCTCCATTGGCGGCAGACCCCTCAACAACTTAAACGTTTGCTGATGACATTGACCTCATGGGCGGAGAACCACAGAGCTGCAAGATCTTACGACCAGACGTTAGACAGAGCATGGAGCATATGGATGGAGTGAGCTCCGGAGAAAAGTAAAGTACTGTTGAACAGCACAGCCATGCCCTGCTAAAATTTACATGAAACGGCCAAACAACTGGAGGAGGTAGAGGCTATTAATACCTCGGCGCTACATCTCACAAAGGACGGGTCGATCGACGACAGAAAACAAAGTCAGAATAGCCATGGCAACATCTTACCTAGAACAAAACTCACCACCAAAAGGAAAAGTAAAAGAGATCATTTCCCAATCAAACAAAGCACTAACAAGCCCTAAATCAGTTCGATCCTGCTGTACTGAAGTGAAACCTGGACATTGACATGCTGAAACAGCAAAGCGAATCCGTCATTGAAACAAAATGCCAAGAAAACTACTGGCATAACCTGGAGAAACGAAAGACCAATGAATTAGTCAAGAGTCAAGATAACACTGCTGGCAGTTCACAGAAACCCTTCGCACATCGGTCAAGAAGAAAAAGCTGACATGGTTCGGCACGTCACCCGCCCAACAACACTCTGGCCCAAAACAGTAACTGAAGGAACACTCAAAGTGGCAGAAGGAGGGAAGACAGAACAAGTCATGGATGGACAACAGTCAGAGAATTGAACCAGGATGAATTACTCGGGCACTACAGCGCAGAAGCCGAGGACACGAGATGGAAGGAGGAGGCTGTACCACGGCAACGTCATTCATAGTCTCCACCCACGTAATGCCAAGGACACAGGGTCGTGATGATATGAAGATATACAGCCCAGGAGAAGAAGAAAGGCAGACCAAGAAGAGCATGTGAGGATAACATCAAGCGAATGGGACAGGCCTAGAACTCGACAAAACCCTGAGAAAGGCAGAACAGAGAGAGAGGAATGGAGGGAACTGGTTGTTGAGTCTTTGAGGGTGCCCCCCACGGTCGACAGACTACTGACAGATATAGTAGATAGATAGATATACAGCGCTTATATCCTTGCAAAAGGACAAAACAAAGCGCAATGCAATCAACCTAATCTGACACAGTCGTCTTGCAATTGTTTAAAAATAAGAATAGTTTTGACAAAACAGATATTTAAAAATGGTGCGCTGCAGCAAAATAATAAACAAAATATAAATAGTCAATTTTTTTTTCAAAACACACACACACACAGGTCGTATACTTTAGCGGGTGTGGGGCGGGGAAGTAAGGGGGGAAATTTTCGTAGTGTAAAAACAGGGGGGGGGGGGGGGGGGAAATTAGGTTTGAAAAAAAATATGTCTTGAGGGGTGGTTTAAAAAAGGGCATAACTAGGAATCTGGCAAGAAAGAGGGGGCTCATTCCCCGTCGATGGACCCAATTTGAGAAAGAGCGGCACCAAAGTGGATTTGGGTTTAATCAGGTATTCGAAGACACAAGTACTGCGTAGAGCGGAGGGGGAAAGGGAAAGGGGTGTACAGGGCAAACATTTAAAGGTAGGGGGTGCAGTTTTGTGGAGACATTTTGTAACAGAGGGACTGATTTATAATTTACTCCTGGCACAGGCAGCCATGAGAGATTGCAAAGAGGGGAAAAAATGCTCAGATTTTTTCCTTTTTTTTAGAAAATAGTCGGGCGGGGTTTGATACGTTAAGGGGGGGGGATAGATGAGTGAAAGACAAGACAAAAGAAATTTCAAAGTCCCGACTAAAAAATGAAGAAGTGACAAGTTTTGGGGTGTTTCATCGGGGACAGGGACTTTTGAATAGCAAAATACCCGAATTGATGTAGCAATTGGGGCAGGTCGGGGGTTAATTTTTTATAATTACTCTCTGGGCACAGCAGCCGTGGGGAGATTGCAAAATGGGGGAATGTGCCAATTTTTTTTTTCTGAAAAATAGTCGAGCTGCGGAATTTTTTAAACTTTTAAGGGAGTGGATAGATGATGCTGGAAGACCAGACAAAAAAGAATTGCAATAGTCCAACGTGAAAGAATGAGAGAAGTGACAATTTTGGGCTGTTTGCATCGTGGACAGGTACTTTCGAATAGCACTAATACGCCGAAATTGATATAGAAAAACGATTGAAAAGTCTGGGTGATGAATTTTTCATAGAGAGTGTGTTGTCGATAACGACACCTAGATACTTCACAGCAGAGGATAGAGGGACTGATGTATTGCCGAGTTCTACTGAAGCTGTTGTAATGGAAGAGAGTTTGTGTTTGGTCCCTACAAGCATGGCTTCAGTTTTATCTGCATTTAGCTGTAATTTGTTCTGTGTCATCCAGTCTACTACCACAGCCAGCGAGCGCAAGATAATTTTACCATGATCTCGATACCGAAGTGGGTTGGTGTGTGTGGTGGGGGGTGGGGGGTGGGGGGTGTGGGGGGGGGGGGGGTGGTGGTGGGGGGGTTGGTTTTTGAGAGAAGGTTAGTTTTCTTTAGTATGGATGAAAGTTTTGTTGGTTAGTTAGTTTTGTTTTGTGTGTGTTGTGTGTGTGTGTGGTTGAGAGTGGTGGCGAGTTTGTTTGTTGTGTTACAGACTTATACTAGAATTTTGTTTTGTGTGTGTGTGGGGTAAGTGGTTGCCTGTACTTGTTTTCCTCTGGACACTAAGTACTATTTCTGCATTAACCTCTTAACTGCCCAGTGCAAGTGCAACCTATATGCCGGGGAATAAAATTCTTGTGTACCACTTGCTATGTTCATATCCCTCTTACTCAGAAATTACTACCTGGATAATTCTGATAGTTTACCCAATGACAGTATATATATCGTAGATTGCTTCAAAGCAAGCTCAAATTGATATTTCAGTGATTTCACTGCGAAAATATATTTAAAATGTAAAAAATCGACAAAAAATACACTTTCTTCATCACCACTGTCATTCTGATACCCCCCATCTCAGTAAGTCAAACATAAGTCCAGGGCCCAAATCTCATTTTATTTTTTTTAAAAAAGCATGATCTCCTGAATTATACACGACCGTTTTTCATCACTGTCAGTAAATCTAAAGTTTATTTGCCACTTTTTCAGCTGTGTAAAGTTATTGATGCCTTCAACAAGAAGTGTCAGCCATTTTGAACAAGAACTGCCCAAGCAGTCATGCATAAAAACACAAAATATGAGCTAAAAAAACAATCGTTTTTGCCAAAGTTTTGCAGTTGGATGTTGCCAAGCAACAGGAGAGTGATCTCCACTAATTTTGGAGTTCTTTACCTTTAACAGTAGCCAAGGAAGCAGGCTTGTTTACTTCGGTTCGACACCCTGGAAATTTTCCAGGTTGTAGGCGTATAGGGTGCACATTTAGCCCCGGAAAATTTCCGGGGTGGGGCAGTCTAGTGGTTAATACTAGAACTGTTTTGTTTGTTTTTTGGCTACATTTCCAAGGTTCACCAATTTTGTGTACGTAACTGTTTTTGTCTACCATTACCATGCAGGTGGCTGTGTATATTATATCTATATCTATATATGTATGTGTATATATATCTATATATATCTATATTTCATCAATATATATCTTATCTATGTATGTATGTATATGTATGTATGCATGCATGCATGCATGTATGTATGTGTGTATACTATCTATCTATCTCTCTCTCTCTCTCTCTCTAAATATATATATATATATACACACTAAAAATAAATGCTGATCTGCTGTTGCTACTGCTAGGTGCTGTAGTGTTACTCCTCCTCCACCTCCCCCTCCTCCCACAACCACTTCTCTACCATCACCACCACCAACAGTTATGACAACAATGACAGCAACAATAATATTGGTAATGATGACTATTATACATCATAATAATGGTAATAACTTGTAATACCAACAAATTTGACACGAACAACAACAAATGACAGTGATGATGATCCTTTTTCGAAACATTTATGGTAACAGTGACGATGACATTTATGACGATAATAATTATCAGAATAATGATGATGATAATGATAACAACAAAAACAATACAACACCAACACCTACTACTACTACCACTGATGATGATGATGATGATGATAGCAACAGCAACAACAACAACAACAATTCATTCATACATTCTTCACACAATACCAGACCTTCTGTGGCCAGTTTATCCAGCAGAGCTTTCTTGTTCTTGATCTGCTGGCACTTTCGAGAGGTCACCGCCGAAAAGTCCATCTCCACGTAGGACTTTGGGTTCAAATCCTGTTCCTTCAGGCACCAGTAGGTGGTGTCGAACCCTGCCCCCAAACTGACCACCTGGCATTCTCTGTTTGTAGCCTGTGTCACAGAGAGATGAACAGACACCAAAGAAAATGAATGATAGAAAATTTGTGTCATATTAATTTTTAGACCTAAACCACCCACCCACCAAAACTACAATATTGTTTTTCATACATGTATTAATATATGTATGTGAGCCCATACCACTTAAAAGGTATGGAATGTTTTAGGTATTTCATATATATCTATATATCTCTCTCTCTCTATATATATATCTCTCTCTATATATATATAGATATATCTTTATCTCTCTCTCTATATATATAAAATATCACGTTCTTAAATGTTAAGACAGATAAACTGAGAAAATCTTTTTCTTCTTCTTCTTTTAACACTCAGACAGCAATTATTGTTGTCTGTTATATTATGAGCAAAAATGCGACACGCTGCCATTAACTAAGCACCTGACAAATCTGGCCCAGCACATCCGACTTTGGGATAGGAGATAATTGTTATCTTTTAAGTCTTTCTGGAAAAAAAGGCAGGAGAAAGGACCTAGAAGGCAGAAAATAGACAAGAAGGAGGTGACAGGAAGAAAAGGAACAAGGCAGAAACAAAGACAGGGATAGAAAAGGCAAAATTTCTAGAATAAAATTTTCAGAAGATGGGGGATGATATTTATAGAACTTATACCTTACACTGACAGGCCCACAGATGTTCTGCATGCATTTGTACACAGGCCTTCGGTTTATAAAATTACAGTCTTGACACTTATCCAAAGGACTCTGACATTCAATTCGATTTTTGGGCGGGCCAAACTGGGAAGAGACAGTGAGGCTGGGAATTGAACCCAGAACCTGATGGTTTACAAGTTTGCTAGCAGGGGAATGTCTATTAATAGTATTATATATATCCTCTCCACTCAACTCAGAGAGTACTTGTTTAAGATTCATTTTTATGGTGATGGAGAACAAATCTAAAGCAAATAGGAAGGGGAGAGGGGAGCCTGTGCACTGAACTAACTTCTTCTTCTTCCTTTTTTGTCATGTTTCTCCCAGGGGAGGTTTGACATTGATGAGCCTTCTCCATCTCTCTCTGAATAAATTTCTTTCAAGTAATAAACTCTGGTTCTGACTAGTCTAGCCTGGTGGTTAGAGTGGTGTATTTGTGATCTGCTGACCTGGGTTCGAATCTCGTTCAAGAGGATTTTTCCTCTGGAGTTAACATCAGTGCCGACCCCACTCTCCCCAAGAGTCCTTCAGATGAGACTATAAACTGAGGACCCATGTGCAAACGCATGCAGGACATCTTGTGCACATGTTAAAACCCGTACCACTTTCCAAAGAGTAGGCCATTGTGTGCTGGTGGGAACAGATGACAAATGTACAAAACTGCATACACACAGGAAAATAGATGAAAGAGCACAATGAGTGCTTATAAATTCTATTATCCTCAAAATAAAAGAATAATTAAAAATAAAATAAAAAGCTTGTTTTGGGCCCACTGGAGATTGTAGTTTCTAACTCAGAGAAAGATGGCAAACCTTTGTGGGATTGTGTGGAGGTCCTACTGATGGCAGCAGCCATGAAATTGATGAATAGAGTTGAGTTGATGGAGAAAAAATCATGATCTGTGTAATTTGTGTACAGTTATTATATGATCTTGGAGTTACAATGGAAGCAGTGGCTGTGTTTGAAATATGGTTGAGTTATTGAGGGAGGAGAATATTAATTGTCTCCTCAGCTGCCTAAAGTTCTTTTCAATATATTTGTTTTTGTAATTTTACATTCAGTTCACAAGTGTAACAGTCCACAGCAGTCAGTACTCCATAATTTGCTTAGTTATATCATAATGAAAATAAAGCTGATTATAATTTATTGCCATCATTCCCAGTCAATTTGGGACTAAGATAAAATCCAATGTTTTAGGCAAAGCACTTAGGTATGTATACATCATTACATGTGTACTGTACAATAAAGTCAATAGTAAAATGATAACCACAATGTGTACATGATGAACTATGAACTATGAAGCCATGTTGAAGGTGCACAACATGTGGCACACTGGTCAAAACTCCATCCATTGATCCAACCTTTATCCAAAGTTAAGTTTTGGTCTGGTGGAATGGATGACACCGAATCTTTGTGTTTCGATTTTACAATCCATAGTAATTAAAACCGTATATATATTATTATAAAAGATCTGCAAACGTCAAAAGAAAGGTTGTGTAGAATCCCTACACTGACAGAAGACAACACGTGCCATGACGATTTGAATGGAAAACAAACGACGGAATCAAATTTAAGAACAAAAACAGAAATATATCCACAAGGGACCCAAAACTCGAACTGGACCCCAAACACACTAAGTTTGAACCGAGAATGGTACACCTTCATTCGAATTACCTCAATAACTTTTGCAACAGAATGCGGATCGAAGTGACTCTGGCCCTAGTAACCTTTGTTGATCTCGGGGGAGCATGGTTCGCTTTACCTTTCGGTACCAACAGCGAAATGAACGGGTCTTTCCAATATCCCTTGTCTACGGCAAATCGCTTGCACTGGGCAGCATCATCATTTGTTGCCATGACAGCATCTTCAGAGGCCATGCTGATAGCATAATTCGTATCCGAGGATTGGTGCTCCACAACTACCAAGAGTTACGTCTTTGGCCTTCCCGTTTCTAGCAGACAACAGATCCAAGTTCAAGGTAATCGCTGTTCAAGCCATTTGAGAACAATAATGTTCCTGGTTTTTTTTTTCTAAAATAAAATCAGCTAACTAAATATACAGTTGATTAACACTCTTCAAAAGAACAAATTACCAGATGCTGAAAAACCTATCCTCTTTATTTTAACAGTGAATAGAAGGCTTATCTGATAACTGTGTACATTGTTGTTATTATTGTTGTTAGATTTAGACAACTCAGGGGGAAGCGACTCTACTACCTACGTACCCGAGGTTCAGGAAGACACGGTGTACATTATTTATTATGAATCGTCTGATTTCAACGACTTGAACCGGACCGTTGTTTTTGGCCTTTTTCAACAATGACTTCCCTGGCAACTGTATTTGAGCTGAACTCTTCGAAGAACTGTTTTCTCTCTGTCAAGAATGGCAGGAAAAGGCAAGAACGGAGTGGGGGTGCAAAGGTAAGGGTATGACTATGAGTATGAATAGACTCTCGAACATATTAAAAACAGTCAATGTTTTATAGTTCTGAGCATCTGAAATTGCTGTTTTTTGTTCTTCGTTTGCTAGTTGTGCCGCATTACGACAAGTTTGTCATTATGTAAATACTATCAATGGTGTTTGCCTAGGCGAGTGAAGTATTGCTCACACTACACAGTCACACTCACAGACATAGGATACTTATCACGCATATGTACATGTATACCTGTAGACTGCACACATACACACACACCGCGCGCGCGCGCGCGCGCATGCACACAACGCACGCACGCACGCACGCACACACACAGTGGCACACAGTCACACACACACAGAGTGACTCACACACACACAGGCTCATACACAATGAAAGAATGCCATATACACACACACGCACACACACACACAGCGCCCATGCACACACACACAGACACATACACACACACACACACACACACATGCACACACACTTATACAGAGTAAAACATTATAATTCATACACAATGGCCTACTCCCTCCAAAAAGTGGAACTGGTCGTGCGCAAAGAGGTTCTGCGTGTGTTTGCACATGGGACTCGGTTTATAGTCTCATCCAAAGGACTTTTAGTTTTAGGGAGAGTGGAGTCGGCACTGATGTTAACTCCAGAGGAAAAGTCCTCTTGAACGAGCATGGCTACCAATTGGATGGGTGACCATTTGCTTCCCTTTGGGCTTCAGCACAGTTCCCCAGTTCACACCGGCGGTAAATGGGTTGTCTGCCTTTTAGGATCAGGGAAGGTAAAGCACGAGGGAGAGGAGATGGGTGCCGCCCTCACAATGCTGGCCCCTAGAGAAGCTGAGGTCTCTGATGCCTCACCTCCACTGCGACCACATAGATTATGAGACATCTTTACCTTTGATATGAGTTTTGATAAATTGACCATCTTATCATCAAAAAGTACCATCTTATCAAAGTCTATATATATGACAATTTTTTAATTTAAACTGAAGGACACTTATTAGTGGATGTCGGTTTTTTTTGTATTTAAATTTTTTTTAGTTTCTTTAAAACTACTTAGAAAAAAAGCTTTTTCTTCTCCAATCAAATAAAATAATATTTACCGATGTTGTTTGTTAGTTCATTGTCTGTCATCAATTCGTGTGTTGGCAGCTTTCGTGTATGAAGCCATCCTTCCGTCCTCATGTGTACCTGAGTCTGTCAGGCAGCACAGCAGAGATCAGGTCGGGTGACACGGTCACTCTGAATAACTACTACGCCGACAAACTGGGCATCAAGGATGGTCAGGAGGTGGGTGGTACCGGGAATGGAACCATACGTGTATACATTGCTTGTGTGTATCAGTTAGGTCTCTTCTGTTTCGCAATGTTGGTGTCGTCAGGTGCGGTGTTAGCCACTGCAACCCAATGACACTGACACAATCCTCCCTGTCTCCCGTGCTCTGTTTCTGCTGGCCCGGTTGGTTGGGTTGCTTTTCTTACATGGCTTAAACTGTTCATCAACTCGTCCCCTTGAAGCAATGTGATATTTTTTTTTTTACCAAAGTTAAGTTCCCTGAAGTTGGCTGATTCCATCTGATGTCACTCTCTGCACAAAACAATTTTAAAAATCAAAAAACACTGGAGAGCCCAACATCCAAAGAATATGTCTTGTCAGCATGTCAAAGAAAAATAGCCAACACACAAACTAGGCAGGCTGATGATCAAGGGAAGCAACTGTGTTTAGAAAAATTGTTGCCCATACAGGCCAGCATACTTTCACTTCAGTTGAATGTCGCTTAGTGTATAATACTGTATTACACAAAAATTAATAATTCTGCCAAATCTTAAGCTTCGGCACATCACAGTGAAGGGGAGAAGTAAAAGATGTCCCATAATTTATGCTGTGGTGCCTGTTGAGCTAACATATGCAGGACACCACCTACTAAGGCCCCTACTAGCAACAGTATTAGCTCAGTTGTGGAGTCAGACTGAGTGAGTTGCCCACCTGAGGTGGCGACCACCACAACATCCCTCCAACAACTGTTTCCCATGAACTGCCATCCCCAAAGGCCCTGACACAAACTCACCACAGAACGCATGTAGAAATCTGTGCACATGTTAAAAGCATGTTCCACGTGCGGTCTGAAAGAAAGTCAAGTTTAAGTGGTCCCTTCTTTTTTCTTGTTTTTTAAATTACTAGCACTTTGTTTATTGCCTTGTCAGTGCTATGTTTTACAATAAGAACCAGTAATCTCGACCAGCTTCCCTTCTTTCTCATAGACGAGGGCATGTGGATAAGTATGAGTGCCTTGTGCCATGTTATATGTAATTCACATCTGCTGTACATTTGTGATGATGGGATAGCTTATGGTCAGAAACTTTGCGTTCGCAATCTGACGACCCGGGTTCGATTCCCGTTCAAGAGGGATATTTCCTCGGGAGTTAACATCAGTGCAGACTCCACTCTCCCCCAAAGCCTTCGGATGAGACTATAAACTGAGGCCCCATGTGCGAACGCACGCAGAACATCTTGCGCAAAACATTAAATCCTGTTCCGCTTTCGAAAGAGTGGGCCATTGTGTGCTGGTGGGAACAGATACAGAATTCACAAATCCCCCATATACACGGGGACTGGATGTAAAAAAGTACATAAGTGCTTATTCCATTATCCTCGATATAAAAGAATAAATAAATAAAAAATAAATACATTTGTGAGTGGCATATTCTTCTTCGCAAACGCTCAGAACAGCAACAATTATCGTCGTGTGAGCCTACATTTTGCTGCGCTGCCGTCAAGTGCCTGACGAGTCGGGCAAAATCACATCCGACTTCGGCATGGGGGGAGGGAATCGTTATCTTTGCAGTCTTTCTGGGGAAGAAAAAAAAGACGGGAGAATGGACGGAGAAGGCAGAAAAATAGACACACAGCCCCGAATCAACATCACTCGGTGAAGAGTGCAAGAAATTAGTTTCCACCTGCTTTACCTAGTCCAAGTTGGTCAGTTCCTGCTGTAAAAAATTAGCACCAGCTGGCCCCAGCTGGACTGGGCTGGGAGGAATTTAATTTGCAGCTGAAAGTGGAGGAAACTGACTGACAGCTGTGACAAGAAAGGGGGGACAAGTAAAGTAAAGGAACAAGGCAGAAGCAAAAAGAAAGAAAAGAGAAAAGCGGGGAAAAGCTTGCACAGGCTTTCCAGAGGGTGGGGGATGCCTATTTCTGCGGGAATAGCTTGCACAGCTTTCCAGAGGGTGGGGGATTGCCTATTTCTGCGGAATAGCTTGCACAGGCTTTCCAGAGGGTGGGGGATGCCATTTCTGTGGGAATAGCTTGCACAGGCTTTCCAAGGTGGGGGATGCCTATTTCTACTCACAGCCCCCCCCCCTCCCCCCAACCCCCCTTTGGCATCCCATGGGAGAAGTGGCAGTAGCCTAAATTAATGTGTGTGGGGTGTGTGTGTTGTGTGTTGTAAATAATGTCTGTCCTCCAGGTGATGCGAAGCCATAAAAGGGAACTCCCTGTGTGGCCGAGCAGTAAAACGTTGAACCTGTGACAGAGGACGACTGGGAAATTCTGGTGTGTAATGTTGTCTTTTGATTGAATTTGTAGGGAGGGTGGGCATGGAGGGAAAGGAGGAGGAAGGGGAGAGAGAGGGAGAGGGGGAGGGAGGGTAGGGGGGTGGAAAATAGAAAGAGAGAGAGAGACAGACAGACAGAGAAAAGAGAGATGGGATGAAAAGGAATGGAACAATGGTACATTTAGTTTGCATACCTATGTATCACACACACACACCACCCCGCACAGCACACACACACACACACACACACACACACAAAATGGTATGTATACATAATTGTGGTCAATTTGGGGGTTTATTGGTGCTCATTTCTTATCATTTTTGATGTGACTAGTATCAAATTCAAACAATTTGTTCCTTGTTGGTTTTTTTAAAAATTTTTATCAATGTGTGTTGTCTTGTCTGTATTTTGTATTATATATGCGTGGTTATATAAATTTGGGGGTGGATAGCTCAGTGGTCGGAGCACTCGCTTTCCTCCAGCCAAGTTAAGCAGCGTCGAGCGTGGTTACCAGTTTGGGTGGGTGACCGTTTGGCGCGCCTTGGCTTCAGTACAGTTCCCCCAGTTCACCCAGCTGTAAATGGGTTTCCTGCCCTCTTTAGGGTCAGGGAAGGTAAAGCAGCGAGGGAGAGGAGATGGGCGCCGCCCTCAAAAATGCTGGCCCTAGAGAAGTGAGGTCTCTGACGCCTCGCTCCCCTACAACCTTATAGGTTATGGGACTCCTTTACCTTTACCTTTACCTTTTTGCGTGGTTGGTTGGTGTTGTATTCATAAGCTATCATTCAATTTCTTCTTCTTCTTCCTTTTTTGTCATGTTTTTCTCAGGAAAGGTTTGACATTGATGAGCTTTCTCCATCTCCTCTGTTTTGAGCTTCCTCCTTATTTATGCCCCTTTCTCTAAGACAACTGCAATACAGGTAGCCCAGGTTTTGCTAGGTCTTCCCTTTGGTCTCTTTCCATCCACTACAAAGTTCTTGCTCTTTTTATGATGTGGTGGTCTGCTTTCTGTGAACGTGCCCAAACCAGTGCAGTCTGTTGCTACTAGCTACAGACTTCAGATCATAAAACTTGCACATTTCTCCATAGTTCTTTATTCGGATCCTGTCTTCCCATTTGATTTTTGTAATGTAGCGTAGCTTTGGGTTTTTCACAGCTCTTCAACAAACTTTTTGACGGTTTTGTGAAAACCCACGTCTCCGACCATACAGGAGAACAGGGCTAATGCAGGCCCTTTTATATTAGACAGCGTCTCTCCAGTGGATTTTCTGATTTCCCAAACAGACTTGCCAATTCTTTCCATTTCTTCCAAGCACTTGCAATCCTGGTTCTGACAGCTAACTCAGATTTTGCTTCGCAGCTCATCATCCCCCCAGGTAGCAAAATTTTCGTCTACCACTTCTATCTTCCCTTATTCAAATTCTAACTCCTTTTTTTCCTGCATCGGGTGTTGTCTTCACCCTTCTTTTTCATAAAACGGGGGCAGACAAATCCCCGTCCTCCTTCTTCAGACTTTTGAGCTTTGAGCATCTTTTGTGACATCAATATTGACAGTTGGTTTGGCTACCCATTCAATTTGCACATGGGAAACCATTAAGACATTTACACCGGGTTTTAAAATCCACCATATTGTAGACAACTCTCCAGTTCCACTTCCGGTTTTCCTTTTACTCTTTTTTTAGCAGTTATTTCCCCTTTGCACATGTTATTTCTTTACGAAACACGTGCGGATATGACGTGTGTGTTTTTTGTGTGCATACTTGTGTGTGTGGTACCTGCGTACATGTTTGTGTGTGTATGTGCGTGTGCACGCACATGAAACTAGAGCATAAATTAGAAAGCTTAAGCAGCACAAATATTTATACTCATTCATACAAATATCCCAAAGTCGGAATGCGGCTATACAAATGGTGGGAGGGAAAGAAAACGGTTGCATACGAAAAAATTTTCTCACCATCAGAAAAACTTGGAGCTCTCTAGTCAAGGAGAAAAAAGCAACCCCCCACAAAAAAAAACACAACAACCCCAACCCCCCCCCCAAAATCTAAAAATTCATACAAATATTTTTGTAACATCATACCCAAATAAAATTTGTTGTTACGTTAAGCCAACAGGTATACATGAAATTACGTATGTGTGTGTCTGTGTGTGTGTCTGTCTGTGTGTGCAAATGTATAATTTGTTAATCTAAACTGTGAACGGCGGCACATACGCGTGTAAATGATTTGAAATGCAAGCGCTTTGCTTTATCGCTTTTACAAGATTCAGCACTATATAATTCCATATATTATTATCATCATTATTATGATATCATGGGGACGGGGTAGCTCAGTGGTTTTGGAGCATCGCTTTCCCCCAGCCAAGTCAGCAGCGTCGAGCGTGGTTACCAACTTGGATGGGTGACCGTTTGCGCGCCTTGGCTTCAGTACAGTTGT
Source organism: Rapana venosa (assembly GCA_028751875.1). Taxonomy (NCBI): domain Eukaryota; kingdom Metazoa; phylum Mollusca; class Gastropoda; order Neogastropoda; family Muricidae; genus Rapana; species Rapana venosa. The sequence continues at coordinate 39,227,031 of CM054155.1, read as the reverse complement.
AAATGGGTACCTGCCCTCTTTAGGGTCAGGGAAGTAAAGCAGCGAGGGAGAGGAGATGGGCGCCGCCCTAAATATGCTGGCCCCCTAGAGAAGTGAGGTCTCTGACGCCTCGCTTCTCTACAACCCTTTTAGGTTATGGGATCTCCCTTTAACTTTCGGTGGTAAAGGATTTTTTTCCCCCCCCAGCAGATTTCGAGATTTACCAAGGGGAGACTTTTCGTATGCAACCGTTTTTTTTGCAGACAAAACCCGGGACCTTTACCTTTACCTTTATGATGATATCATGAATGCCATTCCTAATGCACGGATGGGTTGCAGGGGCGCAGTGCGGGGGGAGATAGAGGGGGGGCTTTGGACCAGGTGCGGGTGGGTGGCCGGGGGAGGTTTACCCTGTGGGGGGAGGGGTCCATCTGCCTCTTCGTCACTGTCGGAGTGCGCTGCAGTCCATGGCTGTGTCGCTGTGTGGCATCGTGCAGCGTGTGGTAGCTAGATCAATGCACACACTCACAGACAGCACGCACCCCATGATACAATACGGGCCGTATGCAGAACAACACGATATTAAACCACACGGGATAGCACAACCCCAAACAGCACAGCTTTTACACCACCGGCAAAATACCACAATACATACAGCACAGCACAATACAAGCGGCACAGCACTGCACGCAGCACGGCCAATACACACAGCACTGCGCAGCACACCACACACAGAACAGCACAGCAAAATCATCAGCACAGCACAATACAATGCGGGACGCACAGTACAGCTCATCACGCACCCGACATGGCCAAAAAGTACAGCACAGCACCTCACGGGACAGTACAGCACAGCAAAAGTACAACATGACACAGTCGCAAGCACAGCACAATACAAAAACAACACAGCACAGTAAAGAAAAGCATAGCACGACAACAGGACAGTACAAAACATTAGGCACAGTACAGGGCAGTAAAGACGCACAGTCAAAAGGACATTTCAGCAAACACACACAATACAGCACAGCACAGAAAGTACAGCACAGCACATACAACATGGCACGACAGCAAGCACAAACAAAATACAATCAAAACGCAAGTAAAGTACAGCACGTACAACATGGACAGACAGCAAGAAAACACAACACAACACAGCACAGAAAGTACAACACAATGCAGCACAGAAAGACAGCAAGGGACAACTGGCAAGTAAGCAAGCCACACAATACAAACAGCCAGCAAGTACAACAGGCACAGCACAGCAAACACAGCCATGAACAAGCACAGCACAGTAAAGTACGCATAGCACAGACAGGCAGCCAACACAAAACTTATCTTCTCACCTGGGGGGGGTTGGGGTAGGGGGGGGGAATAGTCCAGTGTTTTTGGCTCACACTTGCAAGACAAAAGAAAACCCGGAAGCATTTAAAAAACACACCTCTATTTTTTCTTTTTTTTTTCATTCTTTTTTACAGGATAATGAAAAAGCACTTAGTGCTTTTTTTCATCGTCCCCGTGGGGGTATCGGTTTTGTAAATTTTGTCTTTGTTCCCCCCGGGACACAATAAACCCACTCTTCCCAAAAGCGGAACAGGATTTAACTGTGGCCTTTTGCCC
>CM054155.1:39179128-39211628 GCA_028751875.1 Rapana venosa | reverse complement strand
CTACCTACCTGCCTGTCTCTCTGTCAGCTTGTCTGTCTATCTGCCTGCCTGCCTTTCTGTCTGCCTGCCTGCCTGCATGCTCGTCTGTCTGTCTGTCTATCTATCTATCTACCTGTCTGCCTGCCTGCCTGCCTGTCTGTCTGCCTGCATGCTTGTCTATCTACCTGTCAGTCTGCCTGTTTGCCTATCTATCTGTCTACCTGTCTGTCTGTCTGCCTGCCTGTCTATCTGTCTGTTCCGACATTACATATTATAGCTGGCAGCGTCGCCATAGGGCCTAGTGTAGGCCGGTGCGAGAGCCTGTGCCAAGTTCCATTATACAACATAGTGCTGAGCTGGCTATAGTCTTGGCGAATGCAACAGTGCAAACGTGGTCTGCATTAGGGGTAGGTAGGTAGCCTAGGCCTATGCTAGTTAGTGTCCACGGCTCGTGTTCGTTTTGGCTGGGTCGACTAGCCTAAGTCTAGTACTAGGCCTACTGCTATACTCACTGTTCCTGCTCTTCTCTTGGCCAAACGCCAAGCCGACTGCTGAGGCACGGGCCATATGAGGGCCGGTGTGATAACGCGCTTGCCTAGAAAGCGAAAAAAAAAGTCCAGGTCGGAAGTGTGCGGTGGTTCGATCCCAGTTTGGGGGCCCGAAACTTTACCCCCCATCCATTAGACCATGAGTCTGGGTGCTAGTCTTTCGGATGAGACGATAAACCGAGGTCCCGTGTGTTTCCACAAAATTTATTTAGCGCGCGTTAAAGAACCCACGGCGACAAGAGAGTTATCCCTGGCAAAGTTATGTAAAAAGAAAAAAAAAAGAAGCTAATCTGATTGGGAAAACAAATACAGTTGCAGACAGGGAGAGAAAAAAAATTTAATGGGTGGCGCAGCGCAGTTCTTGTGGCGACGCGCTCTCCCCGGAGAGCAGCCCGAATTTCACGCAGAGAAATCTGCCGTGACTTAAAGTGGCTTGAAATGAAATGAATTACAGCCCCCCCCCCCCCCCCCCCCCCCCCCCCCCCCCCCCCCCCAAAAAAAATAATAAAAAAAAAGATATGTACACGTACGTCCTTATCCCGTCTTGTGTAATAACAAACCAAGGTTCACCGCACCATGAGTGCTGAGATTTCGGGAGACAGTTTTCTGTTGTTGTTGTTTTTTGCCAACCATGAAGGTAGCCGCATTCCAACGTCGGAGATGCTGCCTTAAAACACGGCACAAGTATGCATGCAACTTTTCTTTTTTTGTTGTTGTTGAAAGTGTTGTCACCCCTATTCTTACCGGCACACAAGTACGACGTTATTCTAGTGACGATGAGCTATTCCACAGAGAGACAGAGACAGACAGAGAGAGAGAGAGAGGGAGTAGAGAGAGAGAGAGAGAGAGAGAGAGAGGAGAGAGAGAGAGAGAGAGAGAGAGAGAGAGAGAGAGAGAGAGAGAGAGAGAGAGAGAGAGAGAGAGAGCGTAGCCTGAATTTCAGGCAGAGAATGCTGCCGTGGATAAAGATGGTTTACAATGCAAAGACAAACAAACAAACAGACAGACAGACAGACAAGACTTTGAGATAACCTCCCCCTGGTGATGCGGAAGTGGGGGGGGGGGGGGGGGGAGGGAGGAGGGGCGCTATCAGTACAAAATAGCATCTCCACCTTCTGGACAATTATTAGTGTGTGCTAGGAATTCCCTCTTTTCCATCCATTTCTTTCTCTCTAACCTTCCTTTTTTTTCTCTTCCTGTCACCTCTTTCTTTATCTATTTTTTGCTTCCTTGGTCCCTTTTCCTGCCTCCTACCCCCCTCTCCCCCCGAAAGACTTAAAAGATCACCATTCTCTCCCTTGCCGAAGTGGCTAGGCATGACTTGACAGGCGCTTAACGGCAGCGCAACGCATTCTCGCTCATAGGACATACTTGCTGTCTGAGCATTCAGAGGAGAGAGAGAGATAGAAAGAAGAAGAGAAGAGAGAATGAAGGAGATGAGAGGGAGAGAAGAGAGGAAGATGAAGAAAGAGATGATATGATGTGAGATGTCAAGAGAAGGAAGAAGAAGAGAAGAAGAAGAAGAAGGGAGGAGGAGGAGGAGGAGGAGGAGGAGAAGAAGAGAAGAAGAAGAGAGAGGTGGAGGAGGAGAATGACAGATGGTAAGAGATGATGATGATGATGATGATGAGTGATGATATATGATGATGATGATGAAGAAGAAGAAGAAGAGAAGAAGAAGAAGAAGAAGAAGAAGAAGAAGGAAATGAAGAGAAGACAAAGGAGATGATGATGATGATGATGATGATGATGATAATGATGAAGAAGGAGAAAAAGGAGGAGGAGGAAGAGGAGGAGAAGCAGCAGCAGCAGAAGAAAAAGAAGGTGATGATGATGATGATGATGATGATGATATATGATGATGATGATGAGATTGCGAAGAGAATGCGAAGAAGAAAGGAAAGAAGACAAAGAAGAATGCGAAGAAGATAAAGAAAAGAAGAAAGAAGAAGAAGAAGAAGAAGAAGAAGAAAGAAGAAGAAGAAAAGAAGAAAAAGATAAAGAAAAAGAAGAATGCGAAGAAGATAAAGAAAAAAAACAAATAGAAGACGAAGAAGATGATGATGAGGGTGAAGAAAAAAGGTCAGCGTGGAAGACTGTTGTTGCAGACATCACCGAGGTGTTCGAGCTCTTTGACTTCTGGGACGGTCGTGACGGTGATGTGGACGCCTTCAAAGTGGGCGACATGTGCTACTGCCTGGGATTGAACCCCACCCAGGAAACCATCCAGAAGAATGGTGGAACCACTAAGCTCGGTGAGGAACTCCTAATATATATATTTTTTTGGTTCTGTTTTTTTTTTCTTTTCCATTCTCTTTTTTTTCCTTTTCCCCCTGTTTCTTTCTTCTTTTCCCCTTTTTATTTAGTCACTCATTAATGTGTTACATGCGTGTGTGTGTGTGTGTGTGTGTGTGTGTGTGTATGTGTGTGTGTACATGTGTGTGTGTGTGTGTATGTGTGTGTGTGTGTGTTGTGTGTGTGTGTGTACGTGTATGTGTGTTTAGTTTTTCTTTTATATCGAGGATAATGGAATAAGCACTGCTGTGTTTTTGTGTGTTTTTCAATCAGTCCCCGTGTGTATGCAGTTTTGTCAATTTTGTCATCCGTTCCCACCGGCACACAATGGCCTATTATTCCAAAAAGCGGAACAGGGTTGTTTTTTTTAATGTGTGCGCAAGATGTCCTGCGTGCGTTCGCAGCGGGACCTTGGTTTATAGTCTTATCCGAAAGACTTTTGGCGTTAGTGGAGTCGGCACTGATGTTAACTCCAGAGGAAAAATCCTCTTGAACGAGAATCGAACCTGGGTCAGCAAGTCACGAATACAATACTCTAACCACCAAGGCTATCCCGTCTCGTCCCGTGTGTGTGTGTGTGTGTGTGTGTGTGTGTGAGAGAGAGAGAGAGGGAGAGAGAGAGAGAGAGAGAGAGGGAGAGAGAGAGAGAGAGAGTATGTGTGTGTGTGTGTGTGTGTGTGCGCGCGCGTATGTGTGTGTAAGACAAGTCAAAGTTTCATTTCCAGATGGTACATCGAATAAACAATGTATATTTGCTTTATTTTCTATAACCCATGTGTGCGTGTTTGTGTGTGTGTGTGTGTTGTGGTGTGTGTGTAAGTGAGTGAGAGAGAGAGAGTGTGTGTGCGCGCGCATGTGTGTGTGAATGTAAGACAAGTCAAATTTTCATTTCCAGATGGTACATCGAAAAAACAATGTATATTTGCTTTATTTTCTATAACCCATGTGTGTGTGTGTGTGTGTGTGTGCGTGTGTGTATGTATGCGTGCGTGTGTATTTGTGTATGCGCGCGCGTGCGTGCGTACGTGTGCGTGCGCGCGCGCGCGTGCGTGTACCTACTTACCTACCTACCTACCTACGTACACAGGAGAGAAGGCGTACAAGCTCAACGAGTTCCTGCCCATCTACGAGACCATCAGCAAGGAGAAGGACACGGGCACCTTTGCCGACTTCATGGAGGCCTTCAAGACTTTCGACCGTGAGGGCCAGGGCTTCATGTCCGCGGCTGAGCTCAGACACGTGCTCACAGGCCTGGGTGAGGTTCCATCTCTTGATGTTTCAGGATAAGGGAAGAAGAAGCGCCCGTGTGTTATAGCAGTGTTGTACATGTTGTTCTACGTTACGGTCCCTACCGGTACGCGATGGTAGACTCTACCGACAAGTCGATCAGGTTTAATTAAACGTGTGCGCGAGATGTTGTGTGTGTGTGTGTGTGTGTGCTCTTAGGGTTTATAGGCTCATCCCGAAGGACTTAATAATAATAATAATAATAATAATGTATGGAATTTATATAGCGCTGAATCTTGTAAAGCAACAAATCAAAGCGCTCAGATAATTTCCTCTTTTTCCACCCCTCACTTTGTTTCTGCCTTGTTACTTTAGTATTATCAATATTATTCCTGTTCAGTATAAATAGCATCCCAACCTTCTGGAAATTCTAGGTTAGAAATTCCCTCTTTTTCCACCCCTCTCGTTTGTTTCTGCCTTGTTACTTTATTATTATTATTATTGTTATTTCTGTTCAGTATAAATAGCATCCCAACCTTCTGGAAATTCAATGCTAGAAATTTCCTCTTTTTCCATCCCTCACTTTGTTTCTGCCTTGTTCCTTTTCTCTCCTGTTACCTCCTCCTCCTTCTTGTCTACTTTCTGCCTTCTTGGTCTACCACCATTCTTCTGCCTTTTCTGTTTTCTCACTTCCAAAAAGACTTTAAAAAGTGAACGATTCTTTCCTATGCGCTGGGCTGGGCTTGACTTGCCAGGCGCTTAATGGCAGCGCAACGTATCCGATCCGAAAGACTTTTGGTGAGAGTGGAGTCAGTACTTATGTTGAAACTCTTAAGAAAACCCCCCTTAAACGGGTTCCTCGGTTGTGGCTCCATCCCGGGCCTTCAGTTTAAGAGTGCAAGGCTCTAGGCTATCCTCCCCCCCTCGACCCCCCCCTTTCCCCCCCCCCCCCCCCCCCCCCCCCATTTCCATCAGTCATAAAAATAAGCTTATCCATTACAAATCATAACAAAATGATCAATGTCCATCCGGATATTATTGTTTCAATCACACTACATTGTTGAGGGAATGTTGATAATTTATTTATTTTATTTCGAGGATGATGGAATAAGCATCCATGTGTTTGGTGATTTTTTTAAACGTCCAGTCCCCGTGTGTATGCAGCTTTTGTAAATGTTGTCATCCGTTCCTACTGGCCCACAATGGCCTACCCGTACGAAAAGCGGAGCGGGTTTGAATGTGTGCACTAATAGGGTAAAGAGCAACAACAACAAAATAACACACACACACACACACACACACACACACACACACACACACACACACACACACACACACACACGTACGTATTATTGTAAGAAGTTCAAGTTCAGAATTTTTTAATATTATCTTTAATTAAAAAGGAGAGACACGTAATTCATATTGCTGGCACATCCCACTTCTGATTATTAATTTCTTTCCTATTATTTTTTGCTGAGTGTATTGGTATCCCTCTTATGAGTGGCTGATGTGCCTGAGATGTGACGTGATTGACTGCGTGTGCTACGATGTGACGTGACTGCCATGACGTGACTGAGTGCTATGACGTGACTGTGCTGTGTGCTATGATGTGACTGTGCTGTGGCTGAGCGCTATGATGTGACTGTGCTGTGACTGAGTGGTATGATGTGACTGAGTGCTATGATGTGACTGTGCTGTGACTGGGAGTGCTACGATGTGCCAGTGCTGTGACGTGACTGCTATGACGTGACTGTGACTGAGTGCTATGATGTGACTGTGCTGTGACTGAGTGCTATGATGCGACTGTGCTGTGACGTGACTGGGAGTGCTACGATGTGACTGTGCTGTGACGTGACTGGGAGTGCTACGATGTGACTGTGCTGGGATGAGGCTGTTTTGCTGTGACGTAACTGTCTATGGTGTTACTTAACTATGTCAGTGCTGAGACGTAACTGGGGCTATGCTGTGACGTCACTGTGTCTGTGCTGCGATACCACTATGCTGTGACGTTACGTGACTGTGCGGTGCCGTGACGTCACTGTCTGTGCTTACGCTGTGACTGTGTGCTACTACTGTCAGTGCTGTGACGTGACTGTGGTGTGACTGTGTTTGCTTTGTGACTGTTTCTGTGCTGTGACATGACTGTTTCTGCTTTGTGACTGTGACTGCTTTGTGACTGTTTCTGTGCTGTGACGTGACTGCGCTGTGACGTGACTGTGCTGTGACGTGACTGTGTGCAGGTGAGAAGCTGACAGACGAACAGGTAGATGAGGTGATCAAGGCCACAGACACCCGGGAAGACTTGGAGGGCAATGTCAAATATGAAGGTCAGGGTCATTGTGATGCCCCCGTGAGATTGGGGGTCACTGTACACACACGCACACTCTCTCTCTCTCTTTCGGTCTTAGTCTCTCTCGCATGTCACTAATAGTGAGGTAAAAGTAAAAGTAAAGGAGTCCCATAACCTATAAGGTCGTAGGGGGGCGAGGCGTCAGAGACCTCACTTCTCTAGGGCCAGCATATTGAGGGCGGCGCCCATCTCCTCTCCCTCGCTGCTTTACCTTCCCTGACCCTAAAGAGGGCAGGTACCCATTTACAGCTGGGTGAACTGGGGGAACTGTACTGAAGCCAAGGTGCGCAAACGGTCACCCATCCAACTGGTAACCACGCTCGACGCTGCTTAACTTGGCTGGTGGAAAGCGAGTGCTCCGACCACTGAGCTATCCCGTCCCCTGTAACAGACGCTAAATTGAAGATAACAACAATAACAGCAACGCACACACACACACACACACACACACACACACACACACACACACACACACACACACACACACACACACAGAGTTTCATGACAGTACTAGCACTGACTTAGTGGCCTGTATGTTTAGTGCTGTAAAACAACACTTCTTATTATTAACATTTTTCATTTCAATATTGGAATTCAGCGCTTTAAAGTTTTCACCACCATCATATCCACCATCACCACCTTCATCATCATCAATATCATTAACAATTATTGTAATCATCATTATCGTTATCCTTATTATTATTATTACTATTTTTATTATTGGAAGTAAACCAACGACATTTTTTCTTCTTTTTTTCATTGCAGATTTCATCCAGAAGGTTCTGAAGGGCCCTGAGATGTAAAAGAGACAACTGCAGCAGAGATGAGCAGTTTGGTGCAGAAGGGGAAAAAATCACGAACATTAATCAAAACAACAACAACAAATGTCTACATGTCACTATGTGGAATCAACAGGATTGTTCAGTTCGTCTGCCTCTTTTCCTCTGTTTATTCTCACTACTAAGCTCGGTCTCTCTGTCGTTCAGTCAGTCAAAGTTCTGTTTGAATTTCTAAGTTAGACATAATGAAGATGAGTGAGACAGTTTCAGTTAGCATCTAGAAAAAATTTCAAGAGGCATGTGTGTCCAAAATTCATCATCTGTATGTAATGTTCGCGTTGAATGTCTTGGTGAGTTATGTGTGCTTTATTTTTTTTATTTTAAAAAATCTTTAGCCTTCTAATTCATAACTTTCTGGAAAAGGAGAACTGTATAATTATGTCTGAAGAAAGTTGCCCTTAGATATGGATTTCAACATTTTCTACAGACTTCTGTTGGCAAATGAGTTATAATGCGAATTTACCAATGCTACTGGAGCATATCACCAAATTCTCAGACTCCTACAGTAACACTTGAACACAGCAGGCATTCAAAGATAACCATCTGACCAGAGTGACTTATAATGACCTGGTAACATCTTCCTGGTCTGGTACACATCAGCAACTGTTATCATCACCAGAAATAATTATAAGAGAGGGATATAATAATAATAAATATACATTTTACCATCAACAACAACCTGTCAATACTCTGGATCTTTGAATCTCTGCTTTGTGCTCATTGTGACTGTTAACAGTTTGACGTAAAATTTCAGGGCTGAACTGATGACGTCATTTATCACAGTGACGTCACTTCCGGGGAGAGTGAAGGCGATGTGGGGGGAAAGCGGAGGAGGGACGGGAGGTAATCGTGTCCTCGTGGAGTGTTCAGTCATACTGTGTTGTAGTGTTCATTCCTCAGGCTGCCTCAAGTGATGTGATGTGATGTGTACGGTATCAGACAGTGAAATGAACCCCAATAAAGAAAAAAAGGATTTTTGTGCACACCAACCAAGCTTCCTTTGTTTGTTTGTTTGGCTTGTGTGTGTGTGTGTGTGAGTGAGTGTGTGAATGAGTGAGTGTGTGTTCTCTCTCACTGTACCCGTGGGAACAGATGACAAAATTTACAAAACTGCATATATATATATATGCACACTATAGTATATAGTGTGTGTGTGTGGAAATATATCAAACCACACCTTGGACACACACACACATACACCGACAAATTCACACACACAAAATCGAAACAGCAAAAACACACACACAGCATTTGCTTTATATTTGTGTATTATATATATATGGACACATTTCACAAATTCTTGTCAACAGACCATGGCAACTTTTGACGAAGCCCACACCTCAAGTCTGTACTTCAATACATTGCATTTATTTCACAGAGAGAACAAAAGTCAATAAAAGGCAAAAGGTAAAGGTGTCCCATAACCTATGTGGTCGTGGGGTAGCGAGGCATCAGAGACCTCAGCTTCTCTTGGGGCCAGCATATTGAGGGCGAGGCGCCTATCTCCTCTACCTTGCTGCTTTACCTTCCTTGACCCTACAAAGGGCAGGGACCCATATTCAGCTGGTTGAACTGGGGGACTGTACTGAAGCAAACAAACACAAACCCACCCCAAACAAAACAAAAACATCAGAAAACAAACATTTATTTTGGGGGGGGGCTCAAACCAAAAAGCTTTGTTAGTTAATCAATTAAAGTGTCAGGGGGTACATTAAAAAGTCGTTATTATGGGGGGGTCAGGGGGGTAGCCTAGTGGTTAGAGCCTTGCGCTCGAAATCTGACAGCCCGGGATCGAGTTACCACAGACACGCTCCTTTGAAAAAGATTTCACTCTGGAGTTAATCAATTTTTTTTTTATCAGTACTGTGTCTCTCTCTCCACACCCCCCACCCCTCTCCCCACCAACTGGTGTTAAGCTGAATTTTCTTTAATTCAGATTTAGAGTAAATTTCCAATATTGAGTGATATGAATTAATCCATCTTTTTTTTTTTTAAACGGGACAGGGAGTAGGATGGGGACCTAGGTATCTGACCACTTCACATTATCATCATCAAAACAAATACTGGACATGCCACGCAACCGGGTCACTCACAAAGTATAACTACTACCTACTACAACACCTGATAATTATGCCCTGGTTGATAAATCGGGCCACGACTGATCTTCTGTCTTATTATTATTATTTTTAAAAAAAAACATAGGATGGAAATGGCCTGGGCATTTGTCGATCTGGTTGTACCAGAATTCACTGACAAAAAAGTCTCGCATGACAATTACACTAAGGCAGGACAAGATCAGTCATCGTTGAGAAAAGTCCTGAATGGTAACAGACCAATACTTAAACATATAACCAAACTTGTCCACACCTTGCCCCAACATCTTCTATGATTGACCCCCGAATGACCAAAACCCATGGATGACTTGTGGTTTACCTGGAAACAGACACAGGACAACGCACACCCCCTCCACCCACCCCCAATTATTCAATATTTATGTGGGGTGACCAGGAGCTAAACTCACAACTCTAAGATTATAAACGTGTTGTTAAACGAAAACAAACTGGCTCTCAAAATAAATTTCCAAAGCAAATTGCAATATTTTGTTGTTGTTGTTGTTAACATGTTATTAAACTGCACTAAGCTTTTCAATGAAAAAAAAAAAGAAAGAAAATCCTACAATTCTTCTAAACGTTATTACAAAATGATATGTTAGACTCCAGGAAGTGAAAACAAGAGAAATTGACAAAAATGTGCTTTGTAAAAGATTCTCAGGATGACGGGGGAGGGGGGTAGGTGATTAAAAACTTTTTCAAAACAAAAGAAAACAAAATTACGCCTTGATACTTCAGTACAAGGTGGAAGAAAGCTTATAGTTTCATAATCGATCCAAATTTCAAAGCCAACAACCTGACCCCCCCCCCACCTGCCTAAAATGGCTCGCTCCTAGGGGAAAAAGTGTTCAGGCGCAGTGCAACTCATTTCATGGTGGAGGGTACATTTTTCTCTTTTTTTTCAATATTACAACCAACAGAAAAAACTTTGTTAGCTCCCACAAGGGGAACACAGGTGTATCATTTCAAGCCAGCTTAATAATGTCTACTACACTGCCCATTTGCTCAGCGTACATGTGTGTATACATCAAAGAGGTACAAGGATATGCAAGCGAATAAATATTTACTTTATAAGCAGAAGCCCAGGTGTGTTAGTGACTCAATTCATTTGGCAAGTGGACACAGCGCATCAGACCAGACAGCAACATGTGGCGCTAAGAGAAAGCGTTCTTATTTAATACACACATCGAACATTGCAGTCTCTTAAGTCTTTTTCTATCTCTTGCACTCTGGAAGCGAAACAAAATGAATACATCCACTTCATGCTCTCCGTGGGGGATGCCGGGGGGAAGGTCTGTCAATATAAATAGCATTCCCACCTTCTAGAAATGTTAAGCTAGGAATTCTCTCTTTTCTATCCTTCTTTTTGTTTCTGCCTTGTTCCATTTCATCCTGTCACCTCCTTTCTTGTCTTTTTTCTGCCTTCTTGGTTCATTCTCCTGCCTTCCTCCCCCCCCAGAAAGACTTAAAAGAGCAATCCATTTCCACACTTAAGTCGAATATATGCTGGGCCTGACTTGTCAGGCGTTTAACGGCATTATTTATTTATTTATTCTTTTATATCGAGGATAATGGAATAAGCACTTACGTGCTTTTTTACATCCAGTCCCCGTGTGTATGCAGTTTTTGTAAATTCTGTCATCTGTTCCCACCGGCACACAATGGCATACTCTTACGAAAAGCGGAACAGGATTTAACGTGTGCGCAAAACGTTCTGCGTGCGTTCGCATACGGGGCCTCGGTTTATAGTCTCATCCGAAGGACTTTTGGGGAGAGTGGAGTCTGCACTGATGTTAACTCCAGGGGAAAATTTCCTCTTGAACGGGAATCGAACCCGGGTCGTCAGATTGTGAGAGCAATTTTCTAACCACTAGGCTATGGCAGCACAATGCAACTTCGCTCACAGACAAGACAACAATAGTTGCTGTCTGAGCGTTTAACGAAGAAGAGGAAGAAGATCAGCCTGATACAGCAGTTTCCATGTCTGTGACATATGCACGAAGCATTCTCTGGACAAGCATGCTTCATTGTAGAGTTTTATACCTTAATGAAGTCAAAAGCCAAGGGGCGGGACAGGTAGCCTAGTGGTTAGAGCTCTGCGCTCGTGATATGTCGGCCCGGGATCGAGCCACCACGGAAGGACCCATTTCAGGGGATTTTCCCCTGGAGTTAACATCGGTGCTGACCCCTACTCCCTGAAAAGTCCTTTAGATGAGACTAAAAACTGAGGCCCCGAGTACGAACGCACACGGAACATCTTGTTCACATGTTAAAATCCTGTTCTGCCTCTCGGAAGAGTAGACCGTTTCGTACCGGTAGGAACAGATGACAAAACTGTAACAAAAATCATACAAATGTGTCGTGTTTAGACACCATCCCCGAAGTCAGAATGCAGCTACCTAAATGATGGGTTAAAACAGTTGCGTAAGTATGCAACAAATCTCATTAATGCCAAACCCCAGAGCTCTAGACGAGAAATGAACACAAAATCACATTATTTTCCAGCAAAACAAAACTGTGATCAAAATCATGTGAAAACTGCACTATCATGAACGTATGGTTATTCAAAACTTCGGCCTTGAGATTGAACAAAAATTGTACATGCTCTTTCAAATATGTTGAACGAAGCGTTAATTCATTAGCTAAAAACACACACAAAAAGATGCTTTAGAGTACAAATAGCGAGGATTTGAATTCGAGTTTGGGGTTACCTTTGTATGACATTATCCACAATGAACAAAAATCTTGCCATTCATTCTGAAAGATGTTCTTTGTCATGAAGCATAATGATTATTGTGTATAAATCGTGCCTAAATGTATGGAATACAAAGGTTTAAAAAAAAAAATAGTATGTAGTTGTTTTACCCTCCTTTAAGCCCCTAAGGAGAAAAAACAAAAAACTATGGTAGTACATTTTAAAAAAAGTTTGGGGCTATCTTAAAGATGGGTTAAAAATGGCCGCAATCGATCACAAAATCTCACCACTGGTGAACCTCAGAGCTCTAGCCAAGGAACAACAACAAAATTATATCAGTTTGATAACAGCCTAAAAATACGACTTGTCAGACAGCAACATGTTGCACAAAGAGAAAACACTCATACATAATAATATAAAACTAACATCGCGGTCTCTTAATTTTTTTCTTTTATATCGAGGATAATAGAATAAGCTCTTATGTGCTTTTTTAATCCAGTCCCCGTGTCTTTGCGGTTTTTGTAAATTCTGTCATCTGTTCCCAGCGGCACACAATGGCTTACTCTTACGAAAAGCGGAACAGGATTTAACGTGTGCGCAAGATATTCTGCGTGCGTTCGCACACGGGACCTCGGTTTATAGTCTCATCCGAAAGACTTTTGGGGAGAGTGGAGTCTGCACTGATGTTAACTCCAGAGGAAAATATCCCCTTGAACGGGAATTGAACCCGGGTCGTCAGATTGCGAGCGCAATGTTCTGACCACTAGGCTATCCCGTCCCCCCTGAGTCCTATCCTAGCTCTGCACTCTTGAAGCGAAACAAAATGGACAGATCAACCTCATGCGAGTTGTACACAGACACTGATATTTTAGAAGTCTTACAATGAACATGTTCCAAACAAATAACCCTACAATGTAATCAGACCAAAACCTTTCTACCCTACAACACTACCTAACGATAAAATACGACATAAAAACAAAATACTCTTCAAACAAGGGTGAGAACGACACTGTCATGAAAATGTTGTCAGTCAATAACTTGTTGCTTGATGCTCGACAAAACCGAAGGGAAAAAAAAGCACACACACAAAAAAAAGCAGACTACCAGTTTCTCCCATTAAGCAACATCACTGAATCCTGTGGCATGAGAAATCCACGAAGTCAACACGACTAGCAAAGACCTGAACAACACAATGGAGAAGGAGGATCGTGTCTTTATCACTGGTATGATGGCTAATGCCAAACTCAGTGGTGCCGACAGGTGAGACTTGATGTTGCAGTCCTAGAGTCGCAGAATACCTTCACATTCTTGAAAATTTGACAACTGCTCACTTTTGATTGGCCACACTTACATTAAAAACTCTAAACCCCAAAACATTTTATTTTATTCTTTTATATCAAGGATAATGGAATAAGCACTTATTGCTTTTTTACATCCAGTCCAAGTGTGTATGCGGTTTTGTAAATTCTGTCATCTGTTTCCACCGGCGCACAATGGCCTACTCTTCCAAAAAGCGGAACAGGATTAAACGTGTGCGCAAGATGTTCTGCAAACAAATGGAGGGTGGGATAACGTAGTGATTAGAGTATTGAGCTTGTGATCTGATGGCCTAGGCTTGAGCTACCACCGAGACGCAACCATTTCAAGGGAATTGGTTTTTTTTATGGAGTCAGCATCGGTACCAACTCAACTCCCTTGAAAGTCCTTTGGATGAGGCTATAATTTATTTATATTTATTTATTCTTTTATATCGAGGATAATGGAATAAGCACTTATGTGCTTTTTTACATCCAGTCCCCGTGTGTATGTGGTTTTGTAAATTCTGTCATCTGTTCCCACTGGCACACAATGGCATACTCTTCCGAAAATCGGAACAGGATTTAACGTGTACGCAAGATTTCTGCATGCGTTCAAACACAGGGCCTCGGTTTATAGTCTCATCCAAAGGACTATAATCCGAGGCCCCGTGTGTGAATGAATGCATGCAAAACATCTTGCACACACACATTAAAAACCTGTTCTGCCTTTGCGAAGAGTAGGCAATTTCAGGCTTGAAAGGAATCCTTGACAACATTTTCAAAAACGCATGCACACCGGTGTCGTGGATAGACATCATCTCCGAAGTTGGAATGCAGCTACCTTGGGGGGGGGGGGGGTAAATGGTCACATAATTAATTATGTAAAATCTTGCCAGTGATGAAGCTTGGAGCTCAAGCTGAGGAACAAACCCCCTTTAAAAAAAACACCAAGCAACCAACCCCCCCCCTCTTCCCCAACCAACACCAAACCAACCAATCCTCAGACAAGTAAAGACCTTACTGAAATTGCTGTGCACGCACATAAAGCATAAAGCCATGGCAGATTTCTCTACACAAAATTTGGGCTGTTAGGTGTGTTTCCTCTGGTGTAGCACCGCCTCCCAAGTTTTGTGTACAAAAAGATTCCTTGTCAACATGTGTGTCTGTTTTTCTAGTATAGTAAAAAAAAAGGTAAAGGAGTCCCATAACCTATAAGGTTGTAGGGGAGCGAGGCGTCAGAGACCTCACTTCTCTAGGGGCCAGCATATTGAGGGCGGTGGCGCCCATCTCCTCTCCCTCGCTGCTTTACCTTCCCTGACCCTAAAGAGGGCAGGTACCCATTTACAGCTGGGTGAACTGGGGGAACTGTACTGAAGCCAAGGCGCGCAAACGGTCACCCATCCAAGTGGTAACCACGCTCGACGCTGCTTAACTTGGCTAGGGGAAAGCGAGTGCTCCGACCACTGAGCTTTTCTAGTATATACATAAGATAAACTTCTTTCTACACAATTTTTCTTCCCTGGGCAAGTCTCTTGTTGCAGTGACGGGTGTTCTTCTTTTCTTCTTTTTTATTTTATTTTATAAAAGAGAGCCTTGAATGTGTGTTGCTCACACGACCCTTAGTTTATCCTAACCATCCAAAAGGACTAGCACTCAGGCCGTAATGTTGCATGTGTTAACATGTATACCAAGAAATCCCAATACCATGACACCATGCATGCTGCAGTTTCGGTGGAAACAACATGAAAATAAAACAACACACACACACACACATACACATACACATTACAACTGACAGTTAGCTCTTAAAATAGCAGGATACAATTTGCACTGTTGCAAGGAGACAAATGAATCATACCCATCACATGACATCGATACGGCATAACACGAACGCATGCACACAGATGTTGTGTTTTGACTCCACCATCCCCAAAGTCAGCATGCAGTTTTGTCAATTTTGTCATCTGTTCCAATCTGTGTGTGTGTGTGTGTGTGTGTGTATGTGTGTGTGTGTGTGTGAGAGAGAGACTTGACTTTTTGACTTTTTTTTATATCGAGGATAATGGAATAACCATTTATGTGCCTTTTTTTACATCCAGTCCCCGTGTGTATGTGGTTTTGTGAATTCTGTCATCTGTTCCCACCGGCACACAATGGCCTACTCTTACGAAAAGCGGAACAGGATTTAACGTGTGCGCAAGATGTTCTGTGTGCGTTTGCACATGGGGCCTCAGTTTATAGTCTCATCCGAAGGACTTTTGGGGAGAGTGGAGTCTGCACTGATGTTAACTCCAGGGGAAAATATCCCCTTGAACGGGATTCGAACCCGGGTTGTCAGATTGCAAGCGCAATGTTCTAACCACTAGGCTATCCCGTCTCCTAGAGAGAGAGAGAGAGAGAGAGAGAGAGAAGAAGAGATAGAGAGAGAGAGTGTGTGTGTGTACGTGTTTGTGTGTGTGTTTCATTCCTTTCGTTTCAGAGGGTGTGATATATTTGGGTGTTATTCAGTCATGATGATTATGTACTATGTTTTTTTCTTCTTCCTCTTCTTTTTTTTTTAAATACAAAAAAAACAACACAACAGTCTGCTGTCATATATGAACATTCAACAATGTACAAATGAAAAAGCCAGTGTGGTTATGTTTCTGTAAGCTGCTTTGAGGGTTGGGGAAGGAGGGAGTGGGGGTTGAGGGTGGGTAGGTGGGGTGGGGGTGGGGGAAGCATCACATTGTACACGTTGTAGTATATGCTTAACTACATACATATTCACACCATGATACAATCATATATATATATCTACACATATTCATATAAATATATATATATGGAAAGGTTACATGTTGCTTTATTTCTCTCTAGTCGCAAAGAAGCGCACAATGTGTTATTAATCAAATGGCATCAGAAACCGATACACAAGTTCTGAAAACATGCACTCATGCATGCATACACACACACACACACGCATACCCACACACATACTCACACACAAACAACACATATTCTCTCTCTCTCTCTCTCCACACAAAAAGCTGGTTGTAAAAAAAAGTATGTTTGCTTATGCCTTAACCTTCTTTAAACAAATTTCATTCTATTCAATTCTATCTCTCCCTATCTCTTTCTTTCTTTCTCTTTCTCTCTGTGTCTTTGTCTCTCTCCCTCTCTCTTTCTCTCTCTCTATATATCTCTCTCTTTCAATCTCATCACAGACAAAACAAACACACACACACTATCAAGAAGTACTACTTGTTTTTCAATACCATTTCATGATAAGGACACACATCAGCACAACGACACAAAATTAATCTTAAGCCGCAAAATATCGACACAAATTTAATTAAGCAGGGCAACCAACAAACACACACAGGTATACCGCTTAAAGCTTCATAGTCTGACCACTCAACCTGTTCCACTCTCTGCCTATACCAGCTTTGAACTGAATGTGCAGTTTTAACGTTACATGCACACACACACACACACACGCACATTTTGTTGACTTCCCCTGTTGTGGGATAAACACATTCCACATTCTCTTCTTCCTTGTCCCCCCCCCCAACCCACCCGTCACCCTCTACCCCACCTTCCCCCCCCCCCCAAAAAAGACAAGACCTTAAGAGCTTAACGAAGATTTCTGATATTGCAAAAACGTCAACCGAAGTTCACAGTCACGATTCTCTCCCTCCTATATAATTTTTTTTTATGCCCTTAATTTTTGAAATTTTTTTTTTAATCAGTGCTGGTGAAAAAATAGCAATGTCAAAAGCAAATGCTTTCAAATCAGCATCACGCTAAACTGACAAACAGAGGAGTCGAGACACTGCTGTGTTCACACTGCAACACAAAGCGGCTGTGTTCACACCGCAACACAAAGCGGCTGCGTTCAGTTCACACGACGCAAAGCGGTTGAATGTGTTCACCCGACACAAAAGCGGTTCAGTACAGTTCACATAACACAAAGCGGTTCTGTTCGGTTCACATAACACAAAGCACATGTGGTCACACGATGACACCAAAGCCGCTGATATTTCACTCTAAAAAACCAACAAAAACCCCCACCCCCCAAAAAAACCAACAGCAGCACATAATCATCCAGTACCCAAAATAAGTCTCTTCTTTTTTTTTCCTTCTTCTTCTCCCCCCCCCCCCCCCCCCCCCCCCCCCCCCCCCACCCCAGGCTGGCACAGACAGGAAAATCCTCTCTCCCTTTCCTCTTCTCTTTTTGTTGTTGGTGTTGTGGAGACAGCACCTGCCTGACACACACACACACACACACGACACACGTGTGTGGTATGCGGGCCAGCCAGCCAGCCAGCCAGAGGCTGTGCTTTTGGAAAAGCTCCCCCCGTTCTCTGTTATGTCTTCTTCTTCTTCTTCTTCTTCCTCCTGCTGGCAGCAGCTAGAGCTGGATGTCCTTCAGTCCCACATTGGCCTGGTCCTGATAGGCCAGGGTTAGGCAGTAGTGCGAGTACAGCTGCTCCAGCAACTCTCGTTCGTCCAGAAATTCGATTTTCTCAATTCTGCAAAAAACCCCAACACAAGACATGCACGTTTTTCTTTTTCTTCTTCTTTTTTTGTGTGTGTTGTTGAACGCTCAAGACAGCAATTTTGGAGGCTCTGACTGACACATGCTTAATGCTATGTCTATGTAACAGGCGAGAACCTCTCTTTTTTTAATTATTTTATATCGAGGATAATGGACAACATCAGAGAATGGACCAGGATGAATGACTCGGCACTACTGCGCAGAGCCGAGGACCGAGATGGATGGAGGAGGCTTACCACGGCATCGTCTTTCGTGTCTCCCCCACGACCGCCAAGGTCACGGGTCTGATGATGATGATGAATGGAATAAGCACTCATGTGCTTTTTTTACATCCAGTCCCCGTGTGTATGCGGTTTTGTAAAATTTTGTTATCTGTTCCCACCGGCACACGATGGCCTACTCTTTCGAAAAGCGGAACAGGATTTAACGTGTGCGCAAGATGTTCTGCATGCGTTCGCAACATGGGGCCTCGGTTTATAGTCTCATCCGAAGGACTTTCCCTGTACATGCTACTTACTGTAACCCAGTAGTGGGTGGTATGGAGGGGTTAGTAGATGGTTGGTTACCCTACACTATAGCAGGTTACCTGTAAAGAAAAGGTTAACGGGCAACACGAAGCACTTTTGCTCATATGACAGTATGGCACGCTCGATTACCAGCCTCACCCTTTCTTCACAGTTTGACCGGAAATTCATGTCAAGTCTTTTGGAAGAGACCCTAAACCAGTCAGACCTGTGTGCGAACAGATTTGTGCTCATGAAAAGACCCCATGACAACTGAAAATTGGAAAGAGCACGGAGGTACCTCCTGAATGTTCCAGCAAAATTGGTAGGTTCAACTTCCAACAGTATCCCCAAAGTTAGAATGCGGTTACCTTAATGGTGGGGGGAGGGGGGGGGGCAACGGTTGCATTTGCAAAAATCTCACCATTGGACTCCCTGTCAACTTCCAATCCTGAGGATGAGACATAACAAATGTGGGTATGGTTGTGGCAGGGAGATTGGGATGAGCGGTATGGGAACAGCAGGACAGGGGTCATCACAGAAGATGAGGCCGTAAAAAAAAATCTTTCCCCCCAAAAAAATTTCACCATTGGGGAACCTTGGAGCTCTAGCCAAAGAACAAAAACAAACAAACAAAAAAAAATCCCAAAAAAGGAAAAAAGGCAAGCACAACAATACATGGGTTTTGTTTGTTTTTGTTTACTGTTCCCCAGCTAGAGTTCTGAGGTTCACAAAGGGTGAGGTTTTGTGTGTGCCAGCATTTACCCCCCCCCCCCCCCCCCCCCCATTGAGGTAGCCCCATTCCGACTTCACTGGTGATGTCTAAAAACAACACTGGTGTGCATGCGATTTTAAAACTTTGTCAATCTGTACCTACCAGCACACAACAGCATACTCTTTTGAAAGGCGGATTGGGTTGTTGATGTGTGTGCAAGATGTCTTTTCAAGTGAGTATCCGAAGGACTTTTGGGGAAGTGGAGTCGGTAATGATGTTAACTCCAGGAGGAAAATCCCCTCAAACCAAGGTCTCAGTGGTAGCTTGAGCCTGCTCTGTCAGATTGCAAACCCATCACTTTAATGACTAAGCTACCTCCACCCTCCCAAACTGAAATATGTATAAAACTAAAGGTATTCACTTGCAATTGTCAAAGCATCATTTCCATCCACAAAATAAATATTTGGTCTTCATCTGACATTAGCATTACATTGTTAATTTTCTGCTCAGGAGCTAATATCTTGCCTCACTTCTTCTTCGTCAAACGCTCTGACGGCAACTATTGTTGTATGTCATATGAGTAAAAATGCGTTGTGCTGCCGTTAAATGCCTGACAAGTCAGACCCAGCGCATTTGACTTTGGCATGGGAGAGAATTGTTTTCTTTTAAGTCTCTCTGGAAATAAGGCAGGAGAATGGACCAAGAAGGCAGAAAATAGACAGGGAGTTGGAGACAGGAAGAAAAGGAACAAGGCAGAAACAAAGAAAGGGACAGAACAGAGGGAATTCCTAGCACAGAATTTCCAGAAGGTGGGGATGCTGTTTATACTGACAGGCTCCCTTGGCATCCCCATAGAGGATCTTGTCTCTCTATTCTACCACATTTTAACCTTGAGTAATTTATATACTTCTCTTATTTTGAAATGTGACAGTTTTTGGGTTTCACATAATTCTGTCTTCTACTGGTAAGACTTGCTGAAAAGTTACACACATCTCTCTTTGTAGGGATGCTGATCATACTTTGCTGTGCCACCACTATAGCACTCTTTGTCCTTAAACTGACAATAGCACACAGACTGTTTGCTGCATGTTGTTATGTTGTGCACATCATCAGCCACTACTGCCCTCATTGTCTATAACACATGACTGGGGTTTGAATTCTTCCTTCTTGAGGAGGAGGGGGGCGGGGTGTGTGTTAGCCTAGTGGTTAGAGCATTGCACTCATGATCTGACATTCTGTGATCGAGCGCCCGTTTTAGGTAATTTTACCCTGGAGTTAACACCAGAACTGACACCCCCAAAAGTCCTTCAGATGAGACTATAAACCAAGGCCCCAAGTTCAAACCCATGCAGAACATCTTGCGCACATGTTAAACCCTGCTCCGCTTTTCAGAAGAGCAGACCAGTGTGTGCCGGTGGGAACAGAAGACACAATTTACAAAGCCGCAAGCTAACAGGAAATGAGATGTAAGAAAAGGACATGGGTGCTTATTTCACTACCCTCAAAATAGAAGAATGAATAAATAGATAAATAAATGAATAAACGGATGAATAAAGAAAGAAAGAAAGAAAGAAAGAAATGAATAGATAAATAACTGACTCCTTGACCTACCTCTGGACGTCGGCCTGAGGAAGAAGCTTGTAGACGGTCATCATGTCCCAGGCTGTAGCCCCTGTCCATCCCTGACTGATGAACCTGACACACACACACACACCACACACACACCACACACACACACACATACATACACACACACACACACACACCACACACATACAAACACACACACACACATACACACACACCACACACACATGACACACACACATGACACACACACAAACAATCACACACATCACACATACACACACACATCACACACACAACCATACACACACACATACATACACACACACACACACACATACACACACAGACACACATACACACACACACACGACACACACACAAAAGGCTACAGCCATGCTCTGCATAGTCTTCTTCACTGTTCACAGCACGCAAATCCAACATCACTCAGTCAAGAGCGCTAAATTCAGCACACTCCTTCCATTTACCAAGTCCCAAGTGTGGGTCAGTTCCTGCTGTAATAATTAGCACCAGCTGGGCTGGGATGGAATGGACAGCAGCTGAGAGCAGCTGAAAGTGGGGGAAATGGACAGCTGAGTGTTGCATCTTATTCTATTTACTTATTTTTTGTTTTGTTTTTGTTTTTCCTTGGCACCTTCCTCCAAGGTTCACCGATAGTAAGATTTTTTGCGTATGCAAACTACGCCCCCCCCCCAACCCCCCCCCCCCCAACCCCCCCCCACCCAACCCCTCCTTTTCAGATGACCGCATTCTGACTTTGGGGATACAGTAGGGAAATGAACCTACCACTTTTGCCAGGACACTTGGGAGGTACCTCCCTGCTCTTTCTGATATTCAATTGTTGTGGATTCTTTAGACGTGCACAAGTTCGTAAGCACACGAGTCTCATCCGAAGGACTTTTGACATTCAGTTTGGTTTTTCCGTCAAACTGGGAAGAAAGGGCAAGGCTGGGAATCAAACCTAGAATGTCACAGTTTACTTGTAAGGCATGAGAATGTCTAAACTGTCCTGACACCTTCTTTTTTTACTTTTGTGCTTATGGGTGGGAATGGATGACAAAACTGACAAAACAGCATACACACGGGGGACTCATTATTAAAAAAAAAAATCACACAAGTTCTTATAGTGCTCATTCATTCCATTATCCTTGAAAAATAGAATACAAAGAATAAAATACACAACATACATACCCACATTCACACATAGCCTCCCCCTCCCCCCGCACACACACACAATCGGTGGTCTAGAGGAAACGTGCCTGCCTAGAAAGAAAAAAGTCAGGGTTGGAAGTGTGCGGTGGTTTGATCCCCGTTGGGGCCCGAAACTTTTCCCCCATTCATTAGATCATGAGTGGTGGACTGGGTGCTAGCCTTTCGGATGAGTCAATAAACCAAGGTCCCGTGTGTTATACAAAATTATTTAGCCCACACGAAAGAACCCACAGCAACAAGAGAGTTGTCCCTGGTAAAAATCCTGTAGAAAAAAGCCACTCTGATAGGGAAACAAATACAGATGAATACAGGAAAAGAAAAAAAAAGAAGGTGGTGCTGCTCTTGTGGTGACAGGGAGAGCAGCCTGAATTTCACGCAGAGAAATCTGTCATGACTTAAAAAGATATAAATAAATGGAATAAATGGAATAAAAAATGCACAAGCACATACTCTCTCTCTCTCTCTCTCTCTCTCACACACACACACTCAGTGATTCACCCCCCCCCCCCCTCCCTAACACTGAAACAGTACCTCTGTTTCTGGGTGTCCAGACTGGAGCAGGCAGCCACGCCTTGCAGGTAGCAGTCCCTGGCCTTCAGATTGTCGATCATCACTTGCCCGAAGCGATCCTCCATGTTCACCTGTAAACAATCCCCACACAATCCCATCACGGTCTTTATCTTATTGATAACATTCTTTTATTTTGAGGATAACATAATAAGCACTTGTGTGCTTTTTTGAAATTTTATATCAAGTAATAAACTCTGGTTCTGACTAGTCTAGCCTGGTGGTTAGAGTGGTGTATTTGTGATCTGCTGACCTGGGTTCGAATCTCGTTCAAGAGGATTTTTCCTCTGGAGTTAACATCAGTGCCGACCCCACTCTCCCCAAGAGTCCTTCAGATGAGACTATAAACTGAGGACCCATGTGCAAACGCATGCAGGACATCTTGTGCACATGTTAAAACCCGTACCACTTTCCAAAGAGTAGGCCATTGTGTGCTGGTGGGAACAGATGACAAAATGTACAAAACTGCATACACACAGGAACTAGATGAAAAGAGCACATGAGTGCTTATAAATTCTATTATCCTCAAAATAAAAGAATAATTAATAAATAAAATAAAAAGCTTGTTTTGGCCTACTGGAGATTGTAGTTCTAACTCAGAGAAAGATGGCAAACCTTTGTGGGATTGTGTGGAGGTCCTACTGATGGCAGCAGCCATGAAATTGATGAATAGAGTTGAGTTGATGGAGAAAAAATCATGATCTGTGTAATTTGTGTACAGTTATTATATGATCTTGGAGTTACAATGGAAGCAGTGGCTGTGTTTGAAATATGGTTGAGTTATTGAGGGAGGAGAATATTAATTGTCTCCTCAGCTGCCTAAAGTTCTTTTCAATATATTTGTTTTTGTAAGTTTTACATTCAGGTTCACAAGTGTAACAGTCCACAGCAGTCAGTACTCCATAATTTGCTTAGTTATATCATAATGAAAATAAAGCTGATTATAATTTATTGCCATCATTGCCAGTCAATTTGACTAAGATAAAATCCAAGTGTTTAGGCTAGCACTTAGGTATGTATACATCATTACATGTGTACATGTACAATAAAGTCAATAGTACAATGATAACCACAATGTGTACATGATGAACTATGAACTATGAAGCCATGTTGAAGGTGCACAACATGTTGCACACTGGTCAAAACTCCATCCATTGATCCAACCTTTATCCAAAGTTAAGTTTTGGTCTGGTGGAATGGATGACACCGAATCTTTGTGTTTCGATTTTACAATCCATAGTAATTAAAACCGTATATATATTATTATAAATGATCTGCAAATCGTCAAAATGAAAGGTTGTGTAGAATCCCTACACTGACAGAAGACAACACGTGCCATGACGATTTGAATGGAAAACAGCGATCGGAATCAAATTTAAGAACAAAGCAGAAATATATCCACAAGGGACAAATCTCGAACTGGACCCAAGCACACTAAGTTTTGAACAGAGAATGGTACACCTTCATTCGAATTACCTCAATAAACTTTTGCAACAGAATGCGGATCGAAGTGACTCTGGCATAGTAACCTTTGTTGATCTCGGGAGCATGGTTCGCTTTACCTTTCGGTACCAACAGCGAAATGAACGGGTCTTTCCAATATCCCTTGTCTACGGCAAATCGCTTGCACTGGGCAGCATCATCATTTGTTGCCATGACAGCATCTTCAGAGGCCATGCTGATAGCATAATTCGTATCCGAGGATTGGTGCTCCACAACTACCAAGAGTTACGTCTTTGGCCTTCCCGTTTCTAGCAGACAACAGATCCAAGTTCAAGGTAATCGCTGTTCAAGCCATTTGAGAACAATAATGTTCCTGGTTTTTTTTTCTAAAATAAAATCAGCTAAATAAATATACAGTTGATTAACACTCTTCAAAAGAACAAATTACCAGATGCTGAAAAACCTA
This sequence comes from Rapana venosa, assembly GCA_028751875.1. Classification (NCBI taxonomy): domain Eukaryota; kingdom Metazoa; phylum Mollusca; class Gastropoda; order Neogastropoda; family Muricidae; genus Rapana; species Rapana venosa. Next base: position 39,187,232 of record CM054155.1, on the reverse strand, counting down.
TCCTCTTTATTTTAACAGTGAATAGAAGGCTTATCTGATAACTGTGTACATTGTTGTTATTATTGTTGTTAGATTTAGACAACTCAGGGGGAAGCGACTCTACTACCTACGTACCCGAGGTTCAGGAAGACACGGTGTACATTATTTATTATGAATCGTCTGATTTCAACGACTTGAACCGGACCGTTGTTTTTGGCCTTTTTCAACAATGACTTCCCTGGCAACTGTATTTGAGCTGAACTCTTCGAAGAACTGTTTTCTCTCTGTCAAGAATGGCAGGAAAAGGCAAGAACGGAGTGGGGGTGCAAAGGTAAGGGTATGACTATGAGTATGAATAGACTCTCGAACATATTAAAAACAGTCAATGTTTTATAGTTCTGAGCATCTGAAATTGCTGTTTTTTGTTCTTCGTTTGCTAGTTGTGCCGCATTACGACAAGTTTGTCATTATGTAAATACTATCAATGTGTTTGCCTAGGCGAGTGAAGTATTGCTCACACTGACACAGTCACACTCACAGACATAGGATACTTATCACGCATATGTACATGTATACCTGTAGACTGCACACATACACACACACGCGCGCGCGCGCGCGCGCGCATGCACACACGCACGCACGCACGCACGCACACACACAGTGGCACACAGTCACACACACACAGAGTGACTCACACACACACAGGCTCATACACAATGAAAGAATGCCATATTACACACACACGCACACACACACACAGGCGCCCATGCACACACACACAGACACATACACACACACACACACACACACACACATGCACACACACTTATACAGAGTAAAACATTATAATTCATACACAATGGCCTACTCCTCCAAAAAGTGGAACTGGTCGTGCGCAAGAGGTTCTGCGTGTGTTTGCACATGGGACTCGGTTTATAGTCTCATCCAAAGGACTTTTAGTTTTAGGGAGAGTGGAGTCGGCACTGATGTTAACTCCAGAGGAAAAGTCCTCTTGAACGAGCATGGCTACCAATTGGATGGGTGACCATTTGCTTGCCTTGGCTTCAGCACAGTTCCCCAGTTCACCCGGCGGTAAATGGGTGTCTGCCTTTTTAGGATCAGGGAAGGTAAAGCAGCGAGGGAGAGGAGATGGGTGCCGCCCTCACAATGCTGGCCCCTAGAGAAGCTGAGGTCTCTGATGCCTCACTCCACTGCGACCACATAGATTATGAGACATCTTTACCTTTGATATGAGTTTTGATAAATTGACCATCTTATCATCAATAAGTTGACCATCTTATCAAAGTCTATATATATGACAATTTTTTAATTTAAACTGAAGGACACTTATTAGTGGATGTCGGTTTTTTTTGTATTTATTTTTTTAGTTTCTTTAAAACTACTTAGAAAAAAAAGCTTTTTCTTCTCCAATCAAATAAAATAATATTGACCGATGTTGTTTGTTAGTTCATTGTCTGTCATCAATTCGTGTGTTGGCAGCTTTCGGTGTATGAAGCCATCCTTCCGTCCTCAGTGTACCTGAGTCTGTCAGGCAGCACAGCAGAGATCAGGTCGGGTGACACGGTCACTCTGAATAACTACTACGCCGACAAACTGGGCATCAAGGATGGTCAGGAGGTGGGTGGTACCCGGGAATGGAACCATACGTGTATACATTGCTTGTGTGTATCAGTTAGGTCTCTTCTGTTTCGCATGTTGGTGTCGTCAGGTGCGGTGTTAGCCACTGCACCCAATGACACTGACACAATCCTCCCTGTCTCCGTGCTCTGTTTCTGCTGGCCCGGTTGGGTTGGGTTGCTTTTCTTACATGGCTTAAACTGTTCATCAACTCGTCCCCTTGAAGCAATGTGATGATTTTTTTTTTTACCAAAGTTAAGTTCCCTGAAGTTGGCTGATTCCATCTGATGTCACTCTCTGCACAAAACAATTTTAAAAATCAAAACACTGGAGAGCCCAACATCCCAAAGAATATGTCTTGTCAGCATGTCAAAGAAAAATAGCCAACACACAAACTAGGCAGGCTGATGATCAAGGGAAGCAACTGTGTTTAGAAAAATTGTTGCCCTACAGGCCAGCATACTTTCACTTCAGTTGAATGTCGCTTAGTGTATAATACTGTATTACACAAAAATTAATAATTCTGCCAAATCTTAAGCTTCGGCACATCACAGTGAAGGGGAGAAGTAAAAGATGTCCCATAATTTATGCTGTGGTGCCTGTTGAGCTAACATATGCAGGACACCACCTACTAAGGCCCCTACTAGCAACAGTATTAGCTCAGTTGTGGAGTCAGACTGAGTGAGTTGCCCACCTGAGGTGGCGACCACCACAACATCCCTCCAACAACTGTTTCCCATGAACTGCCATCCCCAAAGGCCCTGACACAAACTCACCACAGAACGCATGTAGAAATCTTGTGCACATGTTAAAAGCATGTTCCACGTGCGGTCTGAAAGAAAGTCAAGTTTAAGTGGTCCCTTCTTTTTTCTTGTTTTTTTAAATTACTAGCAGCTTTTGTTTATTGCCTTGTCAGTGCTATGTTTTACAATAAGAACCAGTATCTCGACCAGCTTCCCTTCTTTCTCATAGACAGAGGGCATGTGGATAAGTATGAGTGCCTTGTGCCATGTGTATATGTATTCACATCTGCTGTACATTTGTGATGATGGGATAGCTTAGTGGTCAGAACATTGCGTTCGCAATCTGACGACCCGGGTTCGATTCCCGTTCAAGAGGGATATTTTCCTCTGGAGTTAACATCAGTGCAGACTCCACTCTCCCCCAAAGTCCTTCGGATGAGACTATAAACTGAGGCCCCATGTGCGAACGCACGCAGAACATCTTGCGCACACATTAAATCCTGTTCCGCTTTTCGAAAGAGTAGGCCATTGTGTGCTGGTGGGAACAGATGACAGAATTCACAAATCCGCATATACACGGGGACTGGATGTAAAAAAGTACATAAGTGCTTATTCCATTATCCTCGATATAAAAGAATAAATAAATAAATAAATAAATACATTTGTGAGTGGCAGTATTCTTCTTCGTCAAACGCTCAGACAGCAACTATTATCTGTCGTGTGAGCCTACATGTGCTGCGCTGCCGTCAAGTGCCTGACGAGTCAGGCACATCACATCCGACTTCGGCATGGGGGGGAGGGAATCGTTATCTTTGCAGTCTTTCTGGGGAAGAAAAAAAAGACAGGAGAATGGACGGAGAAGGCAGAAAATAGACACACAGCCCTCGAATTCAACATCACTCGGTGAAGAGTGCTAGATTTAGTTTTCCACCTGCTTTTTACCTAGTCCAAGTGTGGTCAGTTCCTGCTGTAATAATTAGCACCAGCTGGCCCCAGCTGGACTGGGCTGGGATGGAATAATTAGCAGCTGAAAGTGGAGGAAACTGACTGACAGCTGTTGACAAGAAAGGGGGGACAAGTAAAGTAAAGGAACAAGGCAGAAGCAAAAAGAAAGATAGAGAAAAGCGGGAATAGCTTGCACAGGCTTTCCAGAGGGTGGGGGATGCCTATTTCTGCGGGAATAGCTTGCACAGGCTTTCCAGAGGGTGGGGGATGCCTATTTCTGCGGGAATAGCTTGCACAGGCTTTCCAGAGGGTGGGGGATGCCTATTTCTGTGGGAATAGCTTGCACAGGCTTTCCAGAGGGTGGGGGATGCCTATTTCTACTCACAGCCCCCCCCCCTCCCCCTCCAACCCCCCTTTGGCATGCCCATGGGAGAAGTGGCAGTAGCCTAAATTAATGTGTGTGTGTGTGTGTGTGTGTGTGTTGTAAATATGTCTGTCCTCCAGGTGATGCTGAAGCCAGTACAGGGAACTCCCTGTGTGGCCGAGCAGGTGAACGTTGAACCTGTGACAGAGGACGACTGGGAAATTCTGGTGTGTAATGTTGTCTTTTGATTGAATTTGTGAGGGAGGGTGGGCATGGAGGGAAGAGGAGGAGGAAGGGGGAGAGAGGAGGGAGAGAGGGGAGGGAGGGAGGGGGTGGAGATAGAAAGAGAGAGAGAGACAGACAGACAGAGACAGAGAGATGGGATGAAAAGGAATGGAACAATGGTACATTTAGTTTGCATACCTATGTATCACACACACACACACACGCACACGCACACACACACACACACACACACACACATGGTATGTATACATAATTGTGGTCAATTTTGGGGGGTTTATTGGTGCTCATTTCTTATCATTTTTGATGTGACTAGTATCAAATTCAAACAATTTGTTCCTTGTTGGTTTTATAATTATTATCAATGTGTGTTGTCTTGTCTGTATTTTGTATGTATATATGCGTGGTTATATATTGGGGATGGGATAGCTCAGTGGTCGGAGCACTCGCTTTCCTCCAGCCAAGTTAAGCAGCGTCGAGCGTGGTTACCAGTTGGATGGGTGACCGTTTGCGCGCCTTGGCTTCAGTACAGTTCCCCCAGTTCACCCAGCTGTAAATGGGTACCTGCCCTCTTTAGGGTCAGGGAAGGTAAAGCAGCGAGGGAGAGGAGATGGGCGCCGCCCTCAATATGCTGGCCCTAGAGAAGTGAGGTCTCTGACGCCTCGCTCCCCTACAACCTTATAGGTTATGGGACTCCTTTACCTTTACCTTTACCTTATATGCGTGGTTGGTTGGTGTTGTATTCATATGCTATCATTCAATTTCTTCTTCTTCTTCCTTTTTTGTCATGTTTTTCTCAGGAAAGGTTTGACATTGATGAGCTTTCTCCATCTCTCTCTGTTTTGAGCTTCCTCCTTATTTATGCCCCTTTCTCTAAGATCAACTGCAATACAGGTAGCCCAGGTTTTGCTAGGTCTTCCCTTTGGTCTCTTTCCATCCACTACAAAGTTCATTGCTCTTTTTATGATGTGGTGGTCTGCTTTCTGTTGAACGTGCCCAAACCAGTGCAGTCTGTTGCTACTAGCTACAGACTTCAGATCATCAACTTTGCACATTCTCCATAGTTCTTTATTCGTGATCCTGTCTTCCCATTTGATCTTTGTAATGTAGCGTAGCATTCGGTTTTCACAGCTCTTCAACAAACGTTTGACGGTTTTTGTGAAAACCCACGTCTCCGAACCATACAGGAGAACAGGTCTAATGCAGGCCTTATATATTAGACAGCGTCTCTCCAGTGGGATTTTCTGATTTCCAAGCAGACTTGCCAATTCTTTCCATTTCTTCCAAGCACTTGCAATCCTGGTTCTGACAGCTAACTCAGATTTTGCTTCGCAGCTCATCATCTCTCCCAGGTAGCAGAATTCGTCTACCACTTCTATCTTCCCTTATTCAAATTCTAACTCCTTCTTTCCTGCATCAGTGTTGTCTTCACCCTTCTTATTCATACAACTGGGGCAGACAAATACTCCGTCCTCCTTCTTCAGACTTTTGAGCTTTGAGCATCTTTTGTGACATCAATATTGACAGTTGGTGCTATCATTCAATTTGCACATGGGAAACCACTTAAGACATTTACACCGGTTTAATCCACCATATTGATAGACAACTCTCCAGTTCCACTTCCGGTTTTCCTTTTACTCTTTTATAGCAGTTACTTCCCTTGCACTGTTATTCTTTACGAAACACGTGCGGATATGACGTGTGTGTGTTTGTGTGCATACTTGTGTGTGTGTGTACCTGCGTACATGTTTGTGTGTGTATGTGCGTGTGCACGCACATGAAACTAGAGCATAAATTAGAAAGCTTAAGCAGCACAAATATTTATACTCATTCATACAAATATCCCCAAAGTCGGAATGCGGCTATACAAATGGTGGGAGGGAAAGAAAAACGGTTGCATACGCAAAAATCTCACCATCAGTAAATCTTGGAGCTCTCTAGTCAAGGAGAAAAAGCAACCCCCCACAAAAAAAAACAACAACAACCCCAACCCCCCCACCCAAAATCTCAAATTCATACAAATATTTTTTGTAACATCATATCCATTAAAATTTTGTTGTTACTGTTAAGCCACAGGTATACATGATAATTACGTATGTGTGTGTCTGTGTGTGTGTCTGTCTGTGTGTGCAAATGTATAATTTGTTAATCTAAACTGTGAACGGCGGCACATACGCGTGTAAATGATTTGAATGCAAGCGCTTTGCTTTATCTGCTTTTACAAGATTCAGCACTATATAAATTCCATATATTATTATCATCATTATTATGATATCATGGGGACGGGGTAGCTCAGTGGTTGGAGCACTCGCTTTCCCCCAGCCAAGTCAAGCAGCGTCGAGCGTGGTTACCACTTGGATGGGTGACCGTTTGCGCGCCTTGGCTTCAGTACAGTTGTAAATGGGTACCTGCCCTCTTTAGGGTCAGGGAAGGTAAAGCAGCGAGGGAGAGGAGATGGGCGCCGCCCTAAATATGCTGGCCCCTAGAGAAGTGAGGTCTCTGACGCCTCGCTTCTCTACAACCTTATAGGTTATGGGACTCCTTTACCTTTCCTATGGTGGATAAAGGGATTTTTTCCGCTCCTCAGCTAGAGTTTCGAGATTTACCAAGGGTGAGACTTTGCGTATGCAACCGTTTCTGCAGACACCTGGGGCACCTTTACCTTTACCTTTTATGATGATATCATGAATGCCATGTCCTTCAACTGCACGGATGGGTTGCAGGAGCGCAGTGCGGGGCAGATAGAGGAGGGGCTGTTGGACCAGGTGCGGGTGGTGTGGCCGGGGCAGGTGTTACCCGTGTGGGTGGAGAGGTCCATCTGCCTCTTCGTCACTGTCGGTGAGTGCGCTGCACGTCCATGGCTGTGTCGCATGTGTGGCAGTCAGTGCAGCAGTGTGGTATGCTAGATCTAATGCACAGCACTGCACAGAACAGCACAGCACCGCATGATACAATACGGCACAGTGATGCAGAACAACACGATATATAATCCAGCACGGCATAGCACAACCCAATACAGCACAGCTTTGCACAGCACAGCACGGCATACTACAGCACAATACAGTACAGCACAGCACAATACAATGCGGCACAGCACTGCACAGCACAGCACGGCACAATACAGCACAGCACTGCGCAGCACACCACAGCACAGAACAGCACAGCAAAATACAGTACAGCACAGCACAATACAATGCGGCACAGCACAGTACAGCTCATCACAGCACACTACGACATGGCACAATACAGTACAGCACAGCACATCACGGCACAGTACAGCACAGCACAGTACAACATGACACAGTACAGCAAGCACAGCACAATACAACACAACACAGCACAGTAAAGTACAGCATAGCACAGTACAACATGGCACAGTACAACACATTATGGCACAGTACAGGACAGTATAGCACAGCACAGTACAACATGGCACATTACAGCAAGCACAGCACAATACAGCACAGCACAGTAAAGTACAGCACAGCACAGTACAACATGGCACAGTACAGCAAGCACAGCACAATACAATACAATACAGCACAGTAAAGTACAGCACAGTACAACATGGCACAGTACAGCAAGCACAGCACAACACAACACAGCACAGCAAAGTACAACACAATGCAGCACAGTAAAGTACAGCACAGTACAACATGGCACAGTACAGCAAGCACAGCACAATACAACACAGCACAGCAAAGTACAACACGGCACAGCACAGCAAGCACAGCACAATGCAACACAGCACAGCACAGTAAAGTACAGCATAGCACAGTACAGCGCAGCACAACACAAATCATTCATCTCTCTCACCTGGGGGGGGGTTGGGGGTAGGGGGGTTGGAATAGTCCAGTGTTTCGAGCTTCACACTTGCACAGACACAAAGAATACTGGCACAGCATTTAAAAAACAGTCACCTCTGCATTTTTTCTTTCTTTTTTTCATTCTTTTCTATCGAGGATAATGGAATAAGCACTTATGTGCTTTTTTACATCTAGTCCCCGTGTGTATGCGGTTTTGTAAATTTTGTCATCCGTTCCCACCGGCACACAATAACCTACTCTTACGAAAAGCGGAACAGGATTTAACGTGTGCGCAAGATGTTCTGCCTCGGTTTATAGTCTCGTCCGAAGGACTTTTTGGGGAGTGGAGGAGTCTGCCACTGATGGTAACTCCAGGGGAAAATATC
>CM054155.1:39134128-39174128 GCA_028751875.1 Rapana venosa | reverse complement strand
AGGGGGTGGGTGGGTGGGGTGGTGGGTGTGGTGGGTGGGGTGGTGGGGGTTGTGTGTGTGCGGTGCAGTTTCACGCGTTGGGGAAACCCTGATCCTGTTCCCCATTTCTATCGTGGTGGGTTTTTTTGGGTTGGTTGGGTTGGGGTTGTGGTGTGGGGGTGGTGTAGTGTGTTTGTGGGTGGTGGGTTGGGGGTGGGGTGAGGTGGGTGTGTTTGTAAGTTGTGTGGGCGGTGCAGTTTCATGCGTTGGGAACCGTGATCCTCTTCCCCATTTCTATCGTGGTGGGTTTTTTGGGTTTGGTTGGGTTGGGGTTGTGGTGTGGGGGTGGTGTAGTGTGGGTGTGGGGTGGGTTGGGGGGGGGTGTGTGTGTGGGTGGGTGTGTGTGTGTGTAAGTGTGTGTGGGCGGTGCAGTTTCATGCGTTAGGCACCGTGATCCTGTTCCCCATTTCTATCGTGGTGGGTTTTTTGGGTTGGGTTGGGTTGTGGTTTGGGTGTGGTGTGTGTGGGGGTGGGTGGTGGGGTGTGGTGGGTGGGGGGTTTGTGGGGGGGTGTGTGTGGGGGTGTGGGTGTGGGGGTGTAAGTGTGTGTGTGGGGGGTGTGTGTGGGCGGTGCAGTTTCACGCGTTGGGAACCGTGATCCTGTTCCCTATTTCTATCGTGGTGGGTTTTTGGTTGGTTGGGTTGTGGTGTGTAGTGTGTGGGTGTGGGGGGGTGGGTGGGGGTGGGGGGTGAGGGTGGGTGTGTGTGGGGGTGGGTTGGGGGGGTGTGTGTGTGGGGGGGGGGGGTGGGCGGTGCAGTTTCACGCGTTGGGAACCGTGATCCTGTTTCCCATTTCTATCGTGGTGGGTTTTTTGGGGTTGGTTTGTTGGGGTTGGGGTGTGGGTTTGTGGGGTAGGTGTGGGGTGGGGGGATGGGTGTGGGTGGGTGGGTGGGTGTGGAGGGGTGGTGGGGTGTGTGTGTGGTGGGTGGGGGGTGTGTGTGTGTCGTGTGTGTGTGGGGGTGTGTGTGTGTGCGGTGCAGTTTCATGCGTTGGGAACCGTGATCCTGTTCCCTATTTCTATCGTGGTGGGTTTTTGGGGTTGGTTTGGTTGGTTTGGTTTGTGTGGTGTAGTGTGGGTGTGTGGGTGTGGGGGAGGGGGTGGGTGGTGTGTGGTGGTGGGAGGGTGTGTGGGTGGGTGTGTGGTGGGGTGGGGGGGTGTAAGTGTGTGTCGTGTGTGTGTGTGGGGGTGTGTGTGGGGTGCAGTTTCATGCGTTGGGCACCGTGATCCTGTTCCCTATTTCTATCGTGGTGGGTTTTTGGGTTTGGTTGGGTTGGTTTGTTGGGTTGTGGTGTGTGTGGGTGGGGGGTGGGGTGGGGGGGGTTGTGGGGGGGATGGGGGTGGGGTGTGGGGGTGTGTTGGGTGTGGGGGTGGTGGGGGGCGGGGTGTGTGTGTGTGTGTCGTGTGTGTGTGTGGGGGTGTGTGTGGGGTGCAGTTTCATGCGTTGGGAACCGTGATCCTGTTCCCCATTTCTATCGTGGTGGGTTTTTGGTTGGTTGGGTTGTGGTGTGGTTGTGTGTAGTGTGAGTGTGTGGTGTGTGGGGGGGGGTTGTGGGGTGTGGGGTGGGGGTGGTGGGGTGGGGGGGTGTGGGGTGTGTGTGGTGTGCGGTGGTTTCATTCCGTTGGAACCGTATCCTGTTCCCATTTCTATCGTGGTGGGTTTTTGTTGGTTGGTGTGGGTTGGTGTAGTGTAGTGTGGGTTGTGGTGTGGGTGTGTGGGGTGGGGGTGTGTGGGGAGGTGGGGTGGTGGGGGGTGGGTGAATGTGTGTGGGGTAGTGGTGTGGGGTATGGGGTGTTGTGTGTGTGTGTTGGTGTTGTGTAAGTGTGTGTGTGTGTGAGTGTGTGTGGTGTGTGTGGAAGTGTGTGTGGTGTGGGGGGGGTGTAAGTGTGTGTGTGTGTAGTGTGTGTGTGTGTGAAGTGTGTGTGTGTGTAAGGTGTGTGTGTGTGTAGTGTGGTGTGTGGTGGGGTGTAAGTGTGTGTGTGTGTGGTGTAAGGTGTGTGTGTAAGTGTGTGTGTGTGTGTATGTGTGTGTGTGTGTGTGTGTAAGTGTGTGTGTGTGTAAGTGTGTGTGTGTGTGTGTGTAAGTGTGTGTGTGTGTATGTGGTGGGTGTGTGTAAGTGTGTGTGTGTAGTGTGTGTGTGTAAGTGTGTGTGTGTGTGTGTGTGTAAGTGTGTGGTGTGTGTGTGTGGTAGTGTGTGTGTAAGTGTGGTGTGGTAAGTGTGTGTGTGTGTAAGTGTGTGTGTTGTGGTGTAAGTGTGTGTGTGTGTAAGTTGGTGTGTGTGTGTGGTGTAAGTGTGGTGTGAGTGTGTAAGTGTGTGTGAGTGTGTAAGTGTGTGTGTGTGTAAGTGTGTGTGAGTGTGTAAGTGTGTGTGTGTGTGTGTGTGTAAGTGTGTGTATGTGTAAGTGTGTGTGTGTGTAAGTGTGTGTGAGTGTGTTTGTGTTTGTAAAGGGTTCGGGTGTGAGTGGTTTGATTTGTGTTTGGTTGACAAAAGTCAGTGCTCGAAAAAAAAAGTTTATATTATTATTATATTTATTATTATTATTGTTATTCTTATTGTTGTTATTATTATTATTATTACTGTTATTATTATTATAATTATTATTATTGGGCTTGTGAATTTTTAGCAAGTCCAAGTTTGTTTTTGGTTTCCTTTTTTTTTGTTTTTTTTGTTATGTCTTTGTTGTTTTTTGGTGGTTTTTTTTGGTGTGTGTGTGTGTGTATTGCTGCCCTTCCATGTGTGAATGCAGAAACATCTTGCACACATGTTTAAAACTCTGTTCAACCTTTTGGAAGAGTAAGCCATTTTTGTCCATGTAGGAACGGATTAGGCAAAAATTGTAAAAAATGCATGCAAACAGGCGTCGTGTGGTGTGTAGTCTACACCATCCCCTTATTCATTTATTTATCATTTATTTATCTTTTATATCAAGGATAATGGAATAAGCACTCGTGTGCTTTTTTTTACATCCAGTCCCCGTGTGTATACGGTTTTGTAAAAATTTTGTCTTCCGTTTCCACTGGCACACAATGGCCTACTCTTACGAAAAAGTGGAACAGGATTTAATGTGTGCACGAGATGTTCTGCATGCGTTCGCACACGGGGGCCTCGGTATATAGTCTCATCCGCAATCTGAAATGATGGGGGGATGGGAAAAAATACAGCGGTGACATACACAGACCAAAAATCTCGCCATCGGTAGACCTTGTGAGCTCCAGGTGAGGAGAGCAAAAAAACAAAAAACAAAAAACCAAAAAGTTGTTTTTACTGATTGTGGTTATTAGATTGTAAAGGTAGGTAAAGGTAAAGGAGTCCCATAACCTATAAGGTCATAGGGGAGCGAGGCGTCAGAGACCTCACTTGTCTAGGGCCAGCATATTGAGGGTGGCGCCCATCTCCTCTCCCTCACTGCTTTACCTTCCCTGACCCTAAAGAAGGCAGGTACCCATTTACAGCTGGGTGAACTGGGGGAACTGTACTGAAGCCAAGGCGTGCAAATGGTCACCCATCCACTTGGTAACCACGCTCGACGCTGCTTAACTTGGCTGGGGGAAAGCGAGTGCTCCGACCACTGAGCTATACAACAAAAAACCAAAAAGTTGTTTTTACTGATTGTGGTTATTAGATTGAGGAGAGCAAAAAGAACCAACGACAACAACAACAACAACAACAAAAGTTGTTTTTACTGATTGTGGTTATGAGATTGAGGAGAGCAAAAAAACCCAACAACAACAACAACAACAAAAAGTTGTTTTTACTGATTGTGGTTATTAGATTGAGGAGAGCAAAAAAAACAAAAAAACAACACCAAAAGTTGTTTTTACTGATTGTGGTTATTAGATTGAGGAGAGCCAAACAACAACAACAACAACAAAACAAAAAGTTGTTTTTACTGACTGTGGTTATGAGATTGAGGAGAGCAAAAAAACAAAAAAACCCCAAAACAAAAAGTTGTTTTTACTGATTGTGGTTATTAGATTAAGGAGAGCAAAACAACAACAACAACAACAACAACAAAAAAGTGGTTTTTACTGGTGGTGGTTACAGCCTCGGATGGTGGACAACAAGATGCTGGTCAGTACCTTCCGCACGTGGGTGGAGGAGGTGGCTGACGAGGATCATCCGTTGGTCGTCTTTCATGGCATGCTGCTGGAGTTTGCCGTCACCTCAGGTCAGTAATAATGAAATAATAATAATCATAAATGTCATTTATACAGCGCTATATCTTGCAGAGGCAAATCAAAGCGCTTGCACTCAACTCATTCTTTCACAGTCATACAACCAGTAACAAGTAATAGTTCCATCCAGTCCAAATGTGCACGCACGCACGCACACGCAACACACACACACACCACACACACTAAGAGGTTACACACACTGGCAGGGCAATAGAAGGTCATCGTCATGGGTCACCGAGTGACTGTGCGAGGTCAAGTGTTTTTTTGGGTTTTTTTGTGTGAGTGTGTTTCTTTGTTTTTATTTTAGTTTTTGTTGTTGTTGGGTGGGGTTTTTTTTTTGGGGGGGGGGGGGGGAGGAGGAAAAGAGTGTATTACTGGGTATGCATAAATGTATGTATGTATACACAAGGTAGCCCAGACACTCACATAAGTTTGTATGTGCCGACTCCACTCTCTCCAAAAGTCTTTCGGATGAGACTTTAAACCGAGGTCCCGTGTGCGAATGCATGCAGAACATCTTGCGCACATGTTGAAGCCCGTTCTGCTTTTCAGAAGAGTAGGCCATTGTGTGCTGTGGGAACGGATGACAAAATTGACAAAACCGCATACACACGGGGACTGGATGAAAAAAAGCACATGAGTGCTTATTTCAATATTCTTGAAATAAAGAATTAATTTTTAACGAAAAATGTGCACTGTCTGTATTTGTATGCTCTTTGTTTCTGTCTGTCTGTCTGTCTGTCTGTGGCTGTCTTCTGTCTCTCTCCCTCCCTCCCTCACACTCACACACTCACATATTATCCCTACCTAATGAAAAAACTTTAAAAAAAAATTCACACTGTCCCCCAAAAAAAGGCAGATTCTAAGGAAATATCTAACTAAAATTGTTCTTCCTCCCCCCTTCCGCAGCCCCCCCCCCCCCCCCCCCCCCCCCAAAGAAATAGTGCTTACATCTTTGTCGATATTTGACAGAAGTGTTTCAGATTGTTTAGAAGCATGCTTGAAGTAGACAAGAAAGTGAGAAATAATTTGAACATTTTGGAAAAGCTGAACACTTTTTTGTTTTGTTTTTGTTGTGGGGGGGGGAGAGGTGTATGTGTAGAAAATAATATAGCAAATAACTTAGAGGAAAAAGAAAAAATTATAAACATTCTCTAGAAATAAAGAGAAATCTAGAATTCTAGAAGGTTTAGGCTAGTTAGAAATGATGAATATTTGTGGAAAAAAAAGTGAAACTGTATAAAAAAAAATTTGTTTGAAAAAAAAATGGTTATAGCCTGAAAATGATTTCTTCTTTTTTAAATCTCAGGACCCACCTACCCCCTTCCCTCCCCATCCCTTTGGATGAGACTATAAACCGAGGCCCCATGTGCGAACGCATGCAGAACATCTTGCGCACACGTGAAATCCTGTTCCGCTTTTTGTAAGAGTAGCCCATTGTGTGCCGGTGGGAATGGATGACAAAATTTACAAAACCACATACATACGGGGACTGGATATTAAAAAAAGCACATAAGTGCTTATTCCATTATCCTCGATATAAAAGAATTACAAAAAACAACAACAACAGAAACCAAACCCTCCACCCCCCTAAGCAGAAACTAAAAATGCCATTCGCCATTTCCAGCAGTGCGAGTCCCAAATGCAAACCGGGCACTGCTTCGCTGATGTCACAGGCCATCTCCCCTCTCCCCCCTCCCCCTCCCCCCCCCAACCCCCCTTAATAGCAAAATCTATTAAAAAAATGCCATTGATTCGCCATTTCCATTTCCAGCTGTGCAAGTTCCAAATGCGAATGTTTCAAGGAAATGGTCAGGGCACGGCTTCGCTGATGTCACAGGCCATCTCCCCCCTCCCTCCTCCCTCCCCTCTCTCCCACCCCCTCTCCATCCACTCCAACCCCCTCCCCCAACCCCCCCATAAAAGCAAAAATCTAAAAAATAAAAATGCCATTGATTCACCATTCGCCATTTCCAGCAGTGCAAGTCCCAAATGCGAATGTTTCAAGGAAGTGGTCAGGGTACGGTTTCACTGATGTCACAAGCCATCTCCCCCCTCTACCCCCCTCCTCCTCCACCCCCCCCCCCCCCTTCCCCATAAAAGCAAAGATCTATAAATTTAAAAAATGCCATTGATTCGCCATTCGCCATTTCCAGCAGTGCGAGTCCCAAAGTGCGAATGTGTGAAGGAAATGGTCAGGTCATGGCTTTTCTGATGTCACAGGCCATCTCCCCCTCCCTCCCCTCCCTCCCACCTCCCCCCCCTCCTCCTCATCCCCCCTAATCCCCCCATAAAAGCAAAAATCTATAAATTAAAAAAAATGCCATTGATTCGCCATTCGCCATTTCCAGCAGTGCAAGTCCCAAATGCAAATGTTTCAAGGAAACGGTCAGGGGACGGTTTCGCTGATGTCACAAGCCATCTCCCACCCCTCCCTCCCTCTCCTCCTCACCCCTCCCCTCTCCAACCCCCCCATAATGGTAAAATCTTTAAAAAAAATGCCATTAATTCGCCATATCCATTTCCAGCAGTGCAAGTCCAAGTGCGAATGTGTGTAGGAAATGGTCAGGGCATGGCTTCGCTGATGTCACAAGCCATCTCCCACCCCTCCTTCCCCCCTCTCCCCACCCCCCCCCCCCCCATAAAAACAAAAATCTAAAAAAAAAAAAAAATGCCATTGAATCACCATTCACCATTTCCAGCAGTGCAAGTCCCAAATGCGAATGTTTCGAGGAAGTGGTCAGGACACGTTTCGCTGATATCATGGTTCATCTCCCCCTCCCTCCCCTCCCTCTCCCCCCTCCCTCGCCCCTCTCCCCCCCCTCCCCGCTCTCCCACCCCCAACACCCCCCCAACCCCCCCATAAAAGCAAAAATCTATTTTTAAAAAAAAGTGCCATTGATTCGCCATTCGCCATTTCCAGCAGTGCAAGTCCAAGTGCGAATGTGTGTAGGAAATGGTCAGGGCACGGCTTCGCTGATGTCACAAGCCATCTCCCACCCCTCCTTCTCCCCTCTCCCCATCCCCCCAACCCCCCCATAAAAGCAAAAATCTATACAAAAAAAATTGCCATTGATTCACCATTTCCAGCAGTGCAAGTTCCAAATTCGAATGTTTCAAGGAAGCGGTCAGGGCATGGCTTTGCTGATGTCACAGGCCATCTCCCCCCCCCACCTCTCCCCTCTCCTCCCCGCCCCCCACCCCCCCCCCCCCACCCCCCTCCCCCCCCCCAACCCCCCATAAAAGCAAAAATCTCAACAACAACAAAAAATTGCCATTGATTCGCCATTTCCAGCAGTGCAAGTGCAAGTGCAGATGTGTCTGGGAAGTGGTAGACGGCTTCGCTGATGTCACAAGCCATCTCCCCCCCCCTCCCTCCCACCTCTCCCACCCCTCCTCCCCAACCCCCCCCCCCACCCCCCCATAAAAGCAAAAATCTCTAAAAAAAAAAAAAATGCCATTGATTTGCCATTCTCCATTTCCAGCAGTGCAAGTCCAAGTGCAGATGTGTCTGGGAAGCAGTCGGGGGACGGCTTCGCTGATGTCACGGGCCATCTCCCACCCCTCCTTCCCCCCTCTCCCCATTTCCCCCCCCCCCCCCCCCCCCCCATGAAAACAAAAATCTAAAAAAAAAAAAAAATGCCATTGATTCACCATTCACCATTTCCAGCAGTGCAAGTCCCAAATGCGAATGTTTCGAGGAAGTGGTCAGGACACGGTTTCGCTGATATCATGGTTCATCTCCCCCCTCCCTCCCCTCCCTCTCCCCCCCTCCCTCCCCCCTCTCCCCCCCTCCCCCTCCCCCCCCTCTCCCACCCCCAACACCCCCCAACCCCCCATAAAAGCAAAATCTAAAAAAGAAAAAATGCCATTGATTCGCCATTTGCCATTTCCAGCAGTGCAAGTTCCAAATGCGAATGTTTCAAGGAAACGGTCAGGGCACGGCTTCGCTGATGTCACAAGCCATCTCCCCCCTCCCTCCCCCCTCTCCCTCCCACACCCCCCCCCCCTCCCCAACCCCCCCATAAAAGAAAAAATCTCAACAACAAAAAAATGCCATTGATTCTCCATTCACCATTTCCAGCAGTGCAAGTCCCAAATGCAAATGTTTCAAGGAAACGGTCAGGGGACGGTTTCTCTGATGTCACAAGCCATCTCCCCCCTCCCTCCCCCCTCTCCCCAACCCCCAACCCCCCTCCCCCCCCCAAAACCCCCCCATAAAAGCAAAAATCTAAAAAAATGCCATGGATTCGCCATTTCCAGCAGTGCAAGTCCCAAGTGCAGATGTGTCTGGGAAGTGGTCAGGCACGGTTTCGCTGATGTCACAGGCCATCTTCCCCCCCCTCCCTCCCCCCTCTCCCCCCTCCCTCCCCTCTCCCCCCTCCAACCCCCCTCCCCTCCCTAACCCCCCCATAAACAAAACCGCCATTGATTCGCTATATCCATTTCCAGCAGTGCAAGTGCAAGTGCAGATGTGTCTGGGAAGCGGTCAGGGCACGGCTTCGCTTATGTCGAGGGCCAACGTGGCCTCCACCACCATCATCATTCAGCGGCAGCTCCGCGAGGAACAGCCCCTGCCGGGCGTCATCACGCCTATGCTGGCCTATCGTCGCGTCGATGACCTTGACCCCAAGCAGCCTGTGGAGCTCTTGGAGCACTTAGGGTAAGGGCGGGAGTAGGGTGGGTAGGGGTGGGATGGGTGGAGTGGTTTGTTGGTTTGTGTTTTTTTTGTTTTGTGTTTTGTTCTTCCGCTACAGTTCTGAGGTTCGCCGATGTGTGCGATTTTGCGTATGGGATTGTTTTTATAGTTGTGATTAAGGTTACAGTATTCCGACTTTGGGGATGGTGTGTAAAGACGACACCTGGAGGGATGGGATAGCAGCCTAGTGGTTAGAACATTGCGCTCGCAATCTGACGACCCGGGTTCGATGCCCGTTCAAGGTGATACTTTCCCCTGGAGTTAACATCAGTGGCAGACTCCACTCTCCCCAAAAGTCCTTTGGATGAGACTGTAAAGCGAGGACCCGTGTGCGAACGCACGCAGAACATCTTGCGCACACGTTAAATCCTGTTCCGCATTTCGTAAGAGTAGGCTATTGTGTGCCGGTGGGAACAGATGACAGAATTGACAAAACGGCATACACACAAGGACTGGATGTAAAAAAGCACATAAGTGCTAATTCCATTATCCTCGATATAAAATAATAAATAAATAGCGGGTTTTTTTGGTTTTTTTCAAGTGTTCTCGTCTGTTTCTGCCAGCATGAAATGGCTTACTCTTCCTAAAGGTGGAGAGGGTTTTTAACATGCGCGCAAGATTTTCTGCATGTGTTTGCACACGGGGCCTTGGTTTAAAGTCTCATCCGAAGGACTTTTCGGGGGAGTGGAGTCAGTACTTTTGTTAACTCCAAGGGGAAATCCTCTAGAACTGGTGCCTCTCTGGTGGCTCGATCCCGGGCCGTCAGATCACTAGCGCAGAGCTCTGACCACTAGGCTGTCTACCTCTACACTCCCCCTCCAGCTTCCTAGGTTTTGCAGTATTGTGTGAAAGTCAGGATGGGTTGGTTTGTAATGCGTGTATTGCCTTCTATATCCATCTTTTAGTTCCTCGTCTGTAAATGCATGAAGCTGTTTTTCTTGTTTGAAATTTCACTTTCATAGAAATTTTAATAGTTTTTTTAAAAGAAATTCTGGAGGGGTTTTGATAAAACTTGGCATTCAGGTCCACCTACATGTAATTTTCAATGTGCTAATTTTAAAACAAAAGAAAAAAAAGAAAATAAAGGTAATGGTTGAATTTGCGATAAATGTTACACACACATGCACATGCACCCCCCACCCCCCTCTGCACGCGCATGCATGCATGCATGCATGCACGCACGCACGCATGCACACTCACACACTCACTCTCTATCTCTCTCTCTCTCTCCCTCCATCCCTTCCTCTCCCTCCCTCTCTCTCCCCTCCCTCTCCCTCTCCCTCCCTCTCTCTCCCCTCCCTCTCCCCCTCCCTCTCTCCCTCCCTCCCTCTCTCCCCCTCCCTCCCTCTCTCTCCCTCCCTCTCCCCCTCCCTCTCTCCCTCCCCTCTCCTCCCCCTCCACTCCCCCCCCCCCCCCAATCTCCCCACCCTCTCTCCCTTCCCCCCTCCCTCACCCTCCTCAGCAACAAATCAATTGACAACGATCCAAGCGTTCAAAACTGGGGACCGATTTCTCTCTCTCTCTCTTTGCTGCTCCTCCTCCTCTTAATAATAATAATAATCATATATGGAATTTATAGAGTGCTATATCTTGCAATTACAAATCAGAGCGCTTCTATTCAATCCACTCCCACACAAGCAACCAGCAATGATCAACAATATTCTAACAAATTAAAATGTACACACACACGCACACACACACACACACACACACAGGTTGTACATTTCAGCAGGGTGATGGAATTTGGCTTTTAAAGGCAGGGACAGATATGAGATGAAACATGAGGGAAAAATCTTAAGTTTGAAATAGGTATGTTTTGAGGCTGGATTTAAAGCTGTCGTAAGTAGGCTTTTCACGAAGGGAGAGAGGGAGGTCATTCCAGATTGATGGACCAGAAATAGAGAAAGAGCGACGGCCAACAGTGGATTGGTTGAATCTAGGTATTCGAAAGCCCAAGGCATCTGCAGCAGAGCGGAGGGAATGAG
Organism: Rapana venosa; assembly: GCA_028751875.1. Lineage (NCBI taxonomy): Eukaryota > Metazoa > Mollusca > Gastropoda > Neogastropoda > Muricidae > Rapana > Rapana venosa. Next base: position 39,163,230 of record CM054155.1, on the reverse strand, counting down.
AAGGAGTGTACAGGTGAAGACATTCACAGAGGTAGGAGGGTGCTCTTTTGTGGAGACATTTGTAACAGAGGGTACTGATCTTGTACTTTACTCTCTGTGGGACAGGCAACCAGTGGAGAGATTGCAGGAGTGGAGTAATATGCTCAGATTTTTTCTTTTTGAGGACTAATCGAGCTGCAGAGTTTTGTATGCGTTGAAGGGAGTGGATAGATGATGCTGGCAGACCAGCCAAAAGAGAATTACAATAGTCCAGACATGAAAGAATAAGAGATGTGACAAGTTTGGATGTTGCATCAGTGGACAGGTACTTTTGGATTGCACTTATACACCATAATTGATAGTAGCAGGACTGGCAGGTCTGGGTGATGAATTTTTGCATAGAGAGTGCGTTGTCAATAACAACACCTAGATACTTAACTGCAGTGGATAGCGGAACTGATGTACTGGCAAATTCTATTGAATCTGTTGTGATGGAAGAGAGTTTGTGTTTGGTCCCTATAATCATGGCTTCGGTTTTATCTGCATTTAACTGTAACTTGTTTTGTATCATCCAGTTTTGAATGTCTTGAAGGCAAAGTGACATATTTGTCAAGAGAGAAGGCAGATTTTCAGGAGTGTCACTGCTTTGAATCTGAGAGTCATTAGCGTAGAAATGATGGTTGATCTGGTGATGGTTTATTATGTATGAGAGTGGAACAGTGTAGAGAGTGAACAGAACAGGGCCCAGAACTGATCCTTGTGGGACTCCACATTCTAGTTTTGCAGGAATTGATTGAATTTTGTTTACTGTGACTGTCTGGAATCGATCAGTGAGGTATGAACTAAACCAGGTAAGGGCTGTGCCAGTAACACCGAATGTTTTTTGGAGACGGGAGAGAAGGATAGAGTGATCGATAGTGTCAAATGCTGCAGATAAGTCGAGAAGAGTGAGAAGGGAGATTTTCCCTGAGTCAGAAGCGTTTAGAAGCGTGTTTAACGTATGGACTAGGGTGGTTTCCGTGCTGTGGTTGACGCGATAGGCAGACTGAAATGCGGGAAGGAGACTATTTGAATGAAGATGGCTGTTGAGTTGTTTCAGAACTACTTTTTCAAGGACTTTGGAGTTGAAAGGTAGGTTAGAAACAGGTCTGTAATTTTTCAGTATGTTAGGGTCGAGGTCGAGCTTTTTGAGTAAAGGTGTAACTATTGCAGTTTTGAGTTCTGAAGGAAAAATTCCCGAAAGAAGAGATGAGTTTACAATCTTCGTGATAGTTGGTATAAGCTGCGGAAGGCACTGCATGAAAAGAGAAGCAGGCATAGGATCAAGATCACATGATTTTATGGTAATTTCATTTATAATTTTTCCTGATTTCTTCCTCACTTTTTGGCTGAAAGGAAAGGAGAGGAGTGCAGTGAATTGGGGATCAGGAGGTACAGGTTGGAAGGGAGTCTGATCCAGTCTGGAGCGAATGTTACGGACTTTGTCTGAAAAGAACGAAGAAAATATATCAGGAAGTTCAGAGTGACTGTGAACAGTAGGCAGAGGGCTTGTCTTTGCATATCCAAGAAGTGAGGGAAAACAGAGATTTCATGGTTGTTGCATTGAGAACTTGAGCAGAGTAGTAGTTTGTCTTGGTTGAGTGGATTAAGGTTTTTACTTTGTTGGTTTGTTTTCGAAAGAGCTGTTTGTTTATGTCAGTTTTTGTTTTTCGCCACTGCCGTTCTAGTTGTCGGCGTTTGCGCTTTGCCACCAGGATATCATGGGTGAACCATGGGGCGAAAGGCCTATCAGGCAGAATATGTTCAGTGGGAGGTGCATGCTCATCAAGCAGTTGGCTGAGAATAGCGTTATAGTGTTTAGAAGTGTCAGTGTCTTCAGGGGTTTGTGATAGGCGTTCAGCAGCTTGGGAAGAGAAAGTTTGAATGTCAGTAGCCTTGAGGTTACAACGGGTGATGCACTTCTTCTTTTTGATAGGTTTTGCAATGTAAAGGAAGAAAAGAATGGCAGAATGATCAGAAAGCAGTTGGACCTGATCTGTGTGTTGCAGCGGGGTGAGCAACCTCACCCACGCGGCCCTCCGGCACTTGGAGGCCTGTCTGGGGTCGCGGCCCTTGCCGAGGAAACTGTTCGGGGACCGGCCGGGTTTGAACCACGGGCTGCTGCTGGTGACGGGGCCCAAGGGCAGCGGCAAGACCAGCCTGGCTGCCGCGCTGGCGCACGCCGTCTCCAGGTTCCCTACCCTGGCCTACACCTTCACCGTGGATTGTAAACCTTTGAGAGGTGAGAGAGGGGTTTTGTGGTGTGTGGGGTTTGGGGTGGGTGTGGTGGTGGGGGGTAAGGGGGGTGGGGGGTTCGGGGGGGGGGAGGTGGTGGGGGGGTTGGGGGGTGGTGGGTGGGTGGGGGGGGGTTGGGGGTTGGGGGGGGGGGGGGTTGGTGGGGGTTGGTTGGGGGTGGTGGTTGGGGGGTGGGGGGTGGTTGGTGTGGGTGGGGTGTTGGGGGGGTTGGTGGGGGGGTTGGGTTGGGGTGGGGGTTGGGGGGGGTGGTGGGGGGGTTGGGTGGGGTTGGTTGGGAGGGTTGGTGGGTGTGGGGGGGTTGGGGGGGGTGGTGGGTGGGTTGGGGGGGGGGGTTGTGGGGGGTGGGTTGAGGTGGGGGGTTGGGTGGGTTGGGGGTTGAGGTGGGTGGAGGTTGGGTAGGGGGAGGTTGGGGGGTGTGGGGTGGGTTGGGTGGTGTGGGGGGTTGGGTGGAGGGGTGTGTGTGTGGGTGGTGGGGGTGTGTGGTGGTGGTGTGTGTGGGTGGGGTGGTGGTGTGGGTGGTGGTGTGGGGGAGTTAGGGGTGGTGGTGGTGTGTGGGGTGGGTGGTGTGTGGGTGGGGTGGGGGGTGGGGGGGGGGGTGGGGGTGGAGAGTGGTGGTGGTGGTAGTGTGTGTGTGTTTGTGTGTGTGTGTGTGTGTGTGTGTGTGTGTTGAGGGAGGGGATGGTGTTTGTGTGTGTTGGGGGTAGTGGTGGATGTGTGTGGGTGTGGGTGTGTGTGTGTTTACGGGTGGGGATGGGTTGGTGTTTGTATGTGTATGTGAGTGTGTTGGGAGGTGGGGGGGAGAGGGTGGCTGAGTGTGTGCATGTGTATGTATGTGTGCATGTGTGCATGTGTGTGTGGATAGAATTGTTGTGTTATGTGGTGTGTTGTGGTGAAGTGTGGTGTGTGGTGTGGTGTGGTGTGAAGTGGTGTGGTGTGGTGTGGTGTTGTGGTGTGTTGTGTGGTGGTGTGGTGTGGTGTGAAGTGTTGTGTGCGCATGTGTGTGCACATGTGTGTTCACAAATAATGTACAAGCGAAGCCCTGTCAGCCTGTTTTCCCCCTGTTGTGCTGACATCATGACTACCAGGGAACGTTGCAGGCAAGCGGGTGGAAACTCTACAGTCCTTGCTGGAGGCAGCCTTCGACGAGGCGGCGTGGCGGCAGCCGGCAGTTATCGTCCTTGACGACCTTGACGTCATCGCCCCGGCGCCCAACAGCCCTGCCAACGAGATGTCAGGGGAGGCGCTGTATGCCGCCAAAGTCTCTGAAGGTGACGCCGAAAAACAGACTTTTCGTTACGGTGGTGGAAATGATGAGTGGCGTAATCTGGTCATGCCTGGACACTTGTAGTCGTTTGCGTGCGTGTGTTATCCTTGAAGTCATTTCATTTTTTTTTCATTTCATTTATTTTTTTTATATCGCGGATAATGGAAATAAGCACTCATGTGCTTTTTTTACATCCAGTCCCCGTGTGTATGCGGTTTTGTAAATTTTGTCATCTGTTTCCACCGGCACACAATGGCCTACTCTTCCGAAAAGCAGAACAGGATTTAATAATAATAATAATAATGTATGGAATTTATATAGCGCTGAATCTTGTAAAGCAACAAATCAAAGCGCTGAGATGATTTTTTTTAATTGATTAAAATTTTATTTTTTTATGCGTGTGTATGCGGTTTTAAAAATTTTGTCTTCTATTTCCACCGGCACACAATGGCCTACTCTTCCAAAAAAGCGGAACAGGATTTAACGTGTGCGCAAGATGTTCTGCATGCGTTCGAACACGGGGCCTCGGTTTATAGTCTCAACTGAATGTGGCTCACCTGAATGGTGGGTGAAGAACGGTTGCACGTGCAAAGTCTCACAGCTGGTGGACCTTTGAGCTCTAGCCGAGGAAGGAAAAAATAAAGAAAATGAAAGTTAGTTATGTATATGTTATATGGACATTGGTTTAAAACAGAAAGTTTGGAAGTTGTAATGTATAGAAGGATGGAAATCTTTGGTCTGGAAAGTCCGTCAACAGTTTTGTTGTGGGTTTTTTTTGCTGCCTTGTCTTTTGTGACGTTCCTGTCCTGCTGTTCTCACGCCACTCATCTTGATCTCTCTGCTCCTACTATACCACGATTTGCTATAATGTTGCTTCCCTAGGGTCAGAAGTCCACAGGGTGCTCATCAATATCAGGTTGCCATGGGGCCACTAGCCAGAGGAGCCTTGCCTGCTGCTGGGTCACTTTGGTGGTGCTTAGTGGTGCCAGTCCTGAGGTAACATATGCAGAACACCACCTATGAAGCTCCCTACTAATGACAGTATTTAGCTCAGTCGTGGAGCCAGACTGGTGAGTCACCTACTTGAGGTGGCAACCACCTCACTGTTCTTCCAATGACCATCCCCTGCAAACCTTCAACCCCAAAGGCTTTGACACAAACTCATCACAGGCATAGAAGTGTATGGGCAAACCAAATCTGAGGTCACCATGAGGCCAGAGCAACTGGGACCACCGAATCATAGGCAGTTTTTTTCATTGCATGATGATCAGCGATGATGAGAAGGATGTAATGATGCTGCTATGGAAGTGCATATGCTTCGAGACTACTTGACAGGGCTGTACTCTGCATTTACCATCTACATTTACTATCATAATATATTACAGTGTCAACTGAGTCCAAGAGATAACAGACACCTGCAGTGTTGGTCTGGTCATTTTAGCAACACTCTCAAACTCGCATCCATAAAATGGATGAAGCTCGACTGTGTGGTCCTAGTCTTCTCAATGAGCCCCAAAGCACACTCACTTTGGGTAATAGCTGGCCGGAGTCTGAAAAATCCCTATATGACTCATATGGGATTCGAACCCACAACCTTCCAGTTCGTAACCCAAGGTGCTAACCACTGCGCCATGGTGGCTGGTAAGTCTGTAATCTTTGTACAGTAATATTTGTCGTTGCTGTACTTTAAACATTATTGTGGAACATATTTCTGAAAACTATTCATGGATCGCCGGTGATTGAAAGTCCAAGGAAAACTGTTCTGACCAGCAGGACAGTGGAACTTTGAAACACATATTTCAGGGCTGGTTAGGATAGCAGTAGCGGGTGCTGCAGGAGCCACTAGTGTTTCTGCCTAAGTAACACATGCACCCTTTCTGTCCCCTCACAGTGTTTGAGGGCCTGGTGAAGTTCGAGATGCGAAACTTCAGCCGACTGGCTCTGATTGTGACCAGCCAATCCCGGGCCAGCTTACATCACAGCATTGTGGCGTCACGGGGTCTCCACTTTGTGCAGGAAGTGTCCACCATCAAGCCCCCGGATAAGGTCTGTATGACTGTTTGGCTTATTGGCATCTTCTTCTTCTTCTTCTTCCTCTTCTTCTTCTTCTTCTTCTTCTTCTTCTTCTTCTTCTTCTTCTTCTTCTTCTTCTTCTTCTTCTTCTTCTACTTCTTCTTCTTCTTCTTCTTCTTCTTCTTCGTTTTTTTGTCATGTTTCTCCCAAGGGAGGTTTGACATTGACGAGCCTTCTCCATCTCTCTCTGTCTTGAGCTTCCTCCTTATTATTTATGCCCCTTTCTCTAAGATCATCTGTAATACAGGTAGCCCAGGTTTTGTTAGGTTATTTAGTTTTGTATAGTGTTGAGTTTTGTATATTATTGTTGAGTTTTGTATTGTTGGGCTGTGTCTGGGAGAGTTTGTGGACTGCTTTTGTTGTGGTTGCTGTGATATTATCTACATTCCATCGGAGATTTCTGATTTAACGATAACGATAACGAAATTTTATTTTCTGAGGGTAATAGAATAAGTACAAGACTTTTTAACATCCAGCCCTCGATGATTTAGACCCTTTTAGCAGGCTGAACTTGTTGCCAGTTTTTATATGTACTTCTGGGGGGGTCAGGATGGCCTTGTGGTTAGAAAGTTGTGCCTGTGATATGACAGCTCAGGATCGAGCCACCACAGAGGACCTGCTTTAGGGAATTTTGCCCTAGAATTAATATTAGTACCTGACTCCACTCCCCCCAAAGTGCTGTGGTTGAGAACTGAGGCCCTGTGTACAAACCCATGCAGAACATCTTTCACACACACACACATGTTAAAAAACCCTGTTCTGCCTTTAGGAAGAGCAGGCCATTTTGTGCCGGAAGGTATGGATGAACATTTTAAAAAACAACATCATCATCATCATCATCAGTCCCGTGACCTTTGCGGTCGTGGAGGAGACACGAAAGATGATGCCATGGTAAGCCTCCTCCATCCATCTCGGTCCTCGGCTCTGCGCAGTAGTGCCGAGTCATTCATCCTGGTTCATTCTCTGATGTTGTCCATCCATGACTTGTTCTGTCTTCCCCTCTTTCTGCCACCTTCGAGTGTTCCCTGCAGTACTGTTTTTGGCAGAGTGTTGTGGCGGGTGACGTGGCCGAACCATGTCAGCTTTTTCTTCTTGACGATGGTGAGAAGGGGTTCCTGTGGACCTGTCAGTCGTGTTATTTGGCTCTTGACAAATTCATTGGTCTTTCGTTCTCTCCAGGATATGCCCAGCAGTTTTCTATGGCATTTTGTTTCAAATGACTGGATTCACTTTGCTGTTTCAGCAGTCAATGTCCAGGTTTCACTTCCGTACAGCAGGATAGTCTGAATTAGGGCTTTGTAGAGCTTTAGTTTGATTGGGCGGCTAAGCTCATACTCTAGTTCTTTGATTTTTCCGCCCTGGTAGAGTGTACGGACGTTCCATGTTCCAATGGTGATCTGTTCTCTAGGGAGCTTAAGTAACGTTTTAACTCCAGTAGATGACTTGTCACTTCCACTCTGGTGTTGATCAATGGAAAGCGCGGCCGTTGGTAACCTGGGCCTCGACCGATCCGGTATCATATTGGCTTTGTGTTTGTCTTTCATGTCTTTTCTGTGGGCTTATGATCTTCCTTGGTGGTGCCAATCTCCTCTCCAAGTCTCCATAAAAAACAACAACATATGCACAAAGGCGTCGTGTTCACACACCATCCCTGAAGTCGGAATGTGGCAACTTTAAATAGTGGGTACACAGTGTGCAAAATCCAGCATAACTCAGTCAAGGGTCCAGGGCTCAGAAACTAAAACAAGCCCCTTCCTTTTACCAAGTGCGGGTCAGTTTCTGCTGTAATTAGCACCAGCTGGGATGGAATGGATATTTATTTATTTATTTATTTATTTACTTATACCACTTTAAGTCACGAGATTTCTCTGTGTGAAATTAGGGCTGCTCTCCCTGGGGAGAGCGCATCGCCGCAAGAGCAGTGCCACCCTTTTTTTTTTTTTTGGAGGGGGGGGGGGGGGGGGGGTCTGTATTTATTTCCCTATCAGAGTGGCTTTTTTCTAAGAATTTTGCCAGGGACAACTCTTGTTGCCGTGGGTTCTTTTACTTGCGCTGAATAATTTTGAGTAACACACGGGGTCTCGGTTTTTCATCTCATCCGAATGACTAGCGCCCAGACCACCACTCATAGTCTAATGGATGGGGGAAAAGTTTCGGGCCCAAACGGGATTCGAACCACTGCACACTTCCGACCCGGACTTTTCGCTTTCTAGACAGGCGCATAACCTCTAGACCACCGATCCACCAGCTGAAAGTAGAGAGTAGCTGATAGTGGGAAAAGCTGACTGCTGTGTGTAAAAACAGTTGCATACACAAAATCTGACCAAATGTAGTAAACCTCGGAGCAATCTAGGTGAAGAACATCATCATCATCATTATCATCAGTCCCGTGACCTTGGCGGTCGTGGAGGAGACACGAAAGACGATGCCGTGGTAAGCCTCCTCCATCCATCTCGGTCCTCGGCTCTGCGCAGTAGTGCCGAGTCATTCATCCTGGTCCATTCTCTGATGGTGTCCATCCATGACTTGTCCTGTCTTCCCCTCTTTCTGCCACCTTCGAGTGTTCCCTGCAAGTACCGTTTTTGGCAGAGTGTTGTGGCGGGTGACGTGGCCGAACCATGTCAGCTTTTTCTTCTTGACAATGGTGAGAAGGGGTTCCTGTGGACCTGTCAGTCGTGTTATTTGACTCTTGACAAATTCATTGGTCTTTCGTTCTCTCCAGGATATGCCCAGCAGTTTTCTATGGCATTTTGTTTCAAATGACTGAATTCGCTTTGCTGTTTCAGCAGTCAATAGTGGGTACACAGTGTGCAGAATCCAGCATGACTCAGTAAAGGGTCCATCCAGGGCTCAGCACTAAAACCAGCCCCTTCCTTTTTACCAAGTCCAAGTGCAGGTCAGTTACTGCTATAATAATTAGCGCTAACTGGGACGGAATGGATAGCAGCTGGAGAGTTAGCTGAAAGTGGGGGTAAAAACTGACTGACGGCTGTGGGTAAAAACAGTTGCACACACAAAATCTGACTTAACGTAGTGAACCTCGGAGCAATCTAAGGTAAAGAACAGGGAAAGAAGAAAAAAAAGTGTGTTCTTTTTATTTGTTTTTGTGTGTGTGTTCAGACTGGCCGTCAGGAGCTGCTGCAGTGCATCCTGAAGACGCACAGCTCGGTGTGCGCCAAGAGCACCCTGGCCAAGCTGGATGTGGATGGCCTGGCAGCGCGCATGGAAGGCTTCGTGGCCCGAGACATCCAGGTGCTGGTCAACAGAGCCCTGCACGCCCACCTGGCTGTCTTCCCCACTGGTAATGATAGTAATAATAATAATCATAATAATGTGTGGAATTTATATAGCGCTGAATCTTGTACAGCAACAAATCAAAGCGCTTTTAAAAAAAATAAAAAAATAAAAAAATTATGCGTGTGTATGCGGTGTGTCCTGCCCACTGGTAAGGGGTCTGCAAGTCTGTGAAAATGCCCAGCATGGTTTTTTTTTAAGACGTAAAGGATCTCACAGCGCGCAAATCTAGTATAACTCGAGTCAAGGGTCCAGGGCCCAGTTTATTTATTTGTTTATTTATTCTTTTATTTCGAGGATAATGGAATAAGCACTTATGTGCTTTTTTTTTTACATCCAGTCCCTGTGTGTATGCGGTTTTGTAAATTTTGTCATCCGTTCCCACCGGCACACAATGGCCTACTCTTACGAACAGCGGAGCAGGATTTAACGTGTGCGCAAGATGTTCTGCGTGCGTTCGCACATGGGGCCTCGGTTTATAGTCTCATCCGAAGGAATGGTAAGAGGTCTGTAAAAATGCTCAGCATGGTTGTTTTTTTAGACGTAAAGGATCTCACAGCGCGCAAATCTAGTATAACTCGAGTCAAGGGTCCAGGGCCCAGTTTATTTTTATTTATTTGTTTATTTATTTATTCTTTTATATCGAGGATAATGGAAGAAGCACTGATGTGCTTTTTTTACATCCAGTCCCCGTGTGTATGCGGTTTTGTAAATTTTGTCATCCGTTCCCACCAGCACACAATGGCCTACTCTTTCGAATAGGATTTAACGTGTGTGCAAGATGTTCTGCATGCGTTCACACATGGGGCCTCGGTTTATAGTCTCATCCGAAGGACTGGTAAGGGGTCTGCAAGTCTGTGAAAATGCTCAGCATGGTTTTTTTTTAAAGACAAGACGTAAAGGATCTCACAGCACGCAAATCTAGTATAACTCGAGTCAAGGGTCCAGGGCCCAGTTTATTTTTATTTATTTGTTTATTTATTTATTCTTTTATATTGAGGATAATGGAATAAGCACTTATGTGCTTTTTTACATCCTGTCCCCGTGTGTATGCGGTTTTGTAAATTTTGTCATCTGTTCCCACCGGCACACAATGGCCTACTCTTTCGAACAGCGGAGCAGGATTTAACGTGTGCGCAAGATGTTCTGCGTGCGTTCGCACACGGGGCCTCGGTTTATAGTCTCACCCGAAGGACTGGTAAGGGGTCTGTAAAAATGCTCAGCATGGTTGTTTTTTTAGACGTAAAGGATCTCATAGCGCGCAAATCCAGCATAACTCAGTCAAGGGTCCAGGGCCCAGAGCTAAGTTTAGCCCCTTTCTTTTTACCATGTCCAAGTGGGGTCAGTTTACTGCTATAATAATTAGCACCAGCTGGGATGGAATGGATAGCAGTTCAGAGTTAGCTGAAAGTGGGGGGAAAACTGACTGACAGCTGTGAGGGAAGATGGCAGGATGGGTTCTTCCCAGTCCGACAGGGAAAATTTGAACGGAATGTCAAAATCCTTCGGATGAGACTATTAACTGTGGCCACGTGTGCAAATGCGTGCAGAACATCTTTCACACATGTTAAAAACCCACTCTGCTCTTTTTTTTTTTTTTTTTTTTTTAGAAGAGTAGGCTATTTCATGCCTGCAGGAACATGATGAACTGAAAAGGTGATGATGGGGGGGGGACGGGATAGCCTAGTGGTTAGAACATTGAGCTCGCAATCTGACAACCTGGGTTCGATTCCCGTTCAAGGGGATATTTTCCCCAGGAGTTAACATCAGTGCAGACTCCACTCTCCCCAAAAAGTCCTTCGGATGAGACTATAAACCGAGGCCCTTTGTGTGAATGCACGCAGAACATCTTGCGCACACGTTAAAATCCTGTTCCGCTTTTCATAAGAGTAGGCCATTGTGTGCCGGTGGGAACAGATGACAATTTACAAAACCGCATACACACGGGGACTGGATGTAAAAAAGCACATAAGTGCTTATTCCATTATCTTCGATATAAAAGAATAACAAAAAAAAAAATGATGATGACCCGGAAGATACTTGTATTCATTCTCGATTTTCTGTCATTTTAGGTGGCAAAGTTAGCTTTTTTTCTTTTGAAGACCCTACACAAAAACTACTGTACTGATTTGTGCCTGCCAACAGTCAGTCAAAAGGTCACCCTTTCGCGAGAGGATTTCGAAGAGGCTCTCGAGGGCTTCAAGCCGCTGGCGATTCGGAACGTTCCACTTCACACCGCGGGGGAGCTGGGGTGGTCGGACATTGGGGGGCTGAAGGGGGTGAAGGCGGCGCTGGTGGAAACTCTGCAGTGGCCCAGCAAGGTGAGGCTGGAACCGAAGGGGAGAGGGTTGGGTGGGTGGAGGGGGAGGGTTGGGTGGGGAAGGGGATGGTAGGGGAGGGAAGGGGAGGGGATGGTTTCAGGGGATGACTTGTGTGTATGTGACAAAAGTTTTTTTCTGATGTGGTTTTATATAGTTATTGTTTTGCTTTGTATTATCGTCATCATCATCATCATCATCGTCGTCGTCATCATCAGCATCATCATTATCATCATCATCACTAAAGGGGAGAGGGAGAGGATGAGGGAGGGGAGTGGAGGGAAGGGGATGGTTTCAGGGGATGACTTGTGTGTATGTGACAAAGTTTTTTTCTGATGTGGTTTTTATAGTTATTGTTTTGCTTTGTGTTTGTCGTCATTGTCGTCATCATCATCATCATCATCATCATCATCACTGAAGGGGAGAGGGAGAGGATGAGGGAGAGGATGAGGGAGGGGAGGGGATGGTTTCAGGGGACGACTTGTGTGTATGTGACAAAGTTTTTTTCTGATGTGGTTTTTATAGTTATTGTTTTGCTTTGTATCGTCGTCATCATCGTCATCATCATCATCATCATCATCACTAAAGGGGAGAGGGAGAGGATGAGGGAGGGGAGTGGAGGGGAGGGGATGGTTTCAGGGGATGACTTGTGTGTATGTGACAAAGTTTTTTTCTGATGTGGTTTTTATAGTTATTGTTTTGCTTTGTACCGTCATCGTCATTGTCATCGTCATCATCATCATCATCATCACTGAAGGGGAGAGGGAGAGGATGAGGGAGAGGATGAGGGAGGGGAGGGGATGGTTTCAGGGGATGACTTGTGTGTATATGACAAGTTTTTGCTGATGTGGTTTTATAGTAATTGTTTTGCTTTGTATCATCATCACCACCACCATCATCATCATCATCATCATCTTCATCTTCTTCTTCTTCATCATCATCATCATCATCATCATCATCATCATCATAAAAAAATAATAATAAATAGATGGGATAGCCTAGTGGTTAGAACATTGCGCTCGCAATCTGACGACCCGGGTTCGATTCCCGTTCAAGGGGGATATTTTTTTCCCAGGAGTTAGCATCAGTGCCGACTCCACTCTCCCCAAAAGTCCTTCGGATGAGACTATAAACCGAGGCCCTGTGTGCGAACGCACGCATAACATCTTGCGCACACGTTAAATCCTGTTCCGCTTTTTGCAAGTGTAGGCCATTGTGTGCTGGTGGGAACAGATGACAAAATTTACAGGACCGCATACATTCGGGGACTTGATGTAAAAAGCACATTAGTGCTTATTCCATTATCCTCGATATAAAAGAATAAAATAAATAAAAATAAATAAATAAATAATAATAGCAATAATAATAATATTAATAAATGGAACTTATACAGCGCTGTACCTTGCAGAGACGAATCAAAGTGCTTATTGTATTGTTTTCTATTGTATTGTTTGTTTTGTATTGTATTGTGTTGTGTTGTATTTCGTTGTATTGTATTTTACACCACTTTATGTCACAGCAGATTTCTCTGCGTGAAATTCGGGCTGCTCTTCCCTGGGGAGAGCGTGTCGCCACAAGAGCAGTGCCACCCATTATTTTTTTTGTTCTTTTCCTGTCTGCATAATGTATTTGGTTTCTTATCAGAGTGGCTGTTTTCTTCTACAGAATTTTGCCAGGAACAACTCTGTTGTTGCCGTGGGTTCTTTTATGTGCACTAAATGAGTATTGCACACGGTACCTCGATTTATTATTATTATAATAATAATGATGATGATGATGATAAATGGAATTTATATAGCGCTGTATCTTGCAAAAACAAATCAAAGCTCTTAATTTATCATCTCATCCGAAAGACTAGCACCCAGACCACCACTCACGGTCTAGTGGGGTGGTGGAAAAGTTTCAGGCACAAACCCAGACGGTGCATTGCCTCAAGACCACTGATCCACCTTGAGTAGAACTAGAGGGACACTGGATTGAGGATGGTTCAGGGGTAATGCACCCATCTAGAATGCTGGGGGACGGGATAGCCTAGTGGTCAGAACATTGCGCTCGCAATCTGACGACCCGGGTTCGATTCCCGTTCAAGGGGGATATTTTCACCTGGAGTTAACATCATTGCAGACTCCACTCTCCCCAAAAGTCCTTCGGGTGAGACTATAAATCAAAACCCCGTGTGCGAACGCATGCAGAACATCTTGCACACACGTTAAATCCTGTTCCGCTTTTTGTAAGCATTGTGTGCCGGTGGGAACAGATGACAAAATTTACAAAAGTGCATACCCATGGGGACTGGATGTAAAAAAAGCACATAAGTGCTTATTCTGTTATCCTTGATACAAAAAGAATAAAATAAAAATAAAATAAATAAAAATGGTCCAGGGATAACGCACCCATCTAGAATGCCAGAAGTTGCAGGTTCGATTCCCTGTTTGGACCTGAAGTTTCCCCCCCCCCCCCCACATCACAAGACCATGACTGTTTGAATGCTTTGTTTTGTGTCCTTTTTCTTTCTGAGTGTCATTCTTTTTATTTTTTTTTGTATTTCTTTATTTGGTTTTTATTCTTTTTTCTTTCTTTCTCTCTTTTCTTTTGTTTTTTTGTCTTCATTTGTTCTTTTTGTTTTTGTTTTTCATTCTGTCTGTCTGTCTATAGTTTTTTTCAAGATCTTTACCAAAGCAAATCTTAAACTAAGAAAATGTTTTATTTTGTTCTATTATTCATCTATCTTTCTTTCTATCTGTCTGTCTTTCTTTCTTCTTCTTTTTTTTTTTTCATGTTCTGTATTAAAGCAGAAAATCCCACTGGAGAGACGCTGTCTGATATATAAGGCCTGCATCAGACCTGTTCTCCTGTATGGCTCGGAGACGTGGGTTTTCACAAAAACCGTGGAACGTTTGTTGAAGAGCTGTGAAAACCGAATGCTACCCTACATGACAAAGATCAAATGGGAAGACAGGATCACAAATGAAGAACTATGGAGAATGTGTAAAGTTGATGATCTGAAGTCTGTAGCTAGTACCAATAGACTGCGTTGGTTTGGGCACGTTCAACGGAAAGCAGACCACCACATCATAAAAAGAGCAATGAACTTTGTAGTGGATGGAAAGAGACCAAAGGGAAGACCTAGCAAGACCTGGGCTGCCTGTATTACAGATGATCTTAGAGAAAGGGACATAAATAAGGAGGAAGCTCAAAACAGAGAGAGATGGAGAAGGCTCATCAATGTCAAACCTCCCCTGGGAGAAACATGACAAAAGAGGAAGAAGTTCTGTATTAAAGCATATCTGATCCTAAGAAATTTTTTTTTCTTTCTTTCTTTTTCTTTCTGTCTGTCCTTTTGTGTGTGTCTGTCTAGTTTTTGGGTTTTTTTTTGTGTAGCATAATTACCCCCCCCCCCCTCCCAAAATTTTCTTCTCAACCAATAACCACATAATTCACAAAAAAATAATGATCACATTTTTTCCCTGGCAGCACATCTATTTAACAGCTGCAGCATGCTGATATATATGTGTGTGTGTGTGTGTGTGTGTGTGTGTGTGTGTGTGTGTGTGTGTGTGTGTGGTGTGCGAGTGTATATGTCTGTTTTGTGTTTGTTTGTGTGTGTGTGTGTGTGTGTGTGCGTGCGTGTGCATGTGTGTTTGTGTTTGTGTGTGCGTGTGTGCCTGTATGTGTGCGTGTGCTTTGTGCACGTGTGCTTGCATGCATGTATGCTTGCGTGTGCGCATGCATGTGTGTGTGTGTGTGTTTGCAGTACCCGCTGCTGTTTTCAAGCTGTCCCCTGAGGCTGCGCTCCGGGCTGTTGCTGTATGGCCCGCCAGGCACGGGCAAAACACTGCTGGCCGGGGCTGTGGCCAGAGAGTGCTGCCTCAACTTCATCAGCATCAAGGTAGGTAGGGCTGTAGGCAGCCCGCTGCTTGGTGAAGAATGGGTGTGATATATGTATGTGCTCAAATTCAGCATAATTTTGTCAAGGATCCAGGGCCCAGTGCTAAAAATGAGCCCCCTTTTTTTTGGTGCGGCTTTCTGTTTTATTCCCGTGGTGAATTCCGGGGTAAAGGGGGGAAAATGGGGGGTTTATTTTGATAACCCCTTTTCATTAAGTTAAGACCAAGTTAAAGGTTACCTGCCTTTTGGGGCTGGGAAAAAACCAAGGTTTTAAAAAAATCGCCTGCTAATATTGGTAAAAAATTGAGGTCCTGAGCCCTTTGCTAGACCTTTATTTCGGACTCGTTTCCTTTAACCTTTTATTTCTCGCTTGGTGCTTGTTAAATCACAACATTTTTGGGTTTCATCCAAAAATTTTAATAAAACAACCAACCCAAAAAAATCCACACAAAACATCCCCCTACCACTGTGAATGTTTTCATGAATATTTTGTTCCTGGCTAATTTTGCAAAAAAATACTTTTTAACCCTTTCCCATTTCACTCGTCCTCATTCTTTTCCATATTGGTTTCTCTTTCTTCCTTTGGAATGGCCCCCTTTTTCCCCTTTTTAAACCCTAGACACTTTAAACCCAAGCTTTCCATTTGTTTCAAACCTAATTTCCTCTCCTTTTCAAAATTATCACTTGCCGGGTTTAAAGTTTTTGGTGTTTGTGTGTGTGTGTGTGTGTGTGTGTTTGTGTGCTTTTGGGGAAGTTAAACTTTACTTGTTTGGTTGCATGGTGTTAGGAATGGGTTGAGTAACCTTGTTTTGTTTTTTCTTTTTTTCCTTTCTATTTTTTTTTTGCCTGTTATTTTTTTTTTTTTTTCTTCTATTTTTAATTTTTGGGCAGGATTATATAACCCACTTTTTAGGCCCTTTTTTAAAATAGGGTATTAAATACTGTTATTTCTTTTTTTTTCTAAACTTAACATAACCAGTGATATTTGATAATAGATCATTGTGATTATGTCTCTTAATTGATTAAAAATACCATTTTTAATTTTTCCATTTGTTTAATTTTAATAAACAAATTGTTTAGATTATTTTAAAACTTCTAGTAAAAATAGAATTTTATTTTTCTTTTTTTAGGCCACTGTTTAAAACGTGTTTTATATGTTTGGTTTTTACCTTTCCTTTTATCAAAAAATGCAGTTATCAATTCAAAGTTTCTTGTTTTTGCAGGGGTAACTGTTAATAAACTTTGGGGCCAGTTATTTATTATGTTTTTGTGTGTTTTCAGGGCCTGAACTGTTGAGTAAATCTAGGGCGTGTATTTATTTATGATCTTGTGTGTTGCAGGGGCCTGAACTGCTGAGTAAATACATAGGGGCCAGTGTATTTATATATGATCTTGTGTGTTGCAGGGGCCTGAACTGCTGAGTAAATACATAGGGGCCAGTGTATTTATATATGATCTTGTGTGTTACAGGGGCCTGAACACTGTTGAGTAAATTCTTAGGGGCCAGTGTATTTATGTATTTCCTGTGTATCGCAGGGACCTGAAGTGTTGAGTAAATACATAGGGGCCAGTGTATTTATATAAGAACAAGAACAAGAACGTCCTTTATTGCCATAGAGGCCCTAAAGGCTTGTAGACACAAGTAAACAAATTTATAAAGGAAAAAAGTCGCCAATATATGTGATCATGTGTGTTGCAGGGGCCTGAAGTGTTGAGTAAATACATAGGGGCCAGTGTATTTATATATGATATTGTGTGTTGCAGGGGCCTGAACTGTTGAGAAAATACATAGGGGCCAGTGTATTTATATAAGAACAAGAACATCCTTTATTGCCATAGAGGCCCTAAAGGCTTGTAGACACAAGTAAACACATTTATAAAGGAAAAAGTCACCAATATGTATGATCATGTGTGTTGCAGGTGCCTGAACTGTTGAGTAAATACATAGGGGCCAGTGTATTTATATATGATATTGTGTGTTGCAGGGGCCTGAACTGTTGAGTAAATACATAGGGGCCAGTGTATTTATATCAGTTCTTGTGTGTTGTAGGTGCCTGAACTGTTGAGTAAATACATAGGGGCCAGTGTATTTATATATGATCTTGTGTGTTGCAGGGGCCTGAACTATAATACATAGGGGCCAGTGTATTTATATATGATCTTGTGTGTTGCAGGGGCCTGAACTATAATACATAGGGGCCAGTGTATTTATATATATGATCTTGTGTGTTGCAGGGGCCTGAACTGTTGAGTAAATACGTAGGGGCCAGTGTATTTATATATATGATCTTGTGTGTTGCAGGGGCCTGAACTGTTGAGTAAATACATAGGGGCCAGTGTATTTATATATGTTCTTGTATGTTGCAGGGGCCTGAACTGTTGAGTAAATACATAGGGGCCAGTGTATTTATATATATGATCTTGTGTGTTGCAGGGGCCTGAACTGTTGAGTAAATACATAGGGGCCAGTGTATTTATATAAGAACAAGAACATCCTCTATTGCCATAGAGGCCCTAAAGGCTTGTAGACACAAGTAAATACATTTATAAAGGAAAAAGTCACCAATATATATGATATTGTGTGTTGCAGGGGCCTGAACTGCTGAGTAAATACATAGGGGCCAGTGTATTTATATATGATATTGTGTGTTGCAGGGGCCTGAACTGTTGAGTAAATACATAGGGGCCAGTGAACAAGCGGTCAGAGACTTGTTTGTCAGGTAATGGAATCTGTCATCTGTCACCCTCTGCTTATTTCTTTGTTGTTTTGAATAATTTTTTTACCTGTATCTTTGTGTATGAATTACAAAGACAGTCATTGTTTTTATTATGGTATTTTGTCATTTCTCATCTTAGAAAGATATGGGGAACATGGTCTTCCTTAATGTACTGTTACATGATAGAAATTACTTTTTTGTTGTTGGGATACATGATTTTGTTTGTGGGCCTCATTGTCATCTTTTCTGAAAGATCCCAAAACAAATGACACGTTTGATTATTTGTTTTGTTATTGTTTTATTTTGTGTGTTTGTTTGTTCTGTTTTCCCTTCCACATTAATATACAGAAACAATATCTGTCTTGTGATTATAGACAAAACTTCTGTCCTCAGGTTAACTCATTCTATACTGCCCAGTTGGAACTTCATCTCTATGCTGGCTGATTTATATTGGTTATAAGACAAAAAACAACCCAAAAAACCCCTGCAAACACACACAGCTTTAAAATTTTGTGGTGATATGCAGATGGATTAGACTAGCAAAAGGCAAAGTTTGAAGGTAATCACTTTATTATTTTATGATTTATTATTTTTTAAGGTTTTCTTTTTGTGTGCAAAACAAGCAAAAAGGGGGTATAGTATACCCAAAGAGTTTTTAAAAAAAAACACCCCACAAAAATGAATATTTGTAACTAAAAACACTTCTAAAGTATCAGAACTGAGTGTGTCAATATGGATATTGACTATAGAATCAATTTTCTTGTTAGATTCTTAAAATATAACCCCACCCTTTACTTATACAAATATGCTACTGCCATTTTGTGATGTGTGTTCGCAAGCAGGTCTCAGTCACACACTGGCTCACTTCTTCAGACTAAGACATGGGCAGACAGCCTAAAAGTACACTTGTAGTCTAGGGTGGGACGGGATAGCCTAGTGGTCAGAACATTGCGTTCGCAATCTGACGACCCGGGTTCGATTCCCGTTCAAAGGGATATTTTCCTCTGGAGTTAACATCGGTGCAGACTCCACTCTCCCCCAAAGTCCTTCGGATGGGACTATAAACCAAGGCCCCGTGTGTGAACGCACGCAGAAATCTTGCGCACACGTTAAATCCTGTTCCGCATTTCGTAAGAGTAGGCCATTGTGTGTCGGTGGGAACAGATGACAGAATTCACAAATCCGCATACACACAGGGACTGGATGTAAAAAAGCACATAAGTGCTTATTCCATTATCCTCGATATAAAAGAATAAAAATGAATAGGATGCATGCAGAACCGAGCTGTACTAGTTAGTTTCGCTCATGACCATGACCCCTTTGCATAGCAAATTTTTAAATATAAGATGCGCTATAGTGTACCTTTGTATCAAAAGTTTGTACACAGGAGGGACACTGTAGTGTGCCTTCACACAGAAAGAGTTAACAGAGAAGGATGGAGGGAAGGATCACAGACAGACCTTAGGGTAGAATAGTGGCCACGACTATTTGTGACTATTTTCCATTCAAGTTTTTATCAAAGGTAAAAAAAGGTTAAGGTGTCCCATAACCTATGGTTGTTGTGGGCGAGATGTCAGAGACCTCAGCTTCTCCAGGGGCAGTGCAACGCCCATCTCCTCTCCCTCATTGCTTTACCTTCCCTGTCCCTAAAGAGGACAGGTACCCATTTACATCTGAGTGAACTGGTGGACTGTACTGGCATGCAAATGGTCACCCATCCACTTGGTAACCATGCTGAATGCTGCTTAACATTGGCATGGGGCAAGCCAGTGCTATGACCTCTGAGCTATCCTCTCCCCACATCATCAAAAGTCACAGCAGAGTCATATATTAGTGAGGCGATTCCTTGGCTAGTTGAAATATGATATGTGTACTTTCTTGAGATTGATTGATTGATCAATTTTATTCTTTATTATTTATTTTATTTATTTTTTATTTATTCTTTTATATTGAGGATTATGGAATAAGCACTCATGTGCTATTTTACATCCAGTCCCCGTGTGTATGCGGTTTTGTAAATTTTGTCATCTGTTTTCACCGGCACACAATGGCCTACTCTTCCGAAAAGCGGAACAGGATTTAACGTGTGCGCAAGATGTTCTGCATGCGTTCGAACACGGGGCCTTGGTTTATAGTCTCATCCGAAGGTTGTTTGTGTGTGTGTGTGTGTGTGTGCGTGTGTGAATGAGAGAGAGAGAGAGAGTGTGTGTGTGTGTGTGTGTGTGCGTGTGTGGGTGGGTGGGTGAGTGTGTGTGTGTGTGCACATATTCATGCTTGTGATAATATGTGTCTTTGTTCTTGCAGAGCCCAGAGTGCCAAACCCTGCATCTTGTTCTTTGACGAGTTTGACTCCATAGCTCCAAAGTAAGTGCTGTGCAGGGGACTGGTCTTTCAGTCATTTTTTGGTCACTATCTCATTTCATTCCAACTTTATTTTATTACCCTTTATCTTGTAAAAACAAATCAAAGTGCTTGCATTCAAACTATTCTTACCCATGCAACCAATAACAAGTAGTTTTCTAACAAATTTGGTTTACATCCGCACGCAATAACTCATTTGGCATAGAAATGAATTTTGAAATGAAGTTTCATAGGTTGAAACTTGACGATAATTCAAAATTTCATCTTATGTCATTTATTTCATTTTCATTGATACCACTTTACACTCAAAGAGGTTGTGCCTAGAAAATGAAAAGTCCAGGTTCAATCTTTGTTTGTGCCCAAAACTTTTTTTTTGCCCCCATGCACTAGACAGTGAGTGGTGGTCTGGGTGCTAAACCTTTCAGGTGAAACGATAAACCGAGGTCCTGTGCGCAACACACATAAAGTGCACATGAAAGAAGCCACGGCAACAAGAGAGTTGTCCCTGGCAAAATTCTGTAGAAAAAAAGCGTACTCTGAGAGGGAAACAAATACATATGCAGGCAGGAAAAGAAGAAAATAACAGGTGGCACTGCTCTTGTGGTGATATGCTCTCTCCCTGGGAGGACAGAGCGGCCTGAATTTCGCGCAGAGAAATCTTCCGTGACTTAAAAGTGAAATACAAATACAAACTTGAATAATATGTTTATATGTTTGTCCGTCGTGTTCAACGATGACCTCCAAAACAGCAGAGGAGGCAGTTGCTGTTTCGGAAATTGGGCAGAAATTTGATTATAGTGGAGATGCCTTGCCCACAGCACATCCCCACTCTCTCGGCCAAGTGGGCATAAGGACAGTCAGCGTTGGAGATGTTCTCCAAAGGCCAACTAGCCCCCAGGGCTGCAGCACATAAGGACTGTGCGAGTCAAGCCTCCTAGTCAGAGAGTCATAGTCGATCACTAAAGACTAAGCTGTAAAGTGGAATTCCATGAATGGGAAAGCCACTGGTCATACAGCCTCTCACTTTGCTGTTGCCCCCAGCGTCAATGGTTTAATCAAGAACTGTGATAAACCCCAGGCACTGACGGCACACTTAAATAATATCAAAGTGGTTATATGCATATTCCTATTGTGTGTATGTGCATGTTGATACATGTGTTGATTGATGTCGTTCACAGACGCGGTCACGACAGCACAGGGGTGACGGACCGTGTGGTCAACCAACTCCTGACACAACTGGACGGTGTGGAGGGACTGCAGGGTCAGTTACACTGTGTAGGAAAGTCCTGTGCATAGCCCACAAATTCCAGCATGGATCAGTCAAAGGTCCGGGACCAAGTGCTAAAAATTAGCATGCCCGTTCCTTCTGCCGAGTAGAGCTGTGAAAACCAAATGCTACGCCACATGACAAAGATCAAATGGGAAGACAGGATCACGAATGAAGAACTATGGAGAATGTGCAAAGTTGATGATCTGAGGTCTGTAGCTAGTACCAATAGACTGCGCTGGTTTGGGCACGTACAACGGAAAGCAGACCACCACACCATAAAAAGAGCAGTGAACTTCGTAGTGGATGGAAAGAGACCAAAAGGAAGACCTAGCAAAACCTGGGCTTCCTGTATTGCAGATGATCTCAGAGAAAGGGGCATAAATAAGGAGGAAGCTCAAAACAGAGAGAGATGGAGAAGGCTCATCAATGCCAAACCTCCCGTGGGAGAAACATGACAAAAAAGGAAGAAGAGAAGAAGAAGAAGAAGAAGAAGAAGATGTGTGGTCAGTTCCTTCTGTACGTAGCATCTGATCAGCTGGGATGGGATGGGATGGAATGGATAACAGCTGAGAGTAGCTGAAAGTGTGGGAAACTGACAGCTGTGTGGTGTGTGGAGTTTGCCTGACGTTGTTGATGGAGGGACAGGACAGTTATTTTTCAGCTTTGTTTCCTTCAAGGTTTTCAGGATGTAGTGCGTTTTTTAATTAATTTATTTAATTTTAATTTTATTTTATTCTTTTATATCGAGGATAATGGAATAAGCACTCGTGTGCTTTTTTTACATCCAGTCCCCGTGTATATGCGGTTTTGTAAATTATGTCGTCTGTTCCCTGCGTGTGTGTGTGTGTAAAAGTCAAATTTCTATGTTTTTATCTATTCATTTTATTCTTTTATTCTGAAGATATTACAATAAGCACTCATGTGCTTTTATTACATCCAGTTCCGGTGTGTATGCACTTTTGTAATGGTGTGTGTGCGCGTGCGTGCATGCATGTGTGTGTGTGCGTGCGCGCGTGCGTGTGTGTGTCCTCTCGCGCGCGCATGTGTGTGTATATGTGAGTGAGTTATCCCTTGAAATTGAGTCAGTGAATAAATAAAAGCAAAAAAGTAAATCAATTCTTTCATTCATCATACATAAACAGCTAAGTAGGTAGGTAAGTAAGTAAATGAATGAATCATATAACTAAACGAAAACGGAACAGCTCAGTTTATCAAGGGCTAACAGCGAGAGGAAAACCCACTCAAGCCTGTTGTCTGATGGCTGTTCAGGGGTGTACATGCTGGCTGCCACCAGCCGACCCGACCTCATAGACCCTGCCCTGCTTCGTCCTGGGAGACTGGACAAGAGCCTCTTCTGTAACATTCCCACCATGGTCAGCACTGTTTGTCATCGTCGTCGTTATTATCGTCATCGTTGTTGTTGTTGTTTTATCTTCATCATCATTATCCTTATCATCATCATTGTTTTATCATCATCATAATCATCTCTATTGTTTTATCATTATCATCATTTTTGTTGTTGCTGTTGTCATCATCACCATCTTGTCGTTGCCATCGTCGTCATCATCATCATCATGTCGTTGTCATCGTCATCATCATCATTGTTTTATCATCATCGTCATCATTGTTATTGTCATCATCATGGTGGTGGTGGTGGTGGTCATTGTCATCATCATCATCATATCATCATCATCATCACCACCACCACCACCACCACCATCACCATCACCATCACCATCCTCCTCCTCCTCCTCCTCCTCCTCCTCCTCCTCCTCCTCCTTCTCCTCCTCCTCCTCCCCTTTCTCCTCCTCTCCTCCTCCTCCTCCTCTCATCATCATCATCATCATCACCACCACCATCACCATCACCATCCTCCTCCTCCTCCTCCTCCTCATCATCATTATCATCATTACCACCATCACCAGCTGCAGCAGCAGCATCATTCTGACTTCAGGGATGTATGCTGGGTATGTTCGTGTTTCTGTAACCCATCGAATGCTGGCATGAATCATGGGATCTTCAACGTGCATATTTGATCTTCTGCATTTGTATATATGTGAAGGGAATTAAGACACCGGCAGGTCTGCACTTGAAGTTCATGTGGGAGATCGTAAAAATCCCCACCCTTAATTCACCATACACCGCCAAGATTCGAACCCATGACTTCATGGACCCATAGGATTGAAGTTGAACAGTCTTAACCACTCAGCTATGGAGTCCATCATTTATCAGTTAAGCCTGTTACTATGTTTATTTCATATTACGTGCCAGCCACAACAAAATCCCGTTACTGAAAATGGAAAAAGCATCAAACAAAGGTCCTTGAATTAAAATTAAAATTTTTAAAACATATAAAATGGGTGTTTGGTCATTTCAATCTGTTTAAAAGTTGGGTTTTTTGTTGTTCATAATTAGGTAACTTGCTTGATACACTGACATCATTGTGGTGTTGATACTTGGCCCCATGAATGTGTTAGTGTTATTGTTAGTGTGTGTGTTCTTTCTTTAATTTAACGTCTGTTCACTCAAGGTGATATTAGACCAAAGATAAAGTGTTACATTATATAGAGAACGTGTGTGTGTGAGTGTGTGTGTGTGCATTCATGCATGCGTGCCTGTGTGTGTGTGTGTGTTTACCTATTAGTGTCTGTGCATGAGATAAAAGAAAAAAAAACCAACAAAGAAATTATGGGAGCGACGGGGGTGAGGTGAGGAGGGAGGGGGGGGGGGGGGGGGGGGGGGTGGCACAGGCATTGAACAGCTTAAACTGCAGCAAGAATAATTACAAAAGTTTGCCAACAGGGCTTCTAACGAAACAACTAACTATCTCCAACATAATCACATTATCGGCCAATAATCGTTCAAACGACATAATGTGCATGTTTGTATGTGGGCCTATGTGTGTATATATATATAATATAATAATATCTGTGTAAGAGCCTCTTCTGTAACATTCCCACCATGGTCAGTACTGTTTGTCATCATCGTCATCATTGTTGTTTTTGTTTTATCATCGTCCTCCTCCTCGTCCTCCTCCTCATCATTGTTGTTGTAATCGTCATCATCATCATCATCACTGTCCTCCTCCTCCTCCTCCTCGTCGTCGTCATCCTCCTCATCATCATCGCCAATAATTGTTCAAATGACATAATGTGCATGTTTGTATGCGGGCCTATGTGTGTATATATGTAATATAATAATATCTGTATACTAAAGTACGTACGTGTCTGTATACCTGCCTGCCTCATGCATATGTATGTGTGTGTGTATGTGTGTGCGTGCACATGTATCAGGAGGAGCGGCGTTGCATCCTGCAGGCGCTGACGCAGAAGATGTGTCTGCACGAAGATGTCGACCTGGACGCCATTGCTGACATGTGCGAATACTTCACGGGGGCCGACTTCAAGGCCCTGCTCTACAACGCCCAGCTGCAGGTAACGCAGGACGCTAGTCTCCACTCTGTGTGTGTGTGCCAGCAGGTCAGATCCAGGGTGCTGGAGGGATAACCTCGTGCTTAGATCCTTGATCTTGTTGTCTGACGGTCTGGGATCAAGCCACCACGGACGTGCCCGTTTTAGGGGATTTTTTTGCAACCCTGGAGTTATCATCAGTACTGACTTCGCTTCCCCGTAAATGTTCTTTTGTAAGAGAGTAGTATAAATTGAGGCCATGTGTGTGTGAATGCATGCAGAACATCTTATGCATACATGCTCTGCCTTTCAGAAGAGTAGGCCATTTTGGTCGCTTCGGGGATACAGTTGGGACTCGACTTACCAATTTTGCCAGGACGGTCTGGAGGTACCTCCCTGCTCTTTATGATTTTCAGCTGTCATGGGTTCTTTTGGTGCGCACAAGTCCGTAAGCACACAGGTCCGACTGGTTTAGAGTCTCCTCCGAAAGACTTTGACATTCAGTTTGATTTTCCCGTCAAACTGGGAAGAAAGGGCAAATCTGGCTGGGAATCGAACCTAGAACCTCAGGGTTTGCTTGGTAGGCAGGTGAATTTCTTTAACCATCCTGTCATCTTGCTTCTTGAGTGGGTCAACTCGCTGCCTGGTAACATTCACGATCATGGATGTTGCTTGCAAAACCGTTTCTTGCTAAAACGTCCACAGTTGCAGATTCTGCCTTTAAAAAAAAAAAAGTTCCTGCTTGTGCTGTTTGAGCAGAGCTAGTCAAGTGTACCCATCGTGAAGTCTCATTATCATAGAGTAACCTCTGAACTTTGACTTTCTTGTTTCGCCAATGACGTTGCAGTTTGAGGGGCTATTTTCCCAACCTCAATAATTGTGTGAGTTGGAATAAAAACATTTATTTTCTTTTTATAAAATAAAAATCTTAGCAGTGACAAATTTGACATTTTTGCAGTTAATTTTAAAAAATATATTATTATTATTATTCCTGTGGCCAAATTTCAGGGCTTTTCCCTTTACAGTTTAAAAAATATAAATAATTTTTTAAATCCTATACAGCATCGAGCATGGTTACCATTTGGATGGGTGACAGATTGCGCGCCTTGGCTTCAGTACAGTCCCCCAGTTCACCCAGCTAAAAATGGGTACCTGCCTGTTCAGGGTCAGGGAAGGTAAAGCAGCGATGGAGAGGAGATGGGCACCGCCCTCAATATGCTGGCCCTAGAGAAGTGAGGTCTTTGATGCCTCACTCCCCTACGACCACATAGGTTATAGGACACCTTTACCTTTCTTATACAAATGCTCAGTAGAATGTTAGACTCCAAAGTAACTAATAATACGGAGCAAGGCAAACTCATGGTTCAGTGTTGTTGCTGTGGGTTATGTCCTTTGCTCAGAAGAATGTTAGACTCCAAAGCCCCCTAATAATACTGAGCGAATCAAACTCACGGTTCAGTGTTGTTGCTGTGGGTTACGTCCACAGGCCATCCATGAGTACACAGACGCGGAGAGGGTGCTGGGTAGCAGTCTGGTTCGGATCCGGGGGTCCCCGGATAGCTGTGCCCGCGTGACCAAGCCGCCCATCACCATCAGCGTCAAAAAGTCGCCGCTGTCCCCCACCTCCGCTGGTCCCAGCCCAGTGAAAGCGATCCCGTCTGACAGTGGGGATTTGGTGGAGGTGGTGTGTGTGTGTGTGTGTGTGTGTGTGTGTGTGTGTGTGGTGTGTGTGTGTGTGGTGTGTGTGTGTGTGTGTGTGTGGGTGGTGTTGTGGTGTGGTGTGTGTGGTTGTGTGTGTGTGTGTGTGTGTGGGTGTGTGGTGTGTGTGTGTGTGTGTGTGTGTGGTGTGTGTGTGTGTGTGTGTGTGTGGTGGTGTGTGTGTGTGTGTGTGTGTGGTGTGGTGTGTGTGTTGTGTGAGGTGTGTGTGTGTGTGGGTGTGTGTGTGTGTCTGTTGGGTTGATGTGGTCTGTGTGTGTGTGTGTGTGTGCTTGGGTTGATGTGGTCTGTGTGTGTGTGTGTGTGTGTCTGTGTGCTTGGGTTGATGTGGTCTGTGTGTGTGTGTGTGTGTGTGTATTTGAAAAATGTTCTCTATTTCTTCTTCTTCTTCTTCCTTCTTTGTCATGTTTCTCCCAGGTGAGGTTTGACATTGATGAGCCTTCTCCATCTCTCTCTGTTTTGAGCTTCCTCCTTGTTTATTACCCCTTTCTCTAAGATCATCTGCAAAATGTTCTTTATTTATTATTTTATTTTGAAGATAATGGAATAAGCCGCTCATGTGCTTTTTTATTTTATTTTACATCCAATCCCCGTGTTGTATGCAGTTTGTAAAATGTTGTCATCCATTCCCACTGGCACGCAATGGCTTACTTGTACGAAAAGCGGAACGGTTTTTAATGCATGTGTAAGATGGTGTGTGTGTGAGTGTGTGACTGTGTGTGAGTGTGTGTGACTGTGTGTGTGTATGAGTGTGTGTGTGTGATTGTTTATTTATTTTATTTATTTATTTATTTTTTATTTCATTCTTTTATATCGAGGATAATGGAATAAGCAGTGTGTGATTGTGCGTGTGTGATTGTGTGTGTGATTGTGTGTGTGCATGCGCACGCACACATATGTGTGTACAAGTCATAGTGATGGGAGGTGTGTGGTGACTGTGTGTGTCTGTTTGTCTGTGTGTGTTTTGTGAGTGTGTGTTTGTGCATGTGTGAATGTGTGTGTGTGCGCGTGCATGCATGCTCACGCTTGCATGCATGCATTCAGGTCATAGTGATGGGAGGTTGTACAAACCTCACCCTTTATTCACCAGACACCGGTCCTGAGATTCGAACCCACGGCTTCATGGACCCATGGGATTGAAGTCAACCTGTCTTCAAAGTTTCACAAACTAACGGGCAGGGATTATTATTGTTTACGGGGTGATTTGGGGACGGGATAGCCTGGTGGTTAGAGTGATGCGCTTGTGATTTGCTGACCCAGGTTTGAATCTTGTTCAAGAGGATTTTTCCTCTGGAGTTAACATCAGTGCTGACTCCACTCCCTTTAAAAGTTCTTCGGATGAGACTATAAACCGAGGTCCCGTGTGTGAACAATCGCAGAACATCTTGCGCACATGTTAAAACCCGTTCCGCTTTACGGAAGAGTAGGCCATTATGTGCTGGTGGGAATGGATGACAAAATTTACAAACTGCACACACATGGGGACTGGATGTAAAAAAATCACATGAGTGCTTCTTCCATTATCTTCAAAATAAAAAAGAATCTCATCTCATCTCATCTGCTCCCATAACCCCCTCCGGGGTCGTAGGGACACTGCAGTGACGAACGTTGCACCGGCTGGCTCCATTTGCGGCGGTTGCGTGCAAGTGCCTGGGTTGTGGAGAAGCTCTTCCCTGTCCATTCAGTGATGTCTGCCCATTTCTTCCTCTGTCTGCCCTGCCTTCTCTTCCCCTGCACTGTTCCCTGCAGTATGGTTTTGGACAGCCCATCTGATCTAGTCACAGCGCTTTGATTTGTTGCTTTACAAGATTCAGCGCTATATAAATTCCATACATTATTATTATTATTATTATTATGTCCGTACCATCTGAGCTTCCTTTTCTTGACTATGGTCAGCAGGTTTTCGTAGTGCTTTACTTGTTGGGTGATGGTTTGTAGGACTTCATTGTTGGTAGTGTGGTCCGTGTATGAAATG
Source organism: Rapana venosa (assembly GCA_028751875.1). NCBI lineage: Eukaryota > Metazoa > Mollusca > Gastropoda > Neogastropoda > Muricidae > Rapana > Rapana venosa. Next base: position 39,134,670 of record CM054155.1, on the reverse strand, counting down.
CCAAGGAGTCTTCTGAAAGGTGGTTGTTGGGTCGGTTTTATTGTTTCAACTGGACCCTTACAAACGGGCAAGAGTGGGATGAAAAAAAAAGCAAGGTGAGAAAACTTGATGAGTTATTTCACGTTCAGTGGCACGTGTCATGACAGGACGGGAAGATGGTGGCAGCAGTGACAGTGCCGGTGCCGGTGCCAGGTCCGGGTGGGGATATGTGCCCGATAGCCGAGGAGCCAAGCATGGACAAGTCGTCTGCTGGCCAGGTGCGCTGTTCCCCACCCAACCACTTACAGGTGAGAGAGTGTGTAGGTGTGTAGTGTGTGTGTATGTGTGTGGGAGAGAGAGTGAGTGTGTGTAGTGTGTGTGTGAGAGAGAGAGAGTGTAGTGTGTGTGTGTGTTGGGAGTGGGTGGGGGGGTGACTGTGTGTGTGTGTGTGGTGGGGGGGGGGGGGGGAGGGGAGGGGTGACTGTGTGTGTGTGTGTGTGTGTGTGTGTGTGTGAAGTGAGTGTGTGTGAGAGAGAGTGTAGTGTAGTGTGTGAGAGTGTGTG
>CM054155.1:39126628-39131628 GCA_028751875.1 Rapana venosa | reverse complement strand
GCGTGGTTACCAGTTGAATGGGTGACTGTTTGTGCGCCTTGGCTTCAGTACAGTCCCCCAGTTCACCCAGCTGTAAATGGGTACCTACCTCTTTAGGGTCAGGGAAGGTAAAGCAGCAAGGGAGAGAAGATGGGCGCCGCCCTCAATATGCTGACCCCTAGAGAAGTGAGGTTACTGTTGCCTCACTTCCCTGCGACCTTATAGGTTATGGGACATTCTTACTTTTACAGTTTTCATATCTCTGTTTTATCTTGTATAGTTCCATACCACTCTTGCATAAACATATCAACTAATCTCTGCTTGAATACATGCAAAAAGGCTTTTACATCACCAATGCGTTGTAAAACCTGGGCTGCCTGTATTGCAGATGATCTTAGAGAAAGGGGCATAAATAAGGAGGAAGCTCAAAACAGAGAGAGATGGAGAAGGCTCATCAATGTCAAACCTCCCCTGGGAGAAACATGACAAAAAAGGAAGAAGAAGAAGAAGAATGCCTTGTTGCAACCATACAATATTAAATCCTGTTTCATGTAGGATTTCTCTTATTTTTGACACCCAACATTCTTTTCCATTTATATCTTCTTCCAGCAACGTTTGGTAAGCATTGTATGGCAATCTGTTTGGACTCAGTTGTCGAAGCTCAATCCAGTAGCTAATAGCATGTGTATAAGAGTGAACTTAAAGTGGATGTTTTCCTATTTCACCTTATTCCATTTTGTTTGGCATCCTTATTAGTACTCCTAAAAATCTCTGGCCTGCCATCAAGTGAACTTTTTCAATGTGATCCATTTTACTTAAACCCCCAGATTCCTGAAGCATATTACAAAATTGGCTGAATTTTTGCATTGAAAGCCTTGGAAAATGTGCATGAATTCATCTGGTTATATCTATGGAATGCATTGTTTAACTGAATGACTGCCTTTTTCCCTTTAGTTTCTAGTTTTTCAGTGCCCAACTTTGTGCTAATCTTTGTTGTAAAAGTGAAACCTAAGTAGCAATATTCATTAACTTCATCCGACTCAACACCCTTATAAAACCATCGCTCATGTTTTGCAAGAAATCCCCTTTTTTCTAAAGGCCATTACCTTAGTTTTGTCAATATTTAGAGTTAGCTGCCTGCTATTGCAAAAAGCCTGCATGCAGAATGTTCAGTTGCTGTTGCAACCCAAATGGTGTCACTGAAAGTAGAGCTACGTCGTCTGCAAACAGTAAGATAAATAGTTAAAAAATATCAGGCAACAGTTGGATTCCACGCCTGCCATTTTCATTAATTTGGTTAGCTAACTGGTTAGTGAACATTTTAAGTAATGTAGGGCTTAATATGCAGCCTTGTTGTATGCCTATTGGTGTGTGTGTGTGAGAGAGATAGAGAGAGAGAGAATCAGAATGTGTGTGCAAGAGAGAAAGAGAGGGGGGCAGTGTGTGTTTATTTTTATTTATTTATTTATTCTTTTATATCGAGGATAATGGAATAAGCACTCATGTGCTTTTTTACATCTAGTCCCTGTGTGTATGCGGTTTTGTAAATTTTTTCATCTGTTCCCACCGGCACACAAGAGTGGCCTACTCTTTCGAAAAGTGGAACAGGATTTAACGTGTGCGCAAGATGTTCTGCATACGTTCGCACACGGGGCCTCGGTTTATAGTCTCATCTGAAGGACTTTGACATTCAGTTCGATTGTTTGGTCAAACTGGGAAGAAAGGGCAAGGCTGGGAATCGAACCCACAACCTCACAGTTGACTTGTTGGCAGGCAAAGGTCTTAGCCATCCTGCCACCTTCCTTCGTGGTGTGTGTGTGTGTCTGTGTGAGTGTGTGTGTGTGCGTGTACGCACGTATGTGTGTGTGTCTGTGTGAGTGTGTGTGTGTGCGTGTACGCACGTATGTGTGTGTGTGTCTGTGTGAGTGTGTGTGTGTGCGTGTACGCACGTATGTGTGTGTGTGTGTGTGGTGTGAGAGAAAGAGAGAATCAGAAAATGTGTGTATGTGTTTGTGCAAGAGAGAAAGACGGGGAGAGGATTGTTACTAGCCGGTTTTTTTTCCACACATAATTCTTTATTTGCAGAGTAATTATAAAAAGAGATATAAATATGAAAAACTGGCAGCATGTGGTAGTTTTCAAAAAGTGGACAGCATCTTTCTATGAGTTATCTGTGTCTCCAGAAACATGATTTACAGAATTTGAATGCTGAAACGTAGTATTTTTGAACCAATGATAATTATAGTTTTCTTATCTTCTACCAAGGAAGATGATATACAGTATTGTAAGTAAAGATTACATGCCTTTGACTTGGCTCTTTACAATTAAGAATTCATATGTTGTTAACCAGTCATTAGTGCGACAAGAATGCTAGGTCAGTTGGCCAGCCTTTTAGGGTGGGGAAGGTTTTAGATAAAACAAACATGTATTAGTCTACTAGCTATAGGAAGGGAAGCCATTTCTTTGGACAACTTGTGGAGTACTGGAGTTATGTCCCTTTGACCAGTGCTGTATGCTCTATACCCATGATTTTTTAAAATTATTTTGTTTTACTGATAATGTATACTTTTTGTTTCTCTATCACTCAAAAGAGTTAATACAAAAAAAAATTGTGAAATATAAATTTTGAAGTGAGTTTAATTGAGGACTTTATTATTTCAGGTCCATGATTATCAAAACTAACCAGCCAAACACAAACCTTCCCTTTAAAAAAAAAAGAAGATGATTGGGTTAAAACTTTTGTGTGTGTGTGTTGCATGCATGCATTATGTCAAAGCATGTTGATTGGTTGGACAGAATGCTTGCCTATAGCTGTAGTATCTTGTGATAAAGTGCCATATTCTATGAATGATCATATTCTTTTTGTTGCCATGGTTTCATGTCTGTTCACCTCTACTTGGTGATTTAGAGAATCAGTTTTCATGTGGTGTTCATAGAGTGATGCTTTGATGCAGTTAGATGAAAAGAAATTATCTTTTAAATCAAGTTGTACAGGTCAAAAAGACCAGCTTTACTGTTGAAAAGGAGTTCAGAGAGAGGGAAAGGAGGTGGGGAGAGAGAGAGAGAGAGAGAGAGAGAGAGAGAGAGAGAGAGAGAGGGAGAGAGATCTACATATGTATGTATGTATGTATGTATGTATCTATGTATCTATGTATGTATCTATCTATGTATCTATCTGTCTATCAATCTATGTATCTATCTATCTATTGATCTATATATCTGTGTGTGTATACACACACATACATACAGAAAGAGTGAGAAAGATAGATAGATAGATAGATAGATAGATAGATAGATAGATAGATAGATAGATAGATGCATAGATAGAAAGAGAGTGTCAATCTCAGATTAAGATTTTTTTATATTCATAAATAAATAAATAAACGGAGGTTGTTTTTGTTTGTTTGTGTTGGATTTTTGTTTTGTTTTGTTTTTGTTGCTGTTTTCTTTTTGAGCTAGAAGCTCCCAAGTTCACCAATACTGCAATAGTGAAATTTGGCATATGCGACCATTTACCTATCATCAAGAGAGCTGCGTTCCAACTTTTGGCGATGATATCTAAACATGACACCAGTTTGCATGTGTTTAAAAATATATATATATATTTTTATATTGTCATCATTTGCTACTGGCGTGCAATTTTCCTCACTCATTCAAAAGACAGAATTGGGTTGTAATGTACGCAAGATGCTCGTCATGCACTTATACATGGGATCTCAGATGAATAAAGTCTCATCTGAAGGGAGTTTCGTGGAAAGTGGCGTTGGTGCTGATGTTAACTCCATGGGGGAAAAAATCCTCTGGAATGGTGTGTCTGGGTGGTGGCTTTACCTCCCACCATCAGATTGCCAGTTCAACATTCTAACCACTAGGCTACACGCCCTCCCTGAAACGGAGCTTAAAAACTGTGTGCTTGATTGGCGAGGTAGTATACTGTTAGGTAGTATGCTATATTTGAAATTTTAAAAAATATTCTTTTATAGGTAGGATAATGGAATAAGCTCTCATGTGCTTTTTTACATCCAGTCCCCGAGTGTATGCGGTTTTGTAAATTTTATCATCTGTTCCCACCGGCACACAATGGCCTGCTCCTACGAAAAGCGGAAGAGGATTTAACATGTGCGAAAGATGTTAGGTAGTATGCTGCACAGTTAGGTAGTATGCTATACAGTTAGGTAGCATGGTATACAGTTAGGTAGTATGGTATATACAGTTAGGTAGTATGCTGTATACAGTTGGATAGTATGTTGTACAGTTGGGTAGTATAATATATACATTTAGGTAGTATGCTATAAACAGTTAGGTAGTATGCTATATACCGTTAGGTAGTATGCTATATACAGTTAGGTAGTATGCCATACAGTTAGGTAGTATGCTGTACAGTTAGGTAGTATGCTGTACAGTTAGGTAGTATGCTATACAGTTAGGTAGTATGCTATACAGTTAGGTAGTATATTATACAGTTAGGTAGTATGCTATACAGTTAGGTTGTATGCTGTACAGTTAGGTAGTATACTGTACAGTTAGGTAGTATGCTGTACAGTTAGGCAGTATGCTATACAGTTAGGCAGTATACTTTATAGTTAGGCAGTATACTATACAGTTAGGCAGTATGGTATACAGTTAGGCAGTTTACAATTAGGCAGTAAACTAAACAGTTAGGTTGTATGCTGTACAGTTAGGTAGTATGCTGTACAGTTAGGCAGTTTACAATTAGGCAGTAAACTAAACAGTTAGGTTGTATGCTGTACAGTTAGGTAGTATGCTGTACAGTTAGGTAGTTTACAATTAGGCAGTAAACTAAACAGTTAGGTAGTATCCTATACAGTTAGGTAGTATGCTGTACAGTTAGGCAGTTTACAATGAGGCAGTAAACTAAACAGTTAGGTAGTATGCTTACAGTTAGGTAGTATACTATACAGTTAGGCAGTATGCTCTACAGTTAGGTAGTATGCTGTACAGTTAGACAGTGTACTGTACAGTTAGGTAGTATGCTATATTTTGTATTTTATTCATTGATA
>CM054155.1:39111628-39121628 GCA_028751875.1 Rapana venosa | reverse complement strand
AGGGGAGTGGGAAACTGGAGGGATGGGGAAGGCAATGGGAAAGTGGGAGTGGTGGGAAAGGGAAGTAATGGGGTAGGTAATGGGAACAGTACTGAGGGGGTGTGGGAGTGAGGGGAGGGGGAATGGAAGGTTAATGGGATGGGAATGGGAGGTAGTTAGTGAGGGAGGGGATAGGATAAGGATGAATAGTAATGAGGTGGGGAAAGTGAGGTAATGGTGTCAGGGAATGGGGATGATGGGGTGGTGGGGACTGGAGGTAATGGGGGAAGGGAAGGGAAGGAAAGGGGCTTTGAGGACAGGGAGGGAGTTGTTAAATGCCCATAGAGAGTCATAATAATTTTGCACGCAGTGAGGGCAGCAGGTAGAGAACCCTGACACAAGAGGGGAATGGAGTATGTGTGTGTGCGTGGGTGTTTTATCTATTATATTTTATTCTTTTATGTCAAGGACAATGGAATAAGCTCTCATGGGCTTTTTTACAACCAGTTGTGTATGCAGTTTTATAAATTTTGTCATCCGTTCCCAAGCGGAACAGGTACTAACGTGTGCGCAAGATGTTCTGCATGCGTTCGCACACGGGGCCTCGGTTTATAGTGTGTTTGTGTGTGTGAAAGGGGAGATCTATCGTCTCTTCTCCCTCAATCTCTGTCGCTGCCTTTTCTGTCTGTCTGTTGTCAGTCTGTCTGTCTTTCTTTCTTTCTTTCTTTCTTTCTTTCTTTCTTTCTTTCTTTCTTCCTTTCTTTCTTTCGTTCTTCCTTTTTGTCTGTTCTTCTCCCAAGAAGGAATACACTAGCATGTAGAAACTTGTACAGAAGCAAGACCTGAAAGTCCTATAGATGATGAAAAGAGAGAGAGAAAAGTGTGTGTGTTGGGGGGGGGGGGGGGGGGGGGGGGAAAGTGGGGGTATCAGTGTTTGACAGTGAGTTCAAGAGGTTGGAGCGGAGGGTGGAAGGAGGGAAAGGGGGGAAGGTTAAGGTTAGGGGGGGGGGGGGGGGTTGGAGGGGGAATGCGAGGCAGGGAGGGATGTATTATTTTTTCTTTCTCACTAGTTCTAAACTTATTTCAGGATCATGGCATAGTGAGTATTGTTGGGGTTAAACTCTTAGAGGCCAGTGGATGCTTCGGCCGAGTGGTTAAGACCGCTCGCTTTCAATCCAAAAGGCTCGTGGAGTCGTGGGTTCCAATCTTGGCGGCGTCTGCTGAACTAAGGGAGGGGATTTAATTTTTTAAAAATTTTTTACGATCTCCTACGTCAACTTCAAGTGCAGACCTACCAGTGCCTTATTTTTCTATCATGTATGTATGGATGGATGGATGGATGGATGGATGTGGATGGATGGATGGGTGTGTGTGTGTGGATGGATGGATGTGGATGGATGGATGGATGGATGGTGGGTAGATGGGGGGTGGATGGATGGGTTTGGGGGGATGGATGGGTGGGTGGATAAATGAGTGGATGGGTGGAGGTGGATGGGTGGGTGGGTGGGGGGGGGGGTGGGGGGGTGGGGGGATGGATGGAGGGTGGGGGGGGGTGGGTGGATGGATGGTGTAGATGGGTGGTGGAGGATGGATGGTGGGTGGATGGTGGAGGAGGGTGGGGGTGTGGGGGTGGATGGATGGGTGGGTGGAGGGGATGGTAAATAAATGGATGGAGGGGTGGGGGTAAGGGTGGGTGGATGGATGGATGGAGGGATGGATGGATAAACACAACACACCACTCAACACAACCACACACACAACACACACCACACCCACACACACACCACACACACAACCCCCCACACACGCGAAGATCAAAAATGACTTTAAAAGATTGCCATTATGTCAGGTTTGGGGGGGTTTACAAAAACCCGAAAACCCAGCTACACCCCCTAGTCGGAATGCCGTTCGTTAAGGTGGGCAAAAACGGTCCTTTTCTCCCCCAAAAATCTCTCCCCTTGGTGAATCTTGGAGTTAGCAGGAACAAAAAAGAAAAAAAAACCCCCAAAAAACCAAAAATCAAAAACCCACCCTGGGTAAATTTGTCGTGTTTTTTTTAAAGTTTTGGGATTTTTAACCCATTATTCATTTTTTTGGGGAAATTGGGTTGAACCCAAGGGGCTTTTATTTTTTTTTGGCAAAAACGATATGGGTTTATTTATTATTTTTTTTAAAAATTTTTTTTATTAATTAAAATTTGCCCTTCCCCCTTTCCCCCCCAAATTTGTTTGGTTCCTTTTTGGGGGAAAATAAACCCCCTACCCCCCCCCCCAAAAACCCAAAAAAAATTTAAACCCCCCTGGGGGTGGTTTGGAATGGGTATTTAAATGGTGGAAAAAACACAAGAAAAAAGGGGTTCCTTGGGGTTGCTTAGGGGTTTTTATTTTTTTTTAAAATTTTTTTTGATTAATTTAGAAAACCCATTCCCCTTTTCCCCGAAAAAATTTTTAGAAGGGGCACCGGGGTAAAAAAGGGGGTGGAAAAAAAAAATAAAAAAAAAAAAAAAAAAACAAAAAAACAAAAAAAAACACAAAAACCCCGAATTTGGGGGGGTGGGGGGGGGGGGTTGGGGGGGGAGGGGTGGTTTAGAAAGGTTGGGAAAAACAAAAAAATTTTGGGAAAATGCGGGGTTAAAAGAAAAAAAAAAGGCAAAGAAAAAAAAACCCCAAAAAAAGAAAATTTTAAAATTAAAAAAAGGAAAAATTTAACCAAAAATTATAAAAAAAAGAAAACAAAAAGGGGGGAAAAAAAAAAAAAGAAATAAAGGTGGAAAAAAATGGTAAAAAAAACTTAAAAAAGGAGGAAGGTGGGAAAAAAAAAAAAAAAACCTGAAAAGGGAAAAAAAGGGTGGGGGGGGTTGGGGGTAAAAAAAATTTTTAAAGGTGGGGGGAAAGCAAAGATATAAGGAGTGGAAGTGTTCTTTGAAGATGTTGGTCATTAATTTTTTTGGTTTTCAAGAAAAGGGTTTCAACACACACCCCAAGCCCTGGGGGCAAAAACAAGGCATCCCCAGTGGGGATAAAAGTTTTAAGGGAAAAGGAAAAGAGAGGGGGGAGGGGGAAAGGAGAGAAAAGGAGAGGAGAGAAGGAGAAGGAAAAGGAGAGAGGGGGAAGAGGGGGAAGGGGAAAGAGGAAAGGAGAGAGGGGGAAAGGGGGAAGAGAAAGGGGGGAGATGAGAGAGAGAGAAAAAAGGAAAAGGAGAAAAAAAGGAGGGGAAGAAAAAGAGAGAAGGGGAGAGAAAAGAGAGTGAGTGAGGGGGAAAGAGAGAGGGAGACAGGGGAAAAGAGGGGGGGAGAGAGAGGGAGAGAGAGGGGAAAGAGGGGAGGGGAGGGGAGAAAAGGGGGGAGGGGAGAGGGGAGAGGGGAAAAGGGGGAGGGGAAAGGGGGGAGAGGGAGAGAGAGGGATGAAGAGAGAGAGGGAGAGAGAGAGGGGAGAAAAAAAAACACGACAGACAGGGGGGGGAAGGGGGGGACAGACGGGAGAGAGAAGGAAAGGGGGACGGGGAAAGAGAGACCCGAGAGGGAGAAAAAGGGGGGGAGAGAGGGGGGGGGGGAGGGGAGAGACAAAAAAAGAGGGGGAGGGGGGGAAGACGAGAAAGAGAGAGAGGGGGGGGAAGAGAGGGGAAAGAGAGAGAGGGGGGAAAAAGAGAAAAGAGAGAAAGAAAGAGAGAGAAAGAGAGAAAAAGGGAAAGAGAGAAAAAGAGAGAGAGGAGTAAAGAAAAAGGGAGAGAGGGGAAGAGACAGAGAGAGAGACAGAAGGAGAGAGGGGAGCTGGGAAAAGGGGAGAGAGGGGAAAGAGAGAAGATTAAAAGGGAGAAAAAAGAAAAGATTGAGAGAGAGAGGAGAGGAGAGAGTTTGGGGGAAGAGATCAAAGGAGGGAGAAAGAAAGAGAGAGAAAAGAGAGAGAGAAAGAGAAAGAGAAAAAGAGAAGAGAAGAGAAAAAGGGAGACGAGACAGAGAAAAGAAGAGCCCAGGGAAAAAGAAAGAAAGAAGAAAAGAGAGAGGGGACAGACAGATAGACAGACAGACGACAGACAGACAGAGTAGCTAGTTGTGAAAAGGGGGCAAATTTAAAGAAAAAGAAGAAGAAGAAATGAAAGGGAAAAGGGGGGGTTTGGGGGATTGCCCAGTGGTTAGAAGGGTTGTGTTTTGTCATCCGTTGGCCGCCGCCTCTTTCTCTGTTTAGGGTCCATCGAAATGGAATGACCTTCCCCCTCTCTCCTCGCCCGAAGCCTAGTTATGGCCCCTTTTTTAAAACCCCTCAAGAATATTTATTTCAAACCTAAGATCTCCCCCATCCTCCTGTTTCATATCAGAACTATCCCAACCCCCCACTTAAACCCCCTTTTCCTATCACCCTGCAAAAAAATATGACCCGTTTTGAGTGAGTGTGTTTTTTGTGTTGTGTGTGTATTTCTTTTGGGGAAAAAAATTTGGGCTATTGCAATTTGATTTCATAGATTTGGTCTGCAGCGTACCATGTTTGTATTATCTGTTTGTTTAAACTATTGATCGTTTGTCATTGGTTGCACGACTTGTGTAAGATTAGGTTGAATGCATTGCGTTTTGATTTGTCTTTGCAAGATATAGCGCTATATAAGTTCCATTTATTATTATTATTATTTATCATTATTATTATTATCATTATTATTATTATTATCATTATTATTATTATTATCATCATCATTATTATTATTATTATTATTATTATTATCTCTGACGGCCTGGGATCAAGCCACCACGGAGGAGGCTCCCGTTTATAGGGAAGTTTACACCCGGAGTTAACATCAGTACTGAGTGACTCGACTCCCGGAAAATATTCTTTCGGATGTAGACTGTTATCTGAGGCCCCGTGTGCGAATTACTCACAGAAACCTTGCTTACACATATTAACGATCTGTTCCGTCTTTCGGAAGAGTAGGCGGTTTTGTGCCGGTAGGAACGGATGACAGAATTTTTACAACGTATGCGCACAGATGGACGTGTTTAGACGCTGTCCCCGAAGTCGGAATGTAGCTATCTTGATGGTGAGTAAGTTACGGTCGCATAACACAAAAATCTCGCCAGTTAGTATGAGACTTATAAACCGAGGCCCCGTGTGCGAACGCACGCAGAACATCTTGCGCACACGTTAAATCCTGTTCCGCTTTTCGTAAGAGTAGGCCATCGTGTGCCGGTGGGAAGAGATGACAAAATTTACGAAACCGCATACACACGGGGATTGGATGTAAAAAAAACCCCACAAGAGTGCTTATTCCATTATCCTCGATATAAAAGATAAAAATAAATAAATAAATAAATAAAACCTCAGAACTCTGGCCCAGGAACGAAAACGAAAAAAAAAAAACAGAAAAGAAAAGAGATGGTGGGTCGGTGGTCGAGAGGGAATGGACCCATCTAGACAGCAGTAAGTTGTGAGTTCGATCCTTCTTGGAACCCAAGCTTCTACCTCTGCATTTTATTGTATACCACTTATTATTATTCTCGATATAAAAGAATAAAATAAGAAAAATTACATTTTTAAAAAAGTCACGGCAGATTTCTCTGCGTGAAAATCGGGCTGCTCTCCCCTGGGAGAACGCGTCGCCGCAAGAGCAGCGCCACCCATTATTATTTTTTTCTTTTTCTTGTCTGCATGTGTATTTGTTTCCCTACCAGAGTGGGTTTTTTTTTCCTACAGAATTTTGCCACGGGTAAGTCTCTTGTTGCCGAAGGTTCTTTTACGTGTGTTATATAATTATGAGTAACACACGGACCTCAATTTTACCGTCTCATCCGAAAGACTAGCACCCAGTCCATCACTCATGGTCTAATGGGTGGGGGGAAAAGTTTCTGGCCCAAACGGGGGATCGAACCACCACACACTTGAAACCCAGACTTTTCGCTTTCTGGGCAGGTGCGTTACCTCTAGACCACCGCTTTTTCAGTCCACTTCACCTCGAGTGGGGTAAGGGTGGGTTTTCTTTTTCTTTTTATGAAGTGATAAACCCAGTTCCATAATTATTTATCACACGTAAAAGAATCCACGGCAACTAAGTGAGTTGTCCGGGCTGGCAACTTTCCTGTAGAAAAAGACGGGATAGCTCAGTGGTCAGAGCACTCGCTTTCCCCCAGCCAAGTTAAGCAGCGTCGAGCGTGGTTACCAGTTGGATGGGTGACCGTTTGCGCGCCTTGGCTTCAGTACAGTTCCCCCAGTTCACCCAGCTGTAAATGGGTACCTGCCCTCTTTAAGGTCAGGGAAGGTAAAGCAGCGAGGGAGAGGAGATGGGCGCCGCCCTCAATATGCTGGCCCCTAGAGAAGTGAGGTCTCTGACACCTCGCTCCCCTACGACCTTATAGGTTATGGGACTCCTTTACCTTTACCTTTTACCTGTCATAGGGGATTTGTTTTTGTAGTGACGTGCTTTTCGCCTGAGGAGAGCAGCCCACATTTCCCATGGAGAAATCTGTTGCGACTGAAAGTTGTATTATTCCGTGTGATAGAATACAGTTGGGAAATAGGATAGATCTTGAGAGAATGAAGAGGGAGGGAGGGAGGGAGGGAGGGAGAGAGACAGAGACATAGAGAAAGAGAGAGACAATGACAATGACAATGACAACAGTTTATTGTGATAAGCGTCAGCGCCCATTCACAAGGGCACAGTGGGATGGGGACTGGGCACAACACACACAATCAACGAAAAGCAGAATTAATTAATGACAGCCCAAACAGTCTTCATGACATGGATTCCATATCATTGTTCTATATACATGTGTCATTCATCGGACCACAGTTTCTTCATATTGTTAAGGCAGTCCGGAAGTGTACAACACATTAATCAAGAAACATCTTTGTGAACATTCCTTCAATATACAGCACAGTGAGAGAGAGAGAGAGAGAGAGAGAGAGAGAGAGAAGAGAGAGAGAGAGAGAGAGAGAGAGAGAGAGAGAGCGTATGTGTGTGTGTGTGTGTGTGTGTGTGTGTGTGTGTGTGTGTGTGTAACGTGTGTGAGAGACAGAGAGTGAGTCAGTGAGAGAGAGGCGTTCCACTTTGAACAATTTATTGTCATTGCCCAATGTGGTCTATTAACATGGAGGGCTACACGTGACTTTCTTTTGTGAATACAAATAAATACAAGAGGAGCTATATGACGCATTTAACGTAATGAAAAGGAAAAAAAGCTCTTATAAAATTAATGGACATAGTTTTAAGTTCTGTCAATGAAGAATGAAGAAGAGGATAAAGAAGAGAGAGACAGAGAGGGGAAGAGAGAGAGAGAGAGAGAAGAGAGAGAGAGAGAGAGAGAGAGAGAGAGAGAGAGAGAGAGAGATGTGTGTGTGTGTGTGTGTGTGTGCATAGCTTACAAAATCATACACAGAGAAACATAAATACTACATCAGGCGCGCGCGTGCACACACACACACGCACGCACATACACACGCACGCACACACACACACACACACACACACAACACACACACACACACACACACACACACACACACACACACACACACACACCACACACACGTCCTTCGGATGAGACTATAAACCGAGGCCCCGTGTGCGAACGTACGCAGAACATCTTTCGCACACGTTAAAATCCTGTTCCGCTTTTCGTAAGAGTAGGTCATTGTGTGCCGGTGGGAACAGATGACAATTTACAAAACCGCATACACAAGGGGACTGGATGTAAAAAAGCACATAAGTGCTTATTCCATTATCCTCGATATAAAAGAATTTTTAAAATTTAAAACCCCAAAACGTGTGCGATAGAAATCCCCAGTAACTGACTATTGTATGTTTGTAAAAGAGGGGAAGAGGTAAGTTTTAAGAGCTTTTCGAGAGCCGAGACTGAATCACAATGATGTAAGGAAGATGAGATCATTACACACACACACACACACCACACTACACACACACCACACTACACACACTACACACACACACACACACACACCCACACTACACACACTACACTACACACACACTACACACACACACGCACACACTACACACTACACTACACACTACACTACACAACATCACACCACACTACACTACACTGCACACACCACACACACACACACACACACACACCACACACACACACACACACACACACACACACACACCACACAAGACCTACAGGCTAACACTGCCAACAACAATCAGTCCTATAACTGCATCTCCTTTCATTACCTAGAAAGTGGAAGGGAGGGGGTGGGGAGGGCAGAGAGAGAGAGAGAGAGGAGAGAGAGAGAGAGAGAGAGAGAGAGAGTCTTAATGGAATAAGCACCCATGTGCTTTTTTTACATCCAGTCGCCGTGTGTATGCAGTTTTGTAAATGGTGTCATCCGTTCCCACTAGCACACAATGGCCTACTCTTCCGAAAAGGGGAACGGGTTTTAACGTGTGCGCAAGATGTTCTGCATGCGTCCGCACACAGGACTGCGGTTTATAGTCTCATCCGAAAGACTTTTAGGGCGATTGGAGTCGGTACTGATGTTACTTGATTTACTTGACTTATGCCTCTTGATTCCCTGGGGAACCTAGGGCCGCATCAGTACCCCTCCAACGAACTCGGTTCTGGGAGATCCTCTTCAGCTCGGCCCACGTCATTCCGGCTGCCTTCGTCTCTGCGTCAACGCTTCTGCGCCAGGTCTGTTTTGGTCGACCAACTTTTCGCTTCCCTTGTGGATTCCAGTCAAGGGCCTGCCTTGTGACATTTGACGCAGGCTTGCGGAGTGTATGGCCGATCCATCCCCATTTCCTGTGTTTGATCATGGACTGGGTTGGGGCGTGTCTAGTTCTGTCCAACAGTTGTTTGGTGGAGATGACTTCCGGCCACCTGATGTTGAGGATGTTTCTGAGGCATTTGTTGGTAAATGTCTGGAGTGTATGGTTGTTGGTCTTTGTTAACAACCAGGTTTCTGAGCCGTAAAGTAGGACCGACTTGAGGTTGGTGTTGGAGATCCGGATCTTGTTGTGGAAGGAGAGGGCTGTTGACCTCCAGATTGGCCGAGGGGTGTTGAAGGGGTGACGGGCTTTGTTGATTCGGCACTTGATGTCTTCATCATTCTGTTCCCCCATCTTTACTGATGACACTGCCCAGGTAAATAAAGTTACTGACTTCCTTGACGGTTTCTTGGTGCAGTCGCACTGGGTCATGTGTTTTGTTGTTCACCCTCATGACCTCCGTCTTCCCGATGTTGATTTGGAGGCCAGTCTTTTCCGCTTCTTCTGCAACACGACATAGCTTCTCTTGTGCGTCTTGCTGTCTGTGGGAGAGAAGGCTGATATTCTCTACGAAGTCCAGGCCTTCCAGCTGCTTCGTGAGGGTCCACTGTATGCCGGTTCTCCTGCCTGCTGTGGCCTTCCGCATTATCCAGTCAACCACCAACAGGAAGATGGCTGGCGACAACAGACAGCCCTGACAAACATTAGTCTGTACAGAGAAGGGTTCCGTCAGTTTCCCTTCATGGATGACTTGACAGGTGGCATCTTCATACAGCTGGTGGATGATGGTGATGAACTTTGGTGGGAAGCCATAGTGATGCATCAGTCTTCAGATGACATCTCTGATGACGCTCTCTGTCAAATGCCTTCCGAAAGTCAACAAAGACTGAACACAGGGGGGTCTGCCACTGCAGGGACTGCTGGATGATCATGCGCATTGTTGCAGTCTGATCTGTGCATGATCTGTCTTGCCTAAAGCCTGCCTGTTCATCCCGAAGTGTCTTGTCCAGTGCTGTCTTCAGTCTGTCTAGCATGATCCTTGTCAGTACTTTCCCTGGGATGGACAGTAGCATGATTCCTCTCCAGGTGTTGCAGGATGACAGGTTCCGTTTCTTTGGCAGCTTCACGAGGTGGCCTTTCACTCTCTGACTCCCAGATCTTGTACAGGAGTGGATGTAGCCTAGCATGTCAGTGGAAGTTTGGATGTCTGCCTTCAGTGCTTCAGGTGGTATACTGTCTGGGCTTGCTGCTTTCCCTGACTTGAGTGACTTTATGGCTTTGGTGATCTCATTCTTGGTAAGGG
>CM054155.1:39079128-39101628 GCA_028751875.1 Rapana venosa | reverse complement strand
GACTTTTAACATCAGTGCCGATTCTACTCTCCCCAAAAGTCCGTTGAATGAGACTATAAACCGAGGTCCCCTGTGCGCTTTTCGGAAGAGTAGGCCAATGTGTGCCGGTGGGAACAGATGTCAAAATTGATAAAAAAAACTGCATACACACAGGGACTGGATGTAAAAAAAACCCAAACCACATGAGTGTTTATTCCATTGTCCTCGAAACAAAAGAATAAATAAAAAATAAAATAAATTCTAAATAAATAATGGCAATAAATACAAATAAAATAAATTCTAAATAAATAATGGCAAGTCCTTTCCAGCTTCTCTCGTGGGTCCTACAGTATAGTTTTTGCAAGGTTATCTCCGTCAGCCACACACACACCTCTTCCTCTTGTCGCTGTATAGCGCGTGCACCTCTTGAAGGATGTGCTGGCCAGTCTGGGGTTTGGTTTTTCTCTCTTTCTTTTCTTTGCCACAAGGCAGGCACACAGGGGAGAAGGAACAGAGTTTCAGCTTTATATTTAGTTTATTTATTTATTCATGTGGTCATGATGTGGTGATTTGGGCCTGTTTGTACCCATTGCGGAGTCTTAGAAAATTTTACGACTTAATAGTAATAATAATAATAATGTATGGAATTTATATAGCGCTGAATCTTGTAGAGCAACAAATCAAAGCGCTCAGTTTTTTTGGTTTTTTTAATATCGAGGATAATGGAATAAGCACTCATGTGCTTTTTTTTTTACATCCAGTCCCCGTGTGTATGCGGTTTTGTAAATTCTGTTCATCTGTTCCCACCGGCACGCATGGCCTACTCTTAACGAAAAGCGGAACAGGATTTAACGTGTGCGCAAGATGTTCTGCGTGCGTTCGCACACACGGGGCCTCGGTTTATAGTCTCATCCGAAGGACTTTTTGGGGAGAGTGGAGTCTGCACTGATGTTAACTGCAGGGGAAAATATCCCCTTGAACGGGAATCTGTGGGTGAATGGTTTTGTGTGTGGGTGGATCGGTGGTCTAGAGGTAACGCACCTGCCTAGAAAGCGAAAAGTCCAGGTTCGAAGTTGTGTGGTGGTGTCCATCCTCCGTTTCAGCCAGAAACTCCCCCCCCCACGAATCCACAAGACCGTGAGTGGTGGTCTGGGTCCTTGTCTTTCGGATGAGAGGATAAACCGAGGTCCTGCGTGTTACACATAATTGGTTAGTGCACGTAAAAGAAGTCACGGCAACAAGGGAGTTGTCCCTGGCAAAATTCTGTAGAAAAAAAAGCCACTGTGATAGAGAAACGAATAACAGTTCCAGACAGGAAAAAGAAGAAGAAAGATAATGAGTGGCGCTGCTCTTGTGGCGACGCACTCTCCTCAGGGGAAAGCAGCCCGAATTTCATGTAGACAAATCTGCCGTGACTTGAAGTGGTGTACAATAGTGACACGGGGTAGAACATGTATCTATTTTTTGGGTAGGCTTTTAATCTAAATGTGGCATCTGACAACTACCCAACAACTGTGTGGCTTAAAATAAATGATAATCGGGAATTCCCATTTTGAGTAATCTACGTAGCGGCTGCCAAGGGATGGGACATAACTTTAAGGCGTAAGCGAAGGTAGTCCCCAAAAGTGTTTCCCAACCTGAAGGAAAAAAAAGAATGTAAATTTTAGTATAGTAAAATTTGGTTTTAAATTGCTTCACTTGACACAGAACTGTTTTACAAAAGGAACACCAAACAAAACCAACACACACACCCCACCCTCCTCTCTCCCCTCTCCCCTCAATCTCTCTCTCTCCTCTCAATCTCTTCTCTCCTCTCTCTCCCCTCTGTGTGTTTTTTCGCTTATCAGCTCCCAGTGTGTGCGTATGTGTATTATGTTTTTAGTGGATGTACTTGCGCACGTTGTGTGTTTTGGTGTGTGTGTGTGTGTATTCATGCTTTTTCCCCTGTTCCTTGGCTAGAGCTCGAGGTTCACGAATGGTGAGGGTTTTTTTTGGGTTTTTTTTGCAATGCGAACGTGTTTACCCACTATTAAAGTACGCCGCATTTCCAACTTTAGGATGGTGTCTAAACATGTCGCCTGTGTTCATGCGGGTTGTTTTTGTGTTTTTGTTACACATGTCATTTATTTATTTTATTTATTATTTTTTTAAATTCTTTTATTTATTCTTTTATAGGGAGGATAAGGGAATAAGCTCTCATGTGCTTTTTTACATCCAGTCCCCGTGTGTAAGCGGTTTTGTACATTTTGTCATATGTTTCCACCGGCACACAATGCCCTACTCTTCCGAAAAGCGGAGCAGGATTTAACGTGTGCGCAAGATGTTCTGCATGCGTTCAAACACGGGGCCTCGGTTTAGTCTCATCCGAAGGACCTGTGTGTATATGCGGTTGGTATTTTTGTGGGTTTGTAAAAAATGGCTTGTTTTTTTCAAAAGTCAGAATGGGTTGAATGTGTGTGCAAGTTGTTCTGCGTGCGTTTGCACACGTGAGGGATTTTTGTGGGAGTGGAATCAGTATTGAGCTTAACACTAGGGTAAAATTCTCTTGAATGATAACTCCATGGGGGTACATACAAACTAGACTCAAGGAGCTGTCCTGCTCATATGTTATCAAGATGTTTTTAATACAACTGTTGTGTTTACTATAGTGTAAGAGAATTATGTCTACGGGCTTGATGCTAGGTTGTTGACTGTCATATACAAGGTTTAAGATGGTGGTACTTGTAGTTTTGATCTTGTGCACGCAGACATGTTCACCGTCACAGTGCCAAAGGGGGTACTTATATTATTTCGGGCAGGGTGATAATTGATTGAAAAATGAATGTTGTGAACTGGTGTTATATACACGCAAGTAAGTGCAGGTAGACGAAAAGAAAGGAAAGTCTATAATGTATGTGGAGTGCCCCTCACTGGGCACCAGCACTGTTTCCAACACGTTAACCCACATACCACGGACCTTCCTAATATTATATTGTAGTGTCAGCCCTATATATACTAGGACAGTGTGTAAGCACATTGTATGCTGGTTTGTCGTTTGTACATTCTGGACTTTTTGTTTCGCTTATTGCCACTTGCTTTCTTCCACCTCAAAGATCTGCTCAGATGTTTCCATCAATCCTCAGCTATCAAGTTCCTAAAACGTGACAGTCTACCAAGTGAGAGAAAATGAATGATACCGACTTTTTTCGAGTTTTCGTAGCCAAGAAACTCCACCAAATATTGGTGGGTGTTGTTGTTTTTTTATAGCCTTTTCTAAAAATAGTTTTGACCCATATTGAGTGGTGGTGATAATGTGACGATGGGATTTCAACGGCAAGGAGATAAGTGTGGAAAGTGATTATCGGGAATTCCCGTTGTGAATTTACTCAGCAAGTTAAACAAAAAATGGAGCCAGTGACTTGACTCTCATTCTGGGGTGGTAGTGGTGGTTATCTGTGTGGTGAAAATGTTTCTGTTGAGTTGCTCTTTCATTGCTTACCACCGGTTTTGAGAGGTGGTGAGGATCGATTGATTTGTTTCCATAGAAACTGGGGTGTTGTGTGTCAAAGTCAAAGTCAAAGTCAAACTTTTATTTTCAGATGGTACATTTGAATAAAGATGCATTTGCTTTTTTCATCAAGCCATCTATCTAAAGAAAAAAAAAAAGCGAGAAAAAAAAGAATAATTATATGCAGACAGAATAAAAAACCTAATCTATGGTAAAACTAACAAATCAAACAAAAAAACAATAACATATGCATATGTGGAATTACAAAACAAAACAAAAAAAAAACCAGAAAAAATGAGACCATACAATTCAAAAAATTCAAAAATCTTGGGAAAATATCCGTCATAACACAAACAAACAAGCAACAAAGAAAAACCAACCAAAACAAAGAAGACAAAACAGAAATAAAAATAAAAAAAAAACACCAACTGCTTCCCCCCCCCCCCCCCCCCCTCCCCTCACACACAAAATATAAT
Source organism: Rapana venosa (assembly GCA_028751875.1). Lineage (NCBI taxonomy): Eukaryota > Metazoa > Mollusca > Gastropoda > Neogastropoda > Muricidae > Rapana > Rapana venosa. The sequence goes on along the minus strand of CM054155.1, from coordinate 39,097,686 downwards.
TTGTGTGGGGTGGTTTCAATTCATGCATTTTTTTCCCCCTTTCCTTGGCTAGGCTCTGAGTTTACTAATGGTGAATTATTTTAAATTTTTTTTTTTGCAATGCGAACAGTTTACCCACTATTAAAGTAGCCGCATTTTAACTTTTAATGGTGCTAAATGTCGCCGTGTTCAGCAGGGTGTTTTGTGGGTTTTGTTACAATTTTTATTATTTATTTTATTTATTATTTATTTTCTTTTATTATTCTTTTATAATGAGGATAATGGAATAAGCTCTCATGTCTTTTTACACCATCCCGTGTGTATGCGGTTTTACATTTTGTCATCTGTTTTCCACCGGCACACAGTGGCCTAAATTCCGAAAAGCGGACAGGATTTAACGTGGCGCCAGAGTTCTGCGTGCGTTTGCACACAACGGGCCCCGGTTTAAGTCTCATCCAAGCTTTTTGGGAAGTGGAGTCTGCACTGATGGGTTTAACTGCGGGGAAAATATCCCCTTGAACGGGAATCTGTGGTGAATGTTTTTGTGGTGGGTGGGTCGGTGGTCCCAGAGGTAACGCGCCCGCCTAGAAAGCGAAAAAGTCCCGTTCGAAGTTGTGTGTGTGCATCCTCCTTTCAGCCAAACTCCCCCCCCCCCCCCCCCCCCCACCACGAATCCAAAGACCGTGAGTGGGTCTGGTGCTGTCTTTCGATGAGAGATAAACCGAGGTCCTCGGTACACATAATTGGTTAGTGCACGTAAAAGAATCACGCAACAGGGGTTGTCCCTGCAAATTCGTAGAAAAAAAGCCACTTGGGTAAGAACGAATAACAGTTCCAACAGGAAAAAAAGAAAGAAAGAGTGCGCTGCTCTTGTGGCGACGCCCCTCCCCAGGGAAAGCACCCGAATTCATGTAACAAATCTGCCGTGACTTGAGGGTGTACAATAGTGACACGGGTAGAACATGTATCTATTTTTGGTAGGGTTTAATCTAAATTGGCATCTGACAACTACCCAACAACGTGTGGCTAAATCAATGATAATCGGGGAATCCCCCTTTGATAACACGTAGCGCGCCAGGGTGGCAACTTAAGCTGTAACGAAGGGAGCCTCATGTGTTTCCAACCTGATGAAAAAAAAGAATGTGAAATTAGTATAGTAAAATTGGTTTTGATTGCTTTACTTGACACGAACTTTTAACAAAGGGTACACACACACACACACACACTCTCCTCTCTCCCTCCCTCCTCTCCTCCTCAGTTGTGTTTCCCCTATCAGCTACAGTGTTCGTATGTTATATGTTTGTAGTGATGTACTGTGCACGTTGTGTGTGTGGGGTGTGTGTGGTGTGTAATCATGCCCTGTTTTCCCTGTTCCTTTGGGTAACTCTAGTTCACGAATGTGAGGGTTTTTTGGGTTTTTTTGCATATGCGAACGTTTTACCCACTATTAAAGTAGCCGCATTTCAACTTTTAGGATGGGTCTAAACATTCGCCTGTTCTGCGGGTTTTTTGTGTTTGTACACATGTCATTTATTATTTTATTTTTATTTTTTATCTTTAATTTATTTTTTATATGGAGGATAATGGAATAAGCTCTCATGTGCTTTTTAAAATCCATCCCCGTGTGATGCGTTTTTTTACATTTTGTCATATTTTCCACCGCACACAATGCCCACTCTTCCGAAAAGCAGCAGATTAACGTTGCGCAAGATTCTCATGCCTTCAAAAAACGGCCTCGTTATCTCATCCGAAGGGCCTGTGTTATATCGGTTGGTAATTTTTGTGGTTTGTAAAAAATGGCTTGTTTTTTTCAAAAGCAGAATGGGCTGAATGTGTGGCAAGTTTTTCTCGTGCGTTTGCCACGTGAGTTTTTTGTGGGATTGGGAAACAGTATTGAGCTTAACACAGGGTAAATTCCTTGAATGATAACTCCAAAGGGGACATACAAACCTAGACTCAGGGCTGTCCCCGGTCATAATGTTATCATTGATGTTTTTATACAACTGTTTGTTTACATAGTGTAAGAGATTATGTCTACGGCATATGCTAAATTGTTGACTGTCAATACAAGGTTTAAGATGGGTACTGTAGTTTTGATCTTTCACGCAGACAGTTCACCATCAATGCCAAAGGGGTACTTAAATGTTTCGGGCAGGTGATAATTTATGAAAATGAATGTTTTGAACTGGTTAATATACACGCAAGTAAGTGCAGATAGACGAAAAGAAAGGAAAGTCTATAATGTATGTGGAGTGCCCCTCACTGGGCACCAGCACTGTTTCCAACACGTTAACCCACATACCACGGACCTTCCTAATATTATATTGTAGTGTCAGCCCTATATATACTAGGACAGTGTGTAAGCACATTGTATGCTGGTTTGTCGTTTGTACATTCTGGACTTTTTGTTTCGCTTATTGCCACTTGCTTTCTTCCACCTCAAAGATCTGCTCAGATGTTTCCATCAATCCTCAGCTATCAAGTTCCTAAAACGTGACAGTCTACAAAGTGAGAGGAAATGAATGATACTGAATTTTTTCGAGTTTTCGTAGCCAAGAAACTCCACCAAACTTGGTGGGTGGTTTTTTTTTATAGCCTTTTCTAAAAATAGTTTTGACCCGTATTGAGTGGTGGTGATAATGTAACGATGTAGCAAGGAGATAAGTGTGGAAAGTGATTATCGGGAATTCCCGTTGTGAATTTACTCAGCAAGTTGAAACAAAAGTTAGCCAGTGACTTGACTCTCATTCTGGGGTGGTAGTGGTGGTTATCTGTGTGGTGAAAATGTTTCTGTTGAGTTGCTCTTTCATTGCTTACCACCGGTTTTGAGAGGTGGTGAGGATCGATTGATTTCTTCTTTCCATAGCACTGTGTGTGTGGGTCAAAGTCAAAGTCAAAGTCAAACTTTTATTTTCAGATGGTACATTGAATAAGCAGTGCATTTGCTTTTTTTCATCAAGCCATCTATCTAAAGAAAGAAAAAAAAGCGAGAAAAAAAAGATAATGTATATGCAGACAGAATAAAAAACCTAATCTATGGTAAACTATACAAATCAAAACAAAAAAAACAATAACATATGCATATGGGGAAATTTAAAAAACAAAACAAAAACCCCAGAAAAATATGAGACCATACAATTCAAAATAATTCAAAAATCTTGAGAAAATATCCGTCATAACACAAACAAACAAGCAACAAAGAAAAACCAAACCAAAACAAACAAAGAAGACAAAACAGAATAAAAATAAAAAAACCACACCAACTGCTTCCCCCCCCCCCCCCCCCTCACACACATATATATGTGTGTGTGTGTGTGTGTATTCATGCATGTTTTCCCCTGTTCCTTGGCTAGAGCTCTGAGGTTCACTAATGGTGAGATTATTTTATTATTTTTTTTGCAATGCGAACATGTTTACCCACTATTAAAGTAGCCGCATTTCCAACTTTTAGGATGGTGTCTAAACATGTCGCCTGTGTTCATGCAGGGTTGTTTTGTGTTTTGTTACACATGTTACTTATTTATTTTATTTATTATTTATTTATTCTTTTATTTATTCTTTTATATGGAGGATAATGGAATAAGCTCTCATGTGCTTTTTTACATCCAGTCCCCGTGTGTATGCGGTTTTGTACATTTTGTCATCTGTTTCCACCGGCACACAGTGGCCTACTCTTCCGAAAAGCGGAACAGGATTTAACATGTGCGCAAGATGTTCTGCGTGCGTTCGCACACACGGGGCCTCGGTTTATAGTCTCATCCGAAGGACTTTTTGGGGAGAGTGGAGTCTGCACTGATGTTAACTGCAGGGGAAAATATCCCCTTGAACGGGAATCTGTGGGTGAATGGTTTTGTGTGTGGGTGGATCGGTGGTCTAGAGGTAACGCACCTGCCTAGAAAGCGAAAAGTCCACGTTCGAAGTTGTGTGGTGGTGTCGATCCTCCGTTTCAGCCAGAAACTCCCCCCCCCCCCCCACGAATCCACAAGACCGTGAGTGGTGGTCTGGGTGGGTGCTAGTCTTTCGGATGAGAGGATAAACCGAGGTCCCGTCTGTTACACATAATTGTTTAGCGCACGTAAAAGAAGTCACGGCAAAAAGGGAGTTGTCCCTGACAAAATTCTGTAGAAAAAAAAAGCCACTGTGATAGAGAAACAAATAACAGTTGCAGACAGGAAAAAGAAGAAAGATAATGGGTAGTGCTGCTCATGTGGCGACACGCTCTCCCCAGGGGAAAGCAGCCCAAATTTCATGTAGACAAATCTGCCGTGAATTGAAGTGGTGTACAATAGTGACACGGGGTAGAACATGTATCTATTTTTTGGGTAGGCTTTTAATCTAAATGTGGCATCTGACAGCCACCCAACAACTGTGTGTCTTAAATTAAAAAAATTATGATCGGGAATTCCCATTTTGAGTAATCTACGTAGCGGCTGCCAAGGGATGGGACATAACTTTAAGGCTGTAAGCGAAGGTAGTCTCCCATGTGTTTCCAACCTGATGGGAAAAAAAGAATGTGAAATTAGTATAGTAACATTTGGTTTTGATTGCTTCACTTGACACAGAACTGTTTTACAAAAGGATACACACACTCTCTCTCTCTCTCTCTCTCTCTCGTGTTTTCGCTTATCAGCTACAGTATTTATTTATGTATTTATGTATTTATTTATTTATTTTTATTTATTCTTTTATATCGAGGATAATGGAATAAACACTGATGTGCTTTTTTACATCCAGTCCCCGTGTGTATGCGGTTTTGTAAATTTTGTCATCTGTTCCCACCAGCACACAATGGCCTACTCTTTCGAAAAGCGGAACAGGATTTAACGTGTGCGCAAGATGTTCTGCATGCGTTCGCACACGGGGCCTCGGTTTATAGTCTCATCCGAAGGACTTTGACGTTCAGTTCGATTTTTTTGTCAAACTGGGAAGAAAGGGCGAGGCTGGGAATCGAACCCAGAACCTCACGGTTTACTTGTTGGCAGGCCGAACGTCTTAACCGTCCTGCCACCTTCCTTCCAGTGTGTTTGCATATGTTTATGTTTGTTAGTGGATGTACTTGCACGCACGTGTGTGTGTGTATTCATGCATGCATGTTTTCCCGTGTTCCTTGGCTAGAGCTCTGAGGTTCACGAATGGTGAGATTTTTTGGGGGGATTTTTTTTTTGCATATGCGAACGTGATTACCCACTATTAAAGTAGCCGCATTTCCAGCTTTTAGGATGGTGTCTAAACATGTCGCCTGTGTTCATGCAGGGTTGGATGGTTTTTTTCACATGTCATCTGTGTATATGCGGGTTTTTTAAAAATAATTATTCGTTCCTACCGGCACAGTGAAATGGCCTACTCTTTCAAAAGACAGAATGGGGTTTTAATGTGTGTGCAAGATGTCCAGCCTGCGTTTGCTCACGTGAGAGACTTGTGGGAGTGGAACCAGTACTGATGTCAATTCCAGGGTAAAATTTCCAAAGTGGTACTTATTTTTCGGGTAGAGTTATAAGATTGATGAGAATTGTCGTTGTATACACGCAAGTAAGTGCAGGTAGACGAAAAGAAAAGAAAGTCTATAATGTATGTGGAGTGCCCCTCACAGGGCACCAGCATTGTTTCCAACACGTTAACCCACATACCACGGACCTTCCTAATATTATATAGTAGTGTCAGCCCTATATATACTAGGACAGTGTGTTAGCACATTGTATGCTGGTTTGTCGTTTGTACATACTGGACTTTTTGTTTCGCTTATTGCCACTTGCTTTCTTCCACCTCAAAGATCCGCTCAGATGTTTCCATCAATCCTAAACTATCAACTTCCTAAAACGTGACAGTCTACAAAGTGAGAGGAAATGAATGATACTGAATTTTTTCGAGTTTTCGTAGCCAAGAAACTCCACCAAATTTGGTGGGTGTTTTTTTTTGATAGCCTTTTCTAAAAATAGTTTTGACCCGTATTGAGTGGTGGTGATAATGTGACGATGTAGCAAGGAGATAAGTGTGGAAAGTGATTATCGGGAATTCCCGTTGTGAATTTACTCAGCAAGTTAAAACAAAAATTAGCCAGTGACTTGACTCTCATTCTGGGGTGGTAGTGGTGGTTATCTGTGTGGTGAAAATGTTTCTGTTGACTTGCTCTTTCATTGCTTACCACCGGTTTTGAGAGGTGGTGAGGATCGATTGATTTCTTCTTTCCATAGCACTGTGTGTGTGTGTCAAAGTCAAAGTCAAAGTCAAACTTTTATTTTCAGATGGTACATTGAATAAGCAGTGCATTTGCTTTTTTTCATCAAGCCATCTATCTAAAGAAAGAAAAAAAAGCGAGAAAAAAAAGATAATGTATATGCAGACAGAATAAAAAAACCTAATTTATGGTAAACTATACAAATCAAACAAAAAAACCAATAACATATGCATATGTGGAATTAAAACAAAACAAAAAACCCAGAAAAATATGAGACCATACAATTCAAATAATTCAAAAATCTTGAGAAAATATCCGTCATAACACAAACAAACAAGCAACAAAGAAAAACCAAACCAAAACAAACAAAGAAGACAAAACAGAATAAAAATAAAAAACCCACACCAACTGCTTCCCCCCCCCCCCCCCCACACATATATATATGTGTGTGTGTGTGTGCATTCATGCATGTTTTCCCCTGTTCCTTGGCTAGAGCTCTGAGGTTCACTAATGGTGAGATTATTTTTAAAATTTTTTTGCAATGTGAACATGTTTACCCACTATTAAAGTAGCCGCATTTCCAACTTTTAGGATGGTGTCTAAACATGTCGCCTGTGTTCATGCAGGGTTGTTTTGTGTTTTGTTACACATGTCATTTATTTATTTTATTTATTATTTATTTATTCTTTTATTTATTCTTTTATATGGAGGATAATGGAATAAGCTCTCATGTGCTTTTTTACATCCAGTCCTCGTGTGTATGCGGTTTTGTACATTTTGTCATCTGTTTCCACCGGCACACAGTGGCCTACTCTTCCGAAAAGCGGAACAGGATTTAACGTGTGCGCAAGATGTTCTGCGTGCGTTCGCACACACGGGGCCTCGGTTTATAGTCTCATCCGAAGGACTTTTGGGGGAGAGTGGAGTCTACACTGATGTTAACTCCAGGGGAAAATATCCCCTTGAACGGGAATCGAGTGATCTGTGGGTGAATGGTTTTGTGTGCGGGTGGATCGGTGGTCTAGAGGTAACGCACCTGCCTAGAAAGCGAAAAGTCCACGTTCGAAGTTGTGTGGTGGTGTCCATCCTCCGTTTCAGCCAGAAACTCCCCCCGCCCCTCCCGCATCCCCCCTCCCCTCCCCTCCCCCCCCCCCCCCCCCCTCCCACGAATCCCATCAAGACCATGAGTGGTGGTCTGGGTGCTTGTCTTTCGGATGAGACAGTAAACCGAAGTCCTGTGTGTTACACATAATTGTTGAGTGCACGTAAAAGAACTCACAGTAACAAGGGAGTTGTCCCTGGCAAAATTCTATAGAAAAAAAGCCACTGTGATAGAAAAACAAATAACAGTTCCAGACAGGAAAAGACGAAGAAAGATAATGGGTAGCGCTGCTCTTGTGGCGACGTGCTCTCCTCAGGGGAAAGCAGCCCAAATTTCATGTAGACAAATCTGCCGTGACTTGAAGTGGTGTACAATAGTGACACGGGGTAGAACATGTATCTATTTTTTGGGTAGGCTTTTAATCTAAATGTGGCATCTGACAACTACCCAACAACTGTGTGGCTTAAAATAAATGATAATCGGGCATTCCCATTTTGAGTAATCTACGTAGCGGCTGCCAAGGGATGGGACATAACTTTAAGGCTGTAAGCGAAGGTAGTCTCCCATGTGTTTCCAACCTGATGGAAAAAAAAGAATGTGAAATTAGTATAGTAAAATTTGGTTTTGATTGCTTCACTTGACACAGAACTGTTTTACAAAAGGATACACACTCTCTCTCTCTCTGTCTCTGTCTGTCTGTCTGTCTGTCTGTCTCTCTCTCTCTCTCTCTCGTGTTTTCGCTTATCAGCTAAAGTATTTATTTATGTATTTATGTATTTATTTTATTTATTTTTTTTATTCTTTTATATCGAGGATAATGGAATAAACACTGATGTGCTTTTGTACATCCAGTCCCCGTGTGTATGCGGTTTTGTAAATTTTGTCATCTGTTCCCACCAGCACACAATGGCCTACTCTTTCGAAAAGCGAAACAGGATTTAACGTGTGCGCAAGATGTTCTGCGTGCGTTCGCACACGGGGCCTCGGTTTATAGTCTCATCCAAAGGACATTGACGTTCAGTTCGATTTTTTTGTCAAACTGGGAAGAAAGGGTGAGGCTGGGAATCGAACCCAGAACCTCACGGTTTACTTGTTGGCAGGCGAACGTCTTAACCGTCCTGCCACCTTCCTTCTAGTGTGTTTGCATATGTTTATGTTTGTTAGTGGATGTACTTGCGCACGTGTGTGTGTGTGTGTGTGTGTGTGCATTCATGCATGTTTCCCCTGTTCCTTGGCTAGAGCTCTAAGGTTCACGAATGGTGAGATTATTATTTTTTTCTTTTTGCATATGCGAACGTGTTTACCCACTATTAAAGTAGCCGCGTTTCCAACTTTTAGGATGGTGTCTAAACATGACGCCTGTGTTCATGCAGGGTTGGGTGGGTTTTTTCACATGTCATCTGTGTATATGCGGGTTTTAAAAAAATAATTATTACATTCCTACATGCACAGTGAAATGGCCTACTCTTTCAAAAGACAGAATGGGGTTTTAATGTGTGTGCAAGATGTCCAGCCTGCGTTTGCTCACGTGAGAGACTTGTGGGAGTGGAACCAGTACTAATGTGAATCCAGGGTAAAATTCTTGGATGGTAACCGTCAGTCAATGCTGCATGGTGGCAATGGCAATGACAATAGGTCATGATAATGGATCTGTGCCAATGGGTACTAACTATAATTTGGTAGATTTATAAATGTTGTGTTTACTGAATAGTAGGCAGTATTTGTTAATAGAGATTATGTTGTTATCTGCCATTACCCACATGCAAGTTTATATATTCAGATTGCATAGGTGAAGTTACAGATGAGAAGAGAAAAGAAAGTCTATAATGTATGTGGAGTGCCCCTCACTGGGCACCAGCACTGTTTCCAATACGTTAACCCACATACCACGGACCTTCCTAATATGATATAGTAGTGTCAGCCCTATATATACTAGGACAGTGTGTAAGCACATTGTATGCTGGTTTGTCATTTGTACATACTAGACTTTTTGTTTCCTTTATTGCCACTTGCTTTCTTCCACCTGAAACATCTGCTCAGATGTTTCCATCAATCCTCAACTATCAACTTCCTAAAACGTGACAGTCTACAAAGTGAGAGGAAATGAATGATACTGAATTTTTTCGAGTTTTCCTAGCCAAGAAACTCCACCAAACTTGGTGGGTGGGTTCTTTTGGATAACCTTTTCTAAAAATAGTTTTGACCCATATTGAGTGGTGGTGATAATGTGACGATGTAGCAAGGAGATAAGTGTGGAAAGTGATTATCGGGAATTCCCGTTGTGAATTTACTCAGCAAGTTAAGAAAAAATGTAGCCAGTGACTTGACTCTCATTCTGGGGTGGTAGTGGTGGTTATTGTGTGGTGAAAATGTTTCTGTTGAGTTGCTCTTTCATTGCTTACCACCGGTTTTGAGAGGTGGTGAGGATCGATTGATTTGTTTCCATAGCACTGTGTGTGTGTGTCAAAGTCAAAGTCAAAGTCAAACTTTTATTTTCAGATGGTACATTGAATAAGCAGTGCATTTGCTTTTTTTCATCAAGCCATCTATCTAAAGAAAGAAAAAAAAGCGAGAAAAAAAAGATAATGTATATGCAGACAGAATAAAAAACCTAATCTATGGTAAACTATACAAATCAAACAAAAAAACCAATAACATATGCATATGTGGAATTAAAACAAAACAAAAAACCCAGAAAAATATGAGACCATACAATTCAAATAATTCAAAAATCTTGAGAAAATATCCGTCATAACACAAAAACAAGCAACAAAGAAAAAACCAAACCAAAACAAACAAGAAGACAAAACAGAATATAAAATAAAAAACCCCACACCAACTGCTTCCCCCCCCCCTCCTCACACACACATATATATATATAGTGTGTGTGTGTGTGTGTGTGTGTATTCATGCATGTTTTCCCCTGTTCCTTGGCTAGAGCTCTGAGGTTCACTAATGGTGAGATTATTTTATTATTTTTTTTGCAATGCGAACATGTTTACCCACTATTAAAGTAGCCGCATTTCCAACTTTTAGGATGGTGTCTAAACATGTCGCCTGTGTTCATGCAGGGTTGTTTTGTGTTTTGTTACACATGTTACTTATTTATTTTATTTATTATTTATTTATTCTTTTATTTATTCTTTTATATGGAGGATAATGGAATAAGCTCTCATGTGCTTTTTTACATCCAGTCCCCGTGTGTATGCGGTTTTGTACATTTTGTCATCTGTTTCCACCGGCACACAGTGGCCTACTCTTCCGAAAAGCGGAACAGGATTTAACATGTGCGCAAGATGTTCTGCGTGCGTTCGCACACACGGGGCCTCGGTTTATAGTCTCATCCGAAGGACTTTTTGGGGAGAGTGGAGTCTGCACTGATGTTAACTGCAGGGGAAAATATCCCCTTGAACGGGAATCTGTGGGTGAATGGTTTTGTGTGTGGGTGGATCGGTGGTCTAGAGGTAACGCACCTGCCTAGAAAGCGAAAAGTCCACGTTCGAAGTTGTGTGGTGGTGTCGATCCTCCGTTTCAGCCAGAAACTCCCCCCCACGAATCCACAAGACCGTGAGTGGTGGTCTGGGTGGGTGCTTGTCTTTCGGATGAGAGGATAAACCGAGGTCCTGCGTGTTACACATAATTGTTTAGCGCACGTAAAAGAAGTCACGGCAACAAGGGAGTTGTCCCTGGACAAATTCTGTAGAAAAAAAGCCACTCTGATAGAGAAACAAATAACAGTTGCAGACAGGAAAAAGAAGAAGAAAGATAATGAGTGGCGCTGCTCTTGTGGCGACGCGCTCTCCCCAGGGGAGAGCAGCCCAAATTTCATGTAGACAAATCTGCCGTGACTTGAAGTGGTGTATAATAGTGACACGGGGTAGAACATGTATCTATTTTTTGGTAGGCTTTTAATCTAAATGTGGCATCTGACAACTACCCAACAACTGTGTGTGGCTTAAAAATGATAATCGGGAGTTCCCATTTTGAGTAATCTACGTAGCGGCTGCCAAGGGATGGGACATAACTTTAAGGCTGTAAGCTGAGGTAGTCTCCCATGTGTTGCCAATCTGATGAAAAAAAAAAGTGAAATTAGTATAGTAAAATTTGGTTTTGATTGCTTCACTTGACACAGAACTGTTTTACAAAAGGATACACACACACACACTCTCTCTCTCTCTCTCTCTCTCTCTCTCTCGTGTGTGTTTTCGCTTATCAGCTACAGTGTGTGCGTATGTGTATTATGTTTGTTAGTGGATGTACTTGCGCACGTGTGTGTGTGTGTGTGTGTGTGTGTGTGTGTATTCATGCATGCATGTTTTCCCCTGCTCCTTGGCTAGAGCTCTGAGGTTCACGAATGGTGAGGGTTTTTGGGGGGTTTTTTTTGCATATGCGAACATGTTTACCCACTATTAAAGTAGCCGCATTTCCAACTTTTAGGATGGTGTCTAAACATGTCGCCTGTGTTCATGCGGGGTTGTTTTGTGTTTTGTTACACATGTCATTTATTTATTTTATTTATTATTTATTTGTTCTTTTATTTATTCTTTTATATGGAGGATAATGGAATAAGCTCTCATGTGCTTTTTTACATCCAGTCCCCGTGTGTATGCGGTTTTGTACATTTTGTCATATGTTTCCACCGGCACACAATGCCCTACTCTTCCGAAAAGCGGAGCAGGATTTAACGTGTGCGCAAGATGTTCTGCATGCGTTCAAACACGGGGCCTCGGTTTAGTCTCATCCGAAGGACCTGTGTGTATATGCGGTTGGTATTTTTGTGGGTTTGTAAAAAATGGCTTGTTTTTTTCAAAAGTCAGAATGGGCTGAATGTGTGTGCAAGTTGTTCTGCGTGCGTTTGCACACGTGAGAGATTTTTGTGGGAGTGGAATCAGTATTGAGCTTAACACTAGGGTAAAATTCTCTTGAATGATAACTCCATGGGGGTACATACAAACTAGACTCAAGGAGCTGTCCTGCTCACTATGTTATCAAGATGTTTTTAATACAACTGTTGTGTTTACTATAGTGTAAGAGAATTATGTCTACGGGCTTGATGCTAGGTTGTTGACTGTCATATACAAGGTTTAAGATGGTGGTACTTGTAGTTTTGATTTTGTGCAGGTAGAAACATTCACCGTCACAGTGCCAAAGGGGGGTACTTATATTATTTCGGGCAGGGTGATAATTGATTGAAAAATGAATGTTGTGAACTGGTGTTATATACACGCAAGTAAGTGCAGGTAGACGAAAAGAAAAGGAAAGTCTATAATGTATGTGGAGTGCCCCTCACAGGGCACCAGCACTGTTTCCAACACGTTAACCCACATACCACGGACCTTCCTAATTTTAAAATAGTGTCAGCCCTATATATATTTGGACAGTGTGTTAGCACATTGTGTACTTTGGGTTTTTCGTTTGTACAAAACTGGCCTTTTTGTTTCGCTTATTGCCACTTGCTTTTTTTCACCTCAAACACTGCTCAGATGTTTCCATCAATCCTCAAAAATCACTTCCTAAAACATGACAGTCTACCCAAATGAGAAGAAATGAATGATACGAATTTTTTTTGAGTTTTCCTAGGCAAGAAATTCCCCCCAAATTTGGTGGGTGGTTTTTTTTTTAGCCTTTTTCCCAAAAATAGTTTTTTTTCCAGTATTAAGTGGTGGTGATAATGTGACGATAGGATTTCAACAGCTAGAGATACAGAAAGTGATTATCGGGAATTCCCGTTGTGGATTTACCCAGCAAGTTTAAAAAAAAAATGTAGCTAGTGATTGATCTCATTCTGGGGTGGTAGTGGTGGTTATTTGTGTGGTGAAAATGTTTCTGTTGAAATTCTCTTTCATTGCTTAAAACCACCGGTTTTGAGAGGTGGTGAGGATCAATTGATTTTTGTTTCCATAGCACTGTGTGTGTGTGGTGTGTGTGTGTCGTGTGTGTGTGTGTGTGTGTGTGTGTGTGTAGTATTCATGCATGTTTTCCCCTGTTCCTCGGCTAGAGCTCTGAGGTTCACGAATGGTGAGATTTTTTTTTTTTTTTTGAATATATGATCGTGTTTACCCACTATTAAAGTAGCCGCATTTCCAACTTTGAGGATGGAATCTAAACATGTCGCCTGTGTTCATGCAGGGTTGTTTTGTTTTTTGTCACACATGTCATGTGTGTATATACGGTTTTTTGTATGTGTGTGGGTGTGTAAAAAATGGCTTTTTTTTCAAAAGATAGAATGGGTTCAATGGGTTTGCAAGTTGTTCTGCGTGCGTGTTTGCACTCGTGAGGGATTTTTGTGGAGTGGATGGAATCAGTATTGATTTTAACACTGGAGTAAACTTTCCCTTGAATGGTAACTCAACTAGACTCAAGGAGCTGTCCTGCTCACTATGTTATCAAGATGTTTGAAATACAACTGTTGTGTTTACTATAGTGTAAGAGAATTATGTCTCTGGGTTTGATGCTAGGTTCTTGACTGTCATATACAAGGTTTTAAGATGGTGGTACTTGTAGTTTTGATTTTGTGCAGGTAGAAACATTCACCGTCACAGTGACGAAGGGGTACTCATATTTCGGGCAGGGTGATAATTAATTGAAGAATGAATGTTGTGAACTGGTGTTGCATACACGCAAGTAAGTGCAGGTAGACGAAAAGAAAAGAAAGTCTATAATGTATGTGGAGTGCCCTTCATAGGGCACCAGTACTGTTTCCAACACGTTAACCCACATACCACGGACCTTCCTAATAATATATAGTAGTGTCAGCCCTATATATACTAGGACAGTGTGTTAGCACATTGTATGCTGGTTTGTCGTTTGTACATACTAGACTTTTTGTTTTGCTTATTGCCACTTGCTTTCTTCCACCTCAAACATCTGCTCAGATGTTTCCATCAATCCTCAACTATCAAGTTCCTAAAACGTGACAGTCTACCAAGTGAGAGGAAATGAATGATACTGAATTTTTTCGAGTTTTCGTAGCCAAGACACTCCAATAAAACTTGGTGGGTGGTTTTTTTTGTTAGCCTTTTCTAAAAATAGTTTTGACCCGTATTGAGTGGTGGTGATAGTGTGACGATAGGATTTCAACAGCTAGGAGATAAGTGTGGGAAAAAAAAACACCCTGGGGTGGTAGTGGTGGTTATTTGTGTGGTGAAAATGTTTCTGTTGAGTTGCTCTTTCATTGCTTACCACCGGTTTTGAGAGGTGGTGAGGATCGATTGATTTCTTGTTTCCATAGCACTGTGTGAGTGTGTGTGTGTGTGTGGTGTGTGTGTGTGTATGTTGTGTGTTTCCATAGCACTGTGTGTGTGTCGTGTGTGTTATGTGTGTGTGTTATGTGTGTGTGTGATGTGTGTGTGTGTGTATGTGTGTGTGCTTGTGGTAATTCCATAGCACTGTGTGTGTATGTGTGTGTGTGTTTCCTTAGCACTGTGTGTGTATGTGTGTGTGTGTGTTTCCATAGCACTGTGTGTGTGTGTGTGTGGTGTGTGTGTGTGTATCATGTGTGTGTGTGTCATGTGTGTGTGACTGAACATGTGTGTGTGTGTGTGTGTGCTTTCAGTACAATTTCAAGTTAATCTGACAAGAATTGTTTGACAAGTGCAGTGTACGTGGTTTTTAGAAAAAGGGTGGGAACAATGCTCTGGAGAGAGAGAGAGAGAGAGAGAGAGAGAGAGAGAGAGAGAGAGAGAGAGAGAGAGAAGAGAGAAAGAGAGAGAGAGAGAGAGAGAGAGAGAGAGAAAGAGAGAGAGAGAGAAAGAAAGAGAGAGAGAGACAGAGAGAGAGAGAGAGAGAGAGAGAGAGAAGAGAGAGACTGACAGAGAGAGAGAGAGAGAGAGAGAGAGAGAGAGAGAGAGAGAGAGAGAGAGACCGACAGAGAGACTGACAAAGAGAGAGAGACTGACAGAGAGAGAGAGACCGACACAGAGAGAGTTACCTGCATGAAATTCAGGCTGCTCTACCCCTAAGAAGAGTGCATCACCAAAGATTAAAAAGCAGTGCCACCCATAACTTATTTCTCTTTTCCTGTCTGCATGTGTATTTGTTTTCCTATCAGAGTGGTTTAGTATCATTATTATTATTATTATTATTATTTTACAGAATTTTGTCAGGGACAACTCTCTCTCTGTTGCCGCGGGTTCTTGTACTTGCGCTAGATGCGTGTCACACACACACAGGACCTCGGTTTATCGTCTCATCCGAAAGACTAGCACCCAGACCACCACTCAGGGTCCCGTGGATGGAGGGGGAATTTCGGGCACAATGGAAGATCGTGCCATTATTTTTTTCTGCTAGGCATAATGACAACTGTAGCCAGGAAATATCGCTATATTTAGCAGCAGTGCACCACAGCAGGAGAGATTGTGTACCTTTTTTTGTTTTGTTTTGGTAAGGTTATGTTATAGTCCCAGTGGAACTGTCCGATTTAGGGACTGTGGTAACTGCCAAGTAATCCCACTTTGGTGCAGTGGGCCACCACCCTTAAAGAACAACGCCCAATGTTGAGCACGTAACAATTCAATTCTAAAGCAATGCAAAGCTGTGTGGGAGATTGTACCTTTGCAAGGAAGGATCCCGATAAAAATAGTATTACGTGGGCTGTTCTAATCGGAAATTCCCACTTTTAAGTAATATGTGAGAAAAGAAGAAAAAAATAAATATGAAGGATCGGGAATTTCCATTTTGAATAATGTCAGTAGGCGGAATGAAGGGAAGTAGCCAGCAGTGAAATGTTCCTCCTTGAGTGTCAGGTTGGAACTTGGGAAAATAAGTGGACATCTTTCTCGCTCTTTTTAACCCCCGCCCTCTCTCTCTCTCTCTCTCTCTCTCTCTGGGCCTGTCTCTATGACTGTTTCGGCGTGTGTGCGCGCGCGCGTGTGTGACAATGTGTGTGTGTGCGTGCGCGCGAGCTGTCTGTCTGTCTCTGTGTTTGTCTCTCCCTCTCTCTCATATCTTAAAATTGAAATCATGTTCCTAATCTGCGCGCGTGCGTGCGTGCGTGTGTGTGCGCGCGCGTGCGTGTGTGTGCGCGCGCGTACGTGTGTGTGCGCGCGCGCGGATAGATGGGTAGATAGATGACGGTAAATGACAACACTAGCAATAATAATAATAATAATAACAATAATATAATAATAATTAAGGATGATGATGATGATGATGTTGCTTTCACACACACAAAAATTCACCATTGGTGAACCTTGGAGCTCTAGCCGAGGAACGAACCCCCCCCCCCCCCCCCCCCCCCCCCCCCCCCCCCCCCCCCCCCCCACCACACACACACAACACACAAAACTGGCATCGACACCACTCTTCTGCGTATTCTTCAGGGGAGGCTATGAACCGTAGTGTCCAGTAGTTCTTTGTTGCCGAACGCTCATGCAGCAACTATTGTTGTCTGTCATATGAGCAAAAGTGCGATGCGCTGCCGTTAAGCGCCTTGACAAGTCAGGCCCAGCACATCTGACTAAAGCGTGGGAGAGACTTGTTATCTTTTTAAAAACTGCATGCAGTGCAAGGGTCTGAGAGAGAGAGAGAGAGAGAGAGAGAGAGAGAGAGAGATCTGAACAATTTTGATATGTACATTGGCCTTAAGCGACAATACACAGAGTTTGGGGGAAAGCAGGAAAAAAGGACATACTGGTATGCAAAGTGTATGTGTGTGTGTTTGAGAGAGAGAGAGAGAGAGAGAGAGAGAGAGAGAGAGAGAGAGGAGAGAGAGAGAGAGAGAGAAGAGAGATCTGAACAATTTTGATATGTACATTGGCCTTACTTGACAATACAGAGTTTGGGGGTAAGCAGGAAAAAGGACATACTGGTATGCAAATGTGGTGTGTGTGTGTGTTGTGGAGAGAGAGAGAGAGAGAGAGAGAGAGAGAGAGAGAGAGAGAGAGAGAGATTCCGTTAAGTTTGCCATTAACTTATTTATTTATTCTTTTATTTCGAGGGTAATGGAATAAGCACTCGTGGTAGTTTTTTACATCCAGTCCCCGTGAATATTAGTGAACACATTTAGTGCCGAATGTAGACAGCATTCTAGGGTGAAATCCCACGAGGTTTGCTTGATATACTATTCAGATAACCAGAAAATTAAGAAAGGCCTTGGGAAGAGAGTATATTTGAGAGAGAGAGAGAGAGAGAGAGAGAGAGAGAGAGAGAACTCGAACTCGAAAGATTTATTCACAAAAAGGCCATTGGCCCATACATGAAGGGGGGTTGCCAAACTGCTTAGTATTTTGTTGAGAAAAATAAGTATAACCCCCCCCACACCCCCACCACCACCCCAAAGTGTTAATGTATACCCACAACTACCACAATAACAAACAGTTAAAAAAAATATGACTTAAGAAACCAAGATATCGAGAGAGAGAGAGAGAGAGAGTGTGTGTAGACTGCATAAAGATTGGACATGAATACTCTACCTCAGACTGTGGGTTGACTGACTGACTGACTTGTGAACTGCTTCCTTGTGTCTGCTTGTAACTTTTACTTGGCGCTTTGAAACCGAGGTGAAGTTTAGATGGTGTTTTCTCCCTTGGTCTCTTTTTATCATCACTCGTTCTTTTGTTGTTGTTGTTTTCTAGTATTTATTTCCCTTATGCACTCTTCGTTCTTTCCTGCTGCCTTCTTTTCTTTTTCATGTATTTCTGTATAAATTTTTAAAATAATTTTTCTTAATTTTTTTTAACCGTTCCATTTCAAAGCGTTTAAGTGATGTGGCTTTTGAGGATATAGTTTTAAACTTAGAATATCTGTTGTGAAAGGTATCTAAAGAAAATCCACTTTTACAGTTTGAACAAGTTAGTCTAACCAGCTGCCAAATATAAAGGCTGACTCTTTCACTGCTGTTGGGCACACTGTAAGCTTTTAGCTGGTTGTTGTCGCTCTATTGTAAGTGTGTATGATATGTATGATTTTGTTGAAATAAAACGTAGTTTCATAAACTAGAAAAAAAAAAAGAAAGAAAAGAGCGCTTATAACGGAAAACTAAGAACGTAATAAGAAGGAGGGGTTAACACGGTCGCCTGCCAATAAGTAAACCATAAGGTTCTGGGTTCGATTCCCAGCCTCGCCCATTTCTTCCCAGTTTGACAACAACAACAAAAAACACAAAAAAATCCAACTGAATGTCAAAGTCTTTCCGATGAGACTATAAACCGAAGCCCCCGTGTGCGAACGCACGGCAGACCATCTTTCTTGCCCACACGTGAAGAACCCATTCCACCTTTCAGAAGAGTAGGCCCACGTGTGCCGGTAGGAACGGATGACAGGAACTAAAAAAACAGCATGCACACAGATGTCGTGTTTAGAC
>CM054155.1:39066628-39074128 GCA_028751875.1 Rapana venosa | reverse complement strand
CCACCCCAGTTCGCCGCCGCACACATTGTGGGGGGGGGGGGGGGGGGGGGGGGGGGGGGAGGAAGAGATTTAAAAAAAAAAGAGATTCACAGAGAGACACGAATGCGAGTGGTGTGAGCAGTTTGTAAGGAGTTTTGATTGGTGGTGTGGTCTTCTCCTGTTTGAGATAGGCTAGGGGGAAAGGAAAGGAAAGAAGACGAAAAAAACAAGAGGAAGAAGGGGGGAATGGTGGAGGAGAGGGGATAGGAGGGTGGAAGGAGGGGTGGGGGAGGGAGGGAGGAGGAGGTGAGGGTTAATAGGTAAGGAGGAGGAGGAGGATGTGTCACTGGGTGCGGTGAGCGCTGAGCGCTCGAGATCCTCCTCTGCGAGTGAGTCGTCGTTTAATTAGTAAGAGGGGTATCTTGCGGTGCAAATGTTGCGTCAGCGTGTCTCGGCTTACGATGATTGTTGTTGTTGTTGTCGTTATTATTGCTATTGTTGTTGTTGTTCTGCTTACTATTATTATTATTATTGTTGTTATTATTATTGTTATTGTTATTATTATCATTATTATCATTAATATTATCATCATCATCATTATTATTATTATTGTTCTTCTTGTTGTTCTTATATCATTATTCTTCTTCCTATATCATATCATCATCATTCATCATATCATTATTGTTGTTGTGATGATGATGATTTTTGTTATTTCTATTTATTATTATTATTATTGTTATTATATTATCATCATCATTATAACGTGCTTGTAAGTAGAGAGCTCTACACGGGTTTCATCATCATCATCATCATTATATTGGAAGCCAGGCTTTTCTTGTCAAGTGACCTCAGCACCCTCCGAAGTCGGAATGCGGCTACCTTCATGGTGGGGGGTGGACAAGAAACCTAAAACAAACACGGTTGCATACGTAAAAAATCTCACCCTTGGTAAACCTCGGAGCCAAAGCGCAAGGAGCGGGAAAAATAATTTACCTCTGCTGCTAGTACCACTTGGGGTGGTCTGGATGCTAGTCTTTCGATGGGATGATGAACCCAGTTTCTGAGAACCCCCTACATCAGTTCCACTGAAATTCTAGAAGAAGAAGGGGAAAAAAGAGAAAAGAAAGAAAGTAAAGAGGGAGAAAACAGACAAACAACAAGAAAGAAAGAAAGCGAAGAGGGGGGTTGGGGGGGAATTGAGGCAGTGTGTGTGTGTGTGTGTGTTGTGTGTGGTGTGTGTGTAGATGAGAGAGAGAGAGAGATCGAACTTTTAATTGACTTTTGGCACGATGGCCTCTGTTACAAGGTGAGCAACATTGAAAACATCAGAAACAGACAAATATTCCATTGAAAACTATACATAAAATCACAGAGTGTTTTTAAAGTCGTTCACGGAATCTGTTAATAGCAGAGTAAGAAAACAACTTATCCATTTTTACTGGTCTCACACACACACACACACACACACACACACACAGACAGAGAGAGAGAAAGAGAGAGAGAACTCAGGATTTTAATTGTAAGGCCACCGGCTTGTACACAAGGGGGTATTCATTTTGACAAAAGAAACTTCAAACAAAACAAAACAAAAACACAGATAATGTTGGCAAATATCAAGAGTGATTTCCCAAAGAAACATGAACAACTTCAACTTTTTGTACACCAGTTAAACCTAACAAAGTTCTTGCGCTTTGGGAGCATAAAATATATACATACCCAAACTGGTAGACATTTTCACTATTCAGAAAAGTTTGAAGATATTGTTCATTCGCATTTGTGAAGTTCTTCGTTAGATATTTCTCTTGTAAGTCTGTAAATTGTGCATTCAAATAAAGAGTGGATTTCAGTTTCGATTTTGTCTCAAAAAGGGCACGAGAGAGAGAGAGTATTCATGATTATTAATTTAGATGATCCTTTCAAGCGTTTTGTAATGATGCTTTCATCCATGCTGTAAGTGTACAACAATTATTTTCTCCAGACTTTGCAACAAAACCAAGAACAATATTGAACAACATAATACTGATTCGGTACTGTTGTCTGCTTTCAGATACGACAACTTCGTCTCTGATCGGCAAGGCGACTTTCACTCCGGAAATCAGCAGACGGGCATGCGCACGACACTGGCATAAATTGACGTCAGCCATCTTGGTTTTGGAAAACTTCTGTAGTAAAATGCGGGTCTGTGTGTTGTAAACTTTTCGCCTGGTTGTTTCTCGTCTTCATTATTTTGTAACAATAAATTCTACTGGAATTGTACAATTTTGTACACTGTAGTAAGTGTACAAAATTGTACAATTTATTTGAATCGTGACATTGTGTTTATGAAGAATCGTGAAAGAAATGTGTAGTGTTGAAAAGTTGCTGTATTAATAAGCAGAGCTGACAAATAGTAATAACAGCTTGTACATTTAAATAAAAATGATTGTGTCATTTATTTTCATGTCTACGTGTCTGTTTCTGTGTATACATTCAGGTGAGTAAACAGATTTTCCCCCAAAGTATTTTAAAGAGGTGTTGTACACATTCATTTTTGGTATATTTCTCCTTTGGCAACGTGGAACATTGATTTGAATCAGACACTGCGATTCTTGGCATGTGTAGCAAATCAAATGAATTATATTTGGTTTTTGAGTTATAGATTCACTGGTGTAGGAAAATTTATCTGTATGTGCATGTTATTTTCAGTCTGTATGCTTGCGCTGGAAAAAAAAGTGATTCGAATGGAGATTTTCCTGAACATTTTTGTTTTGTTCGTTCTCTAGTCTATGTGTTGTCTGTTGAGAGAGAGAGAGAGAGAGAGAGAGAGAGAGAGAGAGAGAGAGAGAGAGGGAATATTTTGCAGCTTTACGGGTGTTTAGAGTGATGCAACATTCAGTTGTTTCCTGATTAAAATTTGTGACTTTTAAAAAAAATTGCAAACCGGAGAGAAAATATTCACGTTCATGATTTGGCCTGTACTGTGTGTGCCTACATAATTATTATATGCATGCTTGCTCACGTGTGTGTTTGTGTGTGTGTGTGTGTGTGTGTGTGTGTGTATGTGTGTGTGGTTTTGTGTGTTGTGAGAGAGAGAGAGAGAAAAGAGAGGGGAGAGGAGGAGAGAGAGAGAGAGAGAGAGAGAGAGAGAGAGGTGTTCTGCTTCAGCTTGCTTTCATGCAATGCGTGGATCATTTATTTTTCCCTATTTGTACAGTAACATTTTGTGTGTGTGTGTGTGTGTTTGTTTTGCAAGGGTTACATCTTTGCAGTACACGCACAAAGCTTGTATTGATTTCCCAGGCCAATTTTTCAGGCGTAATTCTATTGTAGATACTTTATTTTCCTTGCAAAGTGTCTTGATTTCTGTACAGCTTGCTTTCCAAGAACAGCTTTCAGACCACAATCAGGTAAGATTGATGAAAATTGACCCAACATTTCTGCTTGAATTATTCGTTGATTGATTGATCTAATGAGCGTTTTTTGCTATTCAAACTGACAACTGAATTCAATGAGTGGTTGGGTTTCGAATTGATGTAGGGGAAAAAAAAATCTTTCAGTTGAATTGTAATCAGCTGTTTGTTATTGATGGCTGAAAGGTAATCAGCGTGAATTGAATGAAGAGAGTTGAAGCTATCAGTGGCTGATTGATTGGGTAATTGATTTGATTTGATTTGATTGATTGATTGACCTCGATGTAAATTTTGAAAGGAATTTCAAAAGGAATTGTTGATATTTCGGGTATATATTTTTAAAGCCGTGTGTGTGTGAATGAGTGAGTGAGTGAGTGAGTGTGTGTGTGTGTGTGTGTGTGTGTGTGTGTGTGTGTGTGTGTGTGTGTGTGGGTGTGACCGAGAGAGAAGAGAGAGAGAGAGAGAGAGAGAGAGATATCATTCTATCACTTCATCATAAAAACCGAAGCCTACAGCAATAAGGAGCACTGCTGGTGTTATATATTGTCTTTGTGTTCGGGTGTGTGTGTGTGTGTGTTTTCACATGCTAAATTCACTTTGTCATGTGCATGTCTAGCCATGCATGTATGTACTCACGGTTCAATTGCTTGCCACAGTCACCATTTGCTGGGTGTCTTGTTTATTACAACTCCTTTTCTTTTACGTCTATAGTAGTTGTGTGTGTGTGTGTGTGTGATATATATATATATATATATTATATATATATAATCACACAAAGTGAAAGTAGAACAACCAACATATAGAAGTTCCTCAATATTTCGGCTTTTGCCTTCCTCAGGGGTGGGTGGGGAGGGGGGGGGGGGGGGGGGGTTATTATGACGTGTGGAATGACGTCAATATCAATGATACGTCATTGTGAAACTTTGTTATGACATTGCAAATTAAACATCATACTGAGACCATGTTAGACACACACACACACACACACACACATATATATATATATATATATATAAACACACAAATGCATACATAATGACTGGTCAGCTCTGTGTATCTTATTTTCTTTTTTAATGAATGCTTCTGTGCTGTTGGTGGTTTTTATTTTTTTTCTTGCTTTCAAATTTCTCTCTCTCTCTCTCTCTCTCTCTCTCTCTCCCTCCCCCTTCCCCCTTCGCCAGTTTTGCTTAAGATTTCTTGGGAGCTTCAATTTAAATGTGCATGTTTATTGATTTTTATATCTTGTCGTTGGGATATATAGACAATCCCATCGCTTTAAAGCAAAAGAAATTATACATATATATATATATATTATATCTATATATATATATATATATATATATTATATATATTAATGTTCTGATGATTCCATGTTATCTTGAAATTTTTTTAAATTGTATTCATTTTATAACTGTTATGCAAAGTTATCCTGCTGTTTTATATTTCGTTTTTGTCCTGATGTATTTATATTACACACACACACACACACACACACACAACACCACAATTATATATTATATATATATATATATATATATATATATATATATATATATATATATATTACTGTCTTATTTAATTTTTCATTTCTGTTGTCCATCCTGAATTGACCAGACTGGTCAATTTTGGTCAAAATTATGGTACATGAAAAAACTTTTTTGTTAATTTAAATTTTTTTCTTTTTAACGTAACCAGTCATTCCGTGTCTACCCCCTTTATGAGCAGTGTGATATAGGGTGTAGGCATGCTGTATGATGTCTTTTCTATGTATGTATGCTGTATATGTCTTTTCTACAGGTCACACACAGCTCCTAATATTATGCTGCATTGTTAACGAATTCTGTTGAATTAAATAGCAAACCTGAAACATGTTTACTTTGGCCTGAAAAGACGCATTTGAGATGGTGTGACTCTGTGTGTGTGTGTGTGTGTGTGTGTGTGTGTGTGTGTGCGTGCGTGCGTATATATGTGTGTGTGTGCACGCGTGGGGGGGGGGGGGGGGGGCGTGCGTTGTGTGTGTGTGTGTTGAGTGAGTGAGTGTGTGTTTGTGTGCGTGTGTGAGCGCGCGCGTGTGTGTGTATGCGTATTTGCGTGAGTATGTTTGTTAGTTTGTGTGTGTTAGTGTGTGTACGTGCGCGCGCACGTGTGTGTGTGTGTGTGCATGCGTGTGTGGGTGCTTGAGTGTGTGTGTACAGTTTTCTTTCTCCCGCTTAAACTTTGTTGACCAATTCTTAACTACAGAAGAGTATTTATTTATTATATGCGAGAGCAGACTCGCTCTTAAGCCTTCATCAAACTAGTCATCATGTATGCCCTTTTGGTATCAATGCCACTGGTGAGTAGAAAGCTTAAAACAGCAAGGCCTTCGGATGAGACTCTAAACCGAGGTCCCGTGTGCATGTAACATGCACGGCAACACATCTTGCGCACTCGTTAAAAATCCTATTCCACTTTTAGGAAGAGTATGCCATTGTGTGCCGGTTGGGAACGGATGACCAAATTTACAAAACTGCATACACATGGGGACAGGATGTAAAAAAAAAAAAAAGGAAAAAAAAAGCGCATGAGTGATTAATCTAGTATCCTCGAAATAAAAGAATGATAATTTCGTAAAAAAGAGTGGTGTTGAAATTTCTCCAGGTTTTAATTTTTATTTATTATTTTTTTGGGTCTACCACTTTGAAGTACGATGACATCACAACTACGATGACGTCATCTTCCAAATGACATCATCTTCCAAACGTTGTACGTCATCATGTGTAACTAAAAGGCATAATCGTATGTTTCGCCAGATTTGATCAGTGTAGCTTCTAAAGCCATATTGATTAGGCCTCTGTGGGTTTGTTTTCCATAGAGCTTTAAGGTTTCACCATTGGTGGTATTTTTGCGTATGCGACTGGGTTGGGGTTTTGTTCCCCCCCTCCCCCCCCCCCCCCCCCCCCCCCCCCCCCCCCCCCCCCCCCCCCCCCCACCATTAAGGTAGCTGCATTCCATCTTAATGGAGACCTTGTATATAAATATTATAGTCTCCTGAGTCATCATTGCATGCCAAAAATAAGAAATTTGACAATTTTGTTAGACATAGTTTATTACTGGCACAGTTTCCATGCCTATTTTATAAAAAGTCCTTAAATTTGGCAGCAGCTTGGATTGAAAACATCAAGATGAAAGAATTCTTCATTTAGCAACTGATATCAATTGAATAGTAATCAACAACAAAAAAGGGCGCAAATATAGATGGAAGAGGAAAATAATTGATAAAACAAGCATTATGGGTCGTGTGGTGTTTTGTTTTTTCTAAACCTAGGTATTCCCCCGTGGGAATGCCGGGGGCCTGTCAGTATGAATAGCATCCCCACCTTCTGGAAATTCTGTGCTTGTGATTTCCTCTTTTCTATCCCTCTCTTTGTTTCTGCCCTGTTCCTTTTCTTCCTGTCATTTCCTTCTCGTCTATTTCCTGCCTTCTTGGTCTACCATTCTCCTGCCTTTTTAATTTGTTTTTTTTTTTATAAATCTCCAGAAAGACTTAAAAGAGAACAATTCTCTCCTATGCTGAAGTCGGATGCACTGGGACTAATTTGTCAGGCGCTTAACGGCAGCGTGGCGCATTTTCGCTCATTTAACTGACAACAATAGTTGCTGTGTGAGCGTTCGACGACGAAGAAGAAAAATCTAGGTATGGTTGAAGTGGGGTGAGCTCGGAATAAACCATGTAGGGGGAGGGGGGACAACGGGATAGGTATACAGCAGAAGGTGGGGTACGAGCAAAAAACCCCAACGACCCCCCCCCCCCCCCCCCCCCCAAAAAAAAAAAGGGGGGGAGGGGGAGAAGAAAAAATAAACATAATTATCAAACTGATTTTTGTTTTGTTTTTTGTATATGTATGTATGTATGTTTGTCCGTCGTGTTCGACGATGACCTCCAAAACAGCAGAGGAGGCAGCTGCTGTTTCGGAAATTTGGGCAGAAATTTGATTATAGTGGAGATGCCTTGCCCACATTTCATCCCCCCACTCTCTCTCGGCCAAGTGGGCATAAGGACGGTCAGCGTTGGCGATGTTCTCCAAAGGCCAACTAGCCCCCAGGGCTGCTATTATCCTATCTACATAACAACAACTGGTAGCAATCGTGC
>CM054155.1:39046628-39059128 GCA_028751875.1 Rapana venosa | reverse complement strand
AGAAGAAGAAACAAAGAACCCCCCGAAATAACATCTTTACTGCTAAATAGATAGAAAATCACACTGCTTCCTGACAACCATATCAAATCCTCCTAGCATGGGTAGCTTGGTTCAGTCTTGTGTTTCAGTGTGAAAAAAGCGAAGCGGAACGGACTGTGTTGCATACTTGCCAGCATCCCTTATAAATCCATTCCTTCACTTATCCCCCATCATCCCTTTTCTCTAACCCCTCCCCCCCCCCCCCCCACCCCTTTTCCTTTCATCACTTTCTTTCCCAGTCAACCGCTTTCCCATCTGGGAGTGTCACATCAGTAGCACTTTGACATCAGCTTTCAGCCTGTGATTATCACATGCTCCTAACAACATCGGATTACTGAGGGTGCTAGCGCTGTACTTCATTCTCAAGTTAAGGGTTTTGGGGTGGTTTTTGTGTGTGTTTTTTTAATGGGGGTACGGGGACGGGATAGCTCAGTGGTCGGAGCACTCGCTTTCCCCCAGCCAAGTTAAGCAGCGTCGAGCATGGTTACCAGTTGGATGGGTGACCGTTTGCGCTCCTTGGCTTCAGTACAGTTCCCCCAGTTCACCCAACTGTAAATGAGTACCTGCCCTCTTTAGGGTCAGGGAAGGTAAAGCAGCGAGGGAGAGGAGATGGGCGCCGCCCTCAATATGCTGGCCCTAGAGAAGCGAGGTCTCTGACGCCTCGCTCCCCTACGACCTTATAGGTTATGGGACTCCTTTACCTTTACTTTTTTTTTAAATTTTAAATGGGGGTGTGTGTGAGGGTGGGGTTCTTTCCTTGGCTAGAGTCAAAGGTTCATCAATGGAAAGATTATACGCATAAGACCTTTTTTAACCCATCATTAAGGTAGCCGCATGTCAATTTCAGGGATGAGTTCTAAACACAACACATATGTGCGTACATTTTTTTTTCTGTTTTGGAGTTATGCCATCTATTCCTACAAGCACGAAATAGACTTCTCTTCCGAACGGTTTTTTAATGTGCGTGCAAGATGTTCTGCGTGCATTTACACATGGGACTTCCGTTTATAGTCTCATCTGAAAGACTTTTAAGGGGTGGGTGGAGTCAGTACTGATATTAACTCCAGGGTAAAATCCCCTAAAACGGGTACCATTGAGGTGGTAGATCCTGGGCCTTCAGATCATCAGCGCAATGCTCTAAGAACTAGGCTATCCAGATCTTCAAATTATTTGTTGTAAACAAACTGCTAACATTGTTAATTCTTTCTATTCGAACAAATAGCTGTTAAGAGTAGACAGTCACTAAGGACGATTTGTCTAGGGGGGTGGGAAAGTGGAGAAAGCATTTGCACTCAGATGTCAGTCAGCTGACGTGGTGTGCATAGCTGAGGAGCTCTTTGCTGGCTATTCACACCCAGGGCCCTGCTCTTTGTGACAACAAGTGAGAAGTTTAAACCAACTTTCCTCCTCCTCCTCCTGTTTCAATGGGTTCCAGGTCTTGTGTACTCCGCTTAGCTTAGAACGTGTGCAAGGCATTAAAAAGGAGGGAAGGGTGAGAAGAGAAGGAAAGGGGTTTGAAGGATTACTCTCACATCTGCTTCACACTCAGGGTGGTCAGAAAAGTCTATTCACGCCACAAGACGGCCACACACTGTTGTTACGAAACTTATCTCCCTTGACTGTGCATTTTTCTCTCTCTTCTTTTTTCTTGTTAGAGTTGATTATTTCCCTTGATTTAGAATGGGTCTCAACCACCCACACAGAATAGGAGGGTAAAGAGACAAATACGAAAATTTTTTTTAAAAGATTCATGCAATCTGACATATACTTAGTAAAATCAGAAAGAGTTTGATCTAAATTTTAAAAAAACACACGATGCAAAGCTTCTTTTTTGCCTCTAGACAGCTCCTCCTTCGCTTTGCAGCTTGGCTTATCTCCCTTTAGCATTTTACAACACAGACCTGCTTGCCTCCCATGACAAAAACACCTATGTGGATCAAGTGTGGGTGAACGCATTGCACCTCCCTCAGTGTGGAGTCTCTGAGGCCACATGGTTGTATTCCCTGATCAGTCTGTGTGTCGCTAGCTGCACACAGAAAGGAAAGCAGCTGAAGAATAATGATGATGCTGCTGTCTGCCTGTTCCAGCTGTGCCTCACTGGAGGTGCTGGTGCAGACTTCTCCCTTGCTCTGTGGCTGGTCACGCTGTGTGCTGTTCTCCACTGACAGGAGGACAGTCTGAAAAAGGAACTGAAGGAAAAAGGGAAACAACCCTTTGGGAGAAACCCTGCAGTCCCTGAACTGGGGAGGGGGGGGGGGGGGGGGGGGGGGTGGGGGGTAGGTTGGGGGTGGGGGGGGGGGGAGGAGATATTGAAGGTATGCTTTCTGCTTTCATGCCAGCCCAAGTGCCGAGAAAGTCGTTAGTTACAGGACATCAACGTCAATCATTTTAACAAGGCGTTGATGAAAAGCCATCATGTGTATAGGTTTCTCTATCTGTCTGCCTATCTGTTAGTCTGTCTGTGTGTGTCTGTCTATCTATCTATGTATCTGTCTATGTATCTATCTATGTATCTATGTATGTATGTATCTATCTATCTGTCTGTGTGTTTGTCTGTGTGTCTGTCTGTGTATCTGTCTATATATCTATCTGTTTGTCTATATATCAGTTTATCTGTCTGCCATCTCTCTCTGTCTCCCTCCCTCTCTCTCTTTATATATATATGTAATATATATATTATATATATATTATATATATATATATATATATATTATATATATATATATTTATATTATATATATATATATTACTTTGACTTTCTTTCTACAGTTTTCCTTTTTCCTTCCTTTCTTTCTTTGTTTCTTCGTTTGTTTCTCTCCTTCTTTCTTGTTTTTTGTTTAATTTCTTGGTTGTTGATTTCTGCTCGTTTCTTTTCTTCTCTGTTCATTTATTTCTTCATTCTTTATTTATTCATTTCTTAATTTATTCATTTCTTAGTCTGTAAACGAGATTGATATCACGCAAAAAAGTGAAGGCTTGCTCATCAATCCTGGTCTTACCAAACAAGTTTTTCGCCAGCAATAATAAAGCAACTCATTCTGAACAGCAATGAATGAGTTCTTTGGACAAGGAAAAGAGCATAGTGATACATTTTGCATACAAACAATGGATAATTAACATGCAGAGGGTGCACAATATAAGTATCTATTCAGCTTGGTCTGGACCCCTGGAAGCAATCAAAATATCTGGTCAGGACAATAAAAGACAGACTAGAGCACGTGTTCTTCATCAACATTTCAACTATCTTTTCTCTGTCCATTTTCTCCCAGTGCCTGTCTTTGTCAGTTCTCTTTCAGTCGATTTGTTTTCCAGTTTGTGAGACATTGCCTGTAACACTGACTTACCATTGAAATCTTCAGAGTTTTACAGAATTCATTTAGTATCACACTCGTAAACACTTTTAAATATACGAAAATTGTTAAACATAATTCTCAAACCAAAATCAGAATGCTTTTTAAAAATTTCACACACACACACGCGCGCGCGCGCGCACGCGCGCGCACACACACACACACACACACACACACACACACACACACGCGCGCACGCGCGCACACACACACACACACATACAAACCGAGGTTCAAAGGCTTATCTTACATTTATTTGAATTTGAAGACCATCTGCCAGCAAGTCGTGTATTGTAAACACTTTACTTGCTAAAAATCTAGACTGTTTTAGAGATTTTTAAAAAAGAAGTAAACACCCCTCATTTTGTAGTTCAACCACAAATCTATGATTTTTATTTTTGTTCTAGAAAGTTGAAAAGGACGCAGTATATTTCAAACCTGACCTCTATTTCCTGTTACCACAAAAGATTGTTCACACAACAAAAAGAGATACTTATTCACATAAAAATGCCCTCGGCATTCACTTTGCCTACAGCTGTTCATTAACACAACAACAAAAGAGTGCAAAGCTGCCGTGAAGATCTTATCTCCCTCGATGTTACAAATCTCTCCCTTCAGGTCTGTAACTCAGCTCTGCCTGCTTTCCTTCACACAAAGTTCTTTTCCTGCATCTGCCACCTCCTGAGGGCTACTCATCACATTCCTACATCACAGTGATAGATATCCTTCACTTAAAACGGGTACAGCGGTGAAAGCAGGCAGTTCATTGCTCTCGCTGTGGACTTTCTGCATGGTTGGAGAGGTTGGTGCAAACTTCTCCCCCAGTCTGTGAACGAACGGCCATGGTCTGCTACTCTTCTGTGAAGGCTGAGGTGTCTGAAAAAGGAAATGAGCGGGAAACTGGAGTCCTTGGGGAGAAAGTCGTGCTCCTTCCTTTTCCCCTCCATGCCTGGAAAGGGAGGCAGCCGTATTCTCTTCCTGCACTGAAGAGGAGTTGCTGAGAAAGTCATCAGTCACAGGGCGTCAGTGTCCATCATTATAACAAGGTGTTGATAGGGGTGCAGTAGCTGACGAGTGCACTGGGAGACTCTTGGGGGTATCAGCTTTGGGTCCCGTCCCTCAGCATTTAAACTTGTTGTTGATATTTGAGAATTTATACCTGAGAATTCTGATCTAAGATGTTGAGAAGACTTTTACATGTCTTTTTAAAACGATATCGATCAATCAATCAACCAATCAACCAATTAATTAATCAATCAATTGATCAATCAACCAACTGAAATGAAATGAGACATCTTTTGAAACTGTTTTTCTAGGCTGTTAAAAATGAGACCTTAAGATTGTTCAGATCTTATATTTATTTACTTATTTTATTTTATTCTTTTATATCGAGGATAATAAAATAAGCACTTAAGTGCTTTTTTACATCAAGTCCCCGTGTTAATGCGGTTTTGTAAATTCTGTCATCTGCTCCCAAAGGCACACAATGGCCTACTCTTCCGAAAAGCGGAACGGGATTAAACGTGTGCGCAGGATGTTCTTGCGTGCGTTCGCACACGGGACCTCGGTTTATAGTCACATCCGAAGTGCATAGTGAATCAATCATAAAGAGCATGTCCCCCCACTGCATGACTTAATGCTGCAAACACTAACCAGCCAGTCACAGCACTCCAGTGGGAGCGCTCTCTCTCTCTCTGCTATGCCTCCCTCCCTCAGCCTCAAGGACCGGAGGACACAGGTCAGCCAGTGCAGGCGTGCAGCACGTGCCCGCACGTCGTCCTCAGCTGTGGTGATGACCCCAGTCATGGCCAGTCTCTGTCAACACCCCTCCCCCCCCCTTCCTTCTTCTCTTAGCTTCTTCCTTTATTGGCTACAGCCCCTCTCATTTCTTGTGTAGTAGAGGGGGAGGGGAGGGATTTTGGAGGAGGACAGCAGTGGTCAGATCTTCTCCCAGACCGAGATTGAAGGCTTTGTTTCTGAACGTGACAGGAGAGAAAGAAAGAAGAGAGAGAGAGAGAGAGAGAGAGAGAGAGAGATAGAGAGAGAGAGAGAGAGAGAGAGAGAGAGAGAGGGGGGGAGAGAGAGAGAGAGAGAGAGAGAGAGAGAGAGAGAGAGAGGAGAGGGGAGGGAGAGACAGA
Source organism: Rapana venosa (assembly GCA_028751875.1). Taxonomy (NCBI): domain Eukaryota; kingdom Metazoa; phylum Mollusca; class Gastropoda; order Neogastropoda; family Muricidae; genus Rapana; species Rapana venosa. The sequence continues at coordinate 39,053,601 of CM054155.1, read as the reverse complement.
GACAGAGAGAGAGAATCTCCTCTAACTCTATTGTGGGAGGTCCTGTACTGTTGACATGGATTAGAAAGTGCAAGCTTGAAAAGAAGCGGACTGTGTGAGAGTTTCTGCTTAACAACGAACCAGTCAGTTTCTCTTTCTCGCCTTTCAAAAGGGAATTCTTCAGCTGGAATGAACCCCATGCATTCTCCACAACGTTCACTACTCTGGGAAAAAAACAGTGAAAGAGCAGGTATAGACTCGCACAAAGAGAGGGTGAGGTGGGGATGTCTTCTTATTTATTATTTAACTGCATGTGTTTCGTAATATTTGATCCTAGCATTGCAGTTTAGTACAAAGAAAAACAACTGAAGATAAGTGAAGAATATTGAAGTACTTACTATGCAGATAAATCTTGCCACTGAGAAAAAAGGATTCCACTGACAATGTAAAAATTTTTTTTTTTAAGTTTACTGTTGGTTGGCAAAATCATGCAATGTCTAAATCAATCTATTACTCAATATACCCCTGTGATTAAATCAGTGAGATAAATGGAAAATACAAAATGGTCATCTGATTCTCCTATCTTGCAAGATCTCATAAAAATCACTCTGTTTGCTTGAGTAAAGTTTGAGTAGGTTTTGATGGTGAATGAGTGCGTAACCATAGTTTTCCCCCCACTATCTTCTGGTAGTTTTTCTTCAGTTTTAAGCATGCTGTTGTCGTCATCTCATAAAGAAGTCAGGAATTACCTCTCTTCTAACCATCTTTTGTTTCTACCTTGTTCATTTTCTTCCTGTCACCTCCTTCTTGTCGATTATCTGCCTTCTTGGTCCATTCTCTTGCCTTTTCTTCCAGAAAGGCTTGAACGATAATAATTCTCTCCCATGCCAAAGTTGGATGTGCTGTGCCTGACGTTGTCAGGGGCTTAACGGCAGCACAACGCATTTTCGCTCATATGCCAGACAGTAGTCTTTGCTGTCTCAGCGTTCAATGAAGAAAAAGAAGAAGACCCAAACTTCCCGCAAAAAATATGAGACCTGTCTCAAAACTACCCTTTCTGTCACCAGTTCTGGAAAGGGATGTATTGTATCCCCCCACACAACTGATGTCCTCTAACCTCACCACACAAAGAAGCAAGATTTTTTTGAGGTGGTAAAAGGGAGCCCCAAGTAGAAAGAAGAAAGCTTAGCCTGCACAGGAAAAAAAACACCTCAAGCAGAATACTGCAGCAGCAGCAGCAGGACACACACTGCAAAGCCAATCCCCAAAGCAGCCACCCCCAGCCGGAGTCAGGGAGTGCAGTCCTGTGCCACAGCCCACCCCGCCACTGCCAAGCAGACGAGCACAGCCAGACACACCCTGCATCCTTGTCTCCCTCCCTGGTCCCCCCCACTCCAACCATAGACCCCCCTCTCCCTCCCTCCCCCCCCCTCCTCCCCCCCCCCACACCCCAGTCAATTGCTTTCCCATTTTGGAATGAGATATCAGTAACCCTTCCACCCCCATCATCCTCCTGAAACAAGTCTGCGTTCTAGAGCTGCACGTGCACCATCAAACTGACTGAACACCCAAGAACGCTTTTGTTGTGTGGAAATTATGCTTCTGAAGACACACTGTTGGCATGCTGCAATCCTTTTTTCAAACAGACAATATTTTTGAAACAACAGAAACTGAGGAGTTGTTGTCCCAGAGAGGAGGAGGAAGGGGGTAGGTGTGCTCAAGGCGTGTCAGGTGGTGTGCATGTTTGCCAGCTGCCTTTTGGCAATGCACACTTGAAGGCCCCAGTGTTCATTTCAACAGGTGAGAAGTTTAAAACAACTTTCCTCCTCCAGGTTGAAATAGTTTCTAGCTTTCATTGCACTGACGTTAGAGTGCAGGTATGTGCAAGCTATATAAGAGGACAAGCTGATAGATGAACGAATTACCAGTGAGTCAAACATCTGATTTGCATTCATATCGGTCATAGAAGTTTATTCACGCGACATGAAGATTGTGGATGATAACATTGTTTACTTTGGCAGAGGTGCTGTAATCTTCTTTCTGCCTGTTGAAATCAGTACTGTTTCATACTCTGTACATAGGGCGGATATCCTGCATTTTTAAATATGTCATGCTAAGTGGGGGACGGGTATAGCTCAGTGGTCGGAGCACTCACTTTCCCCCAGCCAAGTTAAGCAGCGTCGAGCGTGGTTACCAGTTGGATGGGTGACCGTTTGCGCGCCTTGGCTTCAGTACAGTTCCCCCTGTTCACCCAGCTGTAAATAGGTACCTGCCCTCTTTAGGGTCAGGGAAGGTAAAACAGCGTGGGAGAGGAGATGGGCGCCGCCCTCAATATGCTGGCCCTAGAGAAGTGAGGTCTCTGACGCCTCGCTCCCCTACGACCTTATAGGTTATGGGACTCCTTTACCTTTTACCTTAAGTCATCTATCTATCTATCTATCTATCTATCTATCTGTCTATCTATATCTGCTGCACTGGGTCACTCATGCATGGTGTGGAAAATAATAGCTGCATTTCCCCTGTTTTCTCTACAAACTTCAATCCTGAACGCTGTTTAAAACTTTTTTAAAAGCATTTTCCCCTATGAGACATTTTTTTTGACTATCAAAGTTACTTTAACGGGTAATCCATCCCCATCAACCGCTATTCGCTCATTTTTAAAAATCTATTTTGTTTTATTCTTTTATTTCGAGGATAATGGAATAAACACTTATCTGCTTTTTTTTTTACATCCAGTCCCCATGTGTATGCAGTTTTGTCAATTTTGTCATCTATTCCCACCGACACACAATAGCCTACTCTTCCGAAAAGCGGAACCGTTTTAACGTGTGCACACGATGTTCTGCAGATCACGAGTGCAATGCGCATCACTCTAACCACCAGTCTATAAACCCCCTCCCCAACAGGTGAAGAACAGCCAGAAAAAACACCTCATCATCCTTTACTCCCTACCCCACTCTTTAAAGCGTTTCCAGCCTCGCTGTGATAACACTACAATGAGTGCAAAAGCTTTTTTTTGAAAAGAGGAGAAGAGAAGAGAAAGAGACAAATTAGTCTGAACACATTCTTCCACATCTGATTCACATTTGAGCATGCACCGCCACAATTGTTTGGTTTTTGCTTCTTTCTTTTTCGTTGTTAACACAATACACACACACACACACACACACACACACACACACACACACACACACACACACACAGAAGACAAGTGTGAGCTGCGTGAGACTGCTTCTTCTCTCCCTTGGCAGCACGCATACTTCTCTCCCTTTTAGTCTCTTCAAACCAGTCCTTGATTACTTCCCATGACACGGGGTTGTGTGGCTGAAGGTGTGCGAAATGCATTTTCACCTCCCTCAGTCTGGATGCGAATCTCTGAGGACATATCATTGTATTCCCTGGTCGTTTTTTGTCTTCGACTGAATATAGAAAGGAAAGCAGCTGAATAATCATTCTCCCTGTTCAAAAGTTCTGCATCGTTGGAGTTGTTCGTACAAAAATTCCCCACCCTTTTAACACACGCTATGAGCGTTCCTTCTCTGAAAGCCATGAGAAATCTGAAGATAACTTAAGGGAGGTGGGGGGGTGGGGGTGGGTTGACACGTTTTTGGAAGAAACTTCAGTCTAAGAACTAGAAGTAGGGTGTAAGAAGATGAGGTGGTATTTCTTTTTTTGTTGGTTTTTTTGTTTTGTTTTTCCTGCTGTCAGGGGGGAGTAGAGTGCTGAGAAAGTCATCAAGTGACAAGGCGTCAATCAACGACGTCAATCATTTTAACAAGGTGATACTGATGGAGAGGTGAGTTGTGCCGAGTGTACAGTGAGTTAGGCTGTCTAGGGAAGAGCCTTTGGGGTCGCTCATCTTCTTAGTTGCCTGTTTATTAACTGATATATCCCCGAAGTCGGAATGCGGCTATGTAAATGGTGTGTGGGGGGTGGGGGGTGGGGGGACGGTTGCAAACGCAAAAATCTCACCATTGGTGAATCTTGGAGCTCTAGCTGAGGAACGAAAAAATAAATTCGTTGATTTTATTTAAAGTTTCCAGCGCGTGCACACGTGTTTGTGCACGCGCAAACTCACACACACACACACATCACACACACACACACACACACACACATAACACACACACACACACACACACACACACACACACACCACACACACACACACACACACACACACACACACACACACACACATACACACACACACACACAAACACATGCCCACGCAAAGCAGCATAAGTCCAGGAATACACAGAATGAAAAAGTCGTGTGATGGAGTCTTATCTATAGTGGATACAGAATACGCTTCTCTGCCACTCAAAGGGAAAGTAAAAGATGTAAACAATTTTGGGGGTCATGATCATATTCTATGAAAACACTCTACACATATTAATTTGTGACAAGGACTTGTGTTCATGTTATGATTTGGGTTTGATGTGGTGCTTTGATATTTTCTTCAGGCATGTTTTGCATCTTTTTACTCTCTCTCTCTCTCTCTCTCTCTCTCTCTCTCTCTCTCTCTCTCTCTCTCTCTCTCTCTCTCTCTCTCTCTCTCTCTCCCCGTATGTCTCTGTGTTTCTCTATGTGTCTCTCTCTGTCTCTCTCTGTCTCTCTCTCTGTCTTCTCTCTCTCTCTGTCTCTCTCTCGTCTCTCTCTCTCTCTCTCTCTCTCTCTCTCTCCTCTTCTCTCTCTCTCTCTCTCTCTCTCTGGTACAGAATACTGCTATCAAAATACCATTCAACATAGGACAGTAATTTCCAAAATATCTGTGTATGGATCGGCCATAAATGAAGATTTTTTCTGTCTGAGAATAACTCTGAATACTACACGAACGGGATAGCTCAGTGGTCGGAGCAATCGCTTTCCCCCAGCCAAGTTAAGCAGCGTCGAGCGTGGTTACCAGTTGGATGGGTGACCGTTTGCGCGCCTTGGCTTCAGTACAGTTCCCACCAGTTCACCCAGCTGTAAATGGGTACCTGGCCTCTTTAGGGTCAGGGAAGGTAAAGCAGCGAGGGAGAGGAGATGGGCGCCGCCCTCAATATGCTGGCCCTAGAGAAGCTGAGGTCTCTGACGCCTCGCTCCCCTACGACCTTATAGGTTATGGGACTCCTTTACCTTTACCTTACTACACGAAATGGCCTACTCTTCCAAAAGACGGAGCTGGTTTTTAACGTGTGCTTAAGATGTTCTGCGTGCGTTCCCACACGGGACCTCAGTTTATAGTCTCATGCAAAGGACTTTTTGGGGGGAGTGGAGTCAGTACTGATGTTAACTCCAGGGTAAAATTCCCTAGAACGGGTCCCTCCGTGATGGCGCGATCCTGGGCCGTCAGATCACGAGCACAATGCTCTAACCACTTAAGATGCCAGGGGCTTGTCAGTATAAATAGTACCCCCATCTTCTGGAAATTCTATGCCAGGAATTTCCTTTTAAAAAAACCACACCCTCTCTTTGTCTCTGTCCTGTTCCCTTTCTGCACTTTACCCTGACCCTGATCCTCTTCTTGTCTATTTTCTGCCTTCTTGGTGCATTCTCTTGCCTTTTCTTTCCGAAAGACTGGAACGATAACAATTCTTTCTCGTGCCAAAGTTGGATGTACTGGGCCAATCAGGTGCTTCACGGCAGCACATCGCATTTTCGCTTATGTGGAAACAGTGGTTGCTGTCTGAGCGTTCGTTGGAAAAGAAGAAGCAGGAGAAGACGAAGTAGAAGAAAAAGAAGTAGAAGAAAAAGAAGAAAAGAAGAAGAAGAAGAAAAGAAGAAGAAGAAGAACAAGAAGAAGAAGACCCAAACTTCCCGCAAAAAATATGAGACCTGTCTCAAAACTAACTTGTCTGTCACTAATTCTGGAAAGGGATGTATTGTATCCCCCCACACAACTGATGTCCTCTAACCTCACCACACAGGAACAAGATTTTTTTGAGGTGGTAAAAGGAGCCCCAACTAGAAAGAAGAAGCTTAGCCTGCACAGGAAAAGAAAAAACCCTCAGCAGAATACTGCAGGAGCAGCAGCGGGACACAAACTGCAAAGCCAATCCCCAAAGCAGCCACCCCCATCCGGAGTCAGGGAGTGCAGTCCTGTGCCACAGCCCACCCCGCCACTGCCAAGCAGACGAGCACAGCCAGACACACCCTGCATCCTTGTCTCCCTCCCTGGTCCCCCCCACTCCAACCTAAGACCCCCCCCCCTCTCCCTCCCCTCCCCCTCTCCCCACCCCAGTCAATTGCTTTCCCATTTTGGAATGAAATATCAGTAACCCTTCCACCCTCATCCTCCTGAAACAAGTCTGCGTTCTAGAGCTGCACGTGCACCATCATCAAACTGACTGAACACCCAAGAACGCTTTTGTTGTGTGCAAATTATGCTTCTGAAAGACACACTGTTGGCATGCCGCATTCCTTTTCCCAAACAGACAATATTTTTGAAACAACAGAAACTGAGGAGTTGTTGTCCCAGAGAGGAGGAGGAAGGGGGTAGGTGTGCTCAAGGCGTGTCAGGTGGTGTGCATGTTTGCCAGCTGCCTTTTGGCAATGCTCACTTCAAGGCCCCGGTGTTCATTTCAACAGGTGAGAAGTTTAAAACAACTTTCATCCTCGGGTTCAAATAGTTTCTAGCTTTCATTGCACTGACGTTAGAGTGCAGGTATGTGCAAGCTATATGAGAGGACAAGCTGATAGATGAACGAATTGCCAGTGAGTCAAACATCTGATTTGCAGTCATATCGGTCATAGAAGTTTATTCACGCGACATGAAGATTGTGGATGATAACATTGTTTACTTTGGCAGAGGGGCTCTAATCTTCTTTCTGCCTGTTCAAATCAGTACTGTTTCATACTCTTTTCATAGGGCGGGGGTGTGTGCTTTCTATATCCTGTATTTTCAAATATGTCATGCTAAGTCATCCATTCATCCATCAACCCATCCACCCATCCACCCACCATCCATCATCCAATCAATCAATCAATCAATCAATCAATCAATCAATCA
>CM054155.1:39034128-39044128 GCA_028751875.1 Rapana venosa | reverse complement strand
TCTCTCTCTGTCTGTCTCTCTTTCTCTCTTCCTGTGTCTCTCTGTGTCTCTCTCTGTCTGTCTCTCTCTATCTGTCTGTCTGTCTGTCTCTCTCTCTCTCTGTCTCTCTCTCTCCCTGTGGTACAGAATACTGCTATCAAAATACTAATCAACATAGGACAGTACTATCCAAAATATGTGTGCATGGATCGGCCATAAATGAAGATTTTTCTGTCTGAGAATAACTCTGAATACTACACGAAATGGCCTACTCTTCCAAAAGACGGAGCTGGTTTTTAACGTGTGCTTAAGATGTTCTGCGTGCGTTCCCACACGGGACCTCAGTTTACAGTCTCATGCAAAGGACTTTTGGGGGGAGTGGAGTCTGTACTGATGTTAACTCCAGGGGTAAAATCCCCTAGAACGGGTGCTTCCGTGGTAGCTCAATCCCGGGCCGTCAGATCATGATCGCAATGCTTTAACCACTAGGCTGCATCCCCCACCCCTTCTCCCCACCCCACCCTCCCTGCGCTGACATTAATATGTGTGTATGTCATTAAAAAAGACAGATCAAGGTAAATGAGGTGATTTGATTTCTGAAAACAATTTCAAGACATCTGATGTTCTCCCGTGAGGCCTGTCAGTATAAATAGCTTCCCCACCTTCTGGAAATTTTGTACCAGCAATTCCCTCTTTTCTATCCCTCTCTTTGTTTCTGCCTTACTCCTTTTCTTCTTGTCACCCCTCTTTTTACTGGTTTAATTTATTGGTACAGATTGCAATAATGTAGTATTTCAGTATAATCCTTAAGAAATTTGTTCTTAGATAGATGGCTTGATGAAAAAAAAATCAAATGCATTGCTTATTCGATGTACCATCTGGAAATAAAAATTTGACTTGACTTGACTTGACTCTTGTCTATTTTCTGCCTTATTTGTCCATTCACCTACTCCCCCCCCCCCCCCCCCCCCCCCCCCCCACAGAAAGACTATCTTCCCTCCCACACCGAAGTCGAAAGTGCTGGGCCTGACTTGTCAGGCGCCTAGCGGTAGCGCAACGCATTTTCACTCATTATGATAGACAACAATAGTTGCTGTCTGAGCTTTCGACTAAGAAGAAGGAGACATCAGCGCTCTCCTTTCACATCATTATAATTATGCCCAAATGGTTTTGTCTCAAAATAGACTTCAGTCGAGAAAGGGCTGATTATTTTCTTTTTTACCTGCAGTCGAGTTTATGTGTCGGTATTTTTTTTCTTCTGTTTTTAAAAATATAGATGAAGAGGCTGACAAATCTAAAAGACAATTAACGACAAAAAAATGAAGTCTTAAGATAGTGCCAGTCAAAGAAAAAAAAGCCAACTTAATCTAAAACAAAAATGAAGCTCACTAACCACAACAAAACGAAAAAAATAGGATGAACTAAAAACAACAACAACAAATCCAACAAAGCAAACAAAACAAGCAAACAAACAATTGAAGCCCTTTAAATTAAAAAAAAATCAACCCTAATTACAACGAAACCAACAAAACAAGGTAAAGTTAAAAAACGAAACTATAATAGATAAATAAATAAACAAACAAACTCAACTCTCAGCCACGATCACCCATACGTGAAGAACAGCCCTTAGTGGCATTCTTTTCCTGCTCTGTAGCCGACTGCTGTAAAAGCTATCATCCAAAAAATTGTCAATGTTAAGAAGAGAAAAAAACAAAGGAAGACAAGAAGAACTACGAAGAAGAAGAATGCGAAGAAGAAGAATGCAAAGAAGAATGAGAAGAAGAAGAAGAAATGCAAGAGAGAATGAAGAAGAATTGAAGAAAGAAGAAATGCGGAAGAAGAATGCGAAGAAAGAGAAGAAAGAAGAATGCGGAGAAGAATGTGAAGAAAGAAGAATGCGAAGAAGAATTGAGAAGAAGAAGAAGAAGAAGAAGAAAAGAAGAAGAAGAAGAAGAAGAAGAAGAAGAAAATTGAGAAGAAGAAGAATGCGAAGAAGAATTGAGAAGAAGAAGAATGCGAAGAAGAAGAATGCGAAGAAGAAGAATGCGAAGAAGAAGAATGCGAAGAAGAATTGAGAAGAAGAAGAAGAAGAAGAATGCGAAGAAGAATTGAGAAGAAGAAGGAGAATGCGAAGAAGAATTGAGAAGAAGAATGCGAAGAAGAAGGATGCGAAGAAGAAGGAGAAGAAAAAGAAGGAGAAGAAGAAGAATTACAAAGAAGAAGAAGAAGAAGAAGAAGAAGAAGAAGAAGAAGAAAGAAGAAGAAGAAGAAGAAGAAGAAGACGAAGAAGAACGTAAACGCAAACGCAATTTTATTTCCCGAGGGTAAAAGATTAAGTTACAAAGACTTTTTTCTTCTAGCCCTCAAGAAAGAAGGATAATGAAAGAAAAAAGAAGAGAAGAATGCAAAGAAAAAGAAAGAGAAGAAGAAAAAGAAGAAGCAAAAGAAGAAGAAGTAAAAGAAAGAAGAAGAAGAAGAAGAAACATGAAGAAAAAGAAGAAAGGAGAATAAGAAGAAAAAGAAGTAGAAGAAAGAAGAAAACTAAGCAAAAAAAAAAAAGAAATCTCTTAACCAAAGATGATGATGACTGGTTCCACGCTTCTGATCATCATGAGAAAAAAAGGGAGATGGTTTTAGTTTCCACAAACCCTCTGGTAACTAGAGCAGTCTGATGCGTGAGAAGGAAAATGATTTAAAAAACAAACAAACCAGAATAATGAAAATAAAGATCAGTCCTTATACATAACAAAATACAACAACGAATGGATAGTATTTCCATAGCAGTAATGGCCTGAAACTCCCGTGGGACTCCCGGGGTATGCTTGCAAAGCGAGCATGGCAAGAATAGGATCCCTGCCCTCCAACCAGGCATATCGTAAGAGGCGACTAAGGTGGAACCCTTCCTCCAGGTTGGGGGTTGGGCACAGGGCTAACAACCCTGTCCGTAAAAAGAAGAGAAGTTACGGAAACAGCAACAGAGAAAACTTCTACTTTTGCGTGCGAAGGACCTCCCGGGTCCAGTGAGACTCGTATGGATGCTGATGGCCAAAGCCGAGAGGGAGATGAAGGCCATGCAGTACTCTTGGGGATCAGTGACTAGGTTGGCCCAGGATAGGCAGGAGTGGAAAGCGCTTTGTTGCTGCCCTACACACCACTGGGTGTAATGGTTGATGACTATGATGATGAATGGCCTGAAAAAGGCTTAATTTTTTTTTTTTTTTTACTCTAGAGGCTTGAAAAGTGTTTGGTGTGTTCATTGTTGATTGACGTGAGGATGTTTAGGGGAACAGGTAACGGGGGAAATAATGCAGAAAGGGGTAGGATGGGGAGGGGGGGGAGGGGGGAAGGTGATTGGGGGGAAAGGAGAAAGGGAGGTTATAAAAAAAAGAAAGGTAGGGGAAAAATGAAGGAGTTGTCTTCTCTGTCGCTGTCTTTGTCTGTCTGTCTCTGTCTCTGTCTACAGGTAACTCTCAGAATTAATCAAAATTAGTTGCCAATTTACATGGTACTTTACTGGTTAATATGATTCTATCTCCATTTTACAAAAAAAAAAAAGTGTGTATATGTGTAAAATGCATTCGCACACCTCAGCACACATGGGAAGTATCAAGGACTGGCCTGAAGAGACTAAAAGGGAGAGAAGTATGCGTGCTGCCAAGGGAGAGAAGAAGCCGTCTCACAACAACTACATTTAGTATCTGTGTGTGCAAACGTGTGTGTTGTTGTGATGAGACTTTTGTAGTGTGTATGTGTGAGGACACCTGTGTGTGAGTGTGTGTGTGTGTGTGTGTGTTGTTGTGTAGCCCCGAATGGAAGTCAGATGTTAGAGAATCTATCTATCTAACTATCTATCTGTCCGTAGTCGACGACCCGTGGGGGCACCTCAAAGACTCAGCAACCAGTTCCCTCCATCTTCTCTCTGTTCTGCCCTTTCTCAGGGTTTTTGTTGAGTTCTAGTCACTGATGTTATCCTCCCAGCTCTTCCTTGGTCTGCCTCTTCTTATTCCTCCTTGGACAGTGCCTTGCAAAACTTCTTTGTAATTACCTTGGGTATTCTGGACATGCCCATACCACTTAAGTTTACCGTTTTAGCTTTTTCACGGATCGTTAAAAGGTTCTCATAGGGTCCAATGGTTTTCTGGATTCTGTATTGCACGCTTTCGTTGCTTATGTGGTCTTTGTAGAGATGCCAAGGAGTCTCCGAAAGCATCTCATCTCCACTAGCCTGTAACTCTTCTCTCCAAATCTGCAGTCAGGGTCCATGATTCACAAGTCATACAGAAATATAAGATACGACAAGGGAGCGCATTAGTCTGGATCTTGAGATAAGTGAATATTCTTATCTCTCCAGATGGATTTAGTTTTGACAAAGCTGTTATTGGTCTGTGCAGCTCTGCATACTACTCTGGCGTGGATCCCTGGTCGGATACAATGGCTCCCAGGGACTTAGCTTTTGAACTGTTTCCAGCTTCTGTCATTAACCCTATATCAGTGCTAATGCGTTGGTGTTATTATCATCAGTTTGGTCTACTCTGCACTGATTTCGATGCCGTATTTATGAGGCCTTACCAAGTGTCCTGTTAGGCTGGCAAGCTCTTTTCTGATCCTGCTATCCATCAATGTCATCTGCGAACGAGTTTTGTGATCGATCTGCCACCAATGCTGACTGATCCTTCATGATGTCCAGTGCATCAGCCATGATTCTCTCAAGGAAGATGTTGAAAAGGGTGGGTGATAGTAGACAGCCCTGCCGTACTCCAACTTTGTTACGAAACCATCTCTCAATGTGTTGTTGTAGTACACTGCCCTGTGGCCTCGCTGTACCAGCTGTTTGATGAATCTGATCAGTTGCATTGATGCTTGTACAAGTTCATGTGTTTGCCCCAAAGCGCCATGCCACAACCTGTCAAATGCCTTCTTAAAAATCGATAAATAATACGTGGTATATGGTCTTTGTTTGATGTTGAGGTACCGCTCACATAGTATTCTTGAGTTGAATATCTGTTCTGGTTTGTGCTGCGTCCTGCTCTGAAACCTGCTATTCCTCAGCAATGATGTCTCTGCCTTGTGGTCATCATCCTATTCAATATATCTGCAGCATGACCTTGCTATGGGTGACATAATAGGCTGATTGTGCGGATAATATGGCATTGTTTGTAGATTTTCCCTTTCTTGGGGAGGGTGATGATAGCGACGTGCGTCCATGGTGTTGGCATTTTCCTGTCTGCCAGATCTTGTTTGCAGATTCATAGTAGGGGCGCTGATCAATGGCTTTTTCTCATCTTTCTTATTCTATTCTGTCTCCTTTCTTCTCTTTTTCTTCCTTCTCATCATTACTCTTCTCTCTTTTTGCTTCTCTCTTCTTTATTCATTCTTTTCTTCTTCTTATCGCTTCCAGTCTTCCTTCCTTCCCCGCTTCTTTTCTTCTTCTTTCACTTTCTCTTCTCTTCTTCTATTCTACCTTCCTCTTTTTCATCTCATTTCCTTCTCTTCTCTACTCACTTCTCTATTTTCATTCTTTTTTTCTCTCTCTGTTCTCCTCATTCTTTCCTCTTGCTTCTCTCTTCCATTTATTCTTCTTTCCATTTCTTCTTCCTTTTTCTCCTCTTTTTCATTTTCTATCTCTTTATGTCTTCTTCTTTTTTTTCTTTCTATCTCTACTCTTTCCTCGCTTTTTCTTTCTTCTCCTCTTCTCTTTTTCTTTCTACTTCCTTCTCCTTCTTTTCCTCTATCTCCTTTCCTTCTTTACTTCTCTCCTTATCTGTTTCCTTCTTCTCCTTCTTCTTTTTTCTTCTCTTTTTTTCTTTCTTTCTCCTTTCTTTTCCTCTTCCTTTTCATTTTCCTATTTTCTTTCTTCTTCCTCTCTCTTCCTCTTCTCACCTTCTTACTTTTCTTCTCTTTTTTTTTTTTTTTTTTTTTTTTTTTTTATTTTATTTATTTTTTGTTTATTTTGCAAGTTTTTCTTGTTTTATCTTTTTATTTCTTTTTATTTGGTGCTTTTATTTTTATTTTGCTTTTTTTTTTTTATTTTTTTTCATTTTTTTTGAGGCTTTATTTTTTTTTTGTTTTTTTTTTTTTTTTTTATTATTTTTTTTTTTGTTTGGCATTTTTTTTGTTTTAAGTTGTTTATTTATTTTTTTTTTTTTTTTTTTTTCTTATGGCTTTATTTTTTTTTATTTTTTTCTTTTTTTTTTTATTTTTGTTTTTTTTTTTTTTTTTTTTTTTTTATTTTTTTTTTGTTGCTTTTTTTTTTTTTTTTTTCTTATTTTGCTTGATGGGCTCTTATTTCTTTTTTTTTAGCTAATTTTTTTTTTATTTTTTTTTATGCTTTTACTTTCTTTCTTATTTTATTTTTTTTTTTTTTTTTATTTTCTTTATTTATTATTTTTTTTTTTTTTTTATTTTATGGCTTTATTTTATGGCTTTTTTTTTGCTTTTTTTTATTTATTTTTTTATGTATTTATTTTTTTTTTTTATTTTTTGCTTTATTTTTTTGTGTTTTTGCTTTTTTTTTATTCCTTATTTTTTTTTTTTTTGGCTTTTATTTGTTTTTTTTTTTTTTATTATTTTTTTTTTATTTATTTTTTTTTCTTTCGTTTTTTTTTTTTTTTTTTTATCATGGCTTTTATTTTTTTTTTTTTTTTTTTATTTGTTTTTTTTTTTTTTTTTTAATTTTTATTTTTTTTTTTTTTCTATTTCTTTTTTCAGGGCTTTTTGCTTTTTTTTTTTTTTTTTTGTCTTTTTTATTGGTAATTTTGTTTTTATTTTTTTTTTTTTTTTAGTTTCTTTCATGGCTTATTTTTTATTTTTTTTTTTTTATTTTTTTATTTTTTTTATTATTTGGCTTTTATTTTTTTTTTTTTTTTTTTTTTTATCTTTTTTATTTTATTTATTTATTTTTTTTTTTTTATGTTTCTCTTTTTTACTTTTTTTTTTTTTCAATTATTTTTTTTTTCTTTATTTTTTTATATTTGTTTTTTTTATTTTTTTTTTTTTTTTTTTGATTTTTTATATTTCTTTTTTTGTATTTATTTTGCTTCTGCTTATTATCTTTTTTTTTTTTTTTTTTATTTTTTTTTTTTTTTTTATTTCATTTATTTTATTCTTATTTTTTATTTTTATTTTTTTTTTTTTTTTTTGCTATTGATTTTTTTATTATATTTTTTTTTTTTTTTTTTTTTTTTTTTATTTTTTTGTTTTTTTTTTTTGCTAGTTTTTTTTTTTTTTTATTTTTAGGCTTTTTTTTTATAATCTGTTGGTGGTTTTTGTTAATTTTTTTTTTTCTTTTTTATTTTTTTTTTTTTGCTTATTTTTTTTATTTTTTTTTTTTTTGTTTATATTTTTTTATTTACTTTTTATTTCTTTTTTTTTTATTATTTATATTATTTATCATGGCTTATTTTTTATCGTTATTTTATTTATTTTTATTATATTTATATTTTTTTTTTTTTTATATTTCTATTATTATATGGCATTTAATGATTTTTATTTTTTTATTATTTTCTTTTTATTTTTTTTTTATTTTTCTTTTTTTTTTATTTTTTTTTTTTTTTTATTCTTTTGTTTTTTTATTTGTTTTTTTTTTTTTTTTATTTTTTTATTTTTTTATTATGTTTTTTTTTTATTTTTCTTTAATTATTTTTTTTTTTGTTATTTTTTGCTGTTTTTTATGCAATGCCTCATTTTTTTTTTTTTTTTTTATTTGGGCATTTTTTTTTATTATTTTTATTTATTTGCATTTTTTCTTTTTTTATATTTTTGTCTGTTTTTATTTTTTTTTTAATTTATTTATTTTTTTTTTTTTTTTTTTTTTTGATTTTTTACATTTTCATGGCTTTTTCATTATTTTGATTATTTTTTTTTTATTTAATTCTTTTTGGCTTTGGCTTTCTTTTTATTCATTGCTTTTTTTTTTTTATTTAAATATTTTTTTTTATTTTTTAAATTTGCTTTTTGCTTTTTCTATTTTTTTATTTTTTATTTTATTTAATTTTTTTTTTATATTTTTATATATTTTTTTATTTTATTAATTTCTTTTTTTTTTTTCTTTTTTATTTTTTATATGCTTTACTATTTATTTTTTTTTTATTTATTTTTATTATTATTTTTTTTATTTTATTTGTTTTTTTTTTTTTTTTTTTTATTTTTATTTTTTTTTTTTTATTTTTTTTTTTTTTTTTTATTATTTTTTTTTTTGATTTTTTTTTTTTATTTTATTATTTATTGATTTATTTTTTTTATTTTTGGCTTTATTTTTTTTTTTTTTTGAATATCATTATATTTTTTTATTCATGGCTTTTGCTTATTATTTTTTGGCATTATTTTTTTTTGGCTTATTTTCTTTTTGTTTTTTTTAGTTTTTTATAATTTTTATATTATTTTTATTTTTATTATTTATTATATAATTATTTTTGTTTTTTTATTTTTTTTTTTTTTTTTATTTTTTTTTATCTTTTTATTTTTGGGCTATTTTATTTTTTTTGTTTTATACTTTTTTTTATTTTATTTTTTTTTAAGCATTTTTTTATTTCTTTTTATATTATCTTAAATTATTTTTTTTATATAATTTTTAATACTAATTTTTTTTTATTTTTTTTTTTTATTTTTTATTTTACTTTTTTTCCTTTGCTCTTTTTTCTTTTAATTTTTTTTTTATTTATTTTATTTTAAATTTTTTTTTCTTAATTTTTATATTTTGCTAATATTTTTATTTTTTTTTTTTTATTTTTTTTATATTTTTATTATATTTTATTTTTTTTGCTTTATTTATTTTTTTTTTTATTTAGGTCTCTTTTTTTTTTTTTTGCTTTAATTTTCTTTTTTTTTCATTTTTTAATTTTTTTTTTTTGCTTTTTTTTTTCGCTGGCTTTTTTTTTTTAATTTTTTAGCTTTTTTTTTTTTATATTTTTTAACTTTTAATATAATATTATTTTTTATTTTTTTGCTTTTTTATTTATTTTTTGCTTATTTTTTTTTAATTTTTTATTGCTTTTTTTTTTTATTTTTGTTGGCTTTTTTTTTTTTTTTCTTTTTTAATTTTCTTTTTGTTTTTTTGCTTTTTCTTTTTTTTTTTAATTTTTTTTTTATTATTTTTTTTTTTATTTTGCTTTTTGGCTTTTTTTTTTTTTTGCTTTTTTTTTTTTTATTTTTTTTTAGTTTTTTTTTATTTAATTGTTTTTTTTGCTTTTTTTTTCTTCCTTTTCTCTCCTCTTTCTCTTATCCTTTCTCCTTTTTTCGTTTTTTTTTCTTTTTTTTTCGTCTTACTCTTTCTTCTCTTTTTCCATTCTTATCTTATCTCTTCTTCTTCTCTGTTCTCATTTTTCTTTCTTCTTATCGTTTCTTTCCTCTTTCTGTCTGTCCTTCTCTTTTTCTTCATGCTCCTCTTCTTTTCTTCTATCCTTTTCTTCTTTTTATTTCTGTCTCTCCTTATTCCTGCTCCTATTTCCTCTTTTCTTTTTCTTCTTTCTCATTCTCTCTACTCATTGCTTTTGCTTCCCCATCTTACATTATCCATCTTCTCTTCTCCTCTTTCTCTCTTCCTCTCATTTTCTTTTCTCTCTTTCTCTTTTTTATTTTCTTTCTCTTAACTCCCTCCTATTCATTTCCTTTCCTTCTCTGTTTCCTCCTTACTCGCTTCCCTCTCGTCTTTTCATTTTCTCCTTCCCCTTTTTTCTTTTTTCTCTTCTCATCTCTCTCTCTTTTCCTTCTTTTCTTCTTCTCCATTTTTTTTTTCTCATATTCTCCCTTCTATTCTTCTTCCTTCTCGCTTTTTCTTCTCCTCCCTTCTCTCTTTCTTTCCTTATTCTTTCTTTTTCTACTCTCCTACTTCTCTCCTTTTCTTCTTCTTCTATCATCTTCTTTTCTCTTCTCTTTTTTTTTTCTTCTTCATTCTCTCTTCTATCTTTCTTCCTTCTTCTCTTCCTTCCTTCTTGTCTCCTCTCCCCTTTCCTTCTCTTCTTCTCTATTTTTTTTTTTTCCCTCTCCTACCTTTCTCCTCTCATTTCTCCCTTTTCTTTCTCTC
>CM054155.1:39019128-39029128 GCA_028751875.1 Rapana venosa | reverse complement strand
CTTTCCTATATTATCATTTTATTCTTCCTTTGTCTTTTTTCTTCTCTCTCTCTCTTCTTCTTACTTCTCTCTTCTCCTCCTTATCTCTCTTCTTTCTCGTTCTTATCCCTTTCTCCTTCTCCTTGTTCTATCCCCTTCTTTTCTTTCCTCTCTCTTTCTTCTCGTTTTTTTTTTCGTTCTCGCTTCTCCTTTTCTCTTTATTTCCCTTCTTTCTTCTCCTTCTTTCTTCTCTTTTCTCTCTCTTCTTCCTCTCTTCCTTTGCCTTTTTCCTTTTCTCATTTTCTTCTTTCTTCTAAGCTTCATCCTCTGCTTTCTAGTCTTCTTTCTTTTTCACTTCATCTCTCTTTACTCCTCCATCTCTTATCTTTTCTTTCTTTCTCCTTCTCTTGTTTGGATTTTCCTCTCCCCTTTTCTTTCTTTCTCTTTCATCCTCTTCCTCCTCTTTCTTTTGTCTTTCCCTCTCCTTCACGCTTTCTTAGTTTTCTCTTCCTATCTTATTCCTTTCTCTTCTTCATTATTCTCCTTCTCTTCTCAATCTTCCCTCTCCCTTCGTTCTCTTCTCGCTTCTCCTCTCGGATTCTTTCCTTTATCGTGCGTTTATTCTGCTCTTCATCTCTTATCTTCCCTTCTTCCTTCTCTTCCTCTCTCTCTTTCTTCTTTCTTCTTTTTTTCTCTCTTCTATTTCTCTTCTTCTTCATTTCTTCCTCTTTCCTCTTCTTTTTCTCTCTTCTCTTCTTCTTTTCCTTTTTTCTCTTTTCTTATCTATCCTTTTTCATTCTTCTCTCTTCTTCTCTCCCTTCTTTTCATCCTTTTTCATTCCTGTTCGCTTCTTCTTAGTCTTTCTTTCTCTCTCGTATTCTCTCTTTCCTCCTCTTTTTTTTTCATCTTGGGGGCCCCCCTTTTATTTTCTCTTTTTCTCTTCATTTTCCCTTCTTTTTCTTCTCTCTCACTCTCTCTTTTCCTCATATCTTTCTCCTTTTTTTTCATCCTTTCTACCCTCCCTCATTCTTCTCTCTCTTTCTCTTTTTTTCTTTTCTCTCTTTTTCTTCTTCTACCTTCTTTCCTTTCTTTTTTCCCCTTCCCTTCTCTTCCCTTTTTTTTTTTTGTCATTCTTCTCTCTTTTTTTTCCAGGTTCTTTTCTCCGTTTTTTTTTCTCCTGCTTTCTTACCCTATTTTTTCTCTCTCTCTTCTTTTCTTTCTTCTCTCCTTCTTTTTTCCTTTCTTCCTCCTTCTTTCTTTTCATTCTTTTCTATCTTTCTCGTTTTCTTATTTCTCGGCTTCCATCTCTTCTTTCATTTCCCTCCCATTCCTCTTCTGGCTTCATTTTCTTCATCTATTCCGTCCTTCTCTCTTTCCCTTCTTTTTTCTTTCCTTCTCGCTTTTTTCTCCTTCGTTCTTTGCTCCTTCTTTTTTCTTCATTCTCGATTCTATCTTTTTATCTTCCTTCGATTTCTCTTCCATATTTCCTCCTCTTCTTTTTTTTTTCTTCTTCGTGTCTTTCTTCCTTCTTTTCTTCTCTCTTTTTTCGTTCTCCTTCTTTCCATTTCTCTTCTTCTTCTTTTCACTTTCTCTCCCCTTCTCTTCCTATTTTCTCCTCTCCTTTTCTTCCTTCTCTCTCCCTTTATCTTTCTCTCCTACATCGCCTTCGTTCTTTTCTTTTCTTCATTTTCTTCTTTCTCTTCTCTCTTCTGCTCGCTATTCTCTCCTCTCTTTCTCTCTTCTTCTCTCTCCTTTCTTTCTCCTTCTATACCTTCCTATTCTCTCCTTCTCCTCTTCTCTCTTTTCTTCCTCACCTCTCTTTTCTCTCGTTTTTTTTTTTTCTCCATCTTCTCTTCTTTTTCTTTCTTTTTTTACAGCATCATCTCTTTCTGGCTTCCTCCTTGGCTTCTTCTCCGTTCTCTCATCCATTTTCTTCATTTCTTTTCCTTTTTCTCTCCTTTTCTGTCTTTCTTCTTTCTTCTTCCTCTCCTTCTTTTTTCATTCCTCTTCCCTTTCTCCCTCGTATCTTGTTTCTTCTTGTCTTTTACTTTTCCATTCTCTTTTTTCTCTCTACTCTTCTTATCATTCTTATCCCTATTCTCTTCTTTCTTTTTCTCTTCTCCTTTTCTCATTTCTTCTCCTCTCTCTTTCTTTTCTTTCTGTGTCCTCTTTTCTTCTTCATTCTCTTCTCCTTTTTCTCTTCTTTTTTCTTTCTTTCTTCATCTCTCTCTCTTCTATTCATCTCCTTTCTCCTCTTCCTGTTCTCTTTGGCTTTCCCCTCTTCTTTTTCACTTTCTTTTCTTTCTTTTTCTTCTCCCTCTTTTCTTTTTCTTTTCTCTTCTCTCTTTTCTCTTTTTCTTCTTCATCATTCTGCTCTCTTCTTTTTCTCCTCTCTTCTCTCTCTCTTCTTCTCTTCCATCTCCTTTTCTTCTTCTCTTTCTCGAATTTTCTTCCGTATCTTTCCCTTTCTTCCACTTATCTCCTCCTTCCTCTTTTATCCTTTCTTTTTCTTCATTCTTCTTTCTTCCCTCTTCCTTTTTTTCTTCCTTTTTATTTTCCCTCTATCTTTTTTCTCTTCTTTCTTTCGCTTTTTTCTTTTCATTTTCTTTCTCCTCTTTCTTATTCTTCCTTCTTCTTTATCTTCTCTCCTTTTTTTTCTTCCTCTTCTTCCTCTCTTTTATTCTCTTCTTTTTTTTTATATATTTTTCCTCTCTTTCTTTCTGTCGCTTTTTTCCTCACTTCCTGTCTCTCTTTTTTCATTCTTTCTTTCTCCTCTTCTTTTATTTCTCCGTTTTCTTCATTCTTTCCTACCTATTCTTCTCTCTCCTTTCTGGCTTCATTCTTTCCTCTCCCTCTCTTTTGTTTATCCTTTCTCATCTTTCTCTCTTTTCTTTTCTTAGTTCTCTTTTTCTTCCATCTCTCTTCCCTTGTCTCTTCCCCCCCTCCACTTGGACCAACTCAGCTGGAATGTTGTCAGCCCCCTGCGACTTTCCCCTTTTTTTCCAACGACTGACTGCTGTTTTCCACTTCTCTCGGAGGATAGGGTGACTGTCTGTGTCTTGCTTTCGGTACATTAAGGACTTCTGGATCTCGCTGCGGTTTCTATATAGTTTTAACAGGTCGAGCAACGTATTCGTCCCATCTGTTCAGAATATCCTGGTACGTCATGAACACTGTCCCATTTTGTCTTGATTAGTTAAACCTTTACTTATTCTCTGTTTCGTGCTAGTCAGAGTCTTTCACCAGCTGATTATGCGTTCTTGCTATTGCTTTTCTTGATATCCCTTCAATGTCTTGGCACTTGTTTCACCGATCCATTTCTCTTTTGCCTCCTCATGGACTTCGATTCTTTTGTTGACTGCCCTATATGTTCTGCTCTTTCTTGTTTCATTTTTCTTTTTTCTTCAACTCTCTACGCTTGTCGCATAGTTTGTTAGGATGGTTAGGTGTACACCCATGGTTTTTGACTGTCGGCGTTGCCAATAAGCTCGTTTTGCTGTTTCAGTCACTGCAGTATTGAAACTATTCCGACAGTGATCTATGTCTGAGTCTATCACAGTGAGTGCTAGCATAACTGTCCACCTATCCTTCATGAAAAATTTTCTAATACTTCATGGGTCTTCAGCTTCTCGAGTCAAAATTGATCGATGTTGTTCCGCTTGTGGATATTCTTTAGAGCGTAGATCGGAAAAGTCATCATCACAAGATCATGATCACTCTATGTCTGCTCCTGGAAAACTTCGTGTCTTGCGATGTTAACGCTAGACTGAAACCGTCTTTTCACCATGATGTAAGCTATTTGTTGTGGTGTTCTCCATCTGGGGGCTATGCATGTCATTTATCTGGATTTCTTGTGTTGGCCAAGTGTTTCACTGAGCTGAGGTGGTTGTTACAGGCAAACTTCCAGGAGTCTCAAGCCTCTTTCATTGATTGGTTTTTTTTATTTACAATGTGGCCCACAAAACGCCCCTCCCAGGTCTTTCCATCATCTTCTCCAACCTGGCGTTCACAGTCGCCTTGCACAACGAGGATGTCTTTCTTGGGTGTTTGATTCAGAACCTCTTGTAGCTGTCATAAAATTCTACTACGGCTTCATCTGTGAGTATGATGTAGGGCGTATGCCTGTACTATAGTTCTGTTAAAGGGGTTTTGCTCTCAGGCGGATGGTAATAAGTCTGCTGGACACAGCTTACAGCTCATGAGGTGTCACGGTGTCTTTGTGAACGAAAACCCACGCGTGTTCATGTTGTCCTGTTATCCCACTGTAGTATAATTTGGTGTCTTCCTGGGTCGTTGTTTCTATCTCCCATGTTTTTCCGACCTGACTCTCGCAGAGCCCAAGGATGTGCCAATGATATCGGACATCTCATGTGTTCAGTTCCTTCCACTTTGCATGCAGCTCTTAGTGTTTCGTACATTCCATGTGCCAATGATGGTGTGTGTCCTGGCACGAATTTTGCTGCGTTTTTACATCAGTAGCATACTTTCGACATCTGTCCTGAATGACAAAACAAAGGCCGTCCTTGGTAACACCGTCGACGACCGATCCGGTATGGAGATTCTGGCGTGTCTTTGTCATTGGTGTATCTTGGGCAAATCAAACCTGCGGAGCCCATCCCTCTCCAGTCGGATTTTTTGTTGGTTAACTCCCCACAGTGCAAGGTGGTCCTTGTTTACATGGTTACCAGTAAGCAGAGGGAGTCTCTGACCTGACCTAGAGAATAGAGTAGAAATAGTTCAACTAATTGGTCTCTTTTTCATCTTTTTTTCTTTTCCAAAACAAAACAACACAAAACAAAACAAGACTTGCACCCACTCGTAGTTATGGCAGCAAGAACTAGAAACAAAATTTATTTATTTCGAGGATAATGAATAAACACTTGCACTTTTTACATCAAGTAACTAGTGTGTATGCATTTACATAACTTTTGTCATCTGTTCTCAGGGGAGGTGAAAATGCATTCGCACACCTCAGCACACATGGGAAGTAATCAAGGACTGGCTTGAAGAGACTAAAAGGGAGAGAAGTATGCGTGCTGCCAAGGGAGAGAAGAAGCCGTCTCACACAACTTACACTTTAGTTTCTGTGTGTGTACGTGTGTGTTGTGTGATGAGACTTTGTGTGTGTGTATGTGTGAGGACACCTGTGTGTGAGTGTGTGTGTGTGTGTGTGTGTTGTTGTGTAGCCCCGAATGGAAGTCAGATGTTAGAGAATCTATCTATCTAACTATCTATCTGTCCGTAGTCGACGACCCGTGGGGGCACCTCAAAGACTCAGCAACCAGTTCCCTCCATCTTCTCTCTGTTCTGCCCTTTCTCAGGGTTTTTGTTGAGTTCTAGTCACTGATGTTATCCTCCCAGCTCTTCCTTGGTCTGCCTCTTCTTATTCCTCCTTGGACAGTGCCTTGCAAAACTTCTTTGTAATTACCTTGGGTATTCTGGACATGCCCATACCACTTAAGTTTACCGTTTTAGCTTTTTCACGGATCGTTAAAAGGTTCTCATAGGGTCCAATGGTTTTCTGGATTCTGTATTGCACGCTTTCGTTGCTTATGTGGTCTTTGTAGAGATGCCAAGGAGTCTCCGAAAGCATCTCATCTCCACTAGCCTGTAACTCTTCTCTCCAAATCTGCAGTCAGGGTCCATGATTCACAAGTCATACAGAAATATAAGATACGACAAGGGAGCGCATTAGTCTGGATCTTGAGATAAGTGAATATTCTTATCTCTCCAGATGGATTTAGTTTTGACAAAGCTGTTATTGGTCTGTGCAGCTCTGCATACTACTCTGGCGTGGATCCCTGGTCGGATACAATGGCTCCCAGGGACTTAGCTTTTGAACTGTTTCCAGCTTCTGTCATTAACCCTATATCAGTGCTAATGCGTTGGTGTTATTATCATCAGTTTGGTCTACTCTGCACTGATTTCGATGCCGTATTTATGAGGCCTTACCAAGTGTCCTGTTAGGCTGGCAAGCTCTTTTCTGATCCTGCTATCCATCAATGTCATCTGCGAACGAGTTTTGTGATCGATCTGCCACCAATGCTGACTGATCCTTCATGATGTCCAGTGCATCAGCCATGATTCTCTCAAGGAAGATGTTGAAAAGGGTGGGTGATAGTAGACAGCCCTGCCGTACTCCAACTTTGTTACGAAACCATCTCTCAATGTGTTGTTGTAGTACACTGCCCTGTGGCCTCGCTGTACCAGCTGTTTGATGAATCTGATCAGTTGCATTGATGCTTGTACAAGTTCATGTGTTTGCCCCAAAGCGCCATGCCACAACCTGTCAAATGCCTTCTTAAAAATCGATAAATAATACGTGGTATATGGTCTTTGTTTGATGTTGAGGTACCGCTCACATAGTATTCTTGAGTTGAATATCTGTTCTGGTTTGTGCTGCGTCCTGCTCTGAAACCTGCTATTCCTCAGCAATGATGTCTCTGCCTTGTGGTCATCATCCTATTCAATATATCTGCAGCATGACCTTGCTATGGGTGACATAATAGGCTGATTGTGCGGATAATATGGCATTGTTTGTAGATTTTCCCTTTCTTGGGGAGGGTGATGATAGCGACGTGCGTCCATGGTGTTGGCATTTTCCTGTCTGCCAGATCTTGTTTGCAGATTCATAGTAGGGGCGCTGATCAATGGCTTTTTCTCATCTTTCTTATTCTATTCTGTCTCCTTTCTTCTCTTTTTCTTCCTTCTCATCATTACTCTTCTCTCTTTTTGCTTCTCTCTTCTTTATTCATTCTTTTCTTCTTCTTATCGCTTCCAGTCTTCCTTCCTTCCCCGCTTCTTTTCTTCTTCTTTCACTTTCTCTTCTCTTCTTCTATTCTACCTTCCTCTTTTTCATCTCATTTCCTTCTCTTCTCTACTCACTTCTCTATTTTCATTCTTTTTTTCTCTCTCTGTTCTCCTCATTCTTTCCTCTTGCTTCTCTCTTCCATTTATTCTTCTTTCCATTTCTTCTTCCTTTTTCTCCTCTTTTTCATTTTCTATCTCTTTATGTCTTCTTCTTTTTTTTCTTTCTATCTCTACTCTTTCCTCGCTTTTTCTTTCTTCTCCTCTTCTCTTTTTCTTTCTACTTCCTTCTCCTTCTTTTCCTCTATCTCCTTTCCTTCTTTACTTCTCTCCTTATCTGTTTCCTTCTTCTCCTTCTTCTTTTTTCTTCTCTTTTTTTCTTTCTTTCTCCTTTCTTTTCCTCTTCCTTTTCATTTTCCTATTTTCTTTCTTCTTCCTCTCTCTTCCTCTTCTCACCTTCTTACTTTTCTTCTCTTTTTTTTTTTTTTTTTTTTTTTTTTTTTATTTTATTTATTTTTTGTTTATTTTGCAAGTTTTTCTTGTTTTATCTTTTTATTTCTTTTTATTTGGTGCTTTTATTTTTATTTTGCTTTTTTTTTTTTATTTTTTTTCATTTTTTTTGAGGCTTTATTTTTTTTTTGTTTTTTTTTTTTTTTTTTATTATTTTTTTTTTTGTTTGGCATTTTTTTTGTTTTAAGTTGTTTATTTATTTTTTTTTTTTTTTTTTTTTCTTATGGCTTTATTTTTTTTTATTTTTTTCTTTTTTTTTTTATTTTTGTTTTTTTTTTTTTTTTTTTTTTTTTATTTTTTTTTTGTTGCTTTTTTTTTTTTTTTTTTCTTATTTTGCTTGATGGGCTCTTATTTCTTTTTTTTTAGCTAATTTTTTTTTTATTTTTTTTTATGCTTTTACTTTCTTTCTTATTTTATTTTTTTTTTTTTTTTTATTTTCTTTATTTATTATTTTTTTTTTTTTTTTATTTTATGGCTTTATTTTATGGCTTTTTTTTTGCTTTTTTTTATTTATTTTTTTATGTATTTATTTTTTTTTTTTATTTTTTGCTTTATTTTTTTGTGTTTTTGCTTTTTTTTTATTCCTTATTTTTTTTTTTTTTGGCTTTTATTTGTTTTTTTTTTTTTTATTATTTTTTTTTTATTTATTTTTTTTTCTTTCGTTTTTTTTTTTTTTTTTTTATCATGGCTTTTATTTTTTTTTTTTTTTTTTTATTTGTTTTTTTTTTTTTTTTTTAATTTTTATTTTTTTTTTTTTTCTATTTCTTTTTTCAGGGCTTTTTGCTTTTTTTTTTTTTTTTTTGTCTTTTTTATTGGTAATTTTGTTTTTATTTTTTTTTTTTTTTTAGTTTCTTTCATGGCTTATTTTTTATTTTTTTTTTTTTATTTTTTTATTTTTTTTATTATTTGGCTTTTATTTTTTTTTTTTTTTTTTTTTTTATCTTTTTTATTTTATTTATTTATTTTTTTTTTTTTATGTTTCTCTTTTTTACTTTTTTTTTTTTTCAATTATTTTTTTTTTCTTTATTTTTTTATATTTGTTTTTTTTATTTTTTTTTTTTTTTTTTTGATTTTTTATATTTCTTTTTTTGTATTTATTTTGCTTCTGCTTATTATCTTTTTTTTTTTTTTTTTTATTTTTTTTTTTTTTTTTATTTCATTTATTTTATTCTTATTTTTTATTTTTATTTTTTTTTTTTTTTTTTGCTATTGATTTTTTTATTATATTTTTTTTTTTTTTTTTTTTTTTTTTTATTTTTTTGTTTTTTTTTTTTGCTAGTTTTTTTTTTTTTTTATTTTTAGGCTTTTTTTTTATAATCTGTTGGTGGTTTTTGTTAATTTTTTTTTTTCTTTTTTATTTTTTTTTTTTTGCTTATTTTTTTTATTTTTTTTTTTTTTGTTTATATTTTTTTATTTACTTTTTATTTCTTTTTTTTTTATTATTTATATTATTTATCATGGCTTATTTTTTATCGTTATTTTATTTATTTTTATTATATTTATATTTTTTTTTTTTTTATATTTCTATTATTATATGGCATTTAATGATTTTTATTTTTTTATTATTTTCTTTTTATTTTTTTTTTATTTTTCTTTTTTTTTTATTTTTTTTTTTTTTTTATTCTTTTGTTTTTTTATTTGTTTTTTTTTTTTTTTTATTTTTTTATTTTTTTATTATGTTTTTTTTTTATTTTTCTTTAATTATTTTTTTTTTTGTTATTTTTTGCTGTTTTTTATGCAATGCCTCATTTTTTTTTTTTTTTTTTATTTGGGCATTTTTTTTTATTATTTTTATTTATTTGCATTTTTTCTTTTTTTATATTTTTGTCTGTTTTTATTTTTTTTTTAATTTATTTATTTTTTTTTTTTTTTTTTTTTTTGATTTTTTACATTTTCATGGCTTTTTCATTATTTTGATTATTTTTTTTTTATTTAATTCTTTTTGGCTTTGGCTTTCTTTTTATTCATTGCTTTTTTTTTTTTATTTAAATATTTTTTTTTATTTTTTAAATTTGCTTTTTGCTTTTTCTATTTTTTTATTTTTTATTTTATTTAATTTTTTTTTTATATTTTTATATATTTTTTTATTTTATTAATTTCTTTTTTTTTTTTCTTTTTTATTTTTTATATGCTTTACTATTTATTTTTTTTTTATTTATTTTTATTATTATTTTTTTTATTTTATTTGTTTTTTTTTTTTTTTTTTTTATTTTTATTTTTTTTTTTTTATTTTTTTTTTTTTTTTTTATTATTTTTTTTTTTGATTTTTTTTTTTTATTTTATTATTTATTGATTTATTTTTTTTATTTTTGGCTTTATTTTTTTTTTTTTTTGAATATCATTATATTTTTTTATTCATGGCTTTTGCTTATTATTTTTTGGCATTATTTTTTTTTGGCTTATTTTCTTTTTGTTTTTTTTAGTTTTTTATAATTTTTATATTATTTTTATTTTTATTATTTATTATATAATTATTTTTGTTTTTTTATTTTTTTTTTTTTTTTTATTTTTTTTTATCTTTTTATTTTTGGGCTATTTTATTTTTTTTGTTTTATACTTTTTTTTATTTTATTTTTTTTTAAGCATTTTTTTATTTCTTTTTATATTATCTTAAATTATTTTTTTTATA
Organism: Rapana venosa; assembly: GCA_028751875.1. NCBI lineage: Eukaryota > Metazoa > Mollusca > Gastropoda > Neogastropoda > Muricidae > Rapana > Rapana venosa. Next base: position 39,019,203 of record CM054155.1, on the reverse strand, counting down.
TAATTTTTAATACTAATTTTTTTTTATTTTTTTTTTTTATTTTTTATTTTACTTTTTTTCCTTTGCTCTTTTTTC
>CM054155.1:38979128-39011628 GCA_028751875.1 Rapana venosa | reverse complement strand
TCTTTTTTTTCCAGGTTCTTTTCTCCGTTTTTTTTTCTCCTGCTTTCTTACCCTATTTTTTCTCTCTCTCTTCTTTTCTTTCTTCTCTCCTTCTTTTTTCCTTTCTTCCTCCTTCTTTCTTTTCATTCTTTTCTATCTTTCTCGTTTTCTTATTTCTCGGCTTCCATCTCTTCTTTCATTTCCCTCCCATTCCTCTTCTGGCTTCATTTTCTTCATCTATTCCGTCCTTCTCTCTTTCCCTTCTTTTTTCTTTCCTTCTCGCTTTTTTCTCCTTCGTTCTTTGCTCCTTCTTTTTTCTTCATTCTCGATTCTATCTTTTTATCTTCCTTCGATTTCTCTTCCATATTTCCTCCTCTTCTTTTTTTTTTCTTCTTCGTGTCTTTCTTCCTTCTTTTCTTCTCTCTTTTTTCGTTCTCCTTCTTTCCATTTCTCTTCTTCTTCTTTTCACTTTCTCTCCCCTTCTCTTCCTATTTTCTCCTCTCCTTTTCTTCCTTCTCTCTCCCTTTATCTTTCTCTCCTACATCGCCTTCGTTCTTTTCTTTTCTTCATTTTCTTCTTTCTCTTCTCTCTTCTGCTCGCTATTCTCTCCTCTCTTTCTCTCTTCTTCTCTCTCCTTTCTTTCTCCTTCTATACCTTCCTATTCTCTCCTTCTCCTCTTCTCTCTTTTCTTCCTCACCTCTCTTTTCTCTCGTTTTTTTTTTTTCTCCATCTTCTCTTCTTTTTCTTTCTTTTTTTACAGCATCATCTCTTTCTGGCTTCCTCCTTGGCTTCTTCTCCGTTCTCTCATCCATTTTCTTCATTTCTTTTCCTTTTTCTCTCCTTTTCTGTCTTTCTTCTTTCTTCTTCCTCTCCTTCTTTTTTCATTCCTCTTCCCTTTCTCCCTCGTATCTTGTTTCTTCTTGTCTTTTACTTTTCCATTCTCTTTTTTCTCTCTACTCTTCTTATCATTCTTATCCCTATTCTCTTCTTTCTTTTTCTCTTCTCCTTTTCTCATTTCTTCTCCTCTCTCTTTCTTTTCTTTCTGTGTCCTCTTTTCTTCTTCATTCTCTTCTCCTTTTTCTCTTCTTTTTTCTTTCTTTCTTCATCTCTCTCTCTTCTATTCATCTCCTTTCTCCTCTTCCTGTTCTCTTTGGCTTTCCCCTCTTCTTTTTCACTTTCTTTTCTTTCTTTTTCTTCTCCCTCTTTTCTTTTTCTTTTCTCTTCTCTCTTTTCTCTTTTTCTTCTTCATCATTCTGCTCTCTTCTTTTTCTCCTCTCTTCTCTCTCTCTTCTTCTCTTCCATCTCCTTTTCTTCTTCTCTTTCTCGAATTTTCTTCCGTATCTTTCCCTTTCTTCCACTTATCTCCTCCTTCCTCTTTTATCCTTTCTTTTTCTTCATTCTTCTTTCTTCCCTCTTCCTTTTTTTCTTCCTTTTTATTTTCCCTCTATCTTTTTTCTCTTCTTTCTTTCGCTTTTTTCTTTTCATTTTCTTTCTCCTCTTTCTTATTCTTCCTTCTTCTTTATCTTCTCTCCTTTTTTTTCTTCCTCTTCTTCCTCTCTTTTATTCTCTTCTTTTTTTTTATATATTTTTCCTCTCTTTCTTTCTGTCGCTTTTTTCCTCACTTCCTGTCTCTCTTTTTTCATTCTTTCTTTCTCCTCTTCTTTTATTTCTCCGTTTTCTTCATTCTTTCCTACCTATTCTTCTCTCTCCTTTCTGGCTTCATTCTTTCCTCTCCCTCTCTTTTGTTTATCCTTTCTCATCTTTCTCTCTTTTCTTTTCTTAGTTCTCTTTTTCTTCCATCTCTCTTCCCTTGTCTCTTCCCCCCCTCCACTTGGACCAACTCAGCTGGAATGTTGTCAGCCCCCTGCGACTTTCCCCTTTTTTTCCAACGACTGACTGCTGTTTTCCACTTCTCTCGGAGGATAGGGTGACTGTCTGTGTCTTGCTTTCGGTACATTAAGGACTTCTGGATCTCGCTGCGGTTTCTATATAGTTTTAACAGGTCGAGCAACGTATTCGTCCCATCTGTTCAGAATATCCTGGTACGTCATGAACACTGTCCCATTTTGTCTTGATTAGTTAAACCTTTACTTATTCTCTGTTTCGTGCTAGTCAGAGTCTTTCACCAGCTGATTATGCGTTCTTGCTATTGCTTTTCTTGATATCCCTTCAATGTCTTGGCACTTGTTTCACCGATCCATTTCTCTTTTGCCTCCTCATGGACTTCGATTCTTTTGTTGACTGCCCTATATGTTCTGCTCTTTCTTGTTTCATTTTTCTTTTTTCTTCAACTCTCTACGCTTGTCGCATAGTTTGTTAGGATGGTTAGGTGTACACCCATGGTTTTTGACTGTCGGCGTTGCCAATAAGCTCGTTTTGCTGTTTCAGTCACTGCAGTATTGAAACTATTCCGACAGTGATCTATGTCTGAGTCTATCACAGTGAGTGCTAGCATAACTGTCCACCTATCCTTCATGAAAAATTTTCTAATACTTCATGGGTCTTCAGCTTCTCGAGTCAAAATTGATCGATGTTGTTCCGCTTGTGGATATTCTTTAGAGCGTAGATCGGAAAAGTCATCATCACAAGATCATGATCACTCTATGTCTGCTCCTGGAAAACTTCGTGTCTTGCGATGTTAACGCTAGACTGAAACCGTCTTTTCACCATGATGTAAGCTATTTGTTGTGGTGTTCTCCATCTGGGGGCTATGCATGTCATTTATCTGGATTTCTTGTGTTGGCCAAGTGTTTCACTGAGCTGAGGTGGTTGTTACAGGCAAACTTCCAGGAGTCTCAAGCCTCTTTCATTGATTGGTTTTTTTTATTTACAATGTGGCCCACAAAACGCCCCTCCCAGGTCTTTCCATCATCTTCTCCAACCTGGCGTTCACAGTCGCCTTGCACAACGAGGATGTCTTTCTTGGGTGTTTGATTCAGAACTCTTGTAGCTGGTCATAAAATTCTTCTACGGCTTCATCTGTGCAGTCTGATGTAGGGGCGTATGCCTGTACTATAGTTATGTTAAAGGGGGTTGCTCTCAGGCGGATGGTAATAAGTCTGCTGGACACAGGCTGACAGTCATGACGGTGTTCACGGTGTCTTTGTGAACGAGAAACCCCACGCCGTGTTCATGTTTGTCCTGTTTTCCACTGTAGTATAATTTGTGGTCTTCCTGGGTCGTTGTTTCTCCCATGTTTTTCCACCTGACTTCGCAGAGCCAAGGATGTGCCAATGATATCTGGACATCTCATGTGTCAGTTCTTCCACTTTGCCTGCAGCTCTTAGTGTTCGTACATTCCATGTGCAATGATGGTGTTGTGTCTGGCACGAATTTTGCTGCGTTTTACATCAGTAGCATACTTTCGACATCTGTCCTGATGAGCAACAGAAGGCGCGGGTCCTTGGTAACCCGGGCGACGACCGATCCGGTATGGAGATTCTGGCTGTCTTTGTCATTGGTGTATCTTGGGCAAATCAAACCTGGCGGAGCCCATCCCTCTCCAGGTCGGATTTTTTGGTTGGGTTTACTCCCCACATGTGGCAGGTGGTACTGGGTTACATGGTTACCAGTAGCAGAGGGAGTCTCTGACCTGACCTAGAGAATAGAGTAGAGAATAGTTCAGACTAATTTGTCTCTTTTTCATCTTTTTGTTCTTTTCCAAAAACAAAACAAAACAAAACAAAACAAACTTGCACCCACTCTGTAGTTATGGCAGCAAGACTAGAAACTATTTATTTATTTCGAGGATAATGGAATAAACACTTGCACTTTTTTACATCAAGTACCTGTGTGTATGCAGTTACATAACTTTTGTCATCTGTTCTCAGCGTCACACAATAGCCTACTCTTTCCAAAAGCGGATCAGGTTTTAACGTGTCCGTAAGATGTTCTGCGTGTGTTCGCACACGGGACCTCGGTTTATAGTCTCATCCGAAGGACTTTTGGGGAGAACATCCCCTTGAAGGGATTCAAACCCGCGTCAGCAGATCACGCGTGCAATGCACAACGATCTAACCAACCAGCCTAAAAATGATAGTTAGTGGGATGGGGGGCAGGAGGAGGAGGAGGAGGAGGAGGAGGACGACGACGACGACGACGAGGAGAGAGAGAGAGAGAGAGAGAGAGAGAGAGAGAGAGAGAGAGAGAGAGATGATGAGAGAGAGATGGAGAGAGAGAGGAAGAGAGAGAGAGACAATATTTTATTGTCTATAACATTATAGCCCTTTAGACAAGGGGGTTAATAATCAAAAGTACAAAAATAGTCTCACGAATTCTTTCATGCATGCACACGCACGCACGCACGCTCACACACATAACCCCCCCCCCCCCCCCCCCCCTATTCACAGACAGAGAGAAAGAGAGAAAGAGAGAAAGAGAGAAAGAAAAGAGAGAGAGAGAGAGAGAGAGAGAGAGTGAGAGAGAGAGAGATGAGAGAGAGAGAGAGAGAGAGAGAGAGAGAGAGAGAGTTCTTTTCGACTATTCAGCTGTTGAAAGGAATAGCACTTTGCTAGGAGCGGATTACTAGTAAGTAGCTTCTCTAAAATGCATACATGTGGCCTGGTGCTTGTGTCACACTGAAGGTGGAAAAGACAACACACACACACACACACACACACACACACACACACACACACACACACACACGCACGCACGCACGCACGCACGCACACTTTCGCACACACGCACGCACGCAAACATGCGGACGTTGGGGCGCGAGGTGTTAGAGACCTCAGCTTCTCCAGGGGCCAGTAAATTGAGGGCAGCGCCCATCTCCACTCTTTCACTGCTTTTCCTTCCCTGTCCCCTAAAGAGGGCAGGTACCCATTTACAGCTGGGTGAAGTCAGAGCTCGAAGGGAATGATAATAACGCTCTTGAAGAGACAGACACCCCAGCAAAGATTCAAACCCAGGACGTGACTTCCTTTCAGAGCACCGAGTTCAAAGCTCTAATCACAAGACCATCTCCCCATCCTCCCGCCCCTGATTTGAAAATGGGCAGATAAACAAAAGACACCTGTAGAGGGAAATAACGCGAACATCAGCAAGATTCTTGTCACCTGAACAAACGTTTGTGACCATGCTGAATGCCAGAAAAGTATTTCACTCACTCACTGACTGACGTCTATACTTTCATCATTTTTTTCTTCTTCTTCTTCTCTTTTTGTCAAATAGCTCGCACATGCTCTCACATCAGTGCAGAGAAGCTGGAAACCATTTAAACCTGGAGGATGAAAGTTGTTTTAAACTTCTCACCTGTTGAAATGAACACCAGGGCCTTCAAGTGAGCATTGCCAAAAGGCAGCTGGCAAATATGCACACCACCTGACACGCCTAGAGCACACCTACCCCCTTCCTCCTCCTCTCTGGGACAACAACTCCTCAGTTTCTGTTGTTTCAAAAATATTGTCTGTTTGAAAAAGGGAATGCAGCATGCCAACAGTGTGTCTTCAGAAGCATAATTTCCACACAACAAAAGCGTTCTTGGGTGTTCAGTCAGTTTGATGATGGTGCACGTGCAGCTCTAGAACGCAGACTTGTTTCAGGAGGATGAGGGTGGAAGGGTTACTGATATCTCATTCCAAATGGGAAAGCAATTGACTGGGGTGTGTGTGTGTGTCGGGGGGGGGGGGGAGGGAGGGAGGGGAAGGAGAGGGGGGTGTCTATGGTTGGAGGAGTGGGGGGGACCAGGGAGGGAGACAAGGATGCAGGGTGTATCTGGCTGTGCTCGTCTGCTTGGCAGTGGCGGGGTGGGCTGTGGCACAGGACTGCACTCCCTGACTCCGGCTGGGGGTGGCTGCTTTGGGGATTGGCTTTGCAGTGTGTGTCCTGCTGCTGCTGCTGCTGCTGCAGTATTCTGCTGAGTTTTTTTTTCCTGTGCAGGCTAAGCTTCTTCTTTCTACTTGGGGCTCCCTTTTACCACCTCAAAATATCTTGCTTCTTTGTGTGGTGAGGTTAGAGGACATCAGTTGTGTGGGGGGATACAATACATCCCTTTCCAGAACTGGTGACAGAAAAGTTAGTATTGAGACAGGTCTCAAAATGAAGCGGGACGTTTGGGTCTTCTTCTTCTTCTTCTTCTTCTTCTTCTTCTTCTTCTTCTTCTTCTTCTTCTTCTTCTTCTTCTTCTTCTTCTTCTTCTTTATCATCATCATCATCATCATCATCTATCATCATCATCATCATCATCATCATCATCATCATCATCATCATCTTCTTCTTCTTCTTCTTCTTCTTCTTCTTTCTTCTTCTTCTTCTTCCTCCTCCTCCTCCTCCTCCTCCTCCTCCTCCTCTTCTTTTTCATTGAACGCTCAGACAGAAAACACCCTTGTCTGTCATTTGGGTAAAAATGCGTTGTGCTGCCATTAGGCACCTGACAAGTCAGGCCCAGCGCATCCAACTTCGGCATGGGAGAGAATTGTTATGTATTAAGTCTTTCTGTAAAAAAAAAAAGGCAAGAGAATGGACGAGGGAGGCATGAAATAGACAAGAAGGAGGTTACAGGAAAGGAACAAGGCAGAAACAAAAAGAGAGGTTTAGAAAAGAAGGAATTCCTAGCACATAATTTTGAAAAGGAGGCCGAGGGGTGCGATTCATACTGACAGGCCCCGGCATCCTTGTGGGCTGGAGTTTGGGTCTACTGAATGTTTCTTTATGAGATAACATATGATGGCATGCTTAAAGCTGAAGAAAAACTACCAGAAGATAGTGAAAAACCTCTGGTTCTGCACTTATTAACCTTCAAAAGCTACTTAAACTATACTCAAGCTAACGGAATGTTTTTTTGAGATGTTGAAAACTAGAAGAATGAGATTATTATTTTTGCATTTTCCATTTATCTTATTGATTTAATCACAGAGGTATAATAAGTTATAAAGTTACATAGATATTTCTTGAGTTTGCCAAGCAAGAATATAAACCAACAGTTAAGAAACCCCAGCAAACAGATTTTAAAGAAGAATTGGACATTGCCAGTGGAATCCCATTTTTGCAATGGCAAGATTTGCTAGTATGTTAAGCACTTTGATATTCTTCAAATATCTTTAGTTGTTTTCCTTTGTATTGAACTGCAGTGCTATGATCCTACATTAACAAACACACGCTGTTAAATAATGGAGAAGACATCCCCACCTTACCCTCTCTTTGTGCGAGTCTATACATGCTCTTTCACTGTTTTTTCCAGTGTAGTGAACGTTGTAAAGAATGCGTGGGGTTTATTCCCGTTGAAGATTTCCCTTTTGAAAGGCGAGAAAGAGAAACTGACTGGTTCATTATTAAGCAGAAACTCTCACAGTCCACCTTTTTTCAGGCTTGCACTTTCTAATCCATGTCAACAGTACAGGACCTCCCACAACAGAATTGGAGGAGAATCTCTCTCTCTGTCTCTCTCTCTCTCTGTCCCTCCCTCCCTCTCTCTCTCTCTCTCTCTCTGTCTCTCTCTCTCTGTCTCTCTCTCTCTGTCTCTCTCTCTCTGTCTCTCTCCCCCCCCCCCCCACCTCTCTCTCCTCTTTTCTCTCCTGTCACGTTCAAGAACAAAGCCTTCAATCCCCGTCTGTGAGAAGATCTGACCACTGCTGTCCTCCTCCTTCCTCTCCCACCCCCCCTCCTCCACCTTCCCCTCCACTGCACCAGTAGTGAGAGGGGCTGTAGCGTAGCCACTGAAGACAAAAGGTAGGTAGGGGGGGGGGGGGAGGGGTAAGAAGAGGGGGTTGGGAATGTTGACAGAGACTGGCCATGACTGGGGTCATCACCACAGCTGAGGACGACGTGTAGGCACGTGCTGCACGCCTGCACTGGATGACCTGTGTCCTCCGGTCCTTGAGGCTGAGGGAGGGAGGCATAGCAGAGAGAGAGCACTCCCACTGGAGTGCTGTGACTGGCTGGTTAGTGGTTGCAGCATTAAGTCATGCAATGGGGGGACATGCCAATTTATGACTGATTCACAAAGCACATATAGGATCAGAACAATCTTTAGGTCTCATATTTAACAGCCTAGAAAAAGTTTTAAAAGATGTCTAATTTTTTTCCAGTTTGATTGATTCATTGATTGATTGACATTGATTTTTTTGGGTTAAAAAAAAAGAGACATGCAAAAGTCTTCCCAACACCATAGATCAGAGTTCTTAGGTGTAAAATCTCACATGTCAACTATTAATTTGTTGTATGCTGAAGGACAGGACCCAAAGATGATCCCCCAAGAGTCTCCCAGTGCACTCGTTAGCTACTGCACCCCTATCAACACCTTGTTATGATGATGGACACTGACGCCCTGTGACTGATGACTTTCTCAGCAACTCCTCTTCAGTGCAGGAAGAGAATACGGCTGCCTCCCTTTCCAGGCATGGAGGGGGAAGGAAGGAGCACGACTTTTCCCCCAAGGACTCCAGTTTCCCGCTCATTTCCTTTTACAGACACCTCAGCCTTCACAGAAGAGTAGCAGACCATGGCCGTTCGTTCACAGACTGGGGGAGAAGTGTGCACCAACCTCTCCAACCATGCAGAAAGTCCACAGCGAGAGCAATGAACTGCCTGCTTTCACCGCTGTACCCGTTTTAAGTGAAGGATGTCTATCACTGTGATGTTGGAATATGATGAGTAGCCCTCAGGAGGTGGCAGATGCAGGAAAAGAACTTTGTGTGAAGGAAAGCAGGCAGAGCTGAGTTACAGACCTGAAGGGAGAGATTTGTAACGTCAAGGGAGATAAGAACTTCACAGCAGCAGTGCGCTCTTTTGTTGTTGCGTTAATTAGTGAACGCTGTAGGTAAAGTGAATGCCAAGGACATCTTTATGTGAAAAAAGTATCTCTTTCTGTTGTGTGAACAATCTTTTGTTGCAGTAGGAAATGGAGGTGGGGTATACAAATATACTGCATCCTTTTTCAAGTTTCTAAATTAGAACTGCAAATCATGGATCTCTGGTTGAAATAGAGAATGGGATATCTTTTAAGCTATTTACCTCTAAAAATGATCTGTATAGCAATCTAGATTTTTAGCAAGTAAACTGCTTATAACACACGACTTGCTTGCAGACGATATTCAAATTCATATGCCTGTAAACTAAGCCTTTGAACTTAGTTTTCCAAAAATGCAAGTGTGAAATAACAGGAAGGAAAGCATTCTGATTTTGTGTTTAGAGATATTTCTAACAACTTTTGTATCATCTAATAAAAGTGTTTGGGGGGTGTGATGCTATGTTAACTCTATAAAAAGTCTGAAGAGTTAGGAGGCAAGTCAGAGTGTTACAGGCAATGCCTCACACACAGAAAAGTAACTGACTGTAAGAGAACTTAGACAGACAGATACTGGGAGAGCATGGACAGAGGAAAGACAGAGAGTATGTGGATGAAGGACACAATGCTCTAGTCTGTCTGTTTTTGTCTTGACAGGATATTTGGATTGCTCCCAGTAGCCCAGATAAAAAAATGACTCGATATTTATTTTGTACATCCTTTGTATTGCTGCATGTTAATTATTCATTCTTTGTACGCAAAATGTATTCCTATGCACTCTTCCTCACCCAAAAGAGCCCGTTTATTTGTAGTCAAAGTGAAATGCTTTTATTTATGCTGATGACAGCTTGTTTGGTGAGACTGTGGGGTTTTTGGGGGGTTGTTTTTAAAAAAACCCACTATTTTCCTGCAATGAGCAAGCCTTTTATTCTTTGTGTTATTAATCATGGTTACATACCCTGAAAGGAAGAAAGAAACAAACGAAGAAGTAAATAAGCAATTGATGAATCAAAGAATGAAATAATGAATGAACGATCGAACGAATGAATAAATGAACTAATTACAAGAGCACAACTAAATAAACAAACAAGGAAAAAGAGGACAGAAAGAAAGCTAGACTGATAGATAGAAATTTAGTGACAGACAGACAGATAGAGAGATAGACAGACAGACAGGCAGAGATAGATAGATAGACAGACAGAAAGACAGACAGACATATAGTTGGATAGTTAAATAGATAGGTAGATAGATAGAGAGATAGATAGATAGGTAGATAGGAAAACAGATAGAAAGATAGACATACGGACAGACAGACAGACAGACGGTTTAACAGATAGATAGCCAGATAGATAGAAAAACCAGTACAGGTGATGGCTTTCCATCAACGCCTTGTTAAAATGATTGACGTTGATGTCTTGTAACTAACGACTTTCTCAGCACTTGGGCTGGCATAAAGGCAGACAGTATGGCTTCAGTCCCCCCCCCCCCCCCCCCCCCCCAACCTCACCCCAAAGTTCAGGGACTGCAGGGTTTCTCCCAAAGGGTTGTTTCCCTTTTTCCTTCAGTTCCTTTTTCAGACTGTCCTCCTGTCAGTGGAGAACAGCACACAGCGTGACCAGCCACAGAGCAAGGGAGAAGTCTGCACCAGCACCTCCAGTGAGGCACAACTGGAACAGGCACACAGCAGCATCATTATTCTTCAGCTGCTTTCCTTTCTGTGTGCAGCTAGCGACACACAGACTGATCAGGGAATACAACCATGTGGCCTCAGAGACTCCACACTGAGGGAGGTGCAATGTGTTCACCCACACTTGATCCACATAGGTGGTTTTTTGTCATGGGAGGCAATCAGCTTTGTGCTGCAAATGCTAAAGGGAGATAAGCCAAGCTGTGAAGCAAAGGGGAAGCTGTCTGAGGGAAAAAAAATGCTGGTATTTTTTTGTTGATTGATAACAAAGTTTTTCTGACTTTGCTAAGTACATGTCGGACTTTATGAATATTTTTTTTCCTAATTTGTTTCTTTACCCTTCTAGTCTGTGTGGGTGATTTGGACTCATTCCAAAGTATTTACATAGAAGCTGGAATCCCTTCAAAAGTGAAATAATCAACTGTTATAAAACAAAACGAAAAATGCACAATCAAGGGAGATAAGTTTTGTAACAACAGTGTGTGGCCGTCTTGTGGCGTGAATAGACTTTTCTGACCACCCTGAGTGTGAAGCAGATGTGAGAGTAATCCTTCAACCCCCTTTCCTTCTCTTCTCACCCTGCCCTCCTTTTTAATGCCTTGCACACGTTCTAAGCTAAGCGGAGTACACAAGGCCTGGAAACCATTGAAACAGGAGGAGGAGGAGGAAAGTTGGTTTAAACTTCTCACTTGTTGTCATGAAGAGCACAGCCCTGGGTGTGAATAGCCAGCAAAGAGCTCCTCAGCTATGCACACCACGTCAGATGACTGACATCTGAGTGCAAATGCTTTCTCCACTTTCCACCCACCCCCCTAGACAAATCGTTCTTAGTGACTGTCTACTCTGAACAGCTATTTGTTTGAAACGAAAGAATTAACAATGTTAGATAGATAGATAGATGAATAGACTAACAGAAAACAGATATATAAATAGATAGATAGATAGATGAATGGATAGATAGATAGATAGATGAATAGATAGACTAACAGAAAGATAGATAGGTAGATAGGTAGATAGAGAGATATATAGATAGGCAGACTAACAGGTATATAAACAGATAGATAGATAGACAGACAGATAGATAGACAGACAGACAGAAAGACAGATAGATAGATAGATAGATAGATAGACAGACAGACAGACAGACAGACAGATAGAAAGATAGACTAACAGATAGATAGGCAGATAGAGAGAAACCAGTACAGGTGATGGCTTTCCATCAACGCCTTGTTAAAATGATTGACGTTGATGTCCTGTAACTAACGACTTTCTCAGCACTTGGCTGGCAGAAATGCACACAACAGGGCTTCAGTCCCTCCCTCCCTCCCCTTAGTTCAGGGACTGCAGGGTTTCTCCCAAAGGGTTTTCCCTTTTTCCTTCAGTTCCTTTTTCAGACTGTCCTCCTGTCAGTGGAGAACAGCACACAGCGTGACCAGCCACAGAGCAAGGGAGAAGTCTGCACCAGCACCTCCAGTGAGGCACAGCTGGAACAGACAGCAGCAGCATCATCATTATTCTTCAGCTGCTTTCCTTTCTGTGTGCAGCTAGCGACACACAGACTGATCAGGGAATACAACCATGTGGCCTCAGAGACTACACACTGAGAGAGGTGCAATGTGTTCACCCACACTTGATCCACATAGGTGGTTTTTTTATCATGGGAGGCAATCAGCTTTGTGTTGCAAACGCTAAAGGGAGATAAACCAAGCTGCAAAGCAAAGGAGGAGCTTTCTAAAGGGGAAAAAAACTGGTACTTTTGGTTGATTTAAAACAACCACTTTCTGATTTTGTAATGTATGTGTCAGATTGTATGACATTGTTTCTCATTTGTCTCTTTACCCACCAATTCTGTGGCGTTGATTTGGACTAATTCCAAAGTTATTACAGAGAAGCTGGAATCACTTCAAAAGTGAAATAATCAACTCTAATAAAAAATAAAATAAAAAGAGCAGTTTCCAGTCACGGGAGACAAGTTTCGTAACAACAGTGTGTGGCCATCTCGTAGGGTGAGGAGACTTTTCTGACCACCCTGAGTGTGAAGCAGATGTGAGAGTAATCCTTCAAACCCCTTTCCTTCTTTTCTCACCCTGCCCTCCTTTTTAATGCCTTGCACACGTTCTAAGCTAAGCGGAGTACACAAGACCTGGAACCCATTGAAACAGGAGGAGGAGGAGGAAAGTTGGTTTAAACTTCTCCCTTGTTGTCATGAAGAGCAGGGCCCTGGGTGTGAATAGCCAGCAAAGAGCTCCTCAGCTATGCACACCATGTCAGATGACTAACATCTGAGTGCAAATGCTTTCTCCACTTTCCCACCCCCCTAGACAAATCGTCCTTAGTGACTGTCTGTTCTTAACAGCTATTTTGTTTCAAAAGAAAGAATAAAAATGTTAGATACATAGATAGATAGATGGATAGATAGATGAATAGACTAACAGAAAGATAGATAGATAGATAGATGGATGGATAGACAGATAGATAGATAGGCAGAGTAACATATATATATAAACAGATAGATAGATAGATGGATAGATAGAGAGATATATAGATAGGCAGACTAACAGATATATAAACAGATAGATAGACAGACAGAGAGATAGATTAATAGACAGACAGACAGACAGACAGATAGATAAATAGTTAGACAGACAGACAGACAGATAGATAGATAGATAGATAGATAGATAGATAGACAGATAGACACACAGAAAGACAGATAGATAGATAGACTAACAGATAGATAGGCAGAGAGAGAGAAACCAGTACAGGTGATGGCTTTCCATCAACGCCTTGTTAAAATGATTGACGTTGATGTCCTGTAACTAACGACTTTCTCAGCACTTGGCTGGCATCAATGCACACAACAGGGTTTCACTCCCTCCCTCCCTCTCCCCTCCCCTAAGTTCAGGGACTGTAGGGTTTCTCCCAAAGGGTTTTCCCTTTTTTCCTTCAGTTCCTTTTTCAGACTGTCCTCCTGTCAGTGGAGAACAGCACACAGCGTGACCAGCCACAGAGCAAGGGAGAAGTCTGCACCAGCACCTCCAGTGAGGCACAGCTGGAACAGGCAGACAGCAGCATCATCATTCTCCTTCAGCTGCTTTCCTTTCTGTGTGCAGCTAGCGACACACAGACTGATCAGGGAATACAACCATGTGGCCTCAGAGACTCCACACTGAGGGAGGTGCAATGTGTTCACCCACACTTGATCCACATAGGAGTTTTTGTCATGGGAGGCAATCAGCTTTGTGTTGCAAATGCTAAAGGGAGATAAGCCAAGCTGTGAAGCAAAGGGGAAGCTGTCTGAGGGCAAAAGATGCTGGTAGTTTTGTTGATTGATAACAAAGTGTTTCTGACTTTGCTAAGTACATGTCGGACTGTATGAATCATCGTTTTCCTAATTTGTTTCTTTACCCTTCTAGTCTTTGTGGGTGATTTGAACTCATTCCAAACTATTTTCATAGAAGCTGGAATCACTTCAAAAGTGAAATAATCAACTCTAATACAACAAAACGAGAAATGCACAGTCAAGGGAGATAAGCTTCGTTACAACAGTATGTGGACGTCTTCTGTCGTGAACAGACTTTTCTGACCACCCTGAGTGTGAAGCAGATGTGAGAGTAATCCTTCAAACCCCTTTCCTTCTCTTCTCACCCTGCCTTCCTTTTTAATGCCTTGCACACGTTCTAAGCTAAGCAGAGTACACAAGGCCTGGAACCCATTGAAACAGGAGGAGGAGGAGGAGGAAAGTTGGTTTAAACTTCTCACTTGTTGTCATGAAGAGCACAGCCCTGGGTGTGAATAGCCAGCAAAGAGCTCCTCAGCTATGCACACCACGTCAGATGACTGACATCTGAGTGCAAATGTTTTCTCTACACTTTCCCACCCCTAAACAAATCGTCCTTAGTGACTGTCTACTCTTTAACAGCTATTTGTTTGAAAAGAAAGAATTAACAATGTTAGATAGATAGATAGATAGATGAATAGACTAATAGAAATACAGATATATAAACAGATAGATAGATAGATAGACAGATAGATGAATGGATAGATAGATAGATAGATAGATAGATGGATAGATAGATAACAGAAAGATAGATAGGTAGATAGAGAAATATATAGATAGGCAGACTAACAGGTATATAAACAGATAGATAGACAGATAGACAGATAGATTAACAGACAGACAGACAGATAGAAAGATAGTTAGACAGACAGACAGACAGATAGATAGATAGATAGATAGATAGATAGATAGACAGCAAGACAGATAGACAGACAGACAGATAGATAGATAGATAGACTAACAGATAGATAGGCAGATAGAGTAAAACCAGTACAGGTGATGGCTTTCCATCAACGCCTTGTTAAAATGATTGACGTTGATGTCCTGTAACTAACGACTTTCTCAGCACTTGGCTGGCAGAAATGCACACAACAGGGCTTCAGTCCCTCCCTCCCTCCCCTAAGTTCAGGACTGCAGGGTTTCTCCCAAAGGGTTTTCCCTTTTTCCTTCAGTTCCTTTTTCAGACTGTCCTCCTGTCAGTGGAGAACAGCACACAGCGTGACCAGCCACAGAGCAAGGGAGAAGTCTGCACCAGCACCTCCAGTGAGGCACAGCTGGAACAGGCAGACAGCAGCATCATCATCATTCTTCAGCGCTTTCCTTTCTGTGTGCAGCTAGCGACACACAGACTGATCAGGAACTACAACCATGTGGCCTCAGAGACTCCACACTGAGAGAGGTGCGTGCAATGCGCTCACCCACACTTGATCCACATAGATGTTTTTTTGTCATGGGAGACAATCAGCTTTGTGCTGCAAATGCTAAAGGGAGATAAGCCAAGCTGTGAAGCAAAGGGGAAGCTGTCTGAGGCCAAAAAATGCTGGTATTTTTGTTGATTGATAACAAAGTCTTTCTGACTTTGCTAAGTACATGTTGGACTGTATGAATCATTTTTTTCCTAATTTGTTTCTTTACCCTTGTAGTCTGTGTGGATGATTTGGACTCATTGCAAAGTATTTACACAGAAGCTGGAATCCCTTCAAAAGTGAAATAATCAACTCTAATACAACAAAACGAGAAATGCACAGTCAAAGGAGACAAGTTTGTAACAACAGTATGTGGCCGTCTTGTGGTGTGAACAGACTTTTCTGACCACCCTGAGTGTGAAGCAGATGTGAGAGTAATCCTTCAACCCCCTTTCCTTCTCTTCTCACCCTGCCCTCCTTTTTAATGCCTTGCACACGTTCTAAGCTAAGCGGAGTACACAAGGCCTGGAACCCATTGAAACAGGAGGAGGAGGAGGAGGAAAGTTGGTTTAAACTTCTCACTTGTTGTCATGAAGAGCAGGGCCCTGGGTGTGAATAGCCAACAAAGAGCTCCTCAGCTATGCACACCACGTCAGATGACTGACATCTGAGTGCAAATGCTTTCTCCACTTTCCCACCCCTAGACAAATCGTCCTTAGTGACTGTCTACTCTTAACAGCTATTCGTTTGAAAAAAAAGAACTAACAATGTTAGAAACATAGATAGATATATGGATAGATAGGAGAATAGACTAACAGAGAGATAGATAGATGGATAGACAGAGTGATAGATAGGCAGAGTAACAGATATATAAACAGATACATAGATAGACAGATAGATAGATTGATAGATAGATGAATAGATAGACTCACAGAAGGATAGATAGAGAGATATATAGATAGGCAGACTAACAGATATATAAACAGATAGATAGACAGACAAACAGATAGATAGATAGACAGATAGACAGACAGACAGATAGATAGGCAGACAGTCAGATAGATAGGCCCACATCCAGACAGATAGACAGACAGACACACAGACACACAGACTAACAGATAGACAGCCAGATAGACAGAGAAACCAGTACAGCTTATGGCTTTCCATCAACGCCTTGTTAAAATGATTGACGTTGATGTCCTGTAACTAACGACTTTCTCAGCACTTGGCTGGCATAAATGCACACAACAGGGCTTCACTCCCTCCCCCCCCCCCCCCCCCCCCCCCCCCCCAGTTCAGGACTGCAGGGTTTCTCCCAAAGGGTTTTCCCTTTTTCCTTCAGTTCCTTTTTCAGACTGTCCTCCTGTCAGTGGAGAACAGCACACAGCGTGACCAGCAACAGAGCAAGG
Source organism: Rapana venosa (assembly GCA_028751875.1). Lineage (NCBI taxonomy): Eukaryota > Metazoa > Mollusca > Gastropoda > Neogastropoda > Muricidae > Rapana > Rapana venosa. The sequence goes on along the minus strand of CM054155.1, from coordinate 38,995,079 downwards.
GAGAAGTCTGCACCAGCACCTCCAGTGAGGCACAGCTGGAACAGGCAGACAGCAGCATCATCATTCTCCTTCAGCTGCTTTCCTTTCTGTGTGAAGCTAGCGACACACAGACTGATCAGGGAATACAACCATGTGGCCCCAGAGACTCCACACTGAGGGAGGTGCAATGTGTTCACCCACACTTGATCCACATAGATTTTTTTGTCATGGGAGGCAATCAGCTTTGTGTTGCAAATGCTAAAGGGAGATAAGCCAAGCTGTGAAGCAAAGGGGAAGCTGTCTGAGGCCAAAAAATGCTGGTAGTTTTTGTTGATTGATAACAAAGTCTTCCTGACTTTGCTAAGTACATGTTGGACTGTATGAATAATTTTTTTCCTAATTTGTTTCTTTGCCCTTCTAGTCTGTGTGGGTGATTTGAACTCATTCCAAAGTATTTACATAGAAGCTGGAATCCCCTTAAAAGTGAAAGAACCAACTCTAATACAACAAAACGAGAAATGCACAGTCAAGGAGATAAGTTTCGTAACAACAGTATGTGGATGTCTTGTGGTGTGAACAGACTTTTCTGACCACCCTGAGTGTGAAGCAGATGTGAGAGTAATCCTTCAACCCCCTTTCCTTCTCTTCTCACCCTGCTCTCCTTTTTTAATGCCTTGCACACGTTCTAAGCTAAGCGGAGTACACAAGGCCTGGAAACCATTGAAACAGGAGGAGGAGGAGGAGGAAAGTTGGTTTAAACTTCTCCCTTGTTGTCATGAAGAGCACAGCCCTGGGTGTGAATAGCCAGCAAAGAGCTCCTCAGCTATGCACACCACGTCAGATGACTGACATCTGAGTGCAAATGCTTTCTCCACTTTCCACCCACCCCCCTAGACAAATCGTTCTTAGTGACTGTCTACTCTGAACAGCTATTTGTTTGAAACGAAAGAATTAACAATGTTGAATAGATAGATAGATAGATAGATGAACAGACTAACAGAAAGACAGATATATAAACAGATAGATAGATAGATGAATGGATAGATAGATAGATAGATGAATAGATAGACTAACAGAAAGATAGATAGGTAGATAGAGAGATATATAGATAGGCAGACTAACAGGTATATAAACAGATAGATAGACAGACAGATAGATTAACAGACAGACAGACAGATATATAGATAGTTAGACAGACAGACAGACAGACAGTCAGATAGATAGATAGACAGACAGATAGACAGACATACAGACAGACAGACAGACAGACAGACAGTCAGTCAGATAGATAGATAGGCAGATAGAGAGAAACCAGTACAGGCGATGGCTTTCCATCAACCCCTTGTTAAAATGATTGACGTTGATGTCCTGTAACTAACGACTTTCTCAGCACTTGGCTGGCAGAAATACACACAACAGGGCTTCACTCCCTCCCTCCCTCCCCCCTCCCCTAAGTTCAGGGACTGTAGGGTTTCTCCCAAAGGGTTGTTTCCCTTTTTCCTCCAGTTCCTTTTTCAGACTGTCCTCCTGTCAGTGGAGAACAGCACACAGCGTGACCAGCCACAGAGCAAGGGAGAAGTCTGCACCAGCACCTCCAGTGAGGCACAGCTGGAACAGGCAGACATCAGCATCATCATTATTCTTCAGCTGCTTTCCTTTCTGTGTGCAGCTACAGACCAAAAAATGCCGTTGGAATGCAATGATTTGTGTCCTGGGAGATTTACAGAGTCAGAGAGGTGAAATGCACTTACCACACTTGATCCGTATAATCCTTGCCATGGGAAATAATCAGCCCCTGTGTTGAACAGGCTTAAGGGAGATAAGCACACTGGAAGGGGGAAAGAAGTGTCTGTTAACAGCAGCAGTGGGTTTTGGGGTGTTTTTTTTGGTTGTTGTTGGAAAACAGAACCTTTATCATTGTGCTGAATACGTGAGGGCTGATTATCAGACATTGTTCGGACAAATTTGTCTTTCTGCCCTCTTTTTCTCTTCAGTAACTGGCACCATTCCAAAGCTATTATGGACAGACTGGAATAAAAAAAAAATTTCGTTTCTCAGCTGGAGCTTCAAGGTTCGCCAATGGTGAGATTCTGTGTATGCGAGAGTTTTTGCCCATAATGAAGGTAGCCACATTCCAAAGAACTGACTGAGATAAGAGAGAAGTCAGGATAGAGAACAGGGACTGAATGTGAGTAAAAGCTACACTCTACCTTCAGCTTCCGGGTCATGTAGTATCTAGTGCTAGTCAGGAACAAAATCTGTTACTGTTTTTCACGGACTTTTTGAGTATGAAAAAAATGCACCTTTCGTGTACTTGTTTTGGGGTTTGAGGAAACAGAGCAGTACCAGGTAGTCATGAGAAAGTTGGAAATGATCATTAAAATGAGGGTTGCTTGTCTTCCTGCAGTGTTGACCCCCACACATGCATATTGTGCTTAGGAAGCTAGCAGACGACCAACGACTGACAGAGTAGGCCTAAAATGTTTTGCTGAAAAATAAAACAAAATTTTTTAATTTACCAAGATTGCGTAAAAAAAATCACATGATTATTGTGTCAGAGGCTAGCCTTTTCCACAAAAAGCTGTTTTCATTTCTGTGGATGCCTCAGTATGTGTGGTATAAATGCAAGAGTGATATAGAAAAACAAGAAAAAGTGGCCCAAAAAATGAAAGGTGGTGGGTGGGTGTGTAGCCCAAGCAAAGGAGTGGGGGAGTGTTGAAAACAACTTTTGTGACCACCCTAAGAGAGAGAGGAAGGCCTGTGTAAGCAAGTCTTTGTCAAGACTAACTCGTTCCATCCTCGCCCTGCTCTTCTCTTCCTCTTTAATCGCCTAGGACACGTTCTAATCTCAGTAAAGTGTGGTCGGGGGAATTGTCTAAACATGGGGGCGAAAGCTGGTTTACACTTCTCACCTGTGGCCATGAATAGAGGAGAAAGGCCTCTGGCTGTGAACGGCTCTGCAGCAAACACCTTGTCAATTATGCACACCACGTACTTAAAGATGGCCGACATCTCGGCACAAGTGCTCTCCCTTTCTCCTTCAAACAAATCGAAAAGTTACAAGTGACTTTTCAGTGCATACAACTACGTCATGTATGGTTGCTGGTTGTTGTTTTTTTAAGGTTTGACAAGTGAGGATTTTTCAATGTGTGGTACGACTTCTAACATAAGCTTGTAAACAAAATTGATTGGTTTTGACTCCCTTCAATGTCCCATCCTGAAATTATTTATTAGTTTGAAAGTAAATGGTTATAGACATCAGAGGTTTTCTTTTTAAAAACACAAGGACAACAACACAGAATCTGTAGTTATGCTACAGTTCTAGTATTCTCAGTAAATTGATTTTGCAAGTGCATAGGGACGGGATAGCTCAGCTTTCCACCAGCCAAGTTAAGCAACGTCGAGCTTGGTTACCAGTTGGATGGGTGACGCCTTGGCTTCAATACAGTCCCCCAGTTCGCCCAGCTGTAAATGGGTACCTGCCTCTTTAGGGTCAGGGAAGGTAAAAGCAGTGAGGGGGAGGACATGGGCACCGCCCTCAATATGCTGGCCCCTAGAGAAGTGAGGTCTCTGATGCCCCGCCCCCTATGTTATGGGACTCCTTTACCTTTTCTAAAGTGTTAATCACAGGCTGAAAGATGGTGTCAAAGTGCTACTAAGATGCCACTATCGATTGTATTGTGTCGTATTTATTGTATTGCGTACCACCTCAAGTCACGGCCAAGTTCTCTAAGTGAAATTCGGGCTGTGCTCCCTGAGGGTTGAGTGTCGCCACAAGAGCAGCGCCACCCATTATTTTGTTTCTTATCCTGTCTGCATGTGTAGTTGTTTCCCTATCAGACTGGGGGTTTTTCTACAGAATTTTTACCAAGGACAACTCTATTGTTGCCGTAGGTTTTCTTTTATCGTATGATAAATGCGTGTTTACACACGAGACCTGTTTATCGTCTCATCCAAAATACTAGCACCCAGACCATCACTCACTCGAACCACCTCACACATTGAACCCGGATTTTACTCTCTGTCGGCACCTCTTAACACTATCCCTACGTTAAGGGAGAGAATCTGTCTTTCCCAGTACACGTGCACTGTGCACGTTAGTATGCTACCGTAACCCAGTAGTGGGTGATAGGGTAGGGAAGGGTTAGTAGATGGTTGGCTGCCCAGTAGCGATGTTACCGGTAGGGAAAAGGTTAGAGACACAGCTGTATGGAAGATTACAGTGACACTTCAGCTATTGAAGGCACTTGCTGACAGATGGAGGACTTGAAGGGAGGGATCTGTCCTCCACAGCCTCCACAAGTCCTCTCACTCACCGGGTGGATCTGAGTTCTCCATCCACCACACCAACCACCCACCCAACCAACCTTAACCCACCCCTTGTTATCCTGCCTGATATTGAGGCCTTGTCCCTGAGCTCTTTCTCAGCAAGCATTCCACAAAACACAAAACACCCACCCTCCCTCCGCTGATGCGGTGGAAAGAATTCTTCTCTCCTCTTCTCTTCCCTCCAAAAGGTCTGGATTGTCGTTTATCCTTTTTTTTTCCCCTTCTCCCTCTCACTTCTCAGCTGTTGTTGGCCTGAGAAAGAGGAAGAGAGTGCAGCAAGCAGAGACGTTTGCACCACCACGTCAAGCGATGCAGAAAGTTGGCAGTGAGAATAATGAACTGAACTGCCTGCTTTCTTTCACCGCTGTATTTTAAAGTAAGTAAGTAAGTAGCCAGTCTGAGAGAAGAAAACGATCTGGGAAAAAAATATGGGGATGATTTGTTTTGTCCTGGGGAAAAAAGGAAAGTGGGGGAAGTGGAATGCACTGAGTTTGGGGGGCTTTTTTTTTTTTTTTTACCCCCATTAGTATAACTGTGCTTCTAAAGGGAAGCCACCCTGACTGGGTTTGTGAGGTTGAAGGGAAAAAACTGTATTGTCAAGGGAGAGAAGAGGCATTTATCAGAAGTACACATGTTTTCATTGGTGAGGGAACTTTGTGAGTATGTGAAAATAATTATGAACGAAATGGATCTGAATAGTCAAGACTGTGTTGATTTTTTTTCTTCCCCCCCCCCCAAAAAAAAAAAAATTCTACTAAAGAATAGCAAAAAAAAGGGGGGGGGGGGGGGGGGAGGAGCGGTGGAGGTTGCGAACGAGTTTTTATTGGTTGCAGCCGATCAGGTTTGTTTTTTCACCTATGTTGCACCCTCAGCAACAATGGCCCTGTCAAAACTGTTTTCTGTTGCAGAACTTATCAATGCAGTGCCCATAAACACCCCCTACATAGGTTATAACACACACACATGAGAGAGTTAACATCAGTACTAACTCCCCATCCCCGGAAAAGTCCCTTGGTTGAGACTATAAACTGAGGCTTTCGGTTGAGACTATAAACTGAGGCTTTAGGTTGAGATTATAAACTGAGGCTTTAGGTTGAGATTATAAACTGAGGCTCGTGTGTAGCAACTCACGTACACTATCTTGCGCACACACACGTTAAAAACTTGTTCTGTTTTACGGAAGAGTAGGCCATTTTGTACGAGTAGGAACGGAAAAAAAAAGTTTTTTTAAAAACCCAAAACAAAACAAACAGAAAAACTACATGCACACCGGTTGTTGTGTATAGACACTGAGTGTGAGAGAGAGAATTAAAAAAAAAACTCAGAGAGAGAGAGAGAGAGGCACTCAACAACACAACACAAAAACAGCAACCAGCCAACCAACCAACCAAACTAAAACAACAACACCAAAAAATCAGAAGAAAAACCAACCAAACAAAAAACCTGTCAATTAACAAACAGACAACTCTCATTGTATACACAGATTTCTTAGACTGAATCCATAAGAATTATATTGTTTTTGGTCTTGTTAGAAAAACTGGCGCGTGTTCCTAATTCTATCTATCTATCTATCTATCTATCTATCTATCTATCTATCTATCTATCTATTACTATCTATCTATCTATCTATCTATCTATCTATCTATCTATATTTTTTTCGGGGGGGGGGGGGGGGGGGGGGGGGGGCGGTTCGAGGATAACGGAATAAGCACTCATGCACACTATTTTTTTTTTTTACATCCAACCCCGAGTGAATGCGGTTTTGTTACATTTTATCATCCGTTCCCACTAGCACGCAATGGCCTACTCTTCCGAAAAGCGCAACAGGTTTTAACCTGTACACACGCAAGATGTTTTTTTTTTCTTTAAGTCCTGCTAGGCTGGGAATTATTGTAAGAGGTAAGCGGGGGGGGGGGGGGGGGGGGGGGGATAGCGTGGAGGGTCTTTTAAGCTGTTCACCTGTTATTGTGAATAGGGGGCTACTGCTGTGTGGATTGCCAAACAACCCCCCCCCCCCCCCCACCAAAGGTCCCTCCATCCCCCCCCCCCTCCATCCCTCCCTCCCCTACCCCCATCCCCCAAATGCAGGCCAGATGGGCTGGGTGAAAAGCCACGTGTGTCTCTGAGCAAACATACCTCTCCTCTTCCTCCTCCTCCTCCTCGTTCTTTTATCTCTTTTTTTTTTTTTTTTAAACATCTCAGAACCTGTGTGTATGTGAGAGGGAGAAAGAGAGGTCAAATCAACACGTTAAAAGAACCCACGGTAGCAAGAGAGTTGTGCCTGGCAAAATTTTGTAAGGAAAAAAAGTCACTCTGATAATGAAAGGAAGACACAAGCATGCAGGAAAAGAAAAGAAAATATAAAGGGTGGCGCTGCTCTTGTGGCGACGCGCTCTTCCCTGGGAGACCAGCCCGAATTTCAGGCAGAGAAATCTGCTGTGACTTAAAGTGGTATACAATACAGTACAACACGATACAGTATAATACATTACAATATAATAAATACAATACAATACAATACAATGCAAAGCACTGTCTCGCCTATACGAACTGTAATAACGGTTTTCCATCCTGTGTTGGAAGGTTAGATAACCCGAGGTAATGTTGATAAGGTTAGATAACCCACGGTAGTGTTGGTCAGGTTAGATAACCCACGGTGGTGTTGGTAAGGTTAGATAACTCACGGTAATGTAAGGCTAGATAACCCACGGTAATGTTGGTAAGGTTAGATAACCCATGGTAATGTTGGTCAGGTTAGATAACCCACGGTAATGTTGGTCAGGTTAGATAACCCACGGTAATGTTGGTAAGGTTAGATAACCCATGGTAATGTTGGTCAGGTTAGATAACCCACGGTAATGTTGGTCAGGTTAGATAACCCACGGTAATGTTGGTCAGGTTAGATAACCCACGGTAATGTTGGTCAAGTTAGATAACTCACGGTAATGTAAGGTTAGATAACCCACGGTAATGTTGGTAAGGTTAGATAACCCACGGTAATGTTGGTCAGGTTAGATAACCAACGGTAATGTTGGTCAGGTTAGATAACCCATGGTAATGTTGGTCAGGTTAGATAACCCACGGTAATGTTGGTCAGGTTAGATAACCCACGGTATTGTTGGTCAGGTTAGATAACTCACGGTAATGTAAGGTTAGATAACCCACGGTAATGTTGGTAAGGTTAGATAACCCATGGTAATGTTGGTCAGGTTAGATAACCCACGGTAATGTTGGTCAGGTTAGATAACCCACGGTAATGTTGGTCAGGTTAGATAACCCACGGTAATGTTGGTCAGGTTAGATAACCCACGGTAATGTGGGTCAGGTTAGATAACCCACGGTAATGTTGGTCAGGTTAGATAACCCACGGTAATGTGGGTCAGGTTAGATAACCCACGGTAATGTTGGTCAGGTTAGATAACCCACGGTAATGTTGGTCAGGTTAGATAACCCACGGTAATGTTGGTCAGGTTAGATAACCCATGGTAATGTTGGTCAGGTTAGATAACCCACGGTAATGTTGGTCAGGTTAGATAACCCACGGTAATGTTGGTCAGGTTAGATAACCCACGGTAATGTTGGTCAGGTTAGATAACCCACGGTAATGTTGGTCAGGTTAGATAACCCACGGTAATGTTGGTCAGGTTAGATAACCCATGGTAATGTTGGTCAGGTTAGATAACCCACGGTAATGTTGGTCAGGTTAGATAACCCACGGTAATGTGGGTCAGGTTAGATAACCCACGGTAATGTTGGTCAGCTAGATAACCCACGGTAATGTTGGTCAGGTTAGAAACCCACGGTAATGTGGTCAGGTGTAACACGGTATGTTGTCAGGTTAGATAACCCACGGTAATGTTGGTCAGGTTAGATAACCCACGGTAATGTTGGTCAGGTTAGATAACCCACAGTAATGTTGGTCAGGTTAGATAACTCACGGTAATGTAAGGTTAGATAACCCACGGTAATGTTGGTCAGGTTAGATAACCCACGGTAATGTTGGTCAGGTTAGATAACCCACGGTAATGTTGGTAAGGTTAGATAACCCACGGTAATGTTGGTCAGGTTAGATAACCCATGGTAATGTTGGTCAGGTTAGATAACCCACGGTAATGTTGGTCAGGTTAGATAACCCACGGTAATGTTGGTCAGGTTAGATAACCCACGGTAATGTTGGTCAGGTTAGATAACCCATGGTAATGTTGGTCAGGTTAGATAACCCACGGTAATGTTGGTAAGGTTAGATAACCCACGGTAATGTTGGTAAGGTCAGAGAACCCACATCATGGCGATATTATTCTTATCCTTTTATTTTGAGGATAATGGAATAAGCACTCATGTGCTTTTTTTCATCCAGTGCCTGTGTGTATGTGGTTTAGTGAATTCTGTCATCTGTTCTCACAGGAACACAATGGCCTACAAACAATATGAATGACAACACAGAGATAATGTTTGTGATGATCCCTGCTTTGATCTTTATGATCTTGGGAGGAAGTAGTATTCAAGAAAATTGCAATGCTAAAGTTTTGGTTAAACTCCTGCTTTAGCTTGTGAGTCCTGTAGTATCTTCTATAGAGTGATAGTAAGAAATTTTTTTGCTGATTGTCATATATTTTTTAAAGTATGAAAAAATTCCCTGTGTACTTGATTTTTGGGATTGAAGACAAACAGCAAAGCCAGGTTGGTCACAAGAAAGTCGGAATTGATCATTAAAATGAGGATTGCTTGTATTTCTTTCATTGTTGACCCTGCGTGTGAATATTGTGGTTAGGAAGGTGGTAGATGACAAAGGACTGAGAGGGGGGTATAATGTCTGCTAAAAGTTTTCTTTAAAATGCAAATCTACCAATTTGTGCAAAACCACGTGAGTTTTGAGTCAAAGGCTAGTCTTTCACAAAAAAGTGGTTTTTCTGTCTGTGGATGCCTTAGTACGTGCGGTATGAATGCAAGAGTAATATAGGAAAACAGAAGGAAAAGTGGCAACAATTAAAGGTGAAGTGTAGCCTTACATCACAGAGGCTCAGACAGACACACTTAAAATTTTGTAAAAACAACGGAGTCAAGATTCTTCTTCTTTTTGGAACGCTCAGACAGCAACTACTGTTGTCTGTGGTAAGGGCACAAATAAATGCGTTGCACAGCTGTTACTTAAGGCATGACAAGTTAGGCCCATTTGAGAGGAAAAGGATCACGACTCAGTTTTTGTTTTTTTCAGGAATGTTTCAGAAACTGTTCTCTTGGCATGTAGTAAGCATCCCTCAGTCTCGGAAGACTATGGAGTTGCGCTCTAGGTGTTTAATTCTGGTACAGCGTCGGATGTGGCTGGCCAATCCCACATAACCGGAATGACAGTCCCTATGACAGAGGGCGCAGATGAAGTCTGACGCTGGTCCTTGACAAAAAAACGTGTATATTATTATTTTACAAATTATGATTGTCCATCCTCACAGTTGATTTATCAGTGTGACAACATTCATATTGAACAAAGTATTAAAAATGAAGTAGGTAAAGAGCAAAAGACACAGTAGTCCCTAAATCGGAAATCTCTGCTGAGGGCGAACATGCATGTATACAATCACAACACCAACGGCAGAAGACTTTATAAGGGGGTATAATAAGTATTTTCTTTGCCAGGGCCAGATTTTTTATTGCCTCCCCTTGACTTATAGGGGGGGACCAGTCTTCCTGAAAAAGTGTACAGGACATGAATGTGACTGAGAACTGTGTCGTGTTTGTGTGGAGGGTGTGAGGGGAGAGAACAAGGTTCCTTTTTTCCCTCTGACAACAATCCTGATCACTAGCACCAACGACGATGGAGAAGAAGAGGAGCGCTTTGTGAAGTCCTCCCAATAGCTCATCAGCAGGGTGTGAATTTAGTTAATGTCACAGGGGTCTGTCAGGCCCTCTCTGTTCCCTGACCAAGACCCTTCCCTCACCACAATGGAACCTCTTCCCCAGGAAAGCGGGGATCGTGACAACGGACTAAGGCAGTGAATAGGCCGTGTATTAGTGCGCTGGTAGATCGCGAGAGGGGGCGCTTTGTTCGCCTACAATAGCCCGGATGTAGGAGAGTCGTCGCCCCTTTCCCCTTCTCTTGTATGGCATCCCGCTGCAACTAATGGCAGCTTTCACGCGCTTTCACCGCTGCTCAATATCTCTGTTATCCGAATTCAATTTTTCCAATTAGCCGACTCAGATGAGCGTATTATGGTTCAGAAAAACAGTAATTGCACTCAATGCGATTTCCCAGAGATCCCGGGCTGGGGCGAGGAAGACTTTCTTTTCCTCCCTGCTGACGCTGTAAAAGAAGTTGCTGAGACCCGGGGAGGTAGGGTAGGGGGAGAGAGGGGATATGCGTGTGGTATAGGAAGGAATAGGATCAGTCAGCTTAAGTTGATTATTTAGATGCGACCGACACCCCTTTCGTTTTGTCACTTGTCAGAAAGAGTTGCTCTCTCTCAGGTCTCTGGGGCTTCCCCTGGGGGAAGGGGAAGGGGGGGAAGGGGGGGGGCTCTGCCTTTGAAGGCTCTTGGAACAGCGAACAGTGAGCGGGTAATGGAATATTGCATGGCGATAGAAATCCAATAAGGACAACCCGCAGCTTAGCCCTTCGTGACGACGCCAGCTCTGTGTTGGCCAAGGTAAACGAATTTTCCCCCGGGCGCCTCCAGGGCCTGTTTGTTGGTTTTCAAATCGAGTTTGTGCTCGGGGCACTCTAAATTGGACCTTTTCTCGCCTGACTGCGCCAGACCTCACAGCGGCGGATTGTGCCAGGGTGACTCCAGTAATTAGTTGTTCTTTCTCATTAGGGAAACCCCTGGTCTGGTCTGCCGAGGGTTTTGAGGCGGGTAGTGAGGGTGGTGGTGGGTGGTGGTGGTGAAGGTGGTGGAGGATTGCAGTTCGGACCCTTCTATCCCGGTTTCTTTCTGAGTCGGTGGAGCTTCGATTGCTGCTGAGCGAGCTCTTCATCATCAGCTTCACTGCCCCCTCCCTCCCCCCCCTCCACTTCCCCACCATCCCTACCCCGCTGCCTCCTAATGTGGCAGCTAGAGCTGGAGTGAGGGAGGGATGGGGTGGGCTGGGAGGTCTGGGGGTTGTCATGGCGTGAAATAGTTTGGTGGACACCTTTTGAAAAGTTTGTTGAGGCCATTGCCCTTGTGTGTGTGTGTGAGTGTGTAAGGTGGTTTTTTTTCCTTCTCACTATGTTAGGAAAACGGTCCAACTCTTTGCTTTTGATGAAGTCGACTACTGAGAAAGCCCTGAATGAACGTGATTGATTGATTGACAGAGTGGGAGATTCAATTATGCTGGTTCAATCTTGTCTGTGTCTGTTACCGTGTTTGTGGGTTTTTTGTTGTTGTTGCGTCTCAATCTGTCTATATCTTATTTCTCTCTCTCTCTCTCTCGCTCTCTCTCTCTCTCTCTCTCTCTCTCTCTCTCTCTCTCTCTCTCTCTCTCTCTCTCTCTCTCCTCTGTGTTTTGTTGTAGCTTTTTAGTGAAAACAAAATGGTTTTCCTTTAATCTCAAAATCTTAATTCAGGCAGTTTGTATAAATTCATCTAAGCGCCTGACATACATACACATACACTCATCATCTAAACCCCAAATTTTAGCCTTCTAAGCTCTAGATCTCTTTCATCTCCTATCCCCCTCGTTAAAATTAATCGCCATTAATGTCTCCTTCATCCCCACCCCACCCCAACTCTTTTTGCAGTCACGCTCATCTCATTTTCCCCAGAACCTTGTATGTTCCCTTAAACTGTCCAATCCACCAAAAGTTGACACGAGTGTCAGGGGGAGAGAATTCTGAACGGCAAATGAAGGAGTTTGCAGACGATGTTCAGACTCCTACCCTGACCACTCCAGATGCTAACTAAGGCAATCACAGGCCCAGCGAGGTCTTCAAGAGAGAGAGAGAGAGAGAGAGAGAGAGAGAGAGGAGAGAGAGAGAGAGAGAGAGAACACAACACACACACACAACCCGGGAGTCTGGAGGACTCTCCCAAGATCAGAGGTCAGCCAGACGTGTCTAGTCTCTGATTGTCCAACTTAAGCCCTAGCCTGGGCCTGGTCCACTCTTAACGAGCAGAGGGGGAGGACAAGAAGTCGATCCGTCTTGTCTCCTGTCTGCCTGCCTTCCCTGGGTGGCTGTGGTGGTGTAGTGGTTAAAGACACGCCAAGGTAGTTACTGACCTGGCTAGGTTAGGTTTGGGGGTTCTGTTTGAGATGCGTAAGGTTTCTTCCATGGTAGTTTTGTTATTGGTTTTTGAAAAACTTAATGACTTTCAAATGGCAGCCGTAACTTTACGACTATGTCCTTTGATGGCAGCTGTTTTATTTTATGACTCTGTCCTTAATGACCATCAAAATTATTGGCAGCGCTGTTATGACTATTAATGGCAGTTTTTTTTTTACTTTATGGCTATGTCCTCTGTATAAATGGCAGGATTTAAAAAAAAACTTTATGGGTATGTCTTTTATGACTATTTATGAATATCAAAGTGCAGCTTTTTACTTTATGACTATGTCCTGCATAAATGGCAGGGCTTGGTTGTTGTTGTTGTTGTTTTTTTACTTTATGGCTATGTCCTTTGATGGCAGTTTTTTTTAATTTATGACTATGTCCTTTATAACGATTAAGTGATAACATTTACTTTATGACTATGTCCTTTATGACTATCAAAATGGCAGCTTTTTTAATGACAACTATGTCGTTTGTGATTATCAAAATGGCAGCTTTTTACTTTATGACTGTGTCCTTTATGACAGCTTTTACTTTCTATGTCCTCTATGGCTATGTCCTTTTTATACTATCAAATGGCAGATTTTACTTTATGACCATGTCCTTTATGACTATGTCCTTTATGACTATGTCCAAACATGAAATGATGCACCCATAAACCATTACACACTTGAGCGTGAAAAATACTGCTATTATTCGAAATTGAAAAGCTAGATCACTCTAAGGGGGTTATTGGACTTGAGCTTTCAATGTTAGGTTTTCTCTCAATGTGATTCATTCTTGGCTGAACTCGTTCATTCTACGGTTCAGTGCAGTGCTTCAAAGAGTCCCAGATCGATTTTTATGATGCTTTATGTCGTATGATGGTAGCCAAGTTGAGATCATCTCAGTACAGGCTCGATGTACGTATTTCACTCTTTTTGCTCCCCACTGATGTCGGTGTGAAATAGCTTGAAATAAAGTGATTAGCAATCTTTTGTAATGATAATTTGATGTAGTGCACGATTAATTTAGAAATTGCCATTGTTTGTGTAGATTATAAGCTTGGTGTTATTTTAACTACCTGACCAAGAGTATTTTTTAGCGTAGATGTTGTTTTCCTAAGTTGGTCTTTCTCCCTCTCTGATTTCTATTCCCACTACTTTGTGTGTCTTTATCTTACAATTAGATACATCACGACGTGTGCATGCGTTTCCTTGTGTCATTTTCATGTTTTCTTTTTACATTAGGAAAGATTGCATTCGATTAAAAGTTTTGCCGTTGTTGATTTACACTTTGCAAGCTCAGCAGCCGTTACGTTTATGTTGATTTTCATTGTTCAATTGAGCACACCATAAGCTACAAGCTTACTGTTGCTATGATTCCAAAATGCTGTTTGTTTTCATTTTTTAAATTCCTTTTTCTGAATAAAAACTATTTAAACAATAAAGTAACAGTACAAAGTTGCTGTAGAGCTTTTATTCTGTCCTAAAAATGGAACCTAAACACGACATTATGGGAATCACAAATGGAAATGAAAGCAGCATAAATACACTAAAAAGACCCTGCCAACTATGTACTCTGAGCTTGCTACGATTATTGTCATCTGAACTGATCTTAATTGACACATTCAAAGTCATGAACCCATTGAAACTTTATACTACGTCTTTTCTGTCCATCTGTGTCTCAAGAAGGAAAGTTACAGATGCCCACATTAACCCACAGCCACACAGAGAGATGTACAAATCACGATAGATCTCAACAATTCTTACATTTAAGATTAAAACTTTCTCTTTGTGCATCTCTCTCTCTCAACCCACCCACCCACCCACGTGTGTCCCACACACTCAAACGCATACATACACATATTATGCACCAAGAACACGAGCAAACCAACAACAGCCAGTCTAGGTCGAGTCTTGATCTGCCCAGTTGTGCTTACAATGACAAGGGAGAGAATTAGGGAAAGGTGTTCTCTCCCATCGCCGCTCATTGGGCTAATTACGGAGGCGTCAGTAGGTTCAATATTGGTGTCTGTGAGTCCAAGCAGCGGCCTTTTAATGGCGTGCTGGTGGCAGGAGGTGCCAGGAAGAGGGAAAACGTGGTGAAGAGTTTCTGATGTCTGTTAGTGCCAGACCCGAATGCACAGATCCGTAAATAAGGAGGGAGAAAAAGTGCCGGCTCTTCGTTAACCGCCATGTTAATTAACGCTGAGCTGAGGAAGGAATCTCAGGCCCTGTTATGATGCTTCCATGAGAGTTCAGGTCCTTAATTCAAGAGCTGGTAGGCCTACAGGTTTTTGGAGTGGGAGAGAGAGAGAGAGAGTGTGTGTGTGTTAGGGTGAGGGTGGGGGGTGGGGTTGTTAGTCTGTTTTGGGATGTTTGATGTTTTAGGCAGTTTTTTGTGGGAGTTTGGGTGTATATTTTATTTGTTGTTTTGTGTGTGTTTTTTTGTGTAAATATTGGATTTTAAATGTTTCCTTTACGTCTAACTTTGATTCATTTATTTTATATTCCAGTGTTAAAACTTTTTGTCTGAAGTGCTCTGTCTGTCTGTCTCTGTATGTATGTGTGTGTGTGTGTGTGTGTGTGTGTGTGTGCAAACAACTCTAAAAAATAATTGGTGTGTTGCACTGGGTTGTGTCATGCCATAAGATAGTCACTAACATGTCACATTTAATTCCTTCCCTTGTATTCACTTCTGTTACAACTTAACACTACTATTCCAATATGAAGCCTTTTATGTCAAAATCTTGTAATCCAATAATGTTGCTCATTCAAACACCATTGACAGCTGATGACTTAAGGATGGGTAGTTTTCCTTTATTTATGTTTCATGACCACACGTAAAGTGACGGCCAAGTTATCCAACCCAAGAACCGCTACCACTAAACCAACCATCACCACTCCTTCATCAGTCAACTGATTTGTTGTAGCCATTATATAATTTACATCCCTGCACTGGGGAGATACCCCATTTTTAAGGACAGTGAAGTGGTGATGTGCTTATAAATAACTGTGCCTTACTCCTCACCACGCTAGGCTTAAGTCTTAACGTGACAGAGAACATACAACACATTCCTGTAGACTTGATCTGATTCCAACAGTCTCTTCTCCCCCACCTCCCCTCCCCTCCTGCCCCTCCATCAGCATTCCACGGTAGTTGTGGGAACTACCACCCCACCCCCAGACTTTCCACACCCTTAATAACGACCCACCTTTGCCTCCACTCTCCCCTCCCCCCCCCATCCCCCAACCACCGAACCGGTTTTAAACTGTGGTACAAATCCACCCCTAAACAAGCTACCCCCCAACCGGGCATGAAAGGCTATGATAATTTCATTTACCCCCTCAACGACACCTCTGGCGATTAAATTGCAAAAAGGCTTTCTGAGCTCAGGCGACAAGGTCGAGAGCTTTTGG
>CM054155.1:38954128-38976628 GCA_028751875.1 Rapana venosa | reverse complement strand
GAGTATTTTCAAAGGTTACCATAAGCATTCACATACTTTTTTTCCCGAGAGAGAGAGAGAGGTGCAACATGCGTGTTGCGTGCTTGTGCACGTGTGAGCATATATATATATATATATATATATATATATATATATATATATATATATATGTTTGTATATATATACATAATTTTTTTTATACATATAGATATAAAATAGATAGAACCATGTCAATCCAGTTCATGTCGTCTGTTCACCATGTGGAGGTAGTCAGTCACCAACACTGTTTTCTCATTTTGGTAATTGCGAAATAAATGGGATGAAAGGAATGGAAAGTGCCAACAATGCTAGAATCACGCCTTTGACTCGGTGTTTGTCGGGTTGCATTGTAACAGCCACAACAGTCTTACAGGGGGGGCTTTTGTTGCCGCGTCTTTCAAACGCATTCAGGGACGTTCCCGCCATTGTGTCGCGGGATCGAAGGCATTATCTCCCCTGACGTTGGGGCATGAATAATTCATGAGTCACCTTACGCTTCATCTCTCCCTTTATTGGTATGAATAAAGTAGTCGTCGGATTCTTTTTTTTTTCCAAAGCGGCGTTTGTGTTGTCAATACAAAAGGTAATGGCCGGCCCGACTATGAATAGAGTCAATTGATCGCTCCGTGTTTTAATTTCCGTCCGCGACAATGCCGAGACAGACAACAGGGGGGGTTCAAAACTGACACTGCCTTTTGAGCCAGCAGCGTGGAAAATACGCAGTGTGTGGAACTCTGGGCCCGTGAAATGCAGAGAAGGAATACATTACGCCCTGTCATCCACATCGCTAACAACTCCTGCCGGCAAGGGACGTCACTCCCAGTGCGAGTTTTGTTATCCCCCCTCCTTCCTCCCTCCTCCCCGACGATAATGGCGTATTAATTGCAAGCTTAGGGTCAAACACATCACTTCCTAACTCCCCCCTCCCCCCCTTTCCCTTTAACTGCTGGAATCGAACAGGTATCAACTTCTGTCTTGCTGCTGTTGTTGTTGTATTTAATTCTGCAGGTATTAGGTTTAGTCGTAAATCGGATATCTTTTGCTGACTGTCAAGAGTCCTTCTTACATGAACAAATCTGTGGGAGGCTGTAGATAGAAAAAGCCAGTGAGTTCACCGAGTCTAAATCGATAGGGAATTTTTAAAAAAAAGCAACAACCCAGGGTTTGTATGTATTTAAAAAAAAACAACAACCAACGCCTTGAATCACGTTCTTTTCATTCCAGCCACACAATGTTGCAAACAAATTCTTTTACAATCAATAAATCATACAGGCCAGTTCCCTTTTTGTGTGTTCAACTGCATGTCAATGCAGAACTATCAACGTGTTGTGAAAACTGATAATGAAAACCAAGTCTACAATCAATCTTTTTTCTTTTTTGTTGTGCTATAGCGTTATTGGTTTCGATTCATTAAGTATGGGCGCATTATTTGCTCAGATACACAATCATAAGCGTGCGTTTTGTCTTAGCTGTATACACTGATACATGTACAGACATACTTTTCTGTCCCATACCATTGCACCCATCCCTCTCCTCCACCCACTGTCTGTAAATACACATACACACGCGCGCGCGCGCGCAAACACACACACACTCTCTCTCTCTCTCTCCCTCTCTCTCTGTGTGTCTCTCTGTCTCCTTCTCTCTCTCTCTCTCTCTCTCTCTCTCTCTCTCTCTCTCTCTCTCTCTCTCTCTCTCATCCCTCTCTTCTACACACACACACACACACACACACACACACACACACACACACACACACACACAAGTCCTTCGGATGAGACTTTAAACCGAGGCCCCGTGTGCGAACGCACGCAGAACATCTTGCGCACACGTTAAATCCTGTTCCGCTTTTCGGAAGAGTAGGCCATTGTGTGCCGGTGGGAACAGATGACAAAATTTACAAAACCGCATGCACACGGGGACTGGATGTAAAAATAGCACATAAGAGCTTATTCCATTATCCTCGATATAAAAGAAGAACATAAAAAAATAAAATAAACACACACACACACACACTCTTAAACTCTCAGAAAACTAAAGATGCTCTCAATGTGTGATATTATGCGCTTGTCCTCACGCGTTATGCTGCAAACATTACTCTTTTCACTTGCCCAATATTGAACTTATGATAATTTTATAAAGGGTCTTTTATCATACTATTCATAGATCAGAGAAAAAGATAAATATTGTTGGGATTTCATAAGGTTATTTCTGTGTCTGCTGTTACTGTTCTATTGTAAGTTTTTTTATATTATTATTATTATTATTATTATTATTTTGCATTGGATTGTTTTGATGATTTCGTTTTTCTGTATCTAATTTCAGATCTTGTTTAATTGTCTGCTATCACCGGGAGGTAGGGGATGGGGGGGGGGGGGGGGGCAGTCTTTATTTGAAACACACACAGCAACATAAACACGCACACAACACACACACACACACACACACAGGTAAGGCTGATTCATTATTCCCCCTTTATCTCTCATTTAACAGGCAAAATGGAAGGTATAATTCAAGGGGAGAGAGAGAGAGAGAGAGAGAATGAATGAATAAAAGAATGAATAAATGAATGAATGAATGAATGGATGAATGAAAACTCTTTAATCTGCAATCTTACTGACTATCCTTGAAGTTAATGACAACAGAGAGAGAGAGAGAGAGAAGAGAGAGAGATGAGAGAGAGAGAGAGAGAGAGAGAGAGAGAGAGAGAGAGAGAGAGAGAGAGAGAATGAATGCATGAATAAAAGAATGAATGAATGAATGAATGAAAAACCTTTAATCTGCAATCTTACTGACTATCCTTGTAATTATTGACACCAGAGAGAGAGAGAGAGAGAGAGAGAGAGAGAGAGAGAGAGAGAGAGAGAGAGAGAGAGAGAGAGTGAGAGAGAGAGGAGAGAGAGAGAGAGAGAGAGAGAGAGAGAGAGAATGAATGAATGAATAAAAGAATGAATGAATGAATGAATGAAAAATCTTTAATCTGCAATTTTACTGACTATCCTTGTAATTATTGACAACAGAGCGAGATGGAGAGAGGGAGGGAGAGAGAGAGAGAGAGAGGAGGAGGAGAGAGAGAGAGAGAGAGAGAGAGAGAGAGAGAGAGAGAGAGACAATGACAATGACAAATTCTTTTATTTCGAGGATAATTAATAAGCACCCATGTGCTTTTTTACATCCAGTCCCCGCCCTTAAGGATATATATGATAATAAAATAAAATAAAGCCCATAGCAATACACTTACTCAGCTTACGGGAAAATATCTACACAAAAATCCCCACAAAATTCACCGAAGAAAAAAGAAAGTAGCAACAAGTAAGAAAGAAAGAAGAACAGAAAACACAGAAACAACCGAAAAATAGAGAGAGAGAGAGAGAGAGAGAGAGAGAGAGAGAGAAGAGAGAGAGAGAGAAGGAGAGAGAGAGAGAGAGAGAGAGAGAATGAATGAATGAATAAAAGAATGAATGAATGAATGAAAAATCTTTAATCTGCAATCTTACTGACTATCCTTGTAATTATTGACAACAGAACGAGATAGATAGATAGATAGATAGATAGATAGATAGAGAGAGAGAGAGAGAGGAGAGAGAGAGAGAGAGAGAGAGAGAGAGAGAGAGAGAGAGAGAGAGAGGAGAGAGAGACAGACAGACAGACAGACAGACAGACAGACAGACAGACAGACAGACGGACAGAGAACGTATTCAGTTTTTCACCTCCTATCCCTCCCCAGCCCTATCATCATTGATCCATCCCTCCTCTGTCTCTCCCTCCCTCCCATCCTGCCTCCCTCCAACCCTCCCTCCCACACACCCTCCCACCCACTAGCCGGGTATTGATGAAGGGCGTGTTGTATTGAAAGCAAACTGTCATTCCCGCCCTATTCTGTCCCTCAGACAGGCGCTGCGAATAGCAGTGTATTCATTCGCTAAGGATGGAACACAATAATGATAATAATACTAATACTACCACTAATACTACTACTATTATTAATAATGATGATGATAATCATGATAATAATAATATTGTTAATAACACGGAGAACATGTAATGAGCATAACATCGACAAGCTTATAGTGTGTTCAAGTACAATATCAACATTCACATGGCCGCTAATGATCCCTATAATAACCAAAAGAAGAAGACTCTGGAGGGAAAAATGACCGAAAAGAATGGTAACATTGATTAACATTCACAGATAACGAAGTAATCGACAATTTTTCTTCCCCTCCCCCCCCCCCCCCCAAAAAAAAGTATAGAGAATAAATAAACAAGCATTTAAGTAAAAACAAAAAGAAACACCCACCAGTATCCTTTACTGTTGCAGCCTACTCATCCAAAAAAGTGAAGAAACAAGTAAAAGTGAAGGAAGAAAAAAAAAGAAGTATAGGTAAGACAGAAAAATAAACAACAATAAGCTGTAAGATGAGATGAACAAATCATCATCAGAAAAACTCAACTTGTTTCCATCACCGCTGTCGTCGGTAGGAGCTCCACGCAATGCCACCACCAGGGTTCGCCATCTTCCTCTGTCTCTGCTGAGTTCTACGATCTCCTGTAGCCCTCCTCCCAGACAACTGATCTCAGTGATGTTCGTAGGCAATGTAGGATGTTGATGGAGGTCTGCCTCTTTTCCTTCTGCCCTCAACCTTACCTTGGAGAACTCTCGTCGTCAGATTTGTCTGTGTGTTTCTGTTTGCATGACCAACATATGTCAGTCTGCTGCTTATCAATTTCAGCCAACGTTTGTCTTTGCGCTGTGAGTTCATTAGAAAAAAACCCATATAAAAAAACCCCAGCAAACCAACATGCAGACAACCAACCAACCAACCAAACAAGCAAACCAAATCAAACAACAACAACAAAACCCCAAATCAAACAAACCAACAAAATAGACAGCTGACAGAGATCAGTTCAAGTTTTTGCTGGGACACCAAAATGCCCCTACACGGTGTTTCTTCTCAGTCGATCACTCAGACAGCAACTATTGTTATCTTTCATATGACCGAAAATGCGTCGCGCTGCCGATAAGCGCCCCACAAGTCAGGCCCAGCGGATCCGACTTCGGCACGGGAGAGCATTTTTCTCTTTTAGGTCTTTGTGGGGGGGGGGGGGGGGGGGGGGTAAGAGAATGAACCAAGAAGACAGAAAGTAGACAAAAAAGGAAGGAGAAAAAGGAACAAGGCAGAAATAAAAAAAGAGGGATAGAAAAGAGGGAGTTCCTTGCACAGAATTTCCAGAAGGTAGGGATGCTGTTTATACTGACAGGCCGTCCCAGCATCCCTACAGGGAGACCCAGTGTTTGAGCAGAAAGGCAGCAGAAAGGAAGCACCCGCAGGAAACGGAGGACTGTCTCTTTCAGCAGACACCCCTCATGGCAAAATGGCATCACTGCTTTCCTGAGGATTGTGGGAATAGAAGGGCAGACAGGCAAACCTCAGAGACTTCCGGCAGTAGAGACGAGATGTTTTGCTCGCTTGTGTCTGGACTTTGATTTCTGTGTCATGGCTTGGCTGGTGTGTGGTGTGTGTGTGTGTGTGTGTGTGGGGTGTGTGTGTGTGTTGTGTGTGTGTGTGTGTGTGTGTGTGTGTGTGTGTGTGTGTGTGTTTGTGTGTGTGTGTGACTTGTGTGTGTGGTGTGTGTGGTGTGTGTGTGTTGTGTGTGTTAATTGATGTGAACAACACAAATGTACTCCACTGTTCCTTGCTAAAGCTCGAGATTTACACCAATGGTCAGACTTTTGCGAATACATGCATGCGTCCGTTTTTGCCCACCATGAAGGTAGCCGCATTCCAACTTCGGGGATATATTCTGGATATATTCATGTTTCTGTAACATATCGAACGTTTGACATCAAATGACCGAATCTTTAACGTGCAAATTTGGATCTTCTGCATGTGCATATATGCTCAAAAGGAACTGAATGTCAAAGTCCTTCGGATGAGACTATAAACCGAGGCCCGGTGTTCGAACGCATGCAGAACATCTTGCGCACACGTTAAATCCTGTTCCGCTTTTCGGAAGAGTAGGCCATTGTCGTGCCGGTGGAAACAGATGACAAAATTGACAAAACCGCACACACACGGGGACTAGATGTAAAAAATCACATGAGTGCTTATTCCATTATCCTGGATATAAAAGAATAAATAAAATAAAATAAATAGATAAATGAAGGCACTGGCAAATCTGCACTTGAGGCTGACCTGGGAGATCGTAAAAATCCCAACCTTTAATTCCCCAGACGCTGCCGGGACTCGAACCCACAACTTCATGGACCCATAGGATGACCAAAAAAAAGAATACATGAAATCCCATGCACACTGATATTCTGTTTAGACATTCATCCCAAGAACTGCAAATGTCGGTTACCTTACTTAAATAGTGGGAGGGGGGAGAAAGAAAAAACAACCAGTTGCATACGCAAAAAGTCTCACTTTTGGTGAAAACCTCAGAGCTCCAGCCCAGGAACAGAATAATAGAAAATCCAATGTTCCCTCTCTTAGCCCCATCACTATTGATTTCATCTCTGCCCTTCTCGTCACCCACCCACCCAACCACACACCCACCCACTCAGCCAGTCAGTCAGCCAACCATCCAACCAGCCAGCCAGCCAGACAGCCAGTCAGCCAGCCAGCCAGCCCGTGGTTGAAGAGAGTTAGTGTCCCAGGGAACACCAAAACAAATGTCATTTCCTCTGCCATCGCCCTCGTGGAAACACGACAGGTTAACTAACACACAGGGACCACACTATCTATTTTTATGTCCACACAAGAATAGCCCTGGCGTTTCGCACTAGGAACGTATAGCTGACTTGAGAAAGTAGGCAGGACCTAGTTAGTCTCTGATGATGATACAGAAGCGTAATAGAGAGCGGCTGCGGGTGTCTCTGATAAGTGCAGAGCAAGAAATAGAGAAATACCCCTGATGTTTTTACGTAACAAAAATCGTCAGAGAGCTTGCATTAATCAACATTTCAGCAAGATTGTCATGGTTTCCTTGTCCCTTTGTGGGGATGCCGGGGGGGGGGGGGGGGGGGGGTCTGTTATGATATCAATAGCATCTCCCACCTTCTGTGTTTGGAATTCCCTCTTTTCTATCCCTCTCTTTGTTTCTGCCTTGTTCTAGTTTGTCTGTATCTGTCTCTGTTTGTTTCTGTCTCTGTCTGTTTCTCTCTCTGTCTGTTTCTGTCTCTGTCTGTCTGTCTCTCTCTCTCTACTAGTCTGTCTGTCTATCTGTCTGTCTATCTGTCTCTATCTGTCTGTCTGTCTCTCTTCCCCTCCCCCCCCCCCCCCCCCTTCTCCCTCTCTTCAACTCTTCTCTCTATCTTTTCCTCAATGACCATGACACTCGCTGAACAAACTCAAAGGGAAATAATGTCTCCACAATGTTCACACCCTTCCTCCTCCTCCCGTTCCCTAACTGGTTTGTATTGATTTCTGTTTTTCTCTTTCTTTCTGCCTGCCCCTCTCAACACTCCCTAACACGAGGCAGGCAGGCAGACAAGCAAGCACTAGCGGAGAGGGTGTTGTAGTCAAAGCAAAAATGTAATTTCCCTTTCCATCACATTGTGGAAATTGAAAGTTTGACAAAACACGGTCACAGTATCTGTCTGGATTTCGAATCAACCTGACCCATGTTTGCATGAAAGAGGCAACAAGACATTTTAAGAAAATGGGCACTGTATCTTTGAATGAACGTCAGCCATGTTTGAGTGGCCGGTTGGTTGGCCGCGGAAACTTCCAGAAACAAAGTAAGCAAGGAGTGGGCCCAGAAGCAGACGGATGTTTGACACAGATCGTCTGCAACGGAGATGAGGAGGAAGGTCGGTTGTGTGTCTGGCTTTGATGGGTTCAATAACGGCCACCTTGAATGAAGAATCAAGAATCCGAGTGGAGCTGAGCTGTAGTCTTATATTAGTGATGTGTCAGGAATTTCGAAGAAAGTGGAAATGTGGGTACAAGGATTCAGCGCTGTGTAAATTCCACGCGTTATTATTGTTGTTGTTGTTATTGTTGTTATCATCATCATCATCATCATCATCATCATCATCATCATCATCATCACCATCATCATCATCATCATCAGTAACAAATTCTGGATCGAGAGACCCACATGCTTTAGACATAGAAACCAAGAACTATAAGACACAACAAAGGGTAGAGGATAGCTAAATAAATAAACAGAAACCAACGAGGAAGAGACACAGCAAACGGTAAATAAAAGATAAAACAAATACCCCTCCCCCGCCCTCCCGAAAATTTATTACCCCTTTGATTTGTTTGTTTCCTTAATCTTTAAATAATTTGGTGCTGTTTCCTTTGATTTATGAACTTGAAAAGGATTTTACTTGATAAACGGAAGATGTTCAAGTGCACCTGCTGACATGTGTGTTAAGGCCACTGCAGACGTTGTAGGTATCATTTTTGCAGACATCCACAGAAAATAATAGCAGCCCACCATCTAGAACCAAAGGTTTTGTTTAGAAGAGCAAAACAAAAAAGTAAAAAACACCACTCCACCAACAAACAAGTAGTTCTCTCTCTCGCACTCTCAGAAATCTGGGGATACCACATCATCATGTCTTCTAATTACTGCCTATTCCCCCTGGGGATACTTGGGGGTGGGGGGGGGGGGGGAGAGGAGGGAATCAGTAAAGATAACATCCCCACATTAAATTCTGTACTAGAAATTTCTTCTTTTTCTAGCCCTCTCTTTGCTTCTGCCTTGTTCCTGTTCTTCCTGTCACCTCCTTCTTGTCTATTTTCTGCCTTATGGGTCCATTCTCTGACTTTTCCCCCAGAAAGATTTAAAACATAACAATTCTCTTGCATAATGCCAGGTTGGATGTACTGGGCCCGACTTGACAGGTGCTTAACAGCAGCCCAACGCATTTTCGCTCATATGTCAGACAACAGTAGTTGCTATCTGAGCATCCCACAACAAAGAAGGTACTTCCTATACCTCAGTGATTTCGCTCATGCCCTTCTCACCACTCCACAAACCAGCCAGACTGTGGCGAAGGAAATGAAAACAAAATGTCAGCTTCCTTCCCCCAACCACCTTGTAGAAACAGACAATGGACAAGACTGATGAAATGGTCACACTATCCCCATAAAAGTCGGACAGTCCAGATTCAGAATTGGAAGAAGGACGACCAAGATAAACAACTGTCTTGCCAAAACCAGCTCCAGTCTCTTAGAATAACATCAGCCATGTTTAGAACTGTTGAGAATATTTCCGGTGAGTCAAGCAAGGAGCAAGGGAGAAAAAAAAGCAGACGACATTTTCAGCAAGGTTGTCTGGAATGGAGATGAGAACACAGCTCACTTGGTGTTTGGCTTTGATGGGTCTGTTACGGCCACAGTGCGTGAACATCAGTGTCTGGTTCATATACACTTGCAGAGCACGATGTCTAACCGACTGGTGATGTGTACACAGTTCTGAAGAAAAGGAAATCAATTTGTTAAACACAGAGCCAAGAAGATGGAAAGAAAGGAAGAGGACAGGGCAGAGGGTCCAAAGTTTCTGCTTGGGCAGAAAAAGCAGCAGGACAATGTGTGATTGGTGAGGTAATGGAGTTTTTGCATGTTTCCAAACAATGAACAGAGGTTGTCCCTGTTTTCTTTTGATGAATGAACTGTGTGCTGTTCTCAGTAGTGTTTCACTTTCATCCTTGACTGAAAGGTCTCCTAGGTTGAATGACTGATGAGAAGAAGAAAGAAAAAATTAATAAAAGTATTGTGCAATGGAACTGGGGTTGAGCATGAGTGAAATTGTGTGTGTGCGTGTGTGCGTGTGCGCACATGCACACCCACGTGTGTATGTGTGCATTGTGTGTGTGTGTGTGTGTGTGAGGAGAGAGAGAGAGAGAGAGGAGAGAGAGAGAGAGAGAGAGAGAGAGAGAGAGAGAGAGAGCACAATACGGCAGATGCAGTCACGTATGCATACCCAGCAAGCAATCAGGTATGGATGCCTGCACTAGATGGTACTGCTAATCAAGTGGTATTTTAGATTACTATTATAGTGGGAGCACAGGCTGGAAAAATGATATCATGCTTCATGATCAAAACAATGTCGGAGCCATACTTGTCATCAGCTTTTACCAACCAGGATCAAACTCTCCTCAGGCAGAGAATTGAAAATAGCAGACACACTATGGATGAACAATCAATTGTTTTATGTGTGAATGACTCTGAACATGATTTGCTGTAGAGGGTATTAGCTACGTTCATTTCAGTGAATGAATCACTTGATCTGTTTGGGTATACTAGCAATATCATGGCAACCAAATCATTTTAAAAAGATTCTGAGTGCATAATCTTTTATGGGTTACTTTTTTATGTCACAAGGTGTAAGAAATATATTGAAATGTTGTTATAAAACCAAGGGTTATATTCCCTGCTCGTGTAAGAATGATCAATGTTACCATGCCAGCTGGTTGCAGAATATAGACACGAAGGTGACAGGATAAAAGGAACAATGTGGAAACAAAGAGAAGGATAGAAAGGAGGGAATTCCTAGCACAGAATTTGCAGAAGGGGGGGGGGGGGGGTGCTCTTTATACTGACAGGCCCCCTTACCCCCCCCCCCCATCCCCATTAGAGAGTAACACTTTCAATAGCTGACTAATCCAGAGCTTTTTCCCCCAACCAATGTGCTTATATACTGTTTAATTGTTTATCTTATTTCATTGACGTTCTGTTCTTTTTCTTTTTTGTTTTCTTTATTTCTTTTCTTTTCTTTTCCTTCCTTCCTTCCTTCCTTCATTTACTCATTCATTCTTTCACTCAATTTACTCGTTGTCTTACATCTATTTATCAGTTTTATGTAGTGTGACATCATTATTCAACATGAAATTTGGTGTTAATTTACTTGCCTGATTTTAAACCCTGGATTTTGATTCTCTCGAGCTCTTACCTTCCTATCCACTCATTTTGCTAAATACTTCATCTCTCAAACTAATCCTCCCCCCTCCCACCCCCACCTCACCCTCCCCACTTTTTTTGCTACTCAGCTAGAGCTCCAAGATTCACCACTGGTGAAATTTTTGCATAAACTATGTGACAGTTTTTGCCCACCATTCAGGTAGCCGTATTATGACTTCACGGATATTTTTTCCTTTGTAAAGCGTCTCATAAAGCACAGGGTGCAACTGCAGTAATTATTCATTGAGTCTCACGAGCTGTGACCAGAATCAGAATAAGACCCACGACCGATTCTCATCTCTGTTGCGGAGGAATTGGCTGAAACATCATCGGCTTGTTCAAGAAGCGGGTAGGGGACAGGATAGTCTGGGGGTTAGAGGGTCGTGCTTTCAATCTGAGACGTCCTGTGATGGATTTCAGGTTTCAGCTACCACCAGGACAACACCGTTCAAGGGGATTTTTTTTCCTCTGGAGTTAACATCAGTATTGACTCTACTCCCCTGAAAGTCCTTCCTAGAGACTGTAAACCAAGATCCTGCGTGCAAACACACGACAAAATATATCGTGCACACTTAACCTCTTCCGCCTTTTGGAAGAGTAGGCCATTGCAAATCAGTGGGAACAGAGGACAAATTCTTTTTTAAATACATGCAAACCAGTGTCTTTTTTATTTTTTAGACATCATCCCTGAAGTCAGAATGCGGCTAGCTTCATGATGGTGGAAATTGTCTCATGCAAAAATTCTCACCATTGGTAAATCTCAGAGCACTAGCCGAGGAACGAACCAAAAAATCTGCTTGTCCACTACTCCTTGCTAGACTCTTGAGAAAAACTCCATGGCCATTTGAGCACGGCTATCAGTCGCTATTCAAAGAGACGATGCCTGTTTTCTCAAACTGGCCTCTGTGTCTATTGCTTTCTCCTTCCAACAACACCAGTCATGCCCACTGGATATCAACACAGATATGGTGACTATCTTTGTCAAACTTTCAATTTCCACAGTGTGATGGAAGGGGAAATTACATTTTGCTTTCAGCACAGGGCCCTCTCTGCTGTTGCCCAGGCTTGTCTTTGGGAATGCTGAGGAGGGGCAGAGGAAGAAGAAGAAGAGAAAATCAATAGGAACAAGTTTAGAAAGAGAGAGAGAGAGAGAGGGAGGGGTGAGATAGGAGACAGTGGTGCAAATTTGGAGAGGCATGGTTTCCCTGTTTGGCTTTGTTTGGGTTTGTTCAGCTAGCATCATAAGCACTGAGAGAGAGAGAGAGTCAGACAGACACACAGACAGACAGACAGACAGACGGACAACACACACACACACACACACACACACACACACACTCAGACACACAGAGAAAGAGAGACAACGAAACAGGGAAAAACACACCAATGAGAGACAAGTGGCCCTACTCCTCTACTTCACACTCCATCAATACCAATGCCTTTCTTTGAATGCTCTTTCTCTTTCTCTCCATTGTCGGCGCTAGGCGGGGCTCGCCACCCTCAAATACTCTACCATGTTCAAAGTCACAAAACATCACACAGTCAACTTTCACCCCCTTTCCTCCTCATAACCTCATCATCACTGCTTTCGTTTCTGTCCCAGTCACTCCTTCCCCCCCAAGAAGCCAGTCAATCATTGTTAAGGAAGTATACAGGCAGCATCCTACATGGCCAACATCACTGAGATCAGTGGTCTGGGAGGAGGGCTACACGAGATTGTAGAACTCAGCAAAGACATAGACAGATGGTGAACCCTGGTGCGTGAAGCTCCTACCAATGACAGCTGGGATGGAGACAGTTGAGTATGGAATTGAAGGCAAAACACAGTTTTCCCCTCTTTGACCAAATGGAAACAAAGAATCTAATTGAAAAGGACATTTATCATTGTAAATTTTGAATGTCCTTGCTTGTCTTTGAGTGAACAAATTGTTTTAGAGCTCCGAGGTTCACCAATGGTGAGATTTTTGCGTGTACAATCGTTTTAAAAGGACTTTTCCTCGTCTGAAGGCATGTTACCATGTTGGTTTTTTTCTGTGCTGGCTAATTCCCTGAAGATAATTTCATTTGTCATTGTTTAGAGCATGAACTGCTTAGAAGAGTAAGTCCTTGTAGTTTTCCAGTTTATGTTAAATGTTAGAGACAAAAACCCCGTCATGACCCCATCTTGAAAAGTAGAAGTAAGTGAAGTATCAGCAGCAGCAGCAGCAGCAGCAGAAGAAGACCAGAAATACCAGTAAAACACAATGGTTAACCAGAAAGAGCAAGTTTATGATGGAATAAAGTTGCGATGCAAGAAATGATTAAAAAAAAGAGTAGGGACATATTTCATATTCATTAACTCTTGTACTTAAACATGCACGCAAGGCTTTCAAAATAAAATCAATTTTTTGTCCCTCAGATAGAGGTAGGTTTACCAAAGGTGAGATGTTTGCAGCACCAGCCATTTTTGTTTAGTTTTCCTGTCTACATGTGTATTTGTTTCGCGATGAATCGTTCATAACTACATTCATGCATTATGTAACAGAAAACTTCTCCTTCCAAAAAGGTGAAACAGCTGTTCCTACTTGTGCAAAAATATGGTCAGGATTAGTCACAAGACAAGCAAGAGGCCTCCAGCCATAATTCATGATCTCAGTTCTTTCATTTCCCATGCTCGAGAGGGGTTTGTTTGTGCTTGGTTGGTTGAGTTGAACCCCAATTCAGTGTTTGATCACCCCTGTGGGGATGCCTGGGGCCTGTCAGTATAAATAGCATCCCCACCTCCTGTGCTAGGAATTCCCTCTTTTCTATCCCTCTCTAAGTTTCTGCCTTATTGCTTTTCTTCCTGTCACCTCCTTCTTGCCTATTTTCTGCCTTCTTGGTCCTTTCATCTGTCTTTTTTTTCCAAGAAAGATTTAATAGATAACAATTCTCTCCAACGCTGAAGTGGGATGTGCTGGGCCTGACTTGTCAGGCGCTTAGTGGCAGCGCAACGCATTTTCACTCATGTGACAGGCAACAGTAGTTGCTGCCTGAGCGTTCAATGATGATGAAGAAGAAGAAGTGTTTGATCATGAAGCATGATATCAGTTTTCCCGTTTGTGCTGAGACTGGAACAGTCATGCAGAATATCAGTTAATTGGCAGTAGCATTTACTGTGAGCATTTGTATGTGAGTACATCTGCTCTGTCTGTCTGTCTGTCTGACTGTCTTTCTCTCTCTCTCATTGCTTTCTCTTCGTATATGTCTGCCTGTTTGTCATACCCACACATCCACTTTCATCAAATCTACTCTCTTAACTTCATATCTACTAATCATTCAACCTATGAAGCCTTTTAGTCTAAAAAACAAAACAAAACCCAAACAGTCAATGCAATTCACAGAACATTCACTTCAGCTCATCAATCCCAAGAAAAAACAGCAGCAACATTGTCTGATTGTCAGGAAACAAGGGTCAAGTCATTATGTTCAATCACCTGCTAAAACACCTCATGGCAATCTCTTTAGCCTGAGCAGAAACTTTGACCCTCTCTTCTCTGTCATCTTCTCTTTCTTTTCCCCCATCTTCTTGGCTCTGTGTTTAACAAATTGATTTCCTTTTCTTCAGAACTGTGTACACATCACCAGCCTGTTAGACATCACGCTCTGCAAGTGTATATGAACCAGACACTGATGTTCACGCACTGTGGCCGTAACAGACCCATCAAAGCCAAACACCAAGTGAGCTGTGTTCTCATCTCCGCTCCAGACAACCTTGCTGAAAATGTTGTCTGCTTTTTTGTATATTTTGGCCTGCTCCTTGCTCGATTGACTGGAAATATTCCCAGAAGGTCTAACATGGCTGATGTTATTCTAAGAGACTGGAGCTGGTTTTGTCAAGACCACTGCTCTGTGTGGTTCATTCTTATGTTTCTCTTTTATTCTTTTATTTCGAGGATAATGGAATAAGCACTCATGTGCTTTTATTTCATCCAGTCCCCGTGTGTATGCAGTTTTGTCAATTTTTTCATCCGTTCTCATCGGCACACAATGGCCTACTCTTCCGAAAAGCGGAACAGGATTTAACGTGTGCGCAAGATGTTCCACGTGCGTTCGCACACGGGACCTCGGTTTATAGTCTCATCCGAAAGACTTTTGAACGAGAATCAAACCCGGGTCAGCAGATCACGAATTCATCGCTATAACCACCAGGCTATCCCGTCCCCATTTCAAACAACAAGCAGGGATACTGTGACTACATTTGTCAACTTGTGTTTTTCTTCTACATGGGAGCAAGACAGCTCAGTGGTCAGGAAACTCACGCTGCCCAAGCTAAGATTAAACAGCATTGAGTATGGTTAACCACAGTGGGTGGGTGACTGTTCACACACCTTGGCTTCGGTACAGTTCCCCAGTTCACCCAGCTGTCAATGGATACCTGCTCTCCCCATGCTAAGATTAAGCAGTGTTGAGCGTTGTGGATGGGTGACCGTTTGCACACCTTGGCTTCAGTACAGCTCCCCAGTTCATCCGGTTGTAAATAAGTACCTGCCTGCTTTAGGGACAGGGAAGGTAAAGCAGTGAGGGAGAGAGGAGATGGGCACCATCCTCAAGATGCTGGCCCCTGGAGAAGCTAAGGTCTCTGACACCTCACACCCCAACGACTGCATAGGTGATGGGAACACCTGTACCTTATGACAGCAGGTGATGAAAAGGGAAATGGCAGGTTGCTGTGATTCCTTATTGCTATTGATAGCCTGCGTGATTTGTTGAGTGGTGAGAAATTAATGATAATTATGCTTGTTTTTTTTAGAGAAGACCTCAGACAAGGAAGAATAATTAATAATTTGACAACTTTTGTTTTGAGTGTATTTGGCTGAGAGAGAGAGAGAGAGAGAGAGAGAGAGAGAGAGAGAGAGAGAGAGAAGAGAGAGAGAGAGAGAGAGAGAGAGAGAGAGAGAGAGAGAGAAGAGAGAGAGAAAGAGAGCGAGAGAGAGCGAGAAAGAGAGACAGACAGACAGACAAACAAACAGAGACAGACTGAGACAGAGAGAGAGAAAGAGAGCGAGAGAGAGCGAGAAAGAGAGACAGACAGACAAACAAACAGAGACAGACTGAGACAGAGAGAGGCAGAGACACAGAGATAAACAGACAAAGACAGACATACAGAAAGATAGAGAGAGACAGAGACACAGAAAGGAAGACAGAGAAGCATAGAGAGAGACAAAGAGAGAGAGAGACAGACAGACAGACATACAGACACAGAGACAAAGCAGAGACAGACAGAAATTCTTACACCCACACACGCGCGCGCGCGCGCAAACACACACACACATACACGCAAGGACCGGCAGACTAGAATTCAAAGAGAAGGGGTGTGCCTGTTTGTTGTTTCTTCTCAGACCGGACTGGGGAGTATTGTTCTTTCATTCAAAACACCAGTCAGCTCTCAATCCAGCATCAACACAGATACTGTGACCCCCCCTTTTTTGTTGTCGTCAACACTTTCAATTTCCACAATGTGATGGAAAGGGAAATTACATTTTTTGCTTTGACTACAACAAACACCCTCTCCGCTAGTGCTTGCTTGTCTGCCTGCCTGCCTCGTGTTAGGGAGTGTAGAGAGGGGCAGGCAGAGAGGAAGAAAGAAAAGATGATCAATACAAACCAGTTAGGAAAGGGGAAGGAGGAGAACTATGAAACATTCTGAGGTGCATCATGTCACGTTCCTGTCCCTGGCTAGAATTTGTTTTGCTAGTATATTATCGTGTGGGGACGGGATAGCTCAGTGGTCAGAGCACTCGCTTTTCCCCTCCAGCTAAGGTTAAGCAGCGTCGAGCGTGGTTACGGCTTAAGATGGGTTGACCCTTTGCGCGCTTTGGCTTCAGTACAGTTCCCCCAGTTCACCCAACTGCAAATGGGTACCTGCCCTTTTTAGGGTCAGGGAAGGTAAAGCAGCGAGGGGAGAGGAGGAGATGGGCGCTGCCCTCAATATGCAGGCCCCTTGAGAAGTTGAGGTCTCTGATGCCTCACTCCCCTACCACCAAGGGAGACGGGCCAGCCTGGTGGTTAGAGTGATGCATTCGTGATCCGCTGACCCGGGTTCGATTCTCGTTCAAGAGGATTTTCTCCCTCTGGAGTTAACATCAGTGCCGACTCCACTCGCCCCAAAAGTCCTTCGGATGAGACTATAAACTGAGGTCCCGTGTGCGAACGCACGCAGAACATCTTGCGCACACGTTAAAACCCGTTCCGCTTTTCGGAAGAGTAGGCCATTGTGTGCGGGTGGGAACGGATGACAAAATTAACAAAGCTGCATACACACGGGGACTGGATGTAAAAAAAAGCACATGAGTGCTTATTCCATTATCCTCGAAATAAAAGAATAAAATAGATTAAAAAAAAAAGATGACCACACATGTTATGGGACACCTTGACCTTTACTTTAGTATAGCATGGGCACTGAGAGAGAGAGTTCTGAACTCTGAACTCTGGAATGTTTAATGCACATCGACCTTATGCCACAATCCATTTTAAAAAGAATAAGAGTGGAAAGAAGCAAAAGAAAATGAAGAAACCTAACTTCTTAAAAAGCTTAAATCAGATGTTAAAGTATACTTTAAACAGCGCTATCCATCTCTCATAGCATCATGTCATCAGATCAATTTTAACATCATTCTCGCTACTTTTCACTTTCAAACCAACATTCATAAGTTTCTTTCCCTCAAAATCAGCTTTTTCTGTCAATAATAAATCCCAGTATTTCTCTCCATTTTTTTTTTTTTGGTATGCTAAAAGGCAATTTACCTGAATTTAGAAAACGTTTTGCTGGGCCTGACTTGTCAGGCGCTTAACGGCAGCGTACCGCGTTTTCGCTCATATGACAGACAATAGTTGCTGACACAGCGTTCGAAGAAGAAGAAGAAGAAGAAGACTTCTCTTAATACCTTCCAAAGCATAATCATTGAAGAAAGAAACCTACTCTGCGATTGGAAGCACTTCCGCCATTTTGGTTTTTCGAGTTGTCGTTCATAGCCTGTGGGTGAGAAGCGAGAAGCCCTCATTCACCAAGGGCCACAATCGAGATTCAAACCCACAACTTCCCTCATCCGCCAAGGACCACAATCGAGATTTAAACCCACAACTTCCCTCATCCACCACGGCTACAATCGAGATTCAAACCCACAACTTCTAAGGACCCACAGGATTGAGGTTTAAGGATTTGATCCACCAAGCTGTAGCACCGGCCCATCTATAAAAATCTTTATATATATATATATATATATTTTTTTTTTTAAATATATATTTTTTTAAAAATTATATTTTATTTATTCTATTTAATTCTCTTATATCGTTGGTAATGGAATAAACACTTGTGCGCTTTTATTACTTTCAGTCCCCGTCTGTATAGGGTTTTGTAAATTTGTCATCTGTTCCCACCTTAAGAACAGCGGAACAGGATTTAACGTGGGGAGAGTGGAGTCTGCACTGATGTTAAAACCCCAAGTAACTACTCTACCACACAGGGACTGGGGATTTTTTGCACGTGGCTGATGTCTACAGATCACTGTTCTGTCTGGGTGGCTCTGTCTATTACTGTTCTGTCCAATCGGCTCCTGTCTATTACTGTTCTGTCCACTTGGCTCCTGTCTGTCACTGTTCTGTCCACATGGCTCCTGTCTATCACTGTTCTGTCCCGTGTCTATCACTGTTCTGTCCCGTGTCTATCACTGTTCTGTCCACATGGCTCCTGTCTATCACTGTTCTGTCCCGTGTCTATCACTGTTCTGTCCCGTGTCTATCACTGTTCTGTCCACTTGGCTTCTGTCTATCACTATGTTGTCCACTTGGCTCCTGTATATCACTGTTCTGTCCTCTTGGCTCCTGTCTACCACTGTTCTGTCCCGTGTCTATCACTGTTCTGTCCACATGGCTCCTGTCTATCACTGTTCTGTCCCGTGTCTATCACTGTTCTGTCCCGTGTCTATCACTGTTCTGTCCACTTGGCTTCTGTCTATCACTATGTTGTCCACTTGGCTCCTGTATATCACTGTTCTGTCCTCTTGGCTCCTGTCTACCACTGTTCTGTCCCGTGTCTATCACTGTTCTGTCCACTTGGCTCCTGTCTATCACTGTGTTCTCTGCACGTGACTCCTGTCTATCACTGTTCTGTCCCGTGTCTATCAATGTGTTGATCACTCGGCTCCTAACACTGTTCTGTCTACTTAGCTCCTGTCTATCACTGTTCTGTCCCGTGTCTATCACTTTTCTGTCCACTTAGCTCCTGTCTATCACTGTTCTGTCCCGTGTCTATCACTATTCTGTCCACTTAGCTCCTGTCTATCACTGTTCTGTCAATATGGCTCCTGTCGATCACTGTTCTGTCTACGTGACTCCTGTCTATCACTGTTCTGTCCACCTGGCTCCTGTCTATCACTGTTCTGTCCGGTGTCTATCACTGTTCTGTCCCGTGCCTATCACTGTTCTGTTCACATGGCTCCTGGCTATCACTGTTCTGTTCACTTAGCTCCTGTCTACCACTGTTCTGTAGACTTGGCTCCTGTCTATCACTGTTCTGTCCACTTGGCTTCTGTCTATCACTGTGTTCTCTGCACGTGACTCCTGTCTATCACTGTTCTGTCCACTTGGCTCCTGTCTATCACTGTTATGTCCACTTGGATCCTGTCTATCACTGTTCTGTCATGTGTCTATCACTGTTCTGTCCACTTGGCTTCTGTCTATCACTGTGTTATCTGCACGTGACTCCTGTCTATCACTGTTCTGTCCCGTGTCTATCAATGTGTTTCCACTTAGCTCCTGTCTATCACTGTTCTGTCCACTTAGCTCCTGTCTATCACTGTTCTGTCTGGAGCTAAGTGGACAGAATAGTGATAGACAGGAGCTAAGTGGACAGAACAGTGACAGACAGGAGCTAAGTGGACAGAACAGTGATAGACAGGAGCTAAGTGGAAACACATTGATAGACACGGGACAGAACAGTGATAAAATGTTGTTATGTTTAAAATGTTGTGTTGAGATTGCCTTCAGCCATGACAAGCTCTTAACATAACAACCTGCACTCTCCTTTATAGGAGAAAAAAATCCTCTGAAGTCGGAGTATGGCTGCCTATGTGGCGAGGTACTTGAAAATAGTCGTACACGCAAACTTCTCACCCGGTGTACTTCCTATCTCACAGAGATTCCCAGGTGGAATGAGTGAGTCAGAGTGCATGTTCTGGGTGACCCCCAGGGTGTAAAGCTGGGGAACGCACAACAACACAACAACAACTGTTCTGTCAACTTGGCTCCTGTCTATTACTGTTCTGTCCACTTGGTTCCTGTCTATCACTGTTCTGTACACTTGGCTCCTGTCTATCACTGTTTTGTCCACATGGCTCCTGTCTATCACTGTTCTGTCCCGTGTCTATGACTGTTCTGTCTGGTGTCTATCACTGTTCTGTCCGGTTGGCTCTTGTCTATCACTGTTCTGTTCACTTGGTTCATGTCTATCACTGTTCTGTCCACGTGGCTCCTGTCTATCACTGTTCTGTCCACTTGGCTCCTGTCTATCACTGTTCTGTCCACGTGACTCCTGTCTATCGCCCTTGTGTTCAAACACCAGCCGGGACCATTAATTCAATGGTAACTGCAGCAGCTACTGTGACCCGTTTGCTTCAGCAATCGTCTGTATCCTCTTGGTGGTGGGAGAGGAAATGACGTTTAGCTGTCAATGAAACACTCCCCCCTTCCCCCCCCCCCCCCAACCCCCTTCCCCCCTCCCCCCCAATCCCCTCCCCCCCTCTCTCTCTCTCTCTCTCTCTCTCTCTCTCTCTCTCTCTCTCTCTCTCTCTCTCTGCCAATGGTGGGATGGATGGTGAGAAGAGGCAGAGAGGAAATTAATGACGATAGGGTCAAGAGGGGAGAAAACAAGATGAACACTTGAGATGGATTATTCTCCTTTTGCCCCCTGTCAAGTATGTAAGGCTTAACGTTCCTGTTTGGGAGGGTGGAGTGGAGTGGAGTGGAGTGGGGAGAGAGAGAAGGGGAGAGAGAGAGGAGAGAGAGAGAGAGAGAGAGAGAGAGGAGAGAGAGAGAGAGAGAGAGAGAGAGAGAGAGAGAGGTTTTTTTTTTTTATTGAATGTGCTTGGATTAGCCAGTGGCTTCTTTAAACCAGGCCCTTACAAAAAGAGAAAGAAAGAGGGAAACAAATAAAGAGATCTATCTATCTATCTATCTATCTATCTATCTATCTATCTATCTATCTATCTATCTATCTATCTATCTATCTATCTGTCTGTCTGTCTGTCTGTCTGTCTGTCTGTCTATCTATCTATCTATCTCTGCGTGTGTGTGTGTGTGTGTGTGTGTGTGTGTGTGTGTGTGTGTGTGTGTGTGTGTGCGCGCGCGCGCGTGTGTGTATGTGTTCTATGGAGTGACGGTGATTTTGTTCTTTTTCAAAAGTCTATAATATGACAAGTTTTGTGTTGTTTTTGATCAAAGTAAACTTGATTGCAGGATAGTTTACAATCTTAATCATAAAACCTTCTCTACAATTAAAAGCAACAACAACAACCCCCCCCCCCCCCCCACAAGAACACAAAACAACAACAACGAACAATTGAAAGAAACAGAAAGAAAAAACACACAGACTTTTTTTAAAAAGCATTTCAAAACTTAAAACTGCTTGTCACCATTCCTCACACTCCCTAAAAAAAAAAAATTAAACCAAACCCAAACCAAACAAAAAAAGCCCCCACCACCACTCCTTTAAAAAAAACCCCACCAAAACCCAACCAAACTTGAACGCCACTCCACTCCAAAAAAAAAAAAAATCCAAAAAAAATCCGGAAACCAGTAACCTTAACCGATGATCACACAAGCTTGATCCCCTGCCTATTGTCTCCCTTTTGTGCGGCAGACTAGCCACGAAGGCAAAGGGAAACAATAGAAGACGGCTGGGATGAAAGGTAACTCAAGCCTCGCCGATAAATCCTGATAAAAGCCAGCCCATACTACAGGGCCTGAGCTAAGCACAGCACTCTTTCCAAGCCTCCTATCCTTTAGGCCTAGAGTCGGAATGGAAAGGAAATCGGAGAATGGGGGGGCTGGTTACTACAAACAGAACAGTCACCTGTGAAGTTGTGGCCTTATGTGAGGCGATGGGACCCTCGCACAAAAGGAGCCCCGGCTTTTACTCACAGATCATATTTCTGGATCCTTGTGGACAGACTCTCGGGGCTACTAGGGTAAAATTCTTGGCGAATCGGGTACCCCCCTTCCCCCCCACCCCCCACCTCGGGGGAGCGGGGTGTTTGAAATGGGAAGGCGCATTAAAAGCAGGCGTAAACATGGCTTAGTGAAAAAGAAAGCCTCCCGGATCCACCCCCAACCCCACTTTTTTTGTTTCGGTTTTTTTCTTCTTCTTTTTTTCTTCTTTCTTCTTCTTTCTAACATGCACTTGAGAAATAAAAAAGGAGGTATGAAAAAGTATATATCCTAAAAAAAAATTTACTGGCTGTGAAACGAAAAGGTTCGTTAAGTAGAGTGTAGTGTAGTCACTTTTAACTTGCGGTTTTTAAAAAAACAACTGAAGATGAGTATTTCT
>CM054155.1:38909128-38949128 GCA_028751875.1 Rapana venosa | reverse complement strand
ACAAAAACGTGCACTGCGCTCCATTCCTACTACGCCAACTGACCACTACTACACTGTTCACCACCATTACTTACCAAAAACCACACCATCTTTTCCGCTCTCGCTCTCTCTCTCTATCTTCTTCTTCTTCTTTTTCAGAAATAAAACATAGTAACATACGGTATTTCTTCCCCCTGCTTAGACAAGCAAGCTTCCAGTAGCAGCCATCCATCCATCCATCCATGTGGAAGAAAGCCACTCTCGTTTCATGCACTCCCCGCAGAGGTGGCAGTGGGGAGAAAGAATAGGCAGCGGCCCGAAGGCCTGGCTTGTCTTGTCTTGGCTAGGAAAAACCCCGGGGCGGCACACAAAGGCGGCTCCAATTAGCACCCATTTTACGTCTATTACCCACCACCCCTCCGTCTCGCCGAGCCTCGGAATACAAATGGCGGGGAATCTCCATATTATGGCCTTTCCTCTAAGCATTCTCTGCCCGAGACATAAAAATTCAATAAACCTGAATAGCGCCCTGTGTCAAACGCGAGTTTTCCAAGAGCTGCAGGACAAATTCTGGCTTTCAGGAAGTGGAGAGCTCTTCATTTCAGGAGGGGAGAGGGGGGGGGGGGGGGGGGGGGAGAGATGGGCCTCCTCATCCTTCTTCCTTCTCCTTCCTCCTCCTTCTCCTTCCTCCTCCTCCTCTGTCTCCTCCTCGCTCCTCTTGCTCACGCGAGACTTGGTGAGGCAAATAGTGGCAGCATCTCTCCGTGGTATAGCGGTCGTGTGGATGCTTGCAGTGTGGAACAATGGTTGTCCAGGGACCTTGGAGACAAGGGGTTTTTGTTTTTGTGTGTGTGGGTGCTTTGAATGATTTGTGGGATGTGTGGATTTTGAATTGTCCTCTAGTGTGTGACTTCCTTATTCCTCACCTTTGCATGTTTTCTTTGTTCCTTGGTTGTCAGCAGCAGCAGCAGCAGCAGCAGTAGCAGTAGTAGTAGCAGCAGTAGTAGTAGAAGCAGCAGCAGCAGCAGCAGCAGCAGCAGCAGCAGCAGCAGTAGTAGTAGAAGCAGCAGCAGCAGCAGCAGCAGCAGCAGCAGCAGTAGTAGTAGTAGTAGTAGTAGTAGTAATAGTAGCAGCAGCAGCAGCAGCAACAGCAGCATCAACAACAGCAGAAGCAGCAGTAGCAGCAGCAACAACAGCAGAAGCAGCAGCAGTAGTAGTAGTAGTAGTAGCAGCAGCAACAACAGCAGAAGCAGCAGCAGTAGTAGCAGCAGCAGCAGCAGCAGCAGCAGCAGCAGTAGCAGTAGCAGCAGTAGTAGCAGCATCAGCAACAGCAGCAACAGCAGTAGATATTGTAGTAGTAGCAGCAGTACAGCAGCACAACGACAGCAGAAGCAGCAGTAGTAGCAGCAGCAACACGCAGCAGCAGCAATAGCAGCAGCAAGCAACAGCAGCAGTAGCAGTAGTAGCAGCAGCAGCAGCAGCAGTTAACAACAGAAAGAGGCAGCCACAACTGTCTGTCTATTCCATGCCATCATTTATTCATTCTCTTGTCAACCCCTCGACTATTATGATTTATTTATACTAGTTGTGCCTGATTTACCTTTCAGTTTGCTTTGTCGGTTTATAAGTATTTCTTTCTTCTATTTGTTTGTCACACTGCAGACAGTTTTGGACAATAATTGTGACGCACACGCTAACTCTATCGGTTTTTTGTTTTGTTTTGTTTTTATCCTAAAAAGAAAAAAAAGAAAGTAGAAAGAGAGAGAGAGAGAGCGAGAGAGAGAGAGAGAGATAGAGAGAGATTATTTTTTAAAAGTTAGGTACAAAAAGCATACACAAAACAATACAAGTAAGCATCAGCAATCGATATTACGATCATTTCTTAATTCAAAACAAACCATCCACAGAAAAACCACAAAACGCGTAAAATGGTGAACCACATCCAGAATCACAACAACAGCAACACACACAACACACCCCCACCACACCACCACCACCACCACCACCACCACCACCACCACCACCACCACCAACAACAACAACAACAACAACGGACGAAATTTCCATCTTGAAAATAATAATAAACAGTTTCAACAAATCAAAATCAATGTTGCTACTTAATAAAGCTTAATATGGCTTTTATGAAATTTTGCCAGGTTCAAGATCACATAAAAAAATGTACTGCATGAAACTTTATGGCGGTGTGCCTTCTAAAAACATGTTTTTAGAAACCTTTTCCCGCCTTTCACAAACTATGGTAAAAAAAGAAAGGTATCCCACAACCTGTAACAGGAGCCGAGGCATCAAGCGTAGGACGAGCTCAGGGACCAGCACTTCTAGGGGCCCATTTAGCGCCCCATCCCTTACCTTCGCCTTACCTTACAGGGCAAGTACCATTAATCATTAGAGTGAAATGGGAATTATGCGCTGACTATGTAAAGCGCAAACTCACCCCAAGTGTACATCAGGACGCCTCTCACCTTGGGAGGGGGAAAGCGAGTCTCGCACCACTGCTCCCCCCCACCTTTTTATGTATTTTAATGCAAAGCTGTATTTCGTTCCTAAATTCTGGATTGTCCCATTTACACTGTGTATGGTGGCACCTGAACCTGCGCGGACTGGTACCATTCCAGTGGTACACGTCGAATCTCATAATTGGACTGGGGAAAGCGAGTGATCAACTTAAAAAAATAACTCCAAATTGAAGCATTTTGGAATAATGGAATTCCCCCTTATCCTTCTGTTGCATTCTACACTTCATCTCTGTTTTGCAGTCAAACGCTGAACTTCTTTGGACTGTACTGCCGAGCAAAAATCTGTGTCGGATTATGGAAAGGACCTCAATTGCACAGGCGTATGCACTAAAAATTTTTTAAATGTAAAATGAATTTTAGCCGTAACTAGACAAAGTCCTTAATAATCAACCTTTGTACTTTTTCAAGGACATGAAAAATCCTACTGTTGAGTCTATAGGCTGCCTTATGGTTGAACGTTAAAAACAGTCCAGGGCCTCAAAAATCTGTCGTATTGGTGTGCAAATTCAATGCATCTAAAATGTTTCAGTGTAAATGTGGTGAGATCTTTCAACGTGACAAAGTCTAATGACAACCTGCTCTCCTTAAAGGAGAAAGAAAAGGAACCCAACGAAGACGGAGTATGGCTGCCTATATGGTGAAGTACTTAAAAACAGTCATAGGCCTACATGCAAGCTTCTTATTCAGTAGTGTGTAATTTCAATCTTACGGTGATTCCCAGGTAGGATGAGTTGAGTCAAGAGTGCACATTCTGGGTGACCTCCAGAGTGTTAAATTGGGGAACGCCCAACAAGAACAACAACAACAACATTTCATAGCTTAGACGTGCATCACTCTCTGCATTCCAGTGTCCGCTCATCTCTAGATCATTTATTTAATACACTGTAGGTATTAAAAACTATAGATACCATTTTATGCCAGCAGGAACACGAACTGATACAACATACTCGACAATTCATTTTTAAAAATCTATATTTTCAATATCAGTCATCTTATACCAGAAAGTCAGCAGTCTACATTGTACATTACTTAAGTTCGACTGGAAAAAAGGTCTAGTTCATCCAGAAACACATAAGTTGGAGCTATTACTTATTTTGTTATCTTAAGATCATTTAAGAGAATTCGATTTCTGATGTATTTGTCAATCACATCGTCATCTGTGTGTGGACACCGTACTTCAGAAGCACACAAGAGAGAGAGAAAAGAGAGAGAGAGAGAGAGAGAGAGAGAGAGAGAGAGAGAGAGAGAGAGAGAGAGAGAGAGAGAGAGAGAGAGAGAGAGAGAGAGAGAGAGAGATTATAAAGAAAATCCCACCTTTCGAAATTCGGTGCCAGGAATTCCCTTTTTTTCTATTCATCTCTTTGTTTCTATCTTTGTTCCTTTTCTGCCTGTCACTGCCTTCTTGTCTATGTTCTGCCTTCTTGGTCCATTCTCCCGCTTTCCCCCACCCCCACCCCTACCCCCACCCGCCCTTCCCCCAGAAAAACTTAAAGAACAACAACAACAATTCATAACAATTCTCTCCCACGTCGAAGTCGGATGCGCTGGGCCTAACTTGTCAGGTGCTTAACATCAGCAGCGCAACGCATTTTCGCTCATAATAAATCATCATCATCATCTCATCAATCATCATCATCATCACATCATCATCATCATCCATCATCATCAGTCCCGTGACATTGGCGGTCGTGGAGGAGACACAAAAATGATGCCGTGGTAAGCCTCCTCCATCCATCTCGGTCCTCGGCTCTGCGCAGTAGTGCCGAGTCATTCATCCTGGTCCATTCTCTGATGTTGTCCATCCATGACTTGTTCTGTCTTCCCGTCTTTCTGCCACCTTCGAGTGTTCCCTGCAGTACTGTTTTTGGCAGAGTGTTGTGGCGGGTGACGTGGCCGAACCATGTCAGCTTTTTCTTCTTGACGATGGTGAGAAGGGGTTCCTGTGGACCTGCCAGCCGTTATAAATCATAACAGACAACAATAGTCGCTGTCTGAGCATTCGACGGCTGAGAAGAACTTCGTTTTCATTTTGTTTCTCCACCCGGTTCTTTCTTTTGTTTTTTGTTTTGTTTTTCTATCTATCGTCTCTCATTTTCTTGTCTTCGATCGTTTGGTCAATGCTTGCGTGGCATTTTGTTCCTGACAGTGAGAAGGGTTCTTGGCCAACTCTTGTGTTTTCCTTGCAATTGTCGTGTTCGATACGCTTTTGTCACTAATGGAGCGCATTCTTTGAACAAAGCAGAGTGACACAAAACAGCTGTTTGGTGGATAAACAAACAGATCATTGCCGAGACTAATGTGTTTGTGTGTGTGTGTGTGTGTGTGTGTGTGTGTGTGTGTGTGTGTGTGTGTGTGTGTGTGTGTGAGAGAGATTTGAATTGTTGTTTTACTGTGGCGATTATCGGCAAAGTGATTAAATACGCTATTAACTATGTCGTAGTAAGTGTTTGTATAGCTGCATTCTGATTTTAAAAAAACACCACCCCAAAACATTGAATGGATCGATAAGAATTCTGCATTTTTTACTGTATTATACTATATACATAT
This sequence comes from Rapana venosa, assembly GCA_028751875.1. Taxonomy (NCBI): domain Eukaryota; kingdom Metazoa; phylum Mollusca; class Gastropoda; order Neogastropoda; family Muricidae; genus Rapana; species Rapana venosa. The sequence continues at coordinate 38,944,068 of CM054155.1, read as the reverse complement.
ATACATACTGATCAACATTGTTTTAAACCTTAAACACGGTTGTAAAATATCCTTCACACTTGTTCACAATTCCCTTTTTTGAACAACAACAGCAACAACAATAATAACAACAGAATCAACGTAAAAGCAATATAAAAAGACAAACAAAACCATCCCAGACATCCCACAATCTAATATGCATGCATGCATTTTAAAGCTGCCCTGAGATAAATAAATGCGAGCCGTTTCTCCCACAGAATGTCTTCACTGGCATATTATTTTATACCCCCGAAGAGAAAACATTCTGCAAGCAACGTTCAGTAATTCACATTCTGTTTGCCGTCAGATCATAAAACACACAAATAAACAAACAAGCACACCAGCAGAACAAAACAACAAAACAAAACCACAGCTGTTGGGTTTGTGTGTGTGTGTGTGTGTGTGTGTGTGTGTGTGTGCGTGCGCGCGCGTGTGTGAGTGTGTGTGTGTGTTTCTTTTTTTTTTTCTTTTTCATTTTATTCTTTTATATCGAGGATAAATGGATAAAACCCACTATGAAATTCAACTATAAAACCACAGCTATGGGTGTTGGTGTGTTTGTATCTGTCCTGTCACCGTTGTGTGTGCAGGTTTGCTGATCTGTCGTTGTGGATTTCAAAAGTTATTTTGTTTGTGCGCACCTGACGAAGCTGCATGCGTCGGTATTAATTATACTCTTTTTTTCATGCCATTTTAATCCTTTTATATCGGTTTAAAGAATAACCACTAACTAAGCTTTACTTTAACATTTCAGTCACTTTTATGCGTTTGTAAATCTGTCATCTGTCGACGCGATTCGTGTGTGTGCTGGTGTGATGTTGTGTGCTCGTTTGTTCGTAGTTGCTGTTAAAAACAATTTCGTTTTAACTTCAGCCTTGAAATAAAACCAGCGAAATCCAATCAAAACAATTAAAAACCAGCATTTGCATGCTTACCCACTTTGTTTCGTTTTAAAGGGACAAACAATCGAAACAAACAAACAACACCTCGAGAGCATCCTCCTCTCTCCTGCTAAATAATGCCCAGCGCCGCATTCCCCTGCATGACCGGGACAACTTTTCTGCAATCTTACGATTCAAACAATATTGCCTGCAACTTCCGTGTCAACCACAACCAAACGCTCACAAGAACACGCAGAAGAGATAATTAACAACAAAAAAAAGTGACAGCAAAGTGTGTCGGTGTGTGTGTGTTGTGTGTGTGGTCGTGTGTGCGTGTTGTGTGTGTGTGAAGGGGAGGGAGAGGATGTGGTAGAAAGACTAGAGCCCCTCCCCCCCTTCCTTCTTGAACAAGCCCCCACCCCCACCCTCTTCTTGAACAAGTCCCCCCCCCCCCCCCCCCTCTTCTCCAATGGTATTAATTCTGACATCCCTCTTCTGTCAAGTTTCCATCCTCCCCCCCCCCCCCCCCCCCCCTCTCTCTCTCTCCCTCCCTCCCCCCCCCCCTCCCTCCCTCCCCCCCCCCCCCCCCCCCCCAATGTGCCTGCACGGCAAGGATTGTCTCTATTGGCGCAGAGGCAGAGGAACTTTTCATCTAGTTCCGAGGGCTCGAAATGATTGCTACTCTAACTAATTAGGACTCAGTGCCGATGGTGTCCCCACTCATTACAGAGGACATCAACGCCGAAAATGGCCAGCAATTGAGTTAGGGCCACCGCTCGCGTTATTTGACAGGGTTTCAACGATTCAATTCCGCCGCGCATTTATTTGTTTTATAAATTGTATAATCGCCGGCTGATAGCCCCGAGAGCGGCGCTGTCATTGAATTAGGGGAAGGGAAGGGAAGGTGGGAAGGGAAGGGGGGTAACTATGCTGGGAGACTTTGCGATGCTGCGCGAGTTGAATGCTGGGTGGTGGTGGTGATGGGTTTGGTCGTGACGTGTGTCTCAATGCCATTGTTCTCTCCCCGCTTTTGCTCGCCAAGCTTTCTTACTCCGGCCTTTTGCCTTTCTCTTTCCTTCACTTGGTCCGCAGCTGTCTTGTATTTGCCGGCTGATTAAGTTGTTTGGAGGTGTTTTGGACAATATGGTAATGCACGGAACTGCTTCTTGAAGATTTGTTGCTGCAAGCTACTTGGGGGGGGGGGGGGGGGGGGGGGGGGGGGGGGGGGGGGGGGGGGTGGTGGGAGGAGGAGAGGGGGGGTGGAGAGAGGGGGGGGGGTGAGGGTTGAGGCTCTTAATCGCGTTGCTGCAAGGACAAAAGTGTTGCGTTTCTTGAAGATTTCGTTCAGGTCATTATGTCGCGTGGTGAATTAGATCCCCCTGAATTTACATGGCTGATTTGTCTGCATTAATGAATGCCCTGCTGCATGAATCCGATTTGCGTCATCTTATTATAAAGATGCGATTAATGTAAAGGTTTTGTTTTTTTTTGGGGGGATGGAGGTGGGGGAGGTGTTTTTGTTGTAGTTGTGTTGTATGTGTGTGTGTGAGAGAGAGAGAGTGTTGTGTGTGTGTGTGAGGGGGGGGGGTGGTGGTGGGGGGGTGGGGTCGCGTTTTGAAATGAGCAGATGGTTCTCTCTACAGAGTTTGGTTTTGTTTGGCTGGTTGGCTGGTGTTATTATTTGGATTTCATGGATGTGTGAAAACGTGAGGAGGTTTGTATTAAAACAGTCAGGTTTTTTTTTCTTTAGAGATGGATGTTACCTTTGCTTTTGTGGATATTTCTAGATGTATTAAGCTGTGGATTTATTGGCCTTATTCAAACTCTGAGACGGGATGGCTCAGTGGTCAGAGCACTCGCTTTCCTCCAAGCCAATGTTAAGCAGCATCGAGCGTGGTTATGGGTGACCGTTTGGGCGCCTTGGCGTCAGTTTAGTCCCCTAGTTCACCCAGCTGTAAATGGGTACCTGCCTCTTCAGGGTCAGGAAAGGTAAAGCAGCGAGGGAGAGGAGATGGGCGCGCCCTCAATATGCTGGCCCCTAGAGAAGTGAGGTCTCTGATGCCTCCCCCCCCCCCCCCCCCCCCTACGACCACATAGGTTATGTGACACCTTTACCTTTACCTATTCAAACAGTCCATTCAGATTAATTCCCTTGTTTCTACACTTCTCTATATTTCACTACGCTGCCCTGCCCTGCACTGCACTGTATTGTGCCGTACTGTAGTGCACTGTGCTGCACTACATTACATTACACTACACTGCACTACATTACACTACGCTACTCTAAACTATACTACGTACACTACACTGCAATACAATATACTATACTACGCTACACTTCTCTACACTAGTAACACTGCACTACACAGCACCACACCGCTCTACACTACACTACACTACACTACACCACACTACACTACACCACACTACACTACACTACACAGCACCACACCACTCTACACTACACCACACTACACTACACTACACTACACTACACTACACTACACTACACTACATACCTAATACACTACACTCACTGCACTGCACCACTGCACTACACTACACTACACTACAATACACTACACTGCACTACACTGCACTGCACTGCCCTACACTACATAAACTACACTACACTACACTGCACTGCACTGCACTACACTACACTACACTACACTACACTACATTACACTACACTACACTGCACTGCACTACACGGCACTGCACTGCACTATTTTACATTACACTACACTGCACTGCACTACACTATACTATTACATAATATACATTGCATCTCACTAGAGCACTACACTATATTACATCCAAACACAATATAAAATAATACAATACAGCACAATACAGGACGGTATACCAAGCAATACCTACAATATTAAACAAATTGATTTAGCTTTTGCAACTTTTGCATCCACATCCCCCACCCCCACCCCTAGCCCCACCCACTCTTCCCCATCAGCGACCACGGGTACTTCTTCTTCGCCACTCTGTCTGTCTGACTGTCCCTGTCTCTGTCTGTCTGTCTCTCTCTGTCATCTGTCCCTGTCTGTCTGTCTCTGTCCCTGTCTCTGTCTGTCTGTCTCTGTCTGTCTCTGTCCCTGTCTGTCTGTCTGACTGTCCCTGTCTCTGTCTGTCTGTCTCTCTCTGTCTCTGTCCCTGTCTGTCTGTCTCTGTCCTGTCCTCTGTCTTCTGTCTCTGTCTGTCTCTCTGTCTCTGTCTTCTGTCTGTCTCTGTCCTCTGTCTGTCTGTCTCTGTCCCTGTCTGTCTGTCTCTGTCTGTCTCTCTGTCTCTGTCCCTGTCTGTCTGTCTCTGGCCCTGTCTCTCTCTGTCTCTCTCTCTGTCTTTATATTGTGTGGGAACAGATGACAGAATCTACAAAACCGCATACACATGGGGACTGGATGTAAAAAAAAGCACATAAGTGCTTATTCTATTATTATTCTCGATATAAAAGAATTTTTAAAAAACAAAAAAACCTACACCCCACCACACTACACCACACCACACTACTCACCCCACCACACCATCCCACACCACCCCACCCCACACCACACCACACCCACACCACACTACAACCCCACCCACCCCCACACCACCCCACACCACACCACACTACCCCACATCACACTACTCACCCCACCACACCCACACTACTCACCACCCCATACCAGCCCACCCCACACCACGCCGCAGGCAGTACTAAGACAGTCAATGCATTCAGACCTCCACTGATAATGCCAAAGGGACAGAAAAGTTACCCCAACTTTCATGGCAATAATGATGATGCTCCGTTGCCTCCCTCCAGGCCCTTGTCTTCCCTCCGAGTTCAGACCACACTCTCCAGTCTGAGTAGAAAGAAGCCAGAGCCCCCCCCCCCCCCCACACACACACCCATACCCCCCCCCCCCCCCCACACACACTCCCAATGAAACGCCACCCCTTCCCCCTTCCCATGAAAAGACCCTTCTCCTAAAAAAATTTTTTTTTAAAAGGAAGACAATTTTTTTAATACAGATTATTGACATGATGGGCGCCATCGGTATTTTTTGTTTCCTGTATACCAACTTTATTTACCGCGAATGTATTATATTCACCATGGCACTGTAAGGGTTGGTAGTATAATATACTACTACTTTTATCAACCCTGAAGTCGAAATTCTTTAATGAGTGACAAGAATGGTCGCAAATGCAAAGATTTTACCATTGGTGAACCTCAGAGCTCTAGCCGGGGTAAAAAAAAGCAAACAACCCACCAAAAGACAACAACAACAAAAACCACACCAAAAACCCCAACCCACAATTGTCTTTTCATAAAACTTTTCCCCAAAAGACTTTCAAAGTAACTTTAATAGAAAACATTTATAAAAAGCACTTTTTATTGCTAACATTAAAAACAACAACACCCTACAACTAAAAAAACAACTTAGTTTTAATTTTAGAAAAAGGTCAAGGCATTAATAAACAATAATATCAGTCAGACCTACTGCATTCATTAGAAATTTTGATTGTCAGAAAATCATCGATATTATCAAAGGATAACAATGGCACAACTACAAAAGCAGCCTCTGTATTATGCTTTGTATGCGATTTGATTTCTTGCAGTCTCCTACGCATTCTTATTCATTGTAATTGCCCTTCATGGGATGATTAATGTGTTTTTGACTTGACTTGAAAACAGAACTATCATCTAGCAAGATAAGCCATTGAAGTGGTCAGTTTTATACTGGAAAAAGTGGGGACACGGAAAGCCTAGTGGTTAGAGCGTTGCACCCGGGTTCGAGCCACCACCGAGGCGCCCGTTCAAGGGGAGCCCCCCCACCCCCCCCCCCCACCGGAGTTAACATGAGTAGGCTACTGACTCCATTCCCCTAAACGTCCTTTGGATGAGACTATAAACCGAAGCACCATGTGCGAATTCACGCAGAACGTTTTGCGTACATGTAAAAACCCCTTTTGCTTTTAAAAAGAGCAGTTCATTCATGCTAGTAAGAACGGATGACAAAAATGTATTTAAAGTAAAATACATGCATACTTGTGTTGTCTTCACCGAAGACTGAATGCGGCTACCTTAATGGTGAACAGAAACGGTCGCATACGCAAAAATCTCACCGTTAGTAAACTTCGGAGCTTTAGCCAAGGTAGGCCTACCACAAACAAAACAAAACAAAACAAAACCCAAACCAACAAGCCCACAGCGAAAAGCCAACCACAAATGAAAATAACACCAAATAAACAAAAACCCATGTGGAAACAAGAGCAGAGGAAGACAACGCTCAAAATTCACAGACAGCTTAAACAAATTCGCAACGAATAAAGAGGTCACCAACGGACCGAGAACAGGGAAGAAAGGAGAGCCATGATCGTCGATGTCTGCAGGACCAGACCGGACACTTGAAGAAGAAGAAACAAAAACCCAGAACAAAAACAACAACCTAAAAACAAAACAAAAAAAGCAGAACAAGTAAACCAAACCCAAACCGAAGCAAACAAATACAAACTGGAAACAAAATGGCGCCACAACCTCCATGTTCGATAACTTCAATAGCTCACTGGAGTTTCCCTTTCCCATTTATTCCCCTTGACCTCCCTCACCTTTGCTCTCTTGCGTTTGGAACTGAAAATGAAGCCTGAGAATAACTGATTCACACAAAGATGGATGGATGGATGCCTTTGGTCTTTTTGGAGATGCCAAAAATCCTTATCAAGTGTGTATTCAACAACAGAAATAATAATAATAATAATAGGATGATAACAATCATCATCTCATCATCATCATCATCTCATCATCAATCATCATCATCATCATCATCATCATCAATAATATTCAATTTCATTACTTTTTATGGTGAATGTTTTCCGTTTATTGTTCTTATACATAATTATGGCTTATAACCGACATGAATTTCTCTGTTTATTGAGATAATAAAGTGTTGGTAATATTGATGATGATGATGATGATGATGATGATGATGATGATGATGATGATGATGAAAATAATAATGATGATGATGATGATGATAATAATAATGATAATAATAATAATAATAACAACAACAACAACGACGAAGACGACGACGACGACACCCACCACCACCACCACCACCACACACCACAACAACAACAACAACAACAACAACAATCACAACAACGTGACATGGCTATGACAGGAATGTGGATGACGATAACCCCTCTGCACAACTCCTGAAGTTCAGTTCCGTTTTTCATTTGATCCTTCACGTATCCTGTTACTTTTACATTAATTAACCTTCCTGCATTTTACTTTGGAGCATCGCAGCAAGCCTTCGGATAACCCCGCCATTGTTTTCTAAGTTTGATCCCAGGCCAAAAGCTGTGTCAGTTATTGATGCCAGCTAACTGCCAAGGCCTACACTAAAATGTTGTTGTGTTGTAAAATGTTGTTTTGGAGATTGCCTTCATCCATGACAAGCTCTTAACAGAACAACCTGCACTCTCCTTTGTTAAAGGAGAAAAAACCCTCTGAAGTCGGAGTGTGGCTGCCAATATGGTGAGGTACTTTAAAAACAGCCATACAGGAAAACCTCTCATTCAGCATGCAATTTCAATCTCACAGTGATTCCCCAGGGTAGGGTGAGTGAGTCAGAGTGCACATTCTGGGCGACCTCCCCTAGAGTGTTAAGCTGGGGAACGCACAACATCCACATTTCTAAGTGCCGAAGCATGCCATAAGTAGCTGCTGGCTGGTCGGGGATTTTCCATCACTCTCTGATTACGGGCATATACATTTATTTATTTATTTATTTATTTATTCTTTTATATCGAGGATAATGAAATATGCACTCATGTGCTTTTTTTACATCCACTCCCTGTGTGTATGCGGTTTTGTAAATTATGTCATTTGTTCCCACTGGCACACAATGGCCTACTCTTACGAAAAGCAGAACAGAATCTAACGTGTGCGCAAGATGTTATGCGTGCGTTCGCACACGGGGCCTCTGTTTCTAGTCTCATCCGAATGACTTTTGGGGAGAGTAGAGTCTGCACTGATGTTAACTCCAGGGGAAAATATCCCCTTGAACACAGACTATGAATAACTTTTCCCGCTGTAGTAAGTTTAAACCAATGACCAAACGATACTATTGTAGTGTATGTGATTCAGAAACTATGTTTTCCGAGAGAAAAAAAGCTCCAGATTTTCTGAATACTAGGAGGAAGTTTCTTAGTAAGAAAAGAGAATAGAAGAGGGAGCTGTTCTTTAAACAATTAAATAAAAGGAAAACACTTTTGTTGTGACAGAATCAACCACGCTTTCAAAATTTATGACTAATTTCAATCCATGTCACACTTTTTTTGTTTAAAGTCTGTCTAAGCAGCAAGACAACTTTTCCCAGGTAACTGTAGAACTTTAAAAAAAAATGTTTGTTTGGATGTCACCTTCCCAGACCAAAGAGAGAGAGAGAGAGAGAGAGAGAGAGAGAGAGAGAGAGAGAGAGAGAGAGAGAGAGAGAGAGAGAGAGAGAGAGACTTAAATGTTTTTAAAAATATCGAGCATAATGGAATAAGCACTCATGTCCTTTTTTTCATTTAGTCCCCGTGTGTATGCGGTTTTGTAAATTTTGTCATCTGTTTCCACCGGCACACAATGGCCTACTCTTTTGAAAAGTGGAACAGGATTTAACGTGTGCGTGAGAGAGCACGTGTGTGAGAGAGAGAGAGAGAGAGGGGGAGACAGACAGACAGACACAGAGACAGACAGACAGAGACAGACAAAATGTACTAAATTTCCTCTTTACAACAACAGCAACAAAAAAATAGCAAGGTTCGCAAAACAGAGCCTCTCTCTCTCTCAACCCCCCCCCCCCCCCTCTCTCTCTCTCTGTGTGCGCGCACGGTGTTTGCGCGCGCGCGGTGCGTGCGTGCGTGTGTGTGTGCGTGCGTGCGCGCGCGCTCGCTCCCAGTAGCAACTTTTCCTACTAAGTCACGCCTAGCTAGCTCTCTGTTCCCCCCCTTCAGCGCTGCTCTTGTTTGAACAGCAAAAGGCGAAGAAGACTGGTTTGCCCCGCATGTCACCCACACCCACCCTTGTAAAAAAGAAGCCTGCTTTTGCTGCTCTGCTTTGTGTCAACCTGCCTCTTTCATTCTACTGCTGTGACCACTACTATTACTGCTGCTGCTGCTCCCTGCAGAATAGAAATGAAAGGCACAAGGAAGACTACAGGCCGTGAGTGATCGTCGCGCCCTTGTTATATCCCCTGTGTGATCTCCACCTGTAGAGAGAAGAAAAAATGGTGGCAGGAAGTAGAGAGGGAGCACGTCCTTGGAATGAAGGCAACCCCCTCCCCCTCTCTCTCTCCTCCCTCCCCCTCTATGTCTTGCTGAAGAAACAAAGTGTCTGTGTGGTATAGGTTTCATCGTCACCATCATCCGGAGAACCTCTCTCTCGCCCCACGCCAAACTACTCACCCACAATACCCCCAAGCTCTCGCGCCTTGTGAAGGGAGGTCACCCTCCATGCTGAGCTAGGTCGACTCGAATTACCTGCCCTTTCCCCCGCAGCCATTGTCGTGCCATTGTGCCAAGCTGACAAGGCGAGCTGCTGTACGCCTTTGTGTTTGCCAAAGCCAACAAATACAGATTACCTCCCTTTAATGGAGGGAGGGAGGGAAGGAGGGAGGGAGGTGGCAAAGGGGACTCTCTTTCAGCTTTCTTTTCTTTTGGGGGAGGGGGACAACAGAAGCTGGACACAAAAGACCAAGGCGAGCCAAGACTCCCCTTTTCTTTCTCCCTTCAAGGAACAACAAAAGCTGTCTTCTTTGCTTGTGATGTGGACCAAGGGGGTGGGGTGGGTGGAAATAAATTACACACTATCCCTTTGGGAGAGGAGAGGGGGGGGGGGGGGAGGGGAAAGGGGAAGAAGGAGAGATCCCCCCCCCCCCCACCCCCCTACCCTTCTCTGGGGTTGAGGGAAAGCTGGAGGCTGCACTTGACAGGTTGTTGGGCTGCGGGTGGTAGATGACCACTTTCCAAAGGAGGCCCCGCCACGTGCATTGAGCGTGGGTGACATGCCCAGACAATGTCTCCTAGCTCTTTAAAAGCTGACAGGCGGCATGAAAACGGTGATTAGGGTGAGGGGGGCGGGAGAGGATGAGGGGATGAGGGGTCGGGGTGGGTTTGTTCACAACTAAACTGTCTTCATTGGAAGGCCTGGCTTTTTTTTGGTTTTGTTTGGGTGGGATGTGTGTGTGTGTGTGGGGAGGGAAGGGGGGGGGGAGGAGGGGAGTTACGTTGTGTTTTGATTTGAAACATGTTGAGGCTGTTTTTTGGTTTGTTGGTCTGTTTGTTGGTTGGTTGGTTGAGGGTGGCCTGGCTGGTGTAATTTGCTGACTTTGTGTGGTTCAATGACTTGGTTGATTGATTTGTTGATGTGTTTAAGTTATGTTTTTTGAGGTCATGAAGTCTTTTGGGTGTTTAAAAATTTATTTTGGCTTCCTCAGCTAGGCTAATATCCCCGTTCAAGGGGGATATTTTCCTCTGGAGTTAACATCAGTGCAGATTCCACTCTCCCCAAAAGTCCTTCGGATGAGATTAAAAAACAACTGAGGCCCCGTGTGCGAACGCACGCAGAACATCTTGCGCGTACGTTAAAATCCCGTCCCGGTTTTCGTAAAAGTAGGCCATTGTGTGTTGGTGGGAATAGCTGACAAAATTTACAAAACCGCATACACACGAGGACTGGATGTAAAAAAAAAAGTACATAAGTGCTTATTCCATTATCTTCGATATAAAAGAAAGAAAGGAAGAACGAAAGAGCTCCGAGGTTCACCAAAGGTGAGATTTTTGGGTATGCAGCCTCTAGCCCCTGCCCCTCGCCAACCACCATTTGGGTAGCCGCATTCCGACTTCGGAGATGATATATTAACACGACACCTGTGTGCATGCGGCTTTCTTTCTTTAAAAAAAAAAAATTTATCATCCATTTCTACCGGTACGAAATGGCCTACTCTTCACAAAGACTGAACGGATGTGCAAGATGTCCTGCATGCATTCCGCACATGGGGCCTCAGCCTATAATTATTATAGTCTAATCTGGAAGGACTTTTTACATTCAGTCAAACTGGGAAGAAACAAAAAAAAAAACCCAACATCAAACTTGATGCAAACTGTCAATATTTTGTGCTTTGCAGACAATGAGTGCCAAGTACCGACCTGTGGATGAGGGCGAACCAACAGCCTATGGAAGTCCAAGTAAGGCGGCGAAAGTGGCGTTGGGTCAGCCACACCCTACGGAAGGAGCCTTGCAACATCACCAGACAAGCGCTCGAGTGGAACCCGCAGGGGAAAAGGAAGAGAGGGCGCCCCAAACAGACCTGGAGGAGAAGCCTGCATAGTGAGAGCTGAGAGACTCCAGCCTGACATGGGAAGAGGCCAAGACCCTTGCCAGAGACAGGAGAAGGTGGAGGGATGCTGTTGAGGCCCTATGCTCCGCTAGGAGCTATAAGGAATAATAATACGATGAAGACAATGAGTTGGGGGAATCGAACCCAAAACCTCACGGTTTATTTGTTAGGCGGGTGAACGTCTTAACCATCCTGCTACCTTTTCTCTTGTTGAGTTTATGAAGTAAAATGAAGTTAAAAACAGACAAGGAAGAAACATTGGTGTCTCATTGCTGGCAAAGCACAAAGCAGGTGGATCCGTGGTCTAGAGGTAACGCACCTGCCTAGATAGGGAAAACTCCGGGTTTTAAGTGTGTGGAGGTTCGATCCCCATTTGGGCCCGACCCCCCCCCCCCCCCCCCTCATCCATTAGACCGTGTGGTTGTCTGGGTGCTAGTCTTTCGGATGAGACGATAAACGGAGGTCCCGTGTGCTACACATAATTATTTAGCGCACGTGAAAGAACCCACGACAACAAAAGTGTTATCCCTGGCAAAATTCTGTAGAAAAAAGCCACTCTGATAGCGAAACATATACAGTTGCAGACAGGAAAAAGAAAAATAATAATGGGGTGGCGCTGCTCTTGTGGCGACGTACTCTCCACCGGGGGGTGGGGGGGGGGGGGGGAAGAGCAACCCCATTATTTTAGAGAAATCTACTGTGCCTTAAAGTGGTATAAGCAAATGAATAAATAAATGAATTAAATAAATAAATAAATAAATTAATTAATATCCTGCCTGTACCCATTCCAACCCCCAACCCCCACCAACCAACCCACCCAGCCCTCACCCGACTCCGTGTGGCAACCATTAGATAGCAGACAGGACGGGAGGAAGGATGGTCAGTGGGGGGTGCTGGAGAGAATGGTCAGCAGCAACAGTTGGTCCAGGGAAAAAAATCCTTTGTGCTAGGAGGAAGAAGAGTGATGTGGGGAGGAGGGGGGGGGGGGGGGGGGAGGAAACAAGGCTGACCCCTTCCATCCGCCTCCATTGTGGTCAAGTGAATAGCCACCTTACCCCCGCGTCACAACGGTCACCAGTGTCACGTTGGCCACTGGTTGTCACAATGGCCACCGACAGATTGTATCGGCTTACAGAGGCTTGTATGATATAGTAGCGCACACTCATCCAGTGTGTTTCTGCCACTGGGCTGTGGTTCAAATCAGTTCTAAAACTGAAGCAGGCAGGCAGGTGACATGTATTATTATGGCCTATGTTAGTTATAATAATTATCATTGCAAAATGCCATTGAACACCGACCGCCAAAAGTAACTAACTCAACATCAAGAACCTGCTTGTTGTTGTTGTTGTTGTTGTTGGGTCTTAATATGTCCATTTCTAGTTTATGTGTGTGCGCGCGCATGTGTGTACACACACACACGTACTCACACGTACTCACACGTACACACACACACACACACACACACACACACACACACACACACACACACACACACACACACACACACACACACACACACACGTACTCACACGTATACAAGTACGTACACACACACCACAAACACACACAACACACACACACACACACACACACACACACACACACACAACACACACACACACACACACACACACACACACACACACACACACACACAGACGGGATAGCCTAGTGATTAGAACTTTGCGCTGGCAATCTGACAACGCGGGTTCGATTCCCGTTCAAGGGGATATTTTCCCCTTGGAGTTAACATCAGTGTAGACTCCACTCTCCCCAAAAGTCCTTCGGATGAGACTAAAAAAAACGAGGCCCCGTGTGCGAACGCACGCAGAACATCTTGCGCACACGTTAAAATCCTGTTCCGCTTTTCGTAAGAGTAGGCCATTGTGTGCCGGTGGGAACAGATGACAGAATTCACAAATCCGCATACACACGGGGACTGGATGTAAAAAAAGCACATAAGTGCTTACTCCATTATCCTCGATATATTAATAATAATAATAATATATGGAATTTATAGATATAAAAGAATTAAATAAATAAACATACACAGAGGATAGCACCAGCAGGGAGCTGTATATGGGCTCTAACATTGCAAGATCATAAAGACTGACTTCCCCCATGGGGATGCCGGGGACCTGTCAGTATAACCCCACCTTCTAGAACTTATGTGCTAGAAATGTCCTCTTTTCTATCACTCTCTTTGTTTCTGCCTTCTTCCTTTTCTTTCTACCACCTCCTTCTTGTGTATTTGCTGCCTTCTTGGTCAATTCTCCTACCTTTTTCTCCCCCACTCCATCCCCCCCAAAGAAAGACTTAAAACAACAATTCTTTTATGTCGAAGTCGGAATGCGCTGGGCCAAACTTGTCAGGCGCTTAACGGCAGCGTGACGCATTTTCGCTCATAATATAGCAGACAACAATAGTTGCTGCCTGAGTGTTCGACGAGAAGAAGAATAAGGACTGACTTGGAAGTAGGACCTGCAGGGTGATATCACAAGAAGAAGAACAAAAATAAAACAAAATAAAACACGCACGCGCGCACACACACACACATACACACACACGCGCGCGCGCGCGCGCACGCACACACACATACTCTCTCTCTCACACACACACACACACACACACACACACACACACACACGCACACACTCACATTCCCCTGGAGTTAACATCAGTGCAGACTCCACTCTCCCCTAAAGTCCTTGGGATGAGACTATAAACCAAGGCCCCGTGTGCGAACCATTGTGTGCCGGTGGGAACAGATGACAGAATTCACAAATCCGCATACATACAGGGAAAGAGAGAGGAAAAAGCCGTAACCACTCTGCCACCTCACATCACATCACCTCAGCTAGCTCCTAGCTTGTTTTCTGGACAAGTGGTCAGCAGGGGCCTGGCAGTCAGATTCAACAGTTGGCCAAAGGATAGAGAGAGGGAAGGAGGGAGGGAGGGAGGAAGGCCATTGTGTGGGAAGAATGGACAGGGGTCAGTCAGGAGGGAGGAGGACCGGGGAGGGAGGGTTGACCTTCACACCACCATTGTGTGTGGTCACTTGAAGGAGGCAGAGTCTTCTGTGGCAGGTTTTTTTGTGTGCAGGGAACAGTTGCAGACACCCTGAAGAATGTGGTCAGTTTGGAATTGGAGGGGGGGGGGGGGGTGGGGGTTGGAGGGGTGGAGGGGAGGGACGGGGAGGGGGAAGGGGGGGGGCACTGGGTTGGGGTGGGTGGGAGGGGGGGAGGGGTGGTGGTAGAGTGAGCCCAGTATGTGGTGGGTATGAGATGTTGGATATGACAGTGACCCTCCACCAGAAAATGAGTCGCAGGGCATTGCACCTAGCCCCATTTTTAAAAAACAAACACCTTAGGAGTCATTTTAAGGCATGTTGTCGATTTTGTGATTTTGATTGATTATTCTGGGTTTAAAAAAAAAAAATTCTTTTATTTCAAGGATAATGGAATAAGCACTCATATGCTTTTTTTTTGTTTTTGTACATTCAGTCCCAGTGTGTGTGAAGTGTATGATTATTTTATTTATTTATTTTTATATCGAGGATAATTGATTAAGCACTCATGTGATTTTACAAAGTCCCGTTGTATCGCTTTTGCAAATTGTGTCATCTGTTCCCACCGGCACATAATGGCCTACTCTTTCGAAATGCGGAACAGGATTTAACGTGTGCGCAAGATGTTCTGCATACGTTCGCACACGGGGCCTCGGTTTATTGTCTCATCCGAAAGACTTTGACATTCAGATTATTAAACTATAAGCTTTGTTCTGTTATGTGTTGAAGAATTAAGGCGTGATTTTGTTTCCTTTGGCTTTAAGGAAAAAACAAAAAGCACGTTTTAAAAACGCCCATCTCCTCACCCTGACTTCGTGTTACGATGCAAAATTCTTTAAAGTTCTTATTATGTTTCCTCCTGGTGTCTACATTTTACTGTGGAATAATTTCTCATAGAATTATCTGATGCTCAATCTGCTTCTTGTACAGGTTGCATGCTGGGGGTGTTTGTGCGCTGACGCGAAATACGGGATCTTTAACGTGCATATTTTGATTTTCTGCATGTATAATATACATACACGAAGGGAACTAAAGCACTGGCAGGTCTGCGCTTGAAGTTGACCTAGGAGATCATACCCCCCCCACCCCCACACACACACAGACGCGCGCTTAGTTCTCCAGACTCCCATGCCGAAGTTGGATGCGCTGGGCCTGACTTGCCAGGCGCTTAACGGCAGCGCAACGCATTTTTGCTCATTTGAAAGACTATAGTTGCAGTCTGAGCGTTCCACGACGACGAAGAAGAAGAATGCGAAGAAGAAGAAGAAAAATGCGAAGAAGATGGAGGAAGAGGAGGAGAAGGAGGAGGAGGAGGAGGAGAAGAAGAAGAAGAAGAAGAAGAAGAAGATAAAGAAGAAGAATTACAAAGAAGAAAGATTGCGAAGAACTCCTGAGAATTGAGAAGAAGAAGAAGTAGAACAACAAGAACAAGAACAAGAAGAACAAGAACAACAAGAACTCACCAAACGCTCGAAACACGATTCCAACTCTCGCTACTTCAACTACCCAAGCTATTGAAGTCATAAACGGTCTTAACCCCTCACTCAGCTTCAGCAGTCCGCCATGGCTTCGCTTCACGATGATGATATGTCACAGAGCTTCACACTTAGCCGTGAGCTCTGCAGTTCCACATCTGTTGCAGATGATTTTGCAGGTGCCGGAGCAAAATCGGGACAGATGGGTTCCACCATAGCGCAGTGCCACAGCGCTGCTGCATGCATGCATGCCTGCCTCATTACCTTCTCTGAGAGACTTTCCTGCACGCGCTGACTCCGATCTTGCACTTGGTGACTTAGCATCATCATCCTTATTATTAAAGAAGAAGTGGGTGGTGCCAAGAAAAGAAGAAAAGAAGAAGGAAGGAATTCTTAGATTATGACTGTCATGAAAGCTACGGTTAAATCAATGTACGACGCACACACACACACACACACACGCGCGCGCGCGCGCACACACCACACACACACACACACACACACACACACACACACACACACACACACACACACACACACACACACACACATATACATATACACACATACACACACACACACACACACACACACACATACACACGCACACACACACACACACACACACATACACACTCGCACACACACACACACATACATCCCCCCCCCCCCCGCCCACCACCACCACCACCACCACCCACAAACACACACACATATACACACACAGCGTGGAAAAAACAGGCACAAAGAACAAGCACAGACAGGAAAATATAAACAGACGATGGAAAGGCAGAGGTGCACCTGCCTCACAGCAACTTGCGATCAAAGTGATGGCATTTTAACTGGCTCCTCTCATCACCACCACCCCCATCCTCCCCCCCCCCCTATCCCCTCCCCTCCATACTGCCTGACCACCTGCTTTCAGCATCCAAATAATGGAGCAAAGGAAAACCCGGCAAAAATCTGGGATGACATGAAACAATTCCACACGATCTCTCTCTCTAACATCCCACGCATAATGTATTGCTGTAATCTTCTCTTGACAAAAATTAATAAGGGATGCGTTGTGTTTGTACTTGTTTCTATAATTATGTTGTCATGTTATGCCTTTGTTGTATTGTATTGTACTGTACTGTATATATTGAGTTGTACTGTATTGTCTTTATTGTACTGCACTCCACTGGGTTTTTGTTTTTGTTTTGTAATGTGTGACATTGTATTGTATCATGTTGCGTATTGATTCATATCCAAGCCGAAATTTACTGTAGGAAATTCAAGCTGCTCTTTGCAGAAAGAAGCGCGTGGCGATCTACAAACTCCTCCGGTTAACCCTTTTCCAATTTAAAAACAACAACAACAACAACAACAACAAAACAACAACAACAACACATATTTCCACAGAGTCCCTTTGAAATTGACTGTGCTTTTGCGACTGAACCAGTCAGGCCCAGCGCATCCAACCTTCGGATGAGACTATAAACCGAGGCCCCGTGTGCGAACGCACGCAGAACATCTTATGCACACGTTGAATCCTGTTCCGCTTTTCGCAAGAGTAGGCCATTGTATGCCTGGTGGGAACATGATGACAGAATTTACAAAACCGCATGCACACGGGGACTGGCTGTAAAAATACATACGTGCTTATTCCATTATCCTCGATATAAAAAACAAAATTCAGGGTGGTCGTTCTCCTAGACTGGTTGCTTTCACTGAGCTGCTGCAGAGTCCAGTCTACTGCCCTGGAGGCCATCCTCCTCCTCCTCTGCCTTCACAGCCGTTGGCAGACAGGTTCTCCTCTTCCCCCTGTTCCACTATTGGGATGTCCTCTTGGTATTTAACCCATACCTGGGGGCTGGTTCAGACATGGGAACCATCATCACCAGACGACGGTGGAAGTGGATTGGGCACATCCTCCGAAGAGACCCACAGTCAATCACAAGAACAGCATTGCACTGGACCCCAGAAGGAAGGAAGGAGAAAGAAAGGAAGACCAAAAGCAACGTGGAGGAGGAGGACTGTAGAAAGTGAGATGAAGGCCATGCAGCAGCACTCTTGGGGATCAGTGACTAGGTTGGCCCAGGATAGACAGGAGTGGAAAGCGCTTTGTTGCTGCCCTACACACCACTGGGTGTAATGGTTAATGATGATGATGGGGACCGGTTCGTGGGCATCCAGGGCGTATCCATACACGGATAGGCCTGCATGGTGCACGTTAAAGGTAGCCAAGTCTCCTTCTTTGGGGGAATTCTTTTCTTTAAGACTTTCTGGATAGATAAAAAAAAAAAAGGGCAGGAGAGTGGACCAAGAAAGCAGAAAATAAGACAAGAAGGATGTGAAAGAAAGAAAAGGAATAAGGGAGGAAACAAAGAGCAGGATAGAAAAGAGGGAGATCCTAGCACAGAATTTCCAGATGGTGGGGAATGTTATTTATTTTTTATTTATATTTTGTTATTTTATTCTTTTATATCGAGGATAATGGAATAAGCACTTATGTGCTTTTTTTTTACATCCAGTCCCCGTGTGTATACTGACAGGTCCCCAGCATCCCCATGGGGGATGCACATGTATTTTACTGAAGTATTTCTTGAAATCGATAATCGATCTGAGTGGAGTGAAACGTCGGTCTAAAATTGGTTCAGATACTCGGTTTCGCTTTCATCTACAATTCTTCCAAAAAATCTGACATCGTCCATAAATTTGTGTCATGGCAGGGGGTGGGGATGGATGGGGGGGGGGGGGGGAGGGGGCAGGGTAGAGGGGGGTAGAGGTGGAGCAGCCAAGTGTTCAGAGCCTACTTTCAACAAGTTCAGGGATAAACCATTTTCAGTTTGTTTTATATTCTCTCTCTCTCTCTCACACACACACGCGCGCACACACACATACATGCGCGCGTGTGTGTGCATATGCAAGCATAGGGTTCGGAGAGAGAGAGAGAGAGAGAGGGGGGGGGGGGGACAGAGACACAGATACAGACAGACAAACAAACAAACAAACAGACAGAAGAGATATCTATACGGAGATAGTACATACAGACCCAAAACACACAAAAAACCCAACAAAACAAAACAAAAAACACAGAGAGAACACACACACACATACACACACTCACAAAAACATACACACACTAACACACACTCACTCACACACACACACACACACACACACACACACACACACACACACACACACACACACACACACACACACACACACACACACACACAGAAGTCCTTCCTTAGTCCTTCGGATGAGACTATAAGCCGAGGCCCCGTGTGCGAACGCATGCAGAACATCTTGCACACGCGTTAAATCCTGTTCCGCTTTTCGAAAGAGTAGGCCATTGTGTGCCGGTGGGAACAGATGACAAAATTGACAAAACCGCATATACACGGGGACTGGATGTAAAAAAAGCACATGAGTGCTTATTCCATTATCCTCGATATAAAAGAATAAAAAAACAAAACAAAACAAAACTAACACTCACACACATACACACACTAACACACACACTAATACACACACACACACACACACACACAGAAAACCCCCACAAGAAACCTTGCAAACAATACACCGCCCATCCAAAACACTCCCTAGATGATTCTTGTTCCATTGTCACCAGCTGAACTGAAAAAACCATACAATACCTCCAATCAATCCATGATTCCTTTACCACGCCCCTCCCCCCCCCCCCCCGCCCCCTTCAATACTAATTTGTATATTATTATGTGGCAGTTCCAAACGCCAAAGGCAGTTGGTAGAGAGACAATAGGCCCTACTGTTATACATAGGGCTATAGGCTAACCCCCTTTTCTCTTGGCTATCCAACAGGTCCAATGCGGTGCATTTCCATTTAGGGCCATTCTGGAATCAGGGCCCTGTTGCAGGACAATGGTAAAAAAAGTTTGTAGGAAGGGGGAGGGGTGAGGGGTGGGGTAGGGGTTCGCCTTGGGGTTGGTCGTCCTGTTTGGTGTGTGTGTGTGTGTATGTGTGTGTGTGTCTGCATCTGTAACAGTTGTCTGTCTGTCTGTCTGTCTGTCTGTCTCTCTCTCTCTCTCTCTCTCTCACAAACACACACACAACGTAGACGATCACAAATCAAGGGTCATTGGAGGATGAGGTACACCATTTTTGTGTTATGTTGTCCAGTATTCTTCAGAAAATGCTAAGCCAAAAGTGCAAACCAGTAAAAAAAAAAAAATGAATATAGCAGACAGCCTGATTCACTTTAGATTCTGCATGTTGTTGTGCAGATAGATGACGGCAGACAAAGACGTTGTAATTCAAGGCAGTGAATAGGATGAAAACAGCATGACAGAGACTGATTGCTAGTATCAATAGGAGGGATTGGATAGTTTTTCTATAGCAGACCTGGCCATTCCACAGCTCGGGCTTCTAAAACTCTTGTTTAGTTTTGAACGAATTGCTTAGGGTGGTAGGCCTCCATTGATCAAGTTTAATCATGGCTGTCCTGTCTGCTCGATTTTCACAGTGCTGCTTGCGGCTGTAAAGACTGATGCAGGCTTAGAACGTATAATGATATACTTTAATGACCGTCTTGCTTTCCCTCCATTTTCTTTCTCTTTTTATGTGAAAGTGCAACTGATTTGGAAAAAAAGTACATGAGTTCAGAATTTCATTAAAGATCTTTTTGTCAGTGTTGACAAACAGCAAACAGATTTAGGACTCATGGCATCCTGTGTAAAAAAAAGGGTAAAAGGTAAGGGTATCCCCATAACCTATGTGGTCTAGGGGAGTGAGATGTCGAGGCCTCAGCGTCTCCAGTGGGCTAGCATATTAAGGGAGGCACCTATCTCCTCTCCCTCGATGCTTTATCTTCCATGACTCTAAAGAGGGCAGACACCCATTTACAGCTGGGTGACCTGGGAGACTGTACTAAAACCAGGGCACAAATGGTCACCCATTCACTTGGTAACCATGCTTCATGCCGCTTAACCTTAGTTTGGGGATAGCCAGCGTTTTAACCTCTGAGCTATCCTGTCCCCTTTCCTGTGCAAGTATGTCAAAAATTTAACTCTTGTAAGTGCATTGTTACAGTCCAAACAAGACATTCGGGCCTTGTTCAGTTATGTAGCTTGACCCTTGAAGCTTGCTGCCTGGTAGCATGCTCTGCCCTTTGGTGTACTTTGTATTTTGAGCTTGGGTGTAGATGTTCAATGATGGAAAATATGCACTGGTGATTCTTAGATCATCACATCAAGCGTTTGTGTGGATATTGAGGATTTGGTACACAGCTACAGCCAGAAGTCCAGGAAAGGATATCTCAATGATAAAGTGTCGTTATCAATCATCTCTTCAACTCTTTGAAGCCTTCCAGTAACAACTCACTTTTCAAGAACAGGAAAGGGAAATGATGGATTTTCTTTTTGGCTATTCATTGGCATTGTCCATCATTAACTGGCCATGTCCGACAGATCACTGCACTACCCCAGTCCAGCTTTCAGTGCCTGGCCTGACAACAGGACAAAGGGATGAAAGGCCTCACAGGCAGAGTCAATAATGCTTCATGTGTATTACAGCCAACAACGCCCAATTACTGTCACAGCTTACACACAATAATCGTTTCATAAGGCAGATATTTTCCTGTGAATTTAACAAATACCCTCTCTGACAATCAATAGCTAAGCTGCACCAAGAGAACTGTTTATGAAAAGACTGTTGTTGTGTTGAGGTGTGTTTGGAACATGACAGAAATGGGTTTGAAAGTATTCAGACACAGGTGGATGAGTGCATACAATCAAATAATTTTTTTTTGTTCCTCGGCTACAGCTCTGAGGTTTACAGTTGGTGAGATTTTGCATATATAATTGCTTTTACCAACCATTAAAGTAGCCACATTCCGACTTGGGGGATGAAAAGAATGCAATGTAGAGAGGAGAAGCTTGAAGCAGACCATTACCAAAAATGTAAGCTCATCAAGCTATTACTGTACTTTCCATTGTGTTGAAACTTGATTAACAAACTAATATTGATCGACAGTGTTCTGGTTTGAGCCTGTGTTTGGCTTAGCATAGGCTGGTGTGTTTTGAATTCTGGAATCATGATTTGCTCTTGGGTATACATCGCCAGTTGTGTGCTTGGTGTGTACAATCATGTATTTTTTGTGATTACCAAATGCATTTTCATTGTATACTACTCTCTGCTGTGGCTCCTTTCTTTGTTTGCAATTCAGGTTACTCTCTCTCTCTCTCTGGGGAGAGCACATGGCTGCAAAATCAGCACTACCAGTTAAGGACACTTTCCTATATGTCTATTTAGTCCTTTCCCTGTGAGTGTGGCTTTTTAAAAATCTACTTTTGCTGGGGACAAAACTGTTGTTGCCATACATTATGTCTGGCACAAAAGATTTAATTTCATGGTATCATTTTAAGGAAAAGGGTCATGCTAACCCCCTCTTTACTGCTACCAAACCTGTCAACACCATGATCATGATCCTTACTGCTATCAAACCTGTCAACACCATGATCATGCTCCTTACTGCTATCAAACCTGTCAACACCATGATCATGCTCCTTACTGCTATCAAACCTGTCAACACCATGATCATGATCCTTACTGCTATCAAACCTATCAACACCATGATCATGCTCCTTACTGCTATCAAACCTGTCAACACCATGATCATGCTCCTTACTGCTACAAAACCTATCAACACCATGATCATGCTCCTTACTGCTATCACACCTATCAACACCATGATCATGCTCCTTATTGCTATCACACCTATCAACACCATAATCATGCTCCTTACTGCTATCAAACCTATCAACACCATGATCATGCTCCTTACTGCTATCAAACCTGTCAACACCATATCATGCTAAACACCTCCTTACTGCTATCTGAACACCTCCTTACTGCTGTCTGAACACCTCCTGACTGCTATCTGAACACCTCCTGACTGCTATCTGAACACCTCCTGACTGCTATCTGAACACCTCCTGACTGCTATCTGAACACCTCCTTACTGATATCTGAACATCTCCTTACTGCTATCTGAACACCTTCTTACTGCTGTCTGAACACCTTCTTACTGCTGTCTGAACACCTCCTTACTGCTATCTGAACACCTCCAGACTGCTATCTGAACACCTCCTTACTGATATCTGAACACCTCCTGAATACTATCTGAACACCTCCTGAATGCTATCTGAACACCTCCTGACTGCTATCTGAACACCCCCATACTGCTCTCTGAACATCTCCTTACTGTTGTCTGAACACCTCCTGACTGCTATCTGAACACCTCCTTACTCTTGTCTGAACACCTTCTGACTGCTATCTGAACACCTCCTGACTGCTATCTGAACACCTCCTTACTGCTATCTGAACACCTCCTTACTGCCATCTGAACACCTCCTTACTCTTGTCTGAACACCTTCTGACTGCTATCTGAACACCTCCTGACTGCTATCTGAACACCTCCTTACTGCTATCTGAACACCTCCTGACTGCCATCTGAACACCTCCTTACTGCTATCTGAACACCTCCTCACTGCTATCTGAACACCTCCTTACTGCTATCTGAACACCTCCTTACTGCTATCTGAACACCTCCTTACTGCTATCTGAACACCTCCTGACTGCTATCTGAACACCTCCTGACTGCTATCTGAATACCTTACTGCTATCTGAACACCTCCTTACTGCTATCTGAACACCTCCTTACTGCTATCTGAACACCTCCTTACTGCTATCTGAACACCTCCTTACTGCTATCTGAACACCTCCTTACTGCTATCTGAACACCTCCTCACTGCTATCTGGACACCTCCTTACTGCTATCTGAACATCCCCTGACTACTATCTGAACACCTCCTGACTGTTGTCTAAACACCTCCTTACTGCTGTCAAATCTGTCAATACCATAAACTCTAACATCTTGGCTGAACATTTTGCATGCATGTTAAAAGCTGTTCCACTTTTCAGAAGAGTAGGCTATTTTGTGCTAGTGGGAATGGATGAAAAAATTTGCAAGACTGCATACACACCAGGACTGGATGTAAAAAAAAAAAGACACATGAGTGCTTGTTCCATTATCCTCGAAATAAAAGAATAAAAAAAAAAAGAATCCTGCTTCTTACTGTTATCAAACCTGTCAACACCATAGTCATGCTGAACACCTTCAAACCTGTCAACATCATGATTATGGTGAACACCTCCTTACTACTATCAAACCATGTATTATTACTACCAAGCCTGTCAACACAATCTGCCTGTCAGGAACAGTGAATGCAAAAAAAAAGCAGAATTCTCATGACAGCACTGTTTCTCCTGATTGGCCATGTCTGGCAGATCACTGCACTAGGCCATCCAGCTTTCAGTGCTTGGTCTGGCGTCAGGACAAAGGGATGAAAGGCCTCACAGACAGAGTCAATAATGCTTCACATGTGTTACAGGCGACACGCCTCATTACGTTCCATTATCACAAAAAATAATCCTTTCATTCAAAGCTGTTTTGTGTGGATACAAAAGACGCCCACTTGTGGACTGAATAATTTAGCTAGGCTGGTAAATCTGACTCTGACAGCACTGTGTCTGCATTCACCTGTGTGGGGGAATAGGGAGAATGAAGCAAAAAGAATGGCAGAGTGGGTGTGGGCAAGTACGTTCAAACAGTGGATTCATCTCTGTGAATGTCCTGCACAAAGACTACTGTTGTATTGATCACACACAAACATTTTTGCGATTGGTACTAGGGGGCATGTTTCTTTGCAGTATATTGTAGTTGTTAGGGTTGCTAGGTAGTTGGTATAAAATGAATGAGGACAGTCTTTTTTCATACTGTTCATCTTGTGTTGATTATTAAAAAAACAAACGATTGCAAGTGCACCAGGCTGTGACAAAGGGATACATACTGTGTTATTATCCAGCTTCCTTTTTTTTTTTGAAAACTATATATGTTTTACCACATGCTGATAAGTGTGATGCCTGAGGATACATTACACAGAATTGTACGTGATAGAAGAGAATTCATGCAGAATCTGAAAATTAATATTACCATCAACTATCAGCTCCATCTTAGTTTGTCCAAAGACTTTTTCCCCTTTTCTTCTGGATAAAACTGATGAATCTATGATTCCTGGAAAACAATAGGACTGCATGTGGATAGCAATCAAACGATAGATGTGGGGATGGAGTAGAGCTCTGATATGTTTGAATGAGTTGATGGAGGATGGGCATTCATAACAATGCAATGGTGGGTGCGATAGCTTTGTGGTTTGAGGATTGCACTCGTGATTCGGCAGCCCAGGATCAAGCCAGAATTTGTACCACCACTAAGATACCCAATCAAGGTGATTCTTTCCCTGGAGTTAACATCAGTGCTCACTCCATTCCTTTTAACACCTTCCAAATGAGATTAAAAACTGGGGCCCCCATGTGCAAATGCATGCAAAAAAATCTTGCACAAAGGATAAAACCTGTTCTACCTTTTAGAAGAAAAAGCAATTTGTGCTGTTAAGAACAAATGAGAAAGGAAAAATGCATGCACAGTGGTGTCATCTTTAGATATCATTCATGAAGTTGGAATACAGATCCCTTAACATGGGCTAAAATGGTGGCATAATTATGCAATAATCTCACCATTGGTGAACCTCAGAGCTCTAGCTGAGAACCAGGGGTAAAAACACCCTGACCTCTCCCTCAAAAAAAAAAAAAAAAAAAAATCCCAAGAACAAAATGCTATAAGTTGAGATTTCCAGCCACACAGGTTTAGTTTATAAAACATGTATGCTTGATGGAAAAATACCAAACTAAAAATTGTTCCAGTTTAGAATGGGTATCATAAGCCATGCATGTTTGTTTTGCCCTTTTGGATTAACTGGTTTTTATTTTTAAGATTCTGGCAGTCACTTTGTTTTTCTTCAGTCAAATTTCAGTCCATTTTCATTTAACTTACTTTTTGCAAGTTGCTCTTTGATCTTTATTGGCAACACTGTGCATTACACTGGCATTCATTATGCTCTGTCTGTCTGTCTGTCTGTCTATCTATCCATCTATCTATCTTTGATACCTAGATAGCACTTTCTGACTTTGTTTGTCAATAAGAACAATCCCACAAACTCAAACAAAAACAACCCTAACAAAAGGTCCTCTTCATAGCTACCACAGAAAAACGAAACTGAAAAAGGCTTCATCCAGGCAGGTCTTGTCTTGTTCTTCCTTCAGTGATTGATTATTCTCTGATACCGGTTAAATAACAAAACTCTTGCCTTCAGCTGTATTCTGCCAGGCTCTTCTGTTTACTCTGTGAGGAAATCCCTCCACGTCTTCACATCTATGTGATCAACACTTCGACAGAAATACTGAGATCTACATAGCACTGCCATGAGAAAGTTACAAACAGCTTTTTTCTCAGCGTATAACTAAATGCTTTAAAAACATAAATATTAATTGACCAGCTCTTTAACTCTTTCTGCCGGTAGCACACAGCCATCAGAAGCATCAAAGGTAATTGCAACATCATACAGTTGGCATTATTCCTGACGATTGGCCATGTCTGACAGATCACTACCTCAGCCAGCTTTCAGTGCTTGGTCTGATGACAGGACAAAGGGATGAAAGGCCTCACAGGCAGAGTCAATAATGCTTCACTTGTGTTACAGCCAACAATGCCCAATTACCTCCACAGCTTACACAAAACAATCGTTCAGCTGGGCACTGGGTTCTCTGAAATCAAAAGACAACCCCCTCCTCCCTTCCCCACTGTTGAGGAATGAATTGTATTGATTGGAGCCAATAAATCATACTCTAAAAGAACTGCCTTTATGTTGACCTGTGTTAGAAATATAAAAGAACAAGAAAACTTCGGGTGAGTGAGTTTGGATAAACAGTTTGAATTTGTGTATTGATCCCTAGTGGCCTTTTTCTGCTTTGTTTGGATGGAGCAATGCAAGAGTTCCATTGATTGTTGTTCTTGACTCAGTACGATCTAAGATTAGTGCATTCAGGCAGCTTTCTTTGAAAGGGTTTCTTATGGGTAATGATGTGGTTACCATGAAGTTATCCAGTGCATCTCACTCATTTTGCAATTACATCTCTGTTTATTCCATACATTTTTGGTTAAGGATTTGGCATTAAGCAACTCTCTCTCTCTCTCTCTCTCTCTCTCTCTCTCTCTCTCTCTCTCTCTCTCTCTCTCTCTCTCTCTCTCTCTCTCTCTCTCCATGATGCCCTTTATGATATTTTTTATTAATAGGAACAATCCCACAAACTCAAACTAAAGCAACCTCATTTGATTATTTTTTTGCAAGACATAGTGCTATATAAAAATTCCATGTATTATTATTATTATTACTATTATTATTGAAAGGTCCACCACAGAATGATGATACTAGAAAAGGGCATCATCTAGATCTTGTTTGTTTTGTTTCATTGTTAGAAAGCTCTTGGATACCAGTGGGGTAACAAAACTCTTGCCTTTAGTTGTACTCTACTATGCTTTTCTGTTCACTCTGTGAAGAAATACATTAACTTTTTCATGGCTGGTGGTTATATTGTTGACAGAAATACTGAGATATAGCATCCCAATAAGAAAGTTACCAAAAGTTTTTGTTTTTTTTTACAGCCAGAGTCAAATTTATCAGCCTATCTAAATCATTTAATCCCACAGGGGTTGCCTTTTGAATTCAGAGAAAATAGCTTCAAAATGAAAAGACTTGGCCTGACCACAGAATAAAGGGATGAAAGGCCTCACAGGCAGAGTCAATAATGCTTCACATGTGTTACAGCTAACAACGCCCAATTACCTTCACAGTTTGCACACAACAATTGTTTTGTTAGACAGGTTTTTTTTCTATGTTCAACAGACATCCCTTGTAGGACTGAATCATTTAGTTAGCCCTGTAAATCTTGATTTTGACAGGATTGTTTTTGTGGTCACCTGTGTGAGGCTAAAGGAGAATAAAGAAGAATGGCAGAGTGAGTTTGAACAAGTATGATCCAAGTGTGGATTATTATGAGACTTCTGGCAATGTTGATAAAAATAAAAGAAAGTGAGAGGATTACTGTTCCTTTTATCAGAATAAAGATTTGTGTTTGTTTCATAGAAGCATGCTCTTTGACATAATTTTCCAGGGGCAAATCTATTGTTGCTGTAGGTTCTTTTACGTGTACATTCAAGCTGTAAGCGTTATAAGGTAACTATTTGGGAAATAAATGGAGAGACTAGTGTTGTCATTGTTGTGGTTGTTGTTGCTGATGCTGTTGCTGTTGTGCATTCCTTAGCTTAACACTCTGGGGAATCACCCAGAACATGCACTCTGTCTCACTCTTCTACAGGGGGTCTCTATGAACATAATGGATAAGAAGCTTCGTGCTTCCTCTTTGCAACTATCTCAGCCCACAAGCAGCCATACTCTGAATTCAGAGTAATTTTTCTCCTTTACATAAGAGAGAGAACAGGTGTTGTACTGAGAGCTTGTCATGGCTGAGGACAATCTGAACATAACATTTCACAACATAACAGTTTAGTGTATGCCTGAGAACTTAGCTTACATCAATAACTGAACAAGCCTTCAGCCTAAGGAAACAATGTATGTCTGTCTGTCTGTTTGTCTGTATCTCTAGCTCTCTGTTTCTCTCTGTCTGTCTCTCTGACTGTGTCTCTGTCTGTCTGTCTATCTGTCTCTCTCCATTTGTCTCTCGTCTCCCTCTCTTTTCCTCTTACTCCCTTATGTTCTTTTCCCCCCAGCAAACCAAGCAGATACTTACAACAAAGTGATTTCTGATAAATCAATAAACTCTACAGAAAAGCACACTCAGTTAAAGAACCTTGTACTGTGCAGCAGCAACAGCAGTCTGACAAAATATAAACAAAATCACTCTGTCCTTGTTCTGCTTGCACTCCGCTCACTGTTTGAACGTTCTGGCATCACACTTTGGTGACAAAAACTTCGCCTGTAGCTGTACTTCACCATTCTTGTACATAGTCTTCTATTCATTCTGAATGGCAGAGTTATTCCTTCACACCTATGTCCTCCAAGCACATGAACAAAAATGTTGACATAACGCACAACAAAGCACCAGTCTCCAAAAGGTTCACCAGGACAGTATTGAGCTCTCAAAAAAAAAAAAAGAAATACCAGTCAAATCCTCTTTCAAGTCTGGCCACAACAGACAGTCTCTTAAGGCAGCAAGGAGAATAACAAAACATTATGAAGTTGGCATTATTCCTGATGACTGGCCATGTCTGGCAGATTAATACCTCAGTCCAGCTTTCAGAGCTTTTCCTGATGACAGGACAAAGGGATAAAAGGCCTCACAGGCAGAGTCAATAATGCTTCACATGTGTTACAGCCAACAACGCATAATTATCTTCACAGATTACACACAATAATCTTTTCATTTTGCAGCCAGAGAGGGGTGGGGGTGGTAGTGGTTGTGGGATTGCCTCCTGATTAGAGTGTTGTGCTCATGATCTGACTGCCTCGGATTGAACCAAGACAGCAGTGCCCATTATATGGTTCTTCCCCCAAAGTTAACATCAGTGCTGAGTCCGCTCTCCTCAAAATCCTTCAGATTAGACAACAAATCAATGTCCCATTCATGAATGCACACAGAACTCTTCGGAGTCCTGAAGAAGTCCTTTGGATGAAACTATAAACCGAGAACCCATGTTCGAACGCATGCAGAACATCTTGCGAACACGTTAAATCCTGTTCCGCTTTTTGGAAGAGTAGGCTATTTTGTGCCAGTGGAAACAGATGACAAAATTTACAAAACCGCATACACACGGGGACTGGATGTAAAAAAGCACGTAAGTGCTTATTCCATTATCCTTGTTATAAAAGAATAAATAAATAAATAAAAATAAAACTCTCGCACCTATGTTAAAACCCTGGAAGACTCTGCCATTTCATGTAGGTAGGAAAGATAACACAATAAAAACAAAAGCAAAAAAACAAAAACACATGCACACAGGTGTGTTTAGACATCAACCTTGAAGTCAGAATGTGGCTACCTTAATGGTGAGTAAAAACGGTCACTTATGCAAAGTCTCTCTCTCTCTCTCTCTCTCTCTCTCTCTCTCTCTCTCTCTCTCTCTCTCTCTCTCTCTCTCTCTCTCTTCTCTTTCTCTTTCTTCTCTCTTTTCAGTGTGTGTGTGTGTGTGTGTGTGTGTACACGGGCGCGCGCGCACACGTATGTGTGTTTATTGTTTTCTATGCAATTCTGTCATTATGCACATTTTTTCCTTATTATTTATCTCTTCTTTTTTTCCCGAGGGCTGGATGTAAAAAAGCAATGTAATGCTTAATCCATTACCCTCTGAAAAATAAAAATTGTTCAAAAATTGCTCTCTCTCTCTCTCTCTCTCCTCTCTTCCTCCTCTCTCTCTCTCTCTCTCTCTTCTCTCTCTCTCTCTCTCTCTCTCTCTCTCTCCCCTCTCTCTCTCTCTCTCTCTCTCTCTCTCTCTCTCTTGATTATGCAAAGTCTCAACATTGATGAACCTCGGAACCCTAGCCAAAGAACAAAAACAAATTTGCAGCCATTTTCCACAAATTGAAAAGACACACCTGGAGGTATTGAATAATGAACTAAGGCTGGTAAACCTATTCTCACCTCACTGTTTTTGCATGGGTAGCTGTAAGGCCAGGCATAAATAAGAGCTAGGACTGGCTGAGTGGGTTTTGACAATGTCATTCAAACAATTTTTTTTTTTTTTTTTTGGGGGGGGGGGATTTTCTACTCAGTTTTAGGACTAAATTGTGTATATAAGCTACTATCCCATAAATTGTAATTAAAAAAAATTCTACATGTCTTTATTTCATAGAGGCTGGATTCTTTGAATTCCTTTCTATTTATTGTTTACAAATAATGTGATTTACAAAATGAATGAAGAGATTTCATCGCTTTTTGGTTTTGTTTGATATATTTGGCTTTGATGGATATTCATTTTTATATTTTGCTTAGTTGTGTGTGTGTGTGGGGTGTGTGTGTGTGTGTGTGTGTGTGTGTGTGTGTGTGTGTGTGTGTGTGTTGTTGTTGTTCTTGTTGTTGTCATTGTTGTCTTCAATTTAACGTCTGTTCACTCTAACTGATATTAGAGGCGGGAAATAGAAAGTGTAATGGAAGTTAAAGAAGGGAGAGGAAGGAGTGGAAGGAGAAAAGATTCAGAAATGGCATCAGTGTTGGTATTTTTGTGCACAAAACCCCCTAGAAAAGTAAAAATGATAATACTCTTAACTAGAAGTCAAACTTCAACTCAACACTGTAGAAATATGAAATAACAATAATGTAACTACAATAAATATTCAAGCAAACTATGCAATAAACATCTAGCAATGGCAATCACTAACTTTGAATTCTCAAATACATTTACCAGAGATTGTTCAGAAAATGAAGGTAAAAAAGGTTTTATAACAGAGCACTCAAATATGATATGTGTATTGGAAATATAATCGCCACATAGACATCTGACATGTTTACAAAATTTTGTAAGGAATGCATTTAACTTCATTCTAAAATATAATGAGTTAACCCATCTTACTGTTAGAAATCTCAAATCTATTTGAGAAGGAGCTATATAACAAGAAATATGGGCAGTGGTCAGACAACTTTTTAAATATGGTTCCTTGAATTGATCAGATTGTGTGTGTGTTTGTGTGTGTGTGTATGTATGTATGTATGTATGTGTGTGTGTGTGTGTGTGTGTGTGTGTGTTAAAGACCAGTCAATATTGGATCTTACATGTCAACACATCCTGTGAGCTGAAGCAGTAGCTGCCATTATTTTACAGTATGACTCCCTTGCTCGACCCAAAAAACAAAGAAATATTTCGATACCATGACAAAAACTGATGCAGATATTTTAGGCATTTTTCTTCTACTTTTAAAAGCAAAACATTTAAGATCAAAAACCACCCCAGTTCTTTTCAAATTTTAACACCCCAGCACTGGTTATCACAGAGATAAGGTTGTGAGGTCATAACTTCTTTTGGTGACAAACATCTCCCAATATGTCTTTCAAGCATCCCAAATGTGAATATTATGTTATGAAGTTTGCAGAATTTTTCAGGATTGGAGGGGGTGTGACAGATCAATACCAACCCCCTCCCCTTCCCCTACCCCACCCTGCTTTCAGTGCTTGGCCTGAAGACAAGACAAAGGGATGAAAGGCCTCACAGGCAGAGTCAATAATGCTTCACATGTGTTACAGCCAACAACGCCCAATTACCTTCACAGCTTACACACAATAATCCTTTCATTTGCCAGCTTTTTACTCTGAATTCAATAATATTCTGTGAATAATTAAGTTGCACCCATAAATCTGACCCTCAAAGAACTGTTGGTTTTTTGTGTGTGCTTTGTTCTCGTTTTTGTTTTGTCATCTGTGTGGTACCTGGAGAAGAATAGGAGAGAAGAATGGTTCAGTGGGTTTGAGCAAGTGCATTCAAAGAGGGCATTCATCTCTGAGGATTTCCTGCAGTTTCAGGACTAAATTATTAGTGCAGGCGGGCTATTGTTCCATTTCATTTATATGATTTGCGATTATTCCATGGAGGTGAATTCCTTGGAGTTCTATTGTTGCTGTCATGGCTACAAAGCAATTAGCTGGAATTCAAAGGAACAAAACAAATTGAGGCTTTATATTTTTTCATGCAGTCACCTACCTGGCTTTGAAAGATATTTTGTGTAATTTGTTCAGTTTAGTGTGTATGTGTGCGTGCGTGCGTGTGTGTGTGTGTGTGTGTGTGTGTGTGTGTGTGTGTGTGTGTGTGTGTGTGTGTGTGTGTGTGAGAGAAGAGGGTGTTTTTTTGCCATCCAAGTCTTGTAGGATTATTTGACACAACAAAAATGTGTGTGTGTGTGTGTGTGTTTGGTGTGTGTGCATGTGCACACCTAAGTGTACGCCTGCACGTGTGTGTGTGTGTGTGTGTGTGTGTGCAATTGATCAGACAGGATACAATGTGTTCACTGCACTATTGCCCTTGCATGCAGACATTGTGACCTCAATGTCTTTACCCATTTGATTTCCATCTCTTGGATAATGAAAAGATGAGATTTGATCTCATAGATTTTATTTTATTTTATTTTGTTTTGTTTTCTTTTTCTTTTCCTTCAGACTCAACAGCAACAACAAAAAAGAGAAAAAAATATGTAATATTGGTATGCACGTTTGAAATTATGTCTTTTTTAAATTAAACTTCTTTAAACAATTTTTTGTTGTGACAGTCACATGGTGTTTTTAAGTTGTCAAATAACAATTTCGTTTGGTTTTATGGTGGAGCATTCTATAAGCTTGTTGCCCAGAGTGGATTTGTGCATAATATGTTTCTTTTCTGAAAAAAAAAGTTTAAACCATCTAATAGCTATACAGTCTATTAAATCCATTTGTTTTGATTAGGAAAAAAATGTGTTTACACTGTTTGCTATTTTGGTGTTATTTGTTATCACTCTTAATTGTTTTTTTAAGTTTCCAAAACTGTTTTTGACTAATTAAAGAAACTCTAAAAACGGATTTTCATGGTGATTGGTATTGCAGTATATGAGTAACGAGCTTGTAGGCCTAGCTAGGTACTACAGCTTGTAACACACATACACGAACTAACATGTCTCTGCACAGCATAAATATGAAATAATCTCTCGCACAAATCTTCCACAAATCCTTTGCTTTAAAAAAAAAATTAGCACTTACAAGTTTATCTTAACTCGACTTTCCTGCTTAAAATCCTCTTTTTACAAGCATATCCTAGAGCTCATATGATGCTCTCTCTCTTTTTCCTGCTCTAAAACTCATTGTTGTTGCAACTGTTCGGAGAACTCTGGTTCTGTTACTGCCTGCTATTGGTGCAGCTGTTTCTCCTTCAGTGCGAATGCTTCCACCCATCCCTGCAGCTGTCTGGCACCCCCTCTATGATAAGAGGAAAAGACAGAAGCTGTTGAGAGCAGAGAAGAAAGGATCGTCTGGGTAATGGTGGCGTATTGTCATGTCTGAAACAAGTCTTTGCTTTCCGAGTCTTTAGTTCCTAATTCACCTTGCTTGCTTCTTCTAACTTTACGCCTATCCATTCACTGCTCACACAAAAGGCAACTTGAGGGGAAAAAAAGACAAACAAAACCTGTAGACAAGTAAATGTGAAGTTTGGGAGTGTCCTTGTTCTTGTCTAAATGTTGTTTTGGACTGGTTTGTGGTGGGAGTGGGGGAAGTTTTGACTTTGTTTGTAAAGTGTAGGTTGGTTTTCAGCAAGTGTGAAGTAGCGATGTGTGAGTGAGGATGGTTGTGGAACAGGGTGATGGTGTTCCACTGTCATTTTTAGTGTTGTTTCTTCGTTGTTTGTTTTGTGTGAGTGAGTATTGTGTGGTGGAGGGTGTGTCTCGAAACAGTGAATGTAGAATCGATTCTTGGTGTTGTAGCTTTTACAAAAACCACTAACCTATGTAATACCCTTTGAACGTTGTTAATTTTGATGAAAGTTTCACTCAAAGTCAGGTGTTATTAACGTATTGTTTGCATGTTACTTCGTTGCTTTGTTTCTTCTTCTGACTGTACAGCAAGGGGGAGAGGGAAAATGGTATCATTTGGTTTGTGAGTCATTATTTAATACGCCGAAAATCGAAAGATTTTACAAGCAGAACATTCAATAGCATTCACTTTAAAAAAAATTGGCTCTGCAAGCAAGATCTTTGTATCAATAAGGAAACGGAAAGCTGAAGAAAATACAAATATTACACACACTTTTGAAAGGACGCCAGAAGCAACATGATAAGTTTATTCTCATATGCATAGGCAATTCTCACTTGAAATTGTAATCCCAACATCTCCACGTCAACATTAAGCTCAAGAATCATAATTATCTGACAATAATTGATACACAAAACTACCATGAAAATCTTTTCCCTTCTGTTAATCCGGTGGATAGTCTGTGGCATCAGTTGCTTCTTGTTTTTATTGTTTCTCTGCTAAAACTCCGAAGTTCACTATAGTGAGATTTTGGGTATACGACAGTTTACCCACCATAAAGGTAGCTGCATTCCAATTTCAGGCGTGGGCACCGTATTGAATCAGTTATTCACGAAGTTATGTCCAGTTGTGCTTGACCCTGGCAGAATTCATACCTCTTCTGGGGTGGTCTGCATGATGGACATGC
>CM054155.1:38876628-38904128 GCA_028751875.1 Rapana venosa | reverse complement strand
TGTCTGTGTGTTTGTGTTTCAGTCTACCTGCGCCTCCCCCCCTCTTCCTCTCTCTCTCTCTCTCTCTCTCTCTCTCTCTCTCTCTCTCTCTCTCTCTCTCTCTCTCTCTCCTCTCTCTCTCTCTCTCTCCCATTTCCTCTTCTCTTTCTCTCTGTGGTAAAAAAATGTATTAATGTTTATCTCTTACCTGTGAAAAATAAAGATTGTCAACACCTTTATTTGTTTCTGTTTGTGAACTCACACACAACAATACACACACACACACACACACACACACACCACACACACACACACACACACACACACACACACACACACACACACACACACACACACACACACACACACACACACACACACACACTCAATAGAGAGAGGCAGTGACAGAAGGACAGACAGTCAGTCAGACAGACAGTCAGACAGACAGAGAGAGAGAGAGAGAGAGAGAGAGAGAGAGAGAGAGAGAGAGAGAGAGAGAGAGAGAGAGAGAGAGAGAGAGAGGAGAGAGAAGAGAGAGAGAGAGAGAAGAGAGAGAGAGAGAGAGAGAGAGAGAGAAGAGAGACGCTTAATGTCAAATCCCTAACCAAAAATATGTATGGAAAAAAAAGCAAGAACAGTCATCAGAGATGTAATTACAAAATGAGTAAGATGCACCAAATAACCTCACAGTAACCACCTCATTACCCATAAGAAACCCTTTCAAAGAAACCTGCTTGAATACACTAATCTTAGATCGTACTGAGTCAAGAACAACAATCAATGGAACTCTTGCAGTGCTCCATCCAAACAAAGCAGAAAAAGCCACTAGGGATCAATACACAAATTCAAACTGTTTGTCCAAACCCACTCACCCGCAGCTTTCTTCTGTTCTTCCCTACTTCTAGCACTGGTCAACACAAAACCTGTTTTCAGAGTACGATTTATTGGCGCCAATCAATACAATTCCTTCCTCCACACAGGGCTCTTTTGATTTCAGGAAAACCAGCAACCAATTGAAAGATTATTTTGTGCAAGCTGTGAAGGTAATTGACGTTGTTGGCTGAAACACATGTGGAGCATTATTGACTCTGCCTGTGAGACCTTTCATCCCTTTGTCTTGTCATTAAGCCAAGCACTGAAAGCTAGACTGCGGTATTGATCTGTCAGACTTGATAACATTGATTTCTTTAGTGAACTGAAAAAGCACATTGTTACTGACAGGATTTTGTTAACAATCTGCAGCAAAAATTGCAACCCTACAAATGAAACAAATTTGGGCTAAACACTGAACAAACTTATGCCGGATGTAAAAGGTACATTTTATGTGAGCAATCCTCATATTTGAAAAGAAAAAAAGAGATTACCAACAGATATTTTGTCTATGTCTTTTGTGTTTTGGTTTGTTGTTACTTTAGTTGGTTTGCTGTTTTTGTGCTTTTGTCTGTTACATTGTGCATTCCATTTAGTAGAGTTTGTTTTTATATAGATAGCTGGGGGTATATCACATCACCTAATACAACATTTTCACAAATCACGATGTCTGCTATACACCAAACACTATAGGATCAGACTTTCAAAGACAACACCTCAGGGTGGCCTTCCTCACCCACAAATCTTAGTGGCTTTACTCAACTAATAATGGGTGTCAAAAGCAAACATAGTAATGTTAACAAATACTCAAAATGTCTACACTATTTTAGAAACCACAATCTCCTCCTCATTATCTTAATCCTTTTCCTTCTTCCAGCTTTTCCTGACTCCCTTCCCACCCCATCTCAAAAAAAAAGTCTTTTTGAGACCGCAGTCAGCTGGAAGTTGACTAGGAGCATGAGTACCACAACAGAGCAGCTGCAGCAACATGAGAACCAGAAATGTCGTTCCTACAACAGTTGCAACAACAACCACTCAGAAAACAAAGCAAGGGCATAAGGAAAACCCTGTGGTACTCCCTTTCAAATTGTTCTTGAACAGAAAACAGACAAAATTAGCATATCAGGAAAACTATCTTTGTAATAGTGAGAGGTGATTAAGGAGGGCTAGATCTACAGAACACATTTAATGGTGTTATTCATTTGAAAGCTTTCTTGATATTCATTTCTGTTGATCATATAAAATGCCATGGTAAGTCATTATTTGGAGATTTCATAATTATTGTGGCTGGTGCATACTGAATAATGGTATGTGCACATCTTTGAGCTATGAGAGGTGAAGGCAGTACTTGACAAATTCGTGAAGATGGGTTGAATTGTTAGACTGCTGTAAAATTCTCTGTAAATGTTATTGAAGGCCACCCAATCTGCAAGTGTTTCTAACATGATATTTTGTCTGTGTGTCTGTCTGTGTCTCTGTGTGTCTACCTGCATGCCTGCCTGCCTGTCTGTGTGTCTGTCTGTCTCTGTGTGTGTGTTAAAACTGCAGCCTGTTCATGTTTATTTAAAGTTTGAAAAGAAAATATCATCAACACTATCTGTTTCTTTTACACAGACACACCCACCACACACACGGGCACACACACACACACATACACACACACACACACACACACACACACACACACACACACACACACACACACACACACACACACACACACACACACACACACACACACACACACACACACACACAGAAAGAGAGAGGTAGAAAGAGAGAGGGAGAGAGGAGAGAGAGAGAGAGAGAGAGAGAGAGAGAGAGAGAGAGAGAGAGAGAGAGAGAGAGAGAGAGAGAGAGAGAGAGGAGAGATGTTGGTTATTGCCAAATCCTTAATCAGAAAAATATCCTTTAGAATAAAGTCATCAGAGATGGAATTGCAAAATGAATAAGATGCACCAAAAAACCCCACAGTAACCTCCTCATTACAAATAATAAGAAACCCTTTCAAAGAAAGCTGCCTGAATTCACTAATCTTATATCATACTGAGCCAAGACCAATCATCAATGGAACTCTTGCATTACGCAATTCAAACAAAGCATAAACAAGCCACTAGGGATCAATACACAAATTCAACCTGTTTGTCCAAACCCACTCACCTGAAGTTTTCCTCTGTTCTTCCCTAGTTTTAACACTAGTCAACACAAAAACAGTTCTTTCATAGGACTATTTATTGGCACCAATCAATAATTTCATCCCTCCAAAGGAAGATCTTTTGATTTCAGCGAAACCACCGACCAATTGAAAGATTATTGTGTGTAAGCTGTGAAGATAATTGGCTGTTTTTGGCTGCAGCACATGTGAAGCATTATTGAATGTGTCTGTGAGGCCTTTCATCCCTTTGTCATGTTGTCAGACCAAGCACTGAAAGCTGGCCTGGGCTATTAATCTGTCAGACTTCATAACATTGAATTCCTTAGTGCACTGGAAAAGCACATTGTTACTAACAGGTTTTGTTACCAATCTGCGGAAAATTTTAACCTTACAAATGAGATAAATGCAGGCTAAAGACAAAATAAAATTCTCTGGAATGTCAAAGGCACATTTTATGCTAGCAATCCTCAGATTTGAAATGAAAAAGAGATAATCCAAAGATATTTTCTCTATGTCTTTTGTATTTGTGTTTATTGTTTGTTTGTTTTTGTTTGTTTGTTTCCTGATTTGCAGCTTTTTTCTGTTACATTGTGCATTCCTTTTAGTGGAGTTTGCTTTTTATGGGTAGTGGGGGCATATCACATCACCTAATACAACATTTTCACAAATGAAGATGACTACTGTACACCAAACACTATGGGATCAGACTTTCAAATATAAACATCTCAGGGTGGCCTTCAACACCAATAAATCTTAGTGGCTTTACTCAACTAATAATGGGTGTCAAAAGCAAACCTAGAAATGATAACAAATACTCAAAATCTTTACATTATTTCAGAAGTACCCCCTCACCCTCATTATCTTAATCCTTTTTTCTTCTCCCAAAATTTCCCCCCAACTCCATTCCCACCCCATCTCATTTTTTTAATATCTTTTTGAGACCGCAGTCAGCTGGAAATTGACTAGGAGCATGAGCACCCACAACAGAGCAGCTGCAGCAACACGAGAACCAGAAATGTCGTACCTGCAACAGTTGCAACAACAACCATTCAGAAAACAAAGCAAGGCATAAGCTGGACCCTGTGGTACTCCCTTTCAAAGTGTTCTTGAACAGAAAACTCAGACAAAATAAGTGTATCAGAAAACATATCTTTGTAATAATTAGCAAGTGCCTGTTCAAGTAGGGTTTGATCTACATAACACATTTAATGGTGAAGTACCATCATAAAATATTATTTGAAAGCTTTTTTGATATTAATTTCTGTTTACCATTTAAAATGCCACTGTTGCTTCAGAATGTGGAGATTTCATATTCTAGCTGGTACATGCTGATTTTATGGTATGTGTCGATCTTTGAGAGGTGAAGGCAGTGCTTGAAAAATCCTTGAAGATTAGCTTAATTGGTAGACTGCTGTAAAATTATCTTTAAATGCTATTGAAGGCCATTCATACTGCAAGTGTTTTTTTAAAAACTCATTTGTTTCTGGATGTGTGTCTGTGTATTTGTGTTTGAGTCTGCCTGCCTCTCTCTCTTTTTGTGGTAAAAAATAATGTGTTAATGTTTATCTCTTACTTGTGAAAAATAAAGATTGACATCACCTTTATTTGTTTCTGTCTGTGAACACACACACACACACACACACACACAAGCACACACACATAATCACACACACAAACGCATGTGCACACCGGAGGGCAGGACATGAACACACATACCCTCAATAATGAGAGAGAGAGAGACAGACAGATAGACAGACACTCAGACAGAAGGAGAGAGAGTTGCTTAATGTCAAACCTTTACCAAAAAATGTAGGGAAAAAAGCAAGAACAGTCATCAGAGATGTAATTGCAAAATGAGTAAGATGCACCAAATAACCTCACAGTAACCATCTCATTACCCATAAGAAACCCTTTCAAAGAAAGCTGCCTGAATGCACTAATCTTAGATCGTACTGAGCCAAGAACAACAATCAATGAAACTCTTGCAGTGCTCCATCCAAACAAAGCAGAAAAAGCCACTAGGGATCAATACACAAATTCAAACTGTTTGTCCAAACCCACTCACCCGCAGCTTTCTTCTGTTCTTCCCTACTTCTAGCACTGGTCAATACAAAAACTGTTTTCAGAGTACGATTTATTGGCGCCAATCAATACAATTCCTTCCTCCACACAGGGCTCTTTTGATTTCAGGAAAATCAGTCCCCAATTGAAAGATTGTTTTGTGTAATCTGTGAAGGTAATTGGCGTTGTTGGCTGTAACACATGTGAAGCATTATTGACTGCCTGTGAGGCCTTTCATCCCTTTGTCTTGTCATTAAGCCAAGCTTTGAAAGCTAGACTGCGGTATTGATCTGTCAGACTTGATAACATTGATTTCTCTAGTGAACTGAAAAAGCACATTGTTACTGACAGGATTTTGTAACCAATCTGCAGCAAAAATTGCAACCTTACAAATGAAACAAATTCAGGCTAAACTCAGAACAAACTTATGCGGGATTTAAAAGGTACATTTTATGTGAGCAATCCTCATATTTGAAAAGAAAACAAAGAGATTACCAACATATATTTTGTCTATGTCTTTTGTGTTTTGGTTTGTTGTTGCTTTAGTTGGTTTGCTGTTTTTTTGCTTTTGTCTGTTACATTGT
Source organism: Rapana venosa (assembly GCA_028751875.1). Taxonomy (NCBI): domain Eukaryota; kingdom Metazoa; phylum Mollusca; class Gastropoda; order Neogastropoda; family Muricidae; genus Rapana; species Rapana venosa. The sequence goes on along the minus strand of CM054155.1, from coordinate 38,898,479 downwards.
GCATTCCGTTAAGTGGAATTTCCTTTTAATAATAATAATAATAATAATAATAATAAAATGTATGGAATTTATATAGCGCTGAATCTTGTAAAGCAACAAATCAAAGCGCTTGCAACAAATCAAAGCGCTTTTATATGGATAGCTGGGGGTATATCACATCACCTAATACAACATTTTCACAAATCACGATGTCTGCTATACATCAAACACTATAGGGTCAGACTTTCAAAGACAACACCTCAGGGTGGCCTTCCTCATCCATTTTATCTTAGTGGCTTTACTCAACTAATAATGGGTGTCAAAAGCAACCCTAGTAATGATAACAAATACTAAAAATGTTTCATTATTTCAGAAGCACCCCCTCCCCCCTCATTATCTTAATCCTTTTTTCTTCTTCCAAAATTTTCCTCCAACTCCATTCCCACACCATCTCATTTTTTATCTTTTTGAGACGGCAGTCAGCTGGAAGTTGACTAGGAGCATGACCACCCACAACACAGCAGCTGAAGCAACATGAGAACCAGAAATGTCGTTCTTGCAACAGTTGCAACAACAACCACTCAGAAAACAAAGCAAGGGCATAAGCTGAACCCTGTGATACTCCCTTTCAAAGTGTTCTTGAACAGAAAACTCAGACAAAATAAGTGTATCAGAAAACATATCTTTGTAATAATTAGCAAGTGCCTGTTCAAGTAGGGTTTGATCTACATAACACATTTAATGGTGAAGTACCATCATAAAATGATATTTGAAAGCTTTTTGATATTAATTTTTGTTTATCATTTAAAATACCACTGTTGCTTCAGAATGTGGAGATTTCATATTCTGGCTGGTACATGCTGATTTTATGGTATGTGCAGAACTTTCAGAGGTGAAGGCAGTGCTTGACACATTCTTGAAGATGGATTGAACTGTTAGCTTGCTGTAAAATTCTCTGTAAATGCTATTGAAGGCCATCCATTCTGCAAGTGTTTTTAAGACACTGTTCTCTCTCTCTCTCTTGCTCTTAAAAACTGCAATATGTTATTGTTTATCTCTTAAGCTTGAAAAGAAAATGTTATCACAGCTATATGTTCCTCTGTTCATACACATACCACAAATGCACACACACATATCAAAACAGAGTGAGAGAGAGAGAGATGTTGCTTAATGCCAAATATTTTAACTGAAAAATATCCTTTGGAATTAAAAAAACATTCATCAGAGATGTAATTGCAAAATGAGTGAGATGCACCAAATAACCTCTTAGTAACCCCATCATTATCCATAAGAAGCCTTTTCAAAGAAACCTGCTTGAATACACTAATCTTAGATATTACTGAGTCAAGAACAACAATCATTGGAACTCTTGCATTGCTCCATCCAAACAAAGCAGAAAAAGCCACTAGGGATCAATACACAAATTCAAACTGTTTGTCCAAACCCACTCACCCGCAGCTTTCTTCTGTTCTTCCCTACTTCTAGCACTGGTCAACACAAAAACTGTTTTCAGAGTACGATTTATTGGCGCCAATCAACACAGTTCCTTCCTCCACACAGGGCTCTTTTGATTTCAGGAAACGCAGCAACCAATTGAAAGATTATTTTGTGCAAGTTGTGGAGGTAATTGGCGTTGTTGGCTGTAACACATGTGAAGCATTATTGACTCTGCCTGTGAGGCCTTTCATCCCTTTGTCTTGTCATTAAGCCAAGCACTGAAAGCTAGACTGCAGTATTGATCTGTCAGACTTGATAACATTGATTTCTTTAGTGAACTGAAAAAGCACATTGTTACTGACAGGATTTTGTTACCAATCTGCAGCAAAAATTGCAACCTTACAAATGAAACAAATTTGGACTAAACACAGAACAAACTTATGCGGGATGTAAATGGTACATTTTATGTGAGCAATCCTCATATTTGAAAAGAAAAAAAGAGATTACCAACAGATATTTTGTCTATGTCTTTTGTGTTTTGGTTTGTTGTTGCTTTAGTTGGTTTGCTGTTTTTGTGCTTTTGTCTGTTACATTGTGCATACCATTTAGTAGAGTTTGTTTTTATATAGATAGCTGGGGGTATATCACATCACCTAATACAACATTTGCAGAAATCACCATGTCTACTATACACCAGACACTATAGGATCATACTTTCAAAGACAACACCTCAGGGTGGCCTTCCTCACCCATTAATCTTAGTGGCTTTACTCAACTAATAATGGGTGTCAAAAGCAAACATAGTAATGTTAACAAATACTCAAAATGTCTACACTATTTCAGAAACCACAACCTCCTGCTCATTATCTTAATCCTTTTCTTTCTTCCAGCTTTTACCCGACCCCATTCCCACCCCATCTCATTAAAAAAAAATCTTGTTGAGACCACAGTCAGCTGGAAGTTGACTAGGAGCATAAGCATCCACAACAGAGCAGCTGCAGCAACATGAGAACCAGAAATGTCGTTCCTGCAACAGTTGCAACAACAACCACTCAGAAAACAAAGCAAGGACATAAGGCAAACCCTGTGGTACTCCCTTTCAAAATGTTCTTGAACAGAAAACTCAGACAAAATTAGCATATCAGGAAAACTATCTTTGTAATAATGAGAAGTGATTAAGAAGGGCTAGATCTACAGAACACATTTAATGGTGTTATTAATTTGAAAGCTTTCTTGATATTCATTTCTGTTGATCATATAAAATGTCATGGTAAGTCATTACTTGGAGATCTCATATTGTGGTTAGTGCATACTGAATAATGGTATGTGAAATCTTTGAGCTATGAGGGTGAAGGCATATGAAAAAATTCATGAAGAGGGTTGAATTGTTAGACTGCGTAAAATTCTCTGTAAATGTTATTGAAGGCCACCCATTTGAAGTTTTTTTTAACATGTTTTTTTTGTTGGGGGTTCTGTCGGTCTCTGTGTGTTACCTGCACCCCCGCCTGCCGCCTTCTGTGTGTCTGTGTGTTGTGATGTGTTGTTTTAAAAAAATGCAGCTGTTCATGTTTTTTAAAATTTTTGAAAAGAAAATTCATCAAGCTACTGTTTCTTTTAAAAGGGAAAAACCCACCACAAGGGGCACACCACAACACAAACCACACACACACACACACACACACACACCCCACACACACACACCACACACACACACAACACCACCCCACACACACTCACACACACACCACACACACACACACACACACACAAAACACCAACCCCCACACACACCACACCACACACACCCACACAACACTCACACCCACACACAGAGAAAGAGGGGGGGAAAGAAGAGGGAGAGAGAAGGGAGAGAGAGAGAGAGAGAGGAGAGAGAAGAGAGAGAGAGAGAGGAAGAGAGAGAGAGTTGTTAATGCCAAACCTTAATCAGAAAAATACCCTTTAGAATAACGTCATCAAAAGGGGAAATTTGCAAAATAAATAAGAGGGACCAAAAAACCCCTCACATCCTCCTCATTACCCATAAGAAACCCTTTTAAAAAAAACTGCCGAAAGCACTAATCTTAGACGTACTGAGCCAAGAACAACGTCAATGGAACTCTTGCATTACCAATTCAAACAAAGCATAAACAAGCCCCTAGGGGTCAATACACAAAACAAATGTTTGTTTTCCAAACCCCCCACCCCAAATTTTCCCCGTTTTTCTTAGTTTTAACCTATTTAACAGAAAAAAATTCTTTCCTGGGACTATTTATTGGGGTCAACAATAATTTCATCCCTCCACAGGGGGGTCTTTTTGATTTCGCAAACCCCGACAATTGAAAGATTATTTGTGTGAGCTAGAAAAAATTTGGGATTGTTGGCTGCAGCACATGTGAACATTTTTGACCTGCCCTTTAGGCCTTTCATCCCTTTTTCCCATTTTCAGGCCAAGCACTGAAAAACTTGCTTGGAGTATTAAAACTGTCAACTTTATAAAATGATTTCTTAGTGCACTGAAAAGCACATGTTACTGACAGTTTTGTTACCCAAATTTTGGAAAAAAAAAATTTAACCTTCAAATGAGACAAATACAAGGGTAAAAAACAAAAAAATCCTCTGGAATGTCAAAGGGACATTTTTGCTAGCAATCCTCAGATTGAAATGAAAAAAAATAATGCAAAATAGTTTTCTTGTCTTTTGTATTTGGGTTTATTGTTTGGTTTTTTGTTTGTTTGTTTCCTGATTTGCAGCTTTTTTTCTGTTACATTGTGCATTCCTTTTAGTGGAGTTTGCTTTTTATGGGTAGCTGGGGGCATATCACATCACCTAATACAACATTTTCACAAATGAAGATGACTACTTTACACCAAACACTATGGGATCAGACTTTCAAATATAAACATCTCAGGGTGGCCTTCAACACCAATAAATCTTAGTGGCTTTACTCAACTAATAATGGGTATCAAAAGCAAACACAGTAATGTTAACAAATACTCAAAATGTCTACACTATTTTAGAAACCACAAACCCTTGTTCATTATCTTAATCCTCTTTCCTTCTTCCAACTCCCCTCCCACCCCCCATCCCCCACCCCCCCAACTCCATTCCCACCCCATCTCATTTTTTGTCTCCCTGACACCGCAGTCAGCTGGAAGTTGACTAGGAGCATGAGCACCCACAGCAGAGCAGCTGCTGCAACATGAGAACCAGAAATGTCGTTCCTGCAACAGTTGCAACAACAACCACTCAGAAAACAAAGCAAGCGCATAAGGCGAACCCTGTGGTACTCCCTTTCAAATTGTTTTTGAACAGAAAACTCAGACAAAATAAACGTATTAGAAAAAACTATCTTTGCAATATTAATGGTATGTTTAAGTAGGGTTAGATCTACATAAAACAGTTAATGGTGGAGTATACCATTCACATTTATTTGAAAGCTTTTGATATTCATTTTGGTTAATCATTTAAAATGCCACTGGTAAGTCATTGTTTGGAGATTTCGTATTCTGGATGGTGCATGCTGATTTTTTTGTATGTGCAGATCTTTCAGAGGTTAAGGCAGTGCTTGACAGATTCTTGAAGATTAGCTTAATTGTTAGCTTGCTGTAAAATTATCTTTAAATGCTATTGAAGGCCATTCATTCTGCAAGTGTTTTTAACACATTTGTTTCTGGATGTGTGTCTGTGTGCTTGTGTTTCAGTCTACCTGTTCCCCCCCCCCCCTCTTGCTCTCTCTCTCTCTCTCCCTCTCTCTCTCTCATCCTCTTCTCTTTCTCTGTGTGGTAAAAAAATTGTATTAATGCTTATCTCTTACCTGTGAAAAATAAATATTGTCAACACCTTTATTTGTTTCTGTTTGTGAACTCACACACACGCACACACACTCAATAGAGAGAGACAGAGACAGATGGACAGACAGTCAGACAGTCAGACAGGCAGAGAGAGAGAGGGGAGAGAGAGAGAGAGAGAGAGAGAGAGAGAGAGAGAGAGAGAGAGAGAGAGAGAGAGAGAGAGAGAGAGAGAGAGAGAGAGAGGGTCGCTTAATGTCAAATCCCTAACCAAAAAAATGTATGGAAAAAAGCAAGAACAGTCATCAGAAATGTAATTGCAAAATGAGTAAGATGCACCAAATAACCTCACAGTAACCATCTCATTACCCATAAGAAACCCTTTCAAAGAAACCTGCTTGAATACACTAATCTTAGATCGTACTGAGTCAAGAACAACAATCAATGGAACTCTTGCATTGCTCCATCCAAACAAAGCAGAAAAAGCCACTAGGGATCAATACACAAATTCAAACTGTTTGTCCAAACCCACTCACCCGCACCTTTTTTCTGTTCTTCCATAGTTCTAGCAATGGTCAACACAAAACTGTTTTCAGATTACGATTTATTGGCGCCAATCGATACAATTCCTTCCTCCACACTGGGCTCTTTTGATTTCAGGAAAACCAGCAACCAATTGAAAGATTGTTTTGTGTAAGCTGTGGAGGTAATTGGCGTTGATGGCCGTAACACATGTGAAGCATTATTGACTCTGCCTGTGAGGCCTTTCATCCCTTTGTCTTGTCATTAAGCCAAGCACTGAAAGCTAGACTGCAGTATTGATCTGTCAGACTTGATAACATTGATTTCTTTAGTGAACTGAAAAAGCACATTGTTACTGACAGGATTTTGTTACCAATCTGCAGCAAAAAATGCAACCTTACAAATGAAACAAATTCAGGCTAAACACAGAACAAACTTATGCGGGATGTAAAAGGTACATTTTATGTGAGCAATCCTCATATTTGAAAGGAAAACAAAGAGATTACCAACATATATTTTGTCTATGTCTTTTGTGTTTTGGTTTGTTGTTGCTTTAGTTGGTTTGCTGTTTTTGTGCTTTTGTCTGTTACATTGTGCATTCCGTTAAGTGGAATTTCCTTTTAATAATAATAATAATAATAATAATAAAATGTACGGAATTTATATAGCGCTGAATCTTGTAAAGCAACAAATCAAAGCGCTTGCAACAAATCAAAGCGCTTTTATATGGATAGCTGGGGGTATATCACATCACCTAATACAACATTTTCACAAATCACGATGTCTGCTATACAACAAACACTATAGGGTCAGACTTTCAAAGACAACACCTCAGGGTGGCCTTCCTCATCCATTTTATCTTAGTGGCTTTACTCAACTAATAATGGGTGTCAAAAGCAACCCTAGTAATGATAACAAATACTAAAAATGTTTCATTATTTCAGAAGCACCCCCTCCCCCCTCATTATCTTAATCCTTTTTTCTTCTTCCAAAATTTTCCCCAACTCCATTCCCACACCATCTCATTTTTTATCTTTTTGAGACGGCAGTCAGCTGGAAGTTGACTAGGAGCATGAACACCCACAACACAGCAGCTGAAGCAACATGAGAACCAGAAATGTCGTTCTTGCAACAGTTGCAACAACAACCACTCAGAAAACAAAGCAAGGGCATAAGCTGAACCCTGTGGTACTCCCTTTCAAAGTGTTCTTGAACAGAAAACTCAGACAAAATAAGTGTATCAGAAAACATATCTTTGTAATAATTAGCAAGTGCCTGTTCAAGTAGGGTTTGATCTACATAACACATTTAATGGTGAAGTACCATCATAAAATGATATTTGAAAGCTTTTTGATATTAATTTTTGTTTATCATTTAAAATACCACTGTTGCTTCAGAATGTGGAGATTTCATATTCTGGCTGGTACATGCTGATTTTATGGTATGTGCAGAACTTTCAGAGGTGAAGGCAGTGCTTGACACATTCTTGAAGATGGATTGAACTGTTAGCTTGCTGTAAAATTCTCTGTAAATGCTATTAAAGGCCATCCATTCTGCAAGTGTTTTTAAGGCACTGTTCTCTCTCTCTCTCTCTTGCTCTTAAAAACTGCAATATGTTATTGTTTATCTCTTAAGCTTGAAAAGAAAATGTTATCACAGCTATCTGTTCCTCTGTTCATACACATACCACAAATGCACACACACATATCAAAACAGAGTGAGAGAGAGAGAGATGTTGCTTAATGCCAAATATTTTAACTGAAAAATATCCTTTGGAATTAAAAAAACATTCATCAGAGATGTAATTGCAAAACGAGTAAGATGCATCAAATAACCTCACAGTAACCATCTCATTACCCATAAGAAACCCTTTCAAAGAAAGCTGCTTGAATACACTAATCTTAGATCGTACTGAGTCAAGAACAACAATCAATGGAACTCTTGCATTGCTCCATCCAAACAAAGCAGAAAAAGCCACTAGGGATCAATACACAAATTCAAACTGTTTGTCCAAACCCACTCACCCGCAGCTTTCTTCTGTTCTTCCCTACTTCTAGCACTGGTCAACACAAAACCTGTTTTCAGAGTACGATTTATTGGCGACAATCAATACAATTCCTTCCTCCACATGGGGGTCTTTTGATTTCAGAAAAACCAACAACCAATTGAAAGATTGTTTTGTGCAAGCTGTGGAGATAATTGGCATTGTTGGCTGTAACACATGTGAAGCATTATTGACTCTGCCTGTGAGGCCTTTCATCCCTTTGTCTTGTCATTAAGCCAAGCACTGAAAGGTAGACTGTGGTATTGATCTGTCAGACTTGATAACATTGATTTCTCTAGTGCACTGGAAAAAGCACATTCTTACTGACAGACTTTTCTTATCAATATGCAGGAAGAATTGCTACTTTACAAATGTAGCAAATGCAGGGTAAACACAGAATAAAATTCTGTGAAATGTAAGACACATTTTATGTGAGGAATCCTTAACTTTGAATAAGAAAAGGAAAATGCTTTCAGATGTTTTGTAGTACTTTTGTCATAATTCAATTAAGTTTTATTACTCTAAGTCAAATACAAAGATTCATGTCTGGCCCACAAAGATATGGAAGATTACAATGTCTGCTTAAAATGTACATAGTAGCTTCAGATTGATTCACACACATGCACGCACACATGCACATATGCACGCATACGCGCACGCGCGCATGCACACACACACGCACACAAAAGCATTAAAGCCAGAAGACATTAAACAAATAGAAAATGAACAGTTATTTGACTCATTTCCAAATAATTACCTTGTACCTATGAGAACAAGTACATAACACAAAGGAACCTCATCTATTGAAAGATTACTAACTTATCATGATTAGTGGAATAGCCACTTCTTTGAATACATTATTCCTGAACTATGCAGGAAATGCACAGAAATAAATCTGCTGGTTGTTTTTGTTGTTCTCTTTGTTGTTCTTGGGTGTTTTTTTCATTCCTTGGCTAAAGATCTAAGGTTCACCAATGATGAGATTTTGCATATGCAACTGTATTTTACCCACCATTAAGGTAGCCACATTCTGACTTTGAGGATAAAGGCACTGTTTAAATGCACTTGTTTAAACCCACTTTCCCATTGTTTTCCTCTAACTCCTGGTCCCAGGTGAACACAAAACCAGTTCTACCAGAACAGATTGACCAGTCTAGTTAAACCACCCAGCTGCACGGAGGAAGACTTTTCTTTGTAGAGAAAAATGCTAACAAATGAAAAGATTATTGTGTGTAAGCTGTGAAGGTAATTGGGTGTTATTGGCCGTAACACATGTGAAGCATTATTGATTCTGCCTGTGAGGCCTGTCATCCCTTTGTCCTGTCATCAGACCAAGCACTGAAAGCTGGGCTGAGGTATTGATCTGTCAGACATGGCCAGTCATCAGGAATAATGCCAACTTTAGAATGCTTTGTTATTCTCCTTACTGCCTTTAAAAGGCTATCTGTTATGGCCAGTCTTGAAAGAGGGATTTGATTGGTATTTTTTTTCAGAGCTGAATAATGCACTGCTGAACCTTTTGGAGACTGGCTCCTTGTTGTGTTTTATGTCAATAGTTTGTTCATGGTCTTGGAGCACGTAGGTGTAAAGGAATGGCTGCACTGCCATTCAGAATGAAATGAAGAATGGCAAAGTACAGCTACAGGCGAAGTTTTTGTCACCAAAGTGTGATGCCAGAACGTTCAAACAGTGAGCGGAGTGCAAGCAGAACAAGGCCAGAGTGATTTTGTTCAATATTTGTCAGACTGTTGCTGCTGCGCAGTACAAGGCTCTATTATTGAGCGTGTTTATTTTTGCAGGGTTTATTGATTTATTGCAAATCACTATGTTTTAAGTATCATGGTGGTTTGCAGGGAAAAAAATAACATAAGGAAGTAAGAAGAAAAGAGAGAGAGAAATGAAGAGAGAGTTCTCTACTTAATCGTTTAGTTATTTACTTACTATTTTATTTTGATGATAATGGAATAATCAATCATGTGTTTTTTACACCCACCCCACATGTGTATGTGGTTTTGTACAATTTGTTATCTGTTACCATCAACACACTATGGCATACACTATCGAAATGGTGAACAGGTTTTAACATGTATGCAAGATGTTCTCTGTGCATTCACACATGGGACCTCAGTTTTTAGTCTCATCCAAAAGATAAATAGAGAGAGGGATCGTGAGAGACAGACAGACACACAGACAGACACACAGACAAACAGAGATTATTTCCTTAGGCTGAAGTCTTTGTCAGTTATTGATGTAAGCTAAGAGCTCAGGCATACATTAAAATGTTGTTATATTGCAAAGTGTTATGTTGAAGTTATCTTCAGTCATAACAAGCTATCAGTATAACAACCAGCCCTCTCCTGTAAAGGAAAAAATATTCTGAAGTCAGAGTCTGGCTCCTGGTGGGCGGAGATATTTGCAAAGCGTGAAACACGCAGATTTCGCACCCCCTGTGTTCAAAAAGACCCCTTGGTAAGATGAGATAGTCAGAAGGCACATTCTGGGTGATTCCTCTGAGTGTTAAGTTGGGTGAATGCACAACAGCAACAACAATAATGACAACAACAACAACAAAACAACAACAACAACAACACTAGTCTCTCCATTTACTTCCAAATAATCAGCTTGAAAGACGATGCTTCTATGAAACAAACACAAATCTTTCTTCTGACAAAAAAGGAACAGTTATCTTCTGCTTTCTTTCTTTTTTTTAAATTTTTTTTTTAACAACTTGCAAGGAGTCCTCAGAGAATAACCCACACTTTGATGGTACTTGGTCAAACCCACTCTGCCATTCTCTCTTATTCTCCTCTGCCCTCACACAGGTGAGCACAAAGGCAATCCTGTCAAAGTTCAAGATTTACAGGGCTAACCAAATCATTCCAGTCCTACAAAGAAATGCAAAGAAAACAAAATGCTGCATGAAAAGCTTAATGGGTCTAAGCTGTGAAGGTAATTGGGTGTTATTGGCTGTAACACATGTGAAGCATTATTGACTCTGCCTGTGAGGTCTTTCATCCCTTTGTCCTGTCATTAGGCCACGCACTGAAAGCTGGGCTGAGGTATTGATCTGTCAGACTTGGCCAGCCAGGGAAATAAACCACAATTTTGTCATGCTATGTTTGTGTTCTTCTTCTCCTTCAGTGCAGCAGACAGAGGAGTTACATCAGACATGCTTGAAAGAGTTAAGGAGTTGGTGGATATCCATTTTTCTTTTAACAGAGGCTTCGTACTAGGCTTACTAAGCCTTTGGAGACAAGCACTTCGTAGTGTTTTGTTTTGATATCTCTGTGGTTTGTTTAAAGTTCATAGCTTCTTCCTCCTGCATAATGAACAGAAGACCTTGAGTGAAACTGGCAAGTGAAGCAACAGGCAGAGATTTGTTATCTAGCTGTGAACATAGTATACATCAATATAATATCTGGAGCAAGGCAAAACAAGAGTGAAAACTTTTAATATTTGTTGGGCTATTTAGGGTTTGTGGGTTTGTTTTCATGCAATTGAAACACTCTAAAGGGCACTATTTTCTGCATCTTTACATTGTCTGAACACACACACATATCTATCTATCTATATATATGATAGATAGATAGATAGATAGATAGATAGATATTCACTGCCAGGACCTCTGAAGAGTGCTCAACCAGGAGCCGAAACTTAGTCAGGTCAGGCTAAAGGCATGGTCCTTAATTATTCCCCAAATGCTGCTTCAAAGTTTTGTATTGTAAAGAATTTTTTTCTTCCGAATCTTGGACAAAAATCATTTTTATGATGGGAAGGAAGTTGTGACTGGTTACCTGCACTTGTTTTTCCTCACTATATTTTGTCAAATATAATAATATATATATATATATATATATATATATATATATATATATATATATATATATATATATATATATATATATATATGAATGACATTTTTACATATGTAACCATTTCCTAGAAAGAGGAAAGAAACATACATACAAATTAAACAATTAAGAGAAAACAGGCTTTTTATTTTTACCTATTATGTGCCCTAACACAGAAAACGTTGAACTAAACACTGGCATGTTGCTGTTCTTATCCTCTCTCTTTCTCCAACCTCCCTCTCTCACAAATTGGGAGAAAATTCATGAATGGGAGCTTGACATCACAAGTTATTCTCCTAAGAAAAGAGCAGCATAACTGTCATACAGAATCATGTGTCTTGACTGGAATGACTATTCTACAATAATTATCCAATAAGAAATTCATAACTAGATATCACTTTCAAAAAGTTAGATATTTTTAAAACGTTAATCACTCGCACAATGCAGCAAAATAGACTCATTAGTGACCTTGTAAAGAAAAACAACCTTGAGAAGAAAAACAAACAAACACAAAAAACCGAAACAAAAATATTTTGCTAAACCCTGGATGCCAAAAAAAAAGATGGAACGGAACAAGCGCCAAAAGAATAATAATTCTTTCTTTCTTCCACACACACACAAAAACAGCACATAATTGCAGACGACCACAACAACGTCCTGTATACCTGAGGCTTGTTTCGCCATCTTTTAGACCCAGGCTTTCCAAACCAAACATCGTTTGTTCATGACGCTAATTATTATTTTCTCAACAGGCGCGATAATCTGAGCCTCGCTGGCGCTTCTCTCCCCCTCCTGTCGTGGTTTGTTTTCATTGGCTTGATCCTGGCTAAACCCTGAAGGGTAGTGTTGCTGTAAGGCACAGGCGTGGAAAAGCTAGCCGTGAAAACTCCCAGCGCTGTCGTCGGGCTTTAGGAAAACCCCTTTTCTGCTGCTCTTGTTCTTTCATGTGGCTTGTTTGCCAATGTGTTTTGGGTTTGTTTGAATGACAGCTGATGGGCTTGAAAAAAAAATGGGGGGCGGTATGGATTCTCCGCGTAACACGTGCGCTGCATCGGCTGGTTTGCTAGTTAGGTCGGCAAGCTGTGTTGTAAGCTGTAGAGGAGGGTGGTGGGAGCCTAGGGGTGGCCCCCCTTGTATTTTGCTAGGGATCTAAGTGAATGGAACGCATGCTTACCAGGCAGGGGCCAGGCCAGGCCAGGACCCCTACTACTGGCTCATCATCAGCCAACTTCTTCCTCTCTCCTTACACAGGGGAAGGGTTTACGCCATGGAACAAAGAAAACCAAAAACAAAAAAAACACAGAGAGAAAGGAGAGATAAGAGGGGTAGAGATGGAGGTAGGGGAGGTGGGAGAGGGGTCTGGTTGCTGAAAGAGAGAGATAGATTTTTAAAAATTCTTTGATATCGAGGATAATGGAATAAGCACTTGTGTGCTTTTTACATCCTGTCCCCGTGTGTATGCAGTTTTGTAGATTTTGACATCTGTTCCCACCGGCACACAGTGGAAGAGAGAGAGAGAGAGAGAGAGAGAGAGAGAGAGAGAGAGAGAGAGAGAGACTTTTGAAGCTTTTGGGGGGGGGGGACATTTGAAACTTTTTATTGCAAGGAAAAGAGAAAAGAATAAGCAGGAGCCTCCCAGTTACACAAAACCATCCCAGAAGTCGGAATAGGGCTATCTTAATGTTGGGTAAAACCCCACGCATATACATACAAAATTTCAGTATTGGTAAACTTTGGAGCTGTAGAGGAGGAACGAAGAAAAAACCAACACTCCAAACCAAATACTAATGACAGTCAGTGACCTTCCACCACAAAATGAGCCCCACTGCACCTGACCCACTTTTCTGCTAGGAGCCATTTTATAACAGGCAGGGGTCAGGTTGTCGATATGGAGATTGTGATTTATTAAAAGAACTGAAGCCATGGTCATTATTCTATACTGAAGTATCAAGGCGTAATTTTGTTTCCCTTTGCTTTAAAACGTGTTTTAAAACACACAAGCCCTCATTCTGACCACCAATTACGATGGAAAACTGGTCAGTTTCTCGTTTCATCACTTCCTGAAGTCTATCATTACAATTTGTAATATTCTTTCATAGATTTGTCCGATTTTCAATCCGTATTTTTTGCATTCAATAGCCTTAATATTGCAGATTAATAACATGCTAATAACTGAAAACTGACCTCTCGTGCAATGCAACTGGTTATGTGGTAAAGCCTCACCTGAGTTGTACATGACATTCTGTTTCATAGGTTTATTACAAAACGGCTGATTGTTTTGTTGTCGTTTTTTTTCAAATAAACCCAATCATTAAATGTGACATTTGTTCTGATTTATTTAAATTATTATCAAATGATTATTTTGCTATTTGAGACATCAGTTGTTTTCTTTTATAAGTCATCAGTAAATAATTATGTTATTATTTGTGACATCTTTGTGTTTCTTTATGGGTCGATTATTGAATAACACATGAATGGCTGTGTTGCAGCAAAGGGCTGAAGACAGACAGACAGACAGACAGACAGACGGACAGACAGACAGACAGACAGACAGACAGACAAACAGACAGACAGACAGACAGACAGACAGACCAGCCTGGGGAACACTGTCCACCACACCAACACGCCCTTTGTGTCCCCTTCACAACCATCTTGGTTATGGGACTGATGATGATGATGATGATGATGATGATGATGATGATGATGATGATGATGATGATGATGATGGTGATGGTGATGATGGTGGTAGTGGTGGTGGTGGTGGTGGTGGTGATGATGATGATGATGATGGTGGTGGTGGTGATGATGATGATGATGATGATGATGATGGTGGTGGTGGTGGTGGTGGTGGTTGTGGTGGTGATGATGGTGGTGGTGGTGGTGTGATGGTGATGATGGTGATGGTGATGGGGGTGGTGGTGGTGATGATGGGGCGATGGTGATGGTGGTGATGATTATGGTAGTGGTAGTGGTGATGATGGTGGTATGATGATGGTGTGATGATGGTGGTGGTAGTGATGATGATGGTGATGATGATGATGATGATGATGGTGGTGGTGGTGTGATGGTGATGATGGTGATGGTGATGGGTTGGTGGTGGTAATTATGATGGTGGTGATGAATATGGTGATGGTAGTGGTGATGATGGTGATGGTGGTGTGATGATGATGATGACGATGATGGTGGTGGTGATGATAATGATTATGGCGGCGGCGGCGGTGGTGTGATGATGATGATGATGATGATGGTGATGGTGATGATGGTGGTGTTGATGATGATGACGACGATAACGACGACGATAATGATGATGACGACGACGACGACGACAATGATGATTATAAAAAAATTGCTGGGGCGCTAATCCTTCCAGAGAAGCAGAGAGCTGCTTCCTGTGGAACACCTGCATCACACGTACCTAGACATAATAATGAATCACACGATCCATGACAACAAACGCTCTGAGAACAGTAATGACATCTAAAATAGGAATTCGTTCTTATTGTGAAAGCCACCCACAACACACACTCACTCCCCATCCACCAACCCAAAACCCTCCTCTCCCCCCCCCCCCCCCCCCCCCAAAAAATCTGTCCACCTTAGCCCCACCAGTTCCCCACCCTCACTGCCACATATAAATTTACACAGGTACAAATCACCGCCACAACCCCCCCCCCCCCCTACACTCCACCCCCACACCTGCCCACTCCTCCCCCACCCCCACCATCACTATTAACAATCGTCTTGTAGAAGCCAGCAGCAGAAACAGAACAGAAGTAATCAAGCCATTAAGTCTTTAAGCACAACACGGCAATTGATTACAAAGCTTCAAAGGATTTCTCTCTCTCTCTCTCTCCTCTCTCTCTCTCCTTCTCTCTCTCTCTCTCTCATCCATCTCTCAGTCCCCTCTCTCATTATTCTCTCTCTCTCTCTTCATCTCTCTCTTATCTCTTTCTCTCCTCTCTCTCTCTCTCTCTCCTCTCCTCTCTCTCTCCTCTCTCTTCTCTCTCTCTCTCTCTCTCTCTCTCCTCTCTTCTCTTCTCTCTCTCTCAGCTTATTCCCATTATCCTCGATATAAAAGAATAAAATAAATAAATAATAAAAAAGCTCTCTAGCTCTCTCTCTCATTGTCAGTCTCTCTCTCTCTAGCTCTCTCTCGCTCTCATTGTCATTGTCTCTGTCTGTCTGTCTGTCTGTCTGTCTGTCTGTCTGGTCTGTCCTGTCTGTCTGTCTCTCTCCTCTCTCCTCTCTCTCTCTCTCTCTCTCTCTCTCTCTCTCTTCTTCTTCTTCTCTCTTATTACTCTCTCTTTCTCTCCTCCTCCTCCTCCTCCTTCTCCTTCTTCTTCTCTCTCTATATGTCTGTCTGTCTATATGTCTGTCTGTCTCTGTCTACCTGCCTGTCTCTCTGTCTATCTGTCTGTCTCTCTCTCTCTGCCTGTCTTTCTCTCTGTCTGCCTGTCTCACTGTCTCACTGTCTCTCTGTATGTCTGTCTGTCTCTCTGTCTCTCCCTCTCTCTCTCTCTCTCTCTCTCTCTCTTCTCTCTCTCTCTCTCTCTTCTCTCCTTCTCTCTCTCTCTCTCACTAGCCAAAGAGCTATTCAGGACTTGAAAGGCGAAACAAAAGTGACCAAGGAGGCAGCAGAACAAAAGAGCCCGCCAACATCACACACGCTGCACCCAGTTCACCACCAGTGTCCCACTGCCCTGCTTAGTGGTGCTGTAACCACACTCTGTACCATTGTGATGGCTTGACCTTGCACCAAGCTGCCTGTTACAGACAGACAGACAGACAGACAGAAAGACGAGACAGAGAGTCGAGACACAGAGAGAGACGAGACAGAGAAAGACAGAGAGACGAGACAGAGAGAGAGAGAGAGAGAGAGAGAGAGAGAGAGAGAGAGAGAGAGAACAGACAGACAGACAGACAGACAGACAGACAGAGACACAGAGAGAGACAGACAGAACAGAGAGAACAGACCGCACCACTCAAGACTAGCGGACAGCACAAACAAGAGTTCTAAACATAATCATGGCTGAAAAGATGGTGCTATTGCGTTTTGTCGTGGGTTTTTTCTGTTTTGTTTCTGGGTTTGTTTTGGTTGTTGTTGTTTTGTTGTGCGGTCTGTCTGTCTGTCTGTCTGTCTGTCTGTCTGTCTCACCCAGCTGTAGATGGGTACCTGCCTCTTTTAGGGTCAGGGAAGGTAAAGTAGTGAGGGAGAGGAGATGGGCACCGCCTTCAATATGCTCGCCCCTAGAGAAGCTGAGATCTGATGCTTTGCCCCCCTACGACCACTTAGGTTATGGGACACCTTTATCTTTTTTTGTTGCTGTATTTTTTTAAGAAAGGGAGCAGGGGGTGGAAAATACGGGAAAAATGACATCGCATTTTTGTCATTTCCCACAAGGGATGGCATTCTTGAGATAGATAGAGCTGCTCAAGTTGCCATATTTAGACTACGAGCAGAACACTACCAGTTCCTATCTCATCTCCACCGCCTGAAAATTTCCTACACTGACCAGTTCTCCCTGTGGCACAGGCTCACAACCCACTCCCCCTCCCAAACTCTGCAGTGCTGCTGTGCTACCTTCGACACTCTGACACACCTGAAGGGTCCAGACCAGGAGAGCTCCTGGATAAAAAGAAAACTGTGGGGGGCCGGGGGGTCCCTGCGACAGACTGCAGACTTTGCCATCCAGACCGGACTAAAAACTTAGTTTGGCCCTGGAAGGAAGGAAGGAAGGAAGGAAGGAAGGAAGAAGAAGAAGAAGAAAAGAAGAAGAAGAAGAAGAAGAAGAAAGAAGAAGAAGAAGAAGAAGAAGAAGAAAAGAAAAAAGAAGAAAGAAGAAGAAGAAGAAGAAGAAGAAGAAGAAGAAGAAGAAGAAGAAAAAGAAGAAGAAGAAGAAGAAGAAAGAAGAAAGAAAGAGAAAGAAGAAGAAGAAAAGGAAGAAGAAGAAGAAGAAGAAGAAGACGATATCATTGACCCTGGCCTTTTAAAATATTCACAAGTCGTCTGCAACAACTACACATAGAAGCCTAAGAAAACTGTCATGTGTTAAATCACACTTCTTTCCTACCTCCATTCCAGATTGGTTTATGTTTTGAAAACTCAGGGGGAAAATACCATGTAAACGTTAACCTATAATATAGCAAAACATCTACGTAGAAAGGACGTCTTGACAACTGTTACCAGTGGTTAATTGTATATTGTGGGAACATAAACGTTATTTGACCTAAAAGGGAATGTGTATGTGTGTGAAAGTCCAGAGTGAGTAGGAGAGGATGTTATTAGGCTACTTTAGATAATTGTTTCTTTGTTTTTTTTGTAGAGAGAGTGGTAAATCAAAATCCGTCCGCCTATATGAATAGGTTCTTTTTAAGTTTCGTGTTTTTTGTTTTTTGTTGTTGTTAGTTTTTTGGCTCCCTGCATTTGTGCTTTTTTTCTTTGTTTTTTTCTTAATTTCTGGGTACTTTTCTTTGCTGTTCCTCAGTACATCGGGTAATATCTTGTCACTAATCTTTCAGACATTCTTTCTTCTTCGTCTCTTCTTCTTCTTCTTCTTCTTCTTCTTCTCTTCTTCTTCTTCTTCTCTTTATCATCATCACCATCCAAGGCTCAGATGGCAACTATTGTTGTCTGTTATGAGCGATAATACATTGCGCTTCTGTTATGCGCCTGCCAAGTCAGGCCCAGCGCATCCGACTTTGGCATGGAAGAACATTGTTATCTTTTAAGTCTCCCTGGAAACAAAATGCAGGAAAGTGGACCCAGAGGGCAGAAAATAGACAGGAAGAAAAGGAACAAGGCAGAAACAAAAACAGGGATAGAACTACACGCGCCATTCACAAATGCAGTGGGATCCCATTGCTTTGTCTTATTTTCATTTATTTAGTTTTCGCCTGTGGTGTAACTGGTTTGGGATAAGAAATTTGTTAATTATCTCTTCAAGCCCTGAATTTTTTTTAGTGCATAATTATGGACCTTGTTTACTTATGTTTAGATTTACACATACGCTGTGTGTACTATTTCTTTTCAATATTACGTCGCCTTCACAGGCTATCCAAAACAATTATTTCCCTTTTTAATGTCTGAAATTGCTTAGTAGTCCATATAAAAGCTTTCATCTCGTGGAAATGAAGTGACAATTTTTAAACGAAATTGTAGACATTGCTTTTTACCTGTTTGAAACAAACATAAGGTGAAAGGAAACGAGTGTAGACATTATCTTTTTAAACTTTCCAAACTGATATATCAAGAAGACACCTTAGAAATTTGGAATAGTTTGATTATATTTCATAAAAACACGATTGCAGTAACTAACTGTGAGTTAGGAATTTCAGATCTCTATGGGGATCGCCCCATAACTGCTAATCCTCCGAAATTTGGAGGAGATGTGTGTTGTCTTTCTTCCCATGTTCGTGAGGTTAGGTTTTTGTTTGGGTTTTTTGTTGTCGTATATTTTAAGGAGTGTGGGACAAGGATATTTTGGGGATAGGCCAAGTGGGAGGGGTGAGAAACAGGGGTAGCTTAGGAGGGGGTAGTATAGGTCAGTGGTTAGGATAGGGAGCTGGGGAGAGAGGACATAAAAATTAGGGAAGGAGGAGATGTAGGACAGATTGGAGAGGAAGGAGTAGGTAGGGAGAAGAAGGCAGGTAGAATAGGGGGGGGGGGGTGGGGGTGGGGGGTAGGTTACAATTGTCGTGATCTGTGCTAAGTGGGCCACATGATTATCTTTAAGCATCAAATGCATAGCTAAAAAATGGTGTTCCCTATGCCAATGTAGTAAAGGAGGGTTCAAAGTAAGTGGATACGGTCACAACGTCAGCATGCCGTCACCATGATTTACGACTTTTCCCCTATACCTTGGCATTAACTGCTGGAGTACAATAGAAGCATCTTTAACAACAACAACAATAACTCTACCACCACCAACATCAGCAACAAAAGCAGCAGGCACCACTATCACAAAGAACAACAACACTACCACCACCACCACCACCGACGACAACAACAGCAATAACACAAAACAATAACACCAAAAACAGAGCAACATCACCACCACCACCACCACCACCAACCACCACCGTCACCACCACCCACAACCACCACCACCACCACACCACCACCACCACCATCACCACCAACCACCAACCACCACCACCACCACCAACAGCACTACCAAACAACAAGAAGACTGGTTTCAGTGGTAATTTTTATTTTTTTAATTTTTTATTTTATTCTTTTATATCGAGGATAATGGAATAAGCACTTATGTACTCTTTTACATCCAGTCCCCGTGTGCATGCGGTTTTGTCAATTCTGTCATCTGATCCCACCGGCACACAATGGCCTCCTACTCTTACGAAAAGTGGAACAGGATTCAACGTGTGCGCAAGATGTTCTGCGTGCGCATGCACACGGGACCTCGGTTTATAGTCTCATCCGAAGGACTTTTGGGGATAGTGGATGGAGTCTGCACTGATGTTGACTCCAGGGGAAAAATTTTCCACTTGAACGGGATTCGAACCCGCGAGGGAGCATCCGTGGTGCAATGAGTTCCACAGTGCACAGTGTACGGTGTGTGCAGGCAGGCTTGTCTTTGTTCCACTGGGCTGTGGTGTAATAACTTCGGAGGAGACTATATAAACCGAGGAGGCCCCGTGTGCGAACGCACCGCAGAACATCTTGCCCACACGTTAAATCCTGTTTCGCTTCTTTTCGGAAGAGTAGGCCATTGTGTGCCGGTGGGAACAGATGACAAAAATTTACACAAACCGCATACACACGGGGATTGGATGTATAGAAAAAAGCACATAAGTGCTTATTCCATTATCCTCAATATAAAAAGAATAAAGTCAAGTAAAGTAAAGTAACTGATAACTTTGCCTGCCTGCCTGATAATAACTCTATCGCAGATCAAAGACAGAGACAGAGAGAGGGAGGGTGGGAAAAGGAGGGAGGGAAAGAGAGAAGGGGGAAAGGAGAGAGAGAGAGAGAGAGGGGGGACAGACATATATACAGACAGACAGAGGTAGCTAGCTGCATTCCGACTTCGGAGATATAAGAAAAAAAAGAAAACGGACAGAACAACACAGGCAGACATTACTATATTAGTGCCTGCAGATAGACAGAGAGACGGACAGAAAAAAAGCAGACAGATAGACAGACAGACAGACAGACAAAAAGACAGACAGATAGACAAACAGACAGACACAGATACAAGAAAGACACACAGAGACAGAGAAAAAGATGACGACGACGACAATGATGATGATGATAACGATGACGACGACGACAATGATGACAATGATAACGATGTAGATAAAGACGATCACATCGATGTTGCTGCTGCTGCTGCTGCGTATAAGATCGCCGACACTCACCAGGGTGATCTTCATATCTTCATTTCCAATGAAGGCAGATGAAAGCATCGCCATATGTCCGAAGTCCGAAGCTACCTTCATGATGGTTCAAGGCAGTCGCATACACAAAATCTGACCATTGGTGAATCTCAGAGCTCTAGCCGAGGAACGAAGATTAAAAAGAAAAGGAAAGAAAAGAAAAGCATCGCCATGATTTTTCTAACATCCCCCCCCCCCCCCCACCTACACCTGAAGGCAAAGGTGGTAAAGATGTCCCATAATCTATGCGGTCTTTGGGGAGCGAGGCGTCAGAGACCTCAGCTTCTCCAGGGGCCAGCATATTGAGGGCGGCGCCCATCTCCTCTCCCTCGCTGCTTTACCTTCCCTGACCCTAAAGAGGGCAGGTACCCATTTACAGCTGGGTGAACTGAGGGGTATTGTACTGAAGCCAAGGCGCGCAAACGGTCACCCCATCCAAGTAGTAACCACGCTCGATGCTGCTTAACCTTTGCTTGGGGAAGAAAGCGAGTGCTCTGACCACGGAGCTATCCCGTTCCCTGGTTATAGATTAGGACAAACCCTTGACCACAATGGTTTAAAAACAAAATTACAGAAGAAAAAAAGAAAACGGACACAAAAATACAGGCAAACAGAGAAGGGGGAAGAGGGAGAGAAAGAGAGAGGGGGGGAGAGAGGGAGAGAGAGAGAGACAGACAGACAGACAGAGAGGAGGATGGAGAGAGAGAGAGAGAGTGAGAGAGAGGGGGGAAGAGAGAGAGGGGAGAGAGAGAGAGGGGGAGAGAGAGAGGAAGAGAGAGAGGGGGTAGAGAGAGAGGGGAGAAAGAGAGGGAGAGAGAGAGTGAGTGAGAGGGG
>CM054155.1:38834128-38874128 GCA_028751875.1 Rapana venosa | reverse complement strand
AGCCTCCCTTGTGTGTGTGTGTGTGTGCGTGCATTTGTGCATTTGTGTGTTTACGCACATCCCCACCCCCTCCTTATGACCACACCACCACACTCACAGACCTACACACATTACCAGTCCTCATACTAGTAATTTCCTCAACAAACCTTTCATTTGAGTCCCTCAACACACCTTTCATCCTTTGTTTCGCCATCAAGCAATTTCTTCTTCTTCTTCTTCTTTCTTCTTCTTCTTCTTCTTCTTCTTCTTCTTCTTCTTCTTCTTCTTCTTCTTCTTCTTCTTCTTTTTCTTCTCTTCTTTTTTACATTCTTCTTCTTTGCATTCTTCTTATTCTTGTTCTTGTTTTGTTGTTGTTTGTTGTTGTTGCTGTTGTTGTTGTTGTTGTTGTGTTGTTGTTGTTGTTCTTCTTCTTCTTCTCTTCTTCTTCTTCTTCTTCTTCTTCTTCTTCTTCTTCTTCTTCTTCTTCTTCTTCTTCTTCTTCTTCTTCTTCTTCTTCTTCTTAATAAAGCTCCATTCACTCCATCACATGCAAAACAAATGTCATTAGATAAGATCTGATTGAATGCAGATCCATTTTTCATCCCCACACACACACACACAAAGAAGATGACAGTAGTAACAGAATGGCAAAAGCATCTCCCAGAGGGGCACACACACAAAAAAAAACCACCTCATCATTTTCACTTACCACGTTTATTCCTCTAGAATGCAGAATTGCTATGCCCTCAAGACCTGAATCATAATGACGTGTGTAAACCGTCTGTATGTATGTAGGCAGGTGGTGACGCGGAACAGACGTATCTGAGTTTCCACACAAGCTAAAAGAATCAAGCATTTTCGGCACCACACAGAAAGAAACCTTTCCCCCACCCCTCCCCAAGGCGAAAAATAAATGGAATAGACATGCATGGGACATACACAGGCTTTTTGGTGCGTAGAGGGGAGGGAGAGTGTTTTTGTTTTGTTTTGGTTTGGGTGTGTTTTTTTCCGTGGGGTTTATGGTCAATTTGGTGCTGACAGAGAGAGAGAGAGAGAGAGAGAGAGAGAGAGAGAGAGAGAGAGAGAGAGAGAGTACCTAGACAAGACAGATAATCTGACACAAAAGGTAACAGAGTTAAAACCTCTGCACTGCATCTGTCGCCTTCCTTCAACTTTTTCATATCAATGCCTTTAGCACACACTAGGCTAACTACTTCAATCAAATCTGCTTCTCTCGTTCTCCCCCCTCCCTCCCCCAACCTCTCTCTCTCCACACACACACACTCTCTCCTGCCCCATCATTCTATACAAGACTTAGGGCCTAGGCTGCCTGCGCAAATTCAGCTTGGCATGCATGAAAGGCACGCAGCATTACCGACTGTCACGCTTTCACCTCTGCTACGCTGCTATCCTATACTATGCCAGAATGCCAGAATCCCAAGCTGCGGTAGATAGCACACGAAGAGACGCTCCCCTGTCGCGGTGATGTCTTTTAAAGACCCCTCCCCCAACCCCCCTCAACACACCCTTCCTAGGATAGCTAGCCCTAGCCTCTAGTCGATCCCTCACAAAATGGAGAAATCATTAGATTTCAACACCCCTTAGCGACTTCCTGCAGAGAGGCGGACATGCGCGCCGGGTTGCGCAGTCGGACAGATGACTTGAAAAATAATATATTATGGTCGTCAGAAGTGGGGGATGGCGGGGAGGGGGGAGGGGGATTGAGGGATGGGGGGGGGGGGGAGGGGGGGAGGAGGGGGGGTTTGCATAGTTGTTATAGAGTGAGTGTGAGGAATGTACGCGGTTGAACTTTTGAAATTTGAAGAGTGGTGGCTGGCTCTGATTCCGTTTCTCTGCGTCTGCATCTCTCTCTTTCTCTCTGTTGAACTTGTTTGGCTTTGAGAGAGAGAGGGGGGAGAGAGAGGGAGAGAGGGGGGGGGGGGGGGGGGAGGGAGAGAGCAAGCCAAGATTGGAACCCACAACTTCATGGAGCCATGGGAGAGAGACAGAGACAGAGAGAATGAGAGAGAGATAAAGCGAGAGAGAGACAAGGACACAGAGAGAGAGAGAAATGACCAATGAACGATGAACAAATGAGAGAGAAAGAGAGAGAGAGAGAGAGAGAGAGAGAGAGGGGGGGGCAGAGAGACAGACAGACAGACAGACAGAGACAGACAGAGACAGAGACAGACAGATAGAGATAGAGACAGACAGACACAGAAACACAGAGAGTCAGAGACAGAGACAGAGACAGACATAGAGACAGCTGTCATCAAGTTTAGTCAGTAAAGATCATTATCACGCATTAAGAGGAATTACCGACAACAGGCACTTAGAATTTTCAACAACAATAACGACCAAAATCCTTTTTTTTCCTTCTCCCCTACGCTATCTTTCTTTCTTTCAATGCCTTTTCTTTTTTATTTTATTTTATTCTTTCTTTTTCTTTGTTATTCGCTCTGGCACCCGCCTCACCCTTCTTTCCTGCAAGAAAAGATCGACAAGAGGTATTGTTCTGCTTAGTTCTGGCACTGGTTCTGACGGGGATGCCGTAGGGGTCTTTTTCTTGACAATGTTTTAATGGGGTACTAAAAACCGTGCGCCGATATAATATATAAAAACAAATGAATAAAAAGAAAAAACCCCAATGTGTATCAGAAGAAAATATGTCTTCTCTCTCTCTCTCTCTCTCTCTCTCTCTCTCTCTCTCTCTCTCTCTCTCCTCTCTCTCTCTCTCTCTCTCTCTCTCTCTCTCTCTCCCCTCTCCTCCTCTCTCTCTCTCTCTCGTCTCTCTCTCTCTCTCTTCTTCTCTTCCTCTCTCTCTCTCTCTCTCTCTTCTCTTCTTTTGTTGTGTTTGGGGGATTCGTAGCTGTCCATTTTTTTGTGTTGGTGTTGTTTTTGTTTGAAAAGATGTTTTTTCTCTTTCCTTTTTTTGTAGTTCTTTTTTTCACTTTATTATTTTTTGTTTTGAGTGGGGGGTTTTGGGTGGTGGTGGTGGCTGCCGTTCATTTGTGTGTGTGTGTGTGAGTGAGTGTGTGTGTTGTAGGGGGGTACTTTTTTTTGGATGGGGGAGGGGAGTGTTTTCTTTCTGTAGTACTTGCCTGTTTCTGTTGTCTGTATTATTTTTTCCAACTGTAAAAAAAATCTAAATCTTACAGGTCTGAATACTGGGTGGTTCTCCTTTTGAATTTAAATCCGTTGTGTCCCGTCATTGTTGTTGGGTTTTTTTGTATGGAAGGGCTGGGGTGGGTGTGGGGGTGAATGAGCGAGAATGATTGCTTGTTAGCCTTACGTATCTTGTTTTTTCTTCTTTTCTTCTCGTTCCTCGGCTAGAGCGCTGAAGTTCATCAATGGTGAGATTTTGCGTATGTTGCCACTGTTTTTTTGGCCCACCATTAAGGTAGCCGCATTCCGACTTCCACGATGTATGCTGGGCATGTTCCTGTTTCCCCCGTAACCCACCGAACACTGACATGAATGACGTGATCTTAAACGCGCAGATATTGATCTTCCGCATGTGGATAAAATTATATACACGAAAGGAAGTAAGGCAACTGGCAGGTCTGCACTTGAAGTTGACCTAAGAGATTGTTAAAATTTTCTTTCCTTCATTCACCTGACGCCGCCGAGATTCGAACCCACGACTTCATGGACCCATGGGATTGAAGTCAAAGGGTCTGAACCACTCGGCTATGAGGGTCTGTCGTCTGTGTATCTGAATTCTGATGAGCATACTGTCTGAGTTTGTTATTAATTTTTAATGTTTTCATCCTTTCGTAACACTCTCATCCCAACCTTAACCCCTCCCTCCCCCTCGTGGGGATGCTGGGGGCCTGTCAGTATAAACAGCATCCCCACCTTCTGCTAATCATGTGCTAGGAATTCCCTCTTTTCTATCACTCTCTCTCTCTCTCTCTCTCTCTCTCCCTTTCTCTTTCTGCTTTGCTCCTGTTCTTCCTGTCGTCCCCTTCTTGTATATTTTCTGCCTTCTTGGTCCATTTGCCTGCCATTTTTCCCCAGAAAGACTTAAAAGATAACAGTGTTTTCTCCCCATGCTGAAGTCGGATGCACTGGGCCTGACTTGTCAAGCTCTCAAGGGCAATGCGAGGCATTTTTGCTCATAGGACAGACAACAATAATTGCTGTCTGAGTGTTCGAAGAAGGAGAAAGCCCCTTCCAGGAATTTCAGAAAAGAGTACTGATAATAAGCGATGCCAGAGATATATTTCAGTCTTCTTGAGTGTATGCGTTTTGTTTTTGTTGCATTATGTTTCGTCTCCTCTTTTTTCCTCCTGTTTTATCCCCACAGTCGGAATGCGGCTACCTTAATGATGGATTAAAATTGTCACAAATGCAAAAATCTCACCATGGGTGAACCCTGGAGCTGTAGCTGAGAAATGAAAAAAAAGTCCCCCCCCCCCTCAAAAAAAAGAAGCTCCAAAGAAACATGAAAAACAACTGTTTTTAAATACAATACCAGTTGGTTGAACTTGTGTGTGAGGGGTTAAAATTTGTGGCTGTCCCACATTAGTCAATAGCCCTTACTTAATGCCAATCAGCCATTGTGTTCAGCACGAAAAACAAATCTGATTTGTGGTGGCCAGGTCTAAAAGTAGGCTCCTTCCATCCAATAATCATATGATGGACGCTATAGCCAAGTGGCTCATGCCATCCCACTTCAGCCCCACCAGTCCATGGAGTCTAGGTTCGAAGCTCGGCAGCATCTAGTGAATGAAGAGTGGGGATATTTTTACGACCTCCGAGGTCAACTTCAAGTGTAGACCTGCCAGTGCCTTTATCCCCTTCATGTGCATACACATGCAGAAGATCAAATATGAAGGTTAAACATCCCATCATTTATGTCAGTGGTGGGTTAGGGAAACACACCCAGCATAATCCCCCGAAGTAGGAATGTGGGTACCTTCATAGTGGATAAAGAGGGCCACATAGGCAAAATCTCACCATTGTGAACTTCAGAGCTGTGGCTGAGGAAGGAAATAAAATATTCAGTAATACAAGGACCCTGTGTGTGTGTGTCTGGGATGTGAGAAAGTCTTCTACAAATAAACAACTCAGGACTCAGAAAGCAACGTTAAACATTCAACATGGACTAGCAACAAATGTGTTCCCACAACCTATGGATCTTGGGGAGTAAGGTGTCAGAGACCTCAGCTTCTCTTGGGGCCAGCATTTTGAGCATGGCATCATCTCCTCTCTCTTGCTGTTTTACCTTCTCTGTCCCTAAAGAGGGCTGGTACCCAATTGCAGCCTGGTGAACTGGGGGTCTGTACTCAAGCCAAGCCAATGGTCACCCATCCCCTTGGTAACCTTGCTTATTGGCATTGTGTGGTAGCTATAGATAAGACACTTACTACACCTCAAAACACTGAGTTAAAGCTATTAATATAACATATAAAAAAAAATTAAGCACTTAGATGTGTTCAATCCAAGGGAAATTACTCATGCTGCTAGCTCAGTTAGTTTCCTTTCAAATGAGTTGCTTCCCTTTAACTGTCAGTTGCTTTGCGTGTATGCTTTTCGGACTTTTTCTTACATCACTGTGAGTTGACCATTTTTCATGATGGCAATGGTGACAAAGAAGAGCTACATACTTAAAAGGACAGTACTGGGAAATTTTACTTGGATGTGATTCCAGAGCCTCAGGAAACATGACTGTGTGTAAAATCATTGTGATTCTTTCTTGTGGATTATTAGCTTATGGATACTTACACCTTGAAGAAAGCTTCTCTGTGTGTGTCAAAAGTTGTGTGTGTGTGTTTTAGCATTCACTGACTTACTTTAAGGAAAAACACACACACGAAAACTGGGAGATCTGTGAACAAATATCTGTGTGAATCCTAAAGGTACTTTAAATAAAATTTACTTTGATATGTGATAAGTTTGGTTCTTTCAATCTATGAGTGATGTATGATTTTTAAAAAAAAATATGGCCAAAAAAGCAGGTCACAGTTCTGTCCTGATTCAGTGAACTAGACTGATTCCATTAATTGAGTTTTAACCTTAGCTTAGGGAGAGCCAGTGCTCTGACCACTACTGAGCTATCCCTTCCCCATCATGATTTAGCCCTTTGCAAATAGGCCTAAATAACTGTGGATAAATCTCATAAAATATGAAAGATTTTCGAAATTGCACAGACTTATTTATTTATTTATTTATTTATTTATTTATTTATTTATATCACTTTAAGTCACGTCAGATTTCTCTGCGTGAAATTCGGGCTGCTCTCCCCGGGGAGAGCCACAGAGCAGCGCCACCCATTTTTTTCTTTTTTTTTTCTGTCTACAACTTATTTTCATCATATTCTGTTCAAGAATGGATGAAAATAAAGAGAAGGAGTGATGATGGCTTGAAGACCCAAAGTAATGGTCAAATTCTTGTTGAAGCAATGATAATGATAATAGTAATAATATAATGATAGTGATAATAAAACCCATCACTTGTTCCATGTGAACATGTAAATTATGTGTAAGCAAGACCAGTCGCCATGGCGCAGTGGTTAGCGCCTTGGGTTATGAACTGGAAGGTCCTGGGTTCGATTCCCATAAGAGTCAGGGATTTTTTTTACTCTGGCCGGCTCCTACCCAGAGTGAGTGTGCTGTGGGCTCAGTGGGAAGACTGGGACCACACAGTCGAGTGTCATCCACTTAACGGATGCAAGTTTGAGAGAGTGTTGCTCAAATTACCTGACCAACACTGCAGGTGTCTGTATCTCTCGGCCGTTGAGGCCAGGATATATTATGATAGTTAGCATAGAGTACAACCCTGTCAAGTAGTCTCAAAGCATATGCACTTCCACAGAAGCATCATTACGTCATCCTCATTGTCATTGATCATCATGCAATTAAAAAACCCAAATGCCTCTTATTTGGTGGTTGGGGTTGCTTTGGTATCATGGTGACCTCAGATTCGGTTTCCCCATACATTCTGTGCCTGTGGTGAGTTTGTGTCAAAGCCTTTGGGGTTGGACGTTCGCAGGGGACGGTCGTTGGAGGGGACATTTTGGTGGTTGCCACCTCCGGTGGGCAACTTAGTCTGGCTCCGCGACTGAGCTAATACTTTCGTTAGTAGGGGGCTTAGTAGGTGGTGTCCTGCGTATGTTAGCTCAGAACAGGCACCACTGAACACCACCAAAGTGACCCAGTAGTGCAGGGCCCCTCTGGCTGGTGGCCCCACGGCGGCCTGATAGTGATGGGCTCCTTGTGGACTTCCAACCCTGAGGATGAGACATAACAAATCTGGATATGTTGCTGTGGCGGGGAGATTGGGATGAGTGGCGTGAAGGCAGCGGGACGCGGGACTTCAGAAGATGAGGCAGGAAAAAAAATTATGTGTGTGTGTGCGCGCGCGTGTGTGCACCCACGTGCACTCATGCACATACATGTGTTTAATTTTTTATTTTCAATTTACATATTTTATCCTCGTTTCTTAATTTTTTTATATCAACCTATGCATTTTTTGGTCTTAGGTTGATCATGAAAACACTTCTCTTTGCCTTGAATTATTGAATGTTCAATCTTTTTATTTTAGACATATTTTGTTTGGGGCTGAAATTGTTTGTTAAGGTAGTTCTCTGAACTCTCCTTGGGTTGTGGAAGCGTTCTAAAACACAATCTGACCACGAACCTGAGTGATCTGTTTTTTTCGTTAAGTTACTAATTCACAACACCGGACAAATACATACAATCCTAATGTTTCTTATCACCAAAATGAGCCTTCTCATACAACTTAATCAACTTTTCTCTCAATCTGTAATGATTTCGTTCCAACCTACTCTAAAACATTCCCGTTGACTTTTTTCCAAACAGAACCAGCTCTACTTTTTCAGGAAGATTTTAAACCAATACCTTACAAATCAAGTTATCTGTATTTGAATAATTATCGGGGATTAAAGAGTACGAAACATTTACAAATTGTGTTGGTTTTCTGCTTTCCAAAGCTTGGAGGTTAAATAACATTTATTTTATGATTCCGAAAAACACACTCGGGGAGAATTCGAAAAAGAATTATTTCCGATGAAAACGATGCAGGGTAATAGGGTGATCAATGCTCTATTTGCCTTTCATCACGAACCATCCCTATATTGCAATGCGGCCAGCACATGAAGAGGCAGCCAGATTTAAAAAAAAAATCCTGGTACATTTTCATCTAAATAACTTTCATTCTCTGAACCCTGTCACAAAGACTGAGAGAGAGAGGGAGAGAGATTAAAAAAAAAAGTGTTGGTATTTACTCGATCTTGTCCAACTTTTGCCAGCCCCCATGTTTGGTTTTCATCGGGGAGTTCCATACTGAGAATGGCTGGTCGGCACAAAACTTTTAGTGCTAATCTTTTGTGGCTCTTCTGCGGCTATTGAAACGGGCAGCGCGCCTGGGGACAGCGTGAATCACTGAGTGCAAGAGACACAGTAAGAGGGCCAGCCGACAGGGGAAGACAAAGGGAACCAGGTGTTGCCCGAGGTCATTCCACGAGAAGTATTTAATTTCTGTTTTGCTTCCTTTCTTCGGTTCCAGACCAGAGCCATTCACTCCCTTGTCTCGCTGGGTTTAGAGTCCTGTTCTTTTGCTTGGGTATGACGAGTGCAAAACGCAGGTCCCTCTCCCTCCCTCCTTCCCTCCTTCCCTGTTATTTCGGTTCTCTGTTAAGTTAGGATGGGTAATTCTCGCCATGTCTGTCTCTGCTGGTCTTTTTTTCTGTTTCTCTGTCTCTTTTAAAAAAAAAATATATATAGTCTCTTTCTTTGTCTCCCCCCCCCCCCCCCCCCCCCCCCCCCCCCCCCCCCCCCAATTTCCGCCATTCTCTGTCTCTGGTCTCTTCTCTGTCCTCTCTCTGTTTCTCTATCTGTCTGTCTGTCTGTCTGTCTGTCTGTCTCTCTCTCTCTCTCTCTCTCTCCTCTCCTCTTTCTCTTTCTCTTTCCACCCCCACCCCCCAAGGTCTGATTGCAAAAGTAGGCTTGATCTAAGATTATTTAGTCTGCCAGTCAGTCAGTCAGTCAGTCAGTCAATCTGTGCCTGTCTTTCTGGCTGACTCTGTCTCTCTACATCTGTCTGTCTGTCTGCCTGTCTCTGTCTGTCTCTCTCCTTTTCTCTTGTGCGTGTGTGTGTGTGTGTGTGTGTGTAGCTGGAATCTGTCATGGGTTTGGTGTCCTTGCTTGACACGTTATCTTTGTTGGAGAAGAAGGGGGGAGCTGAAGGCCTTATTGTCAACAGGGTTTGTTTGGTCCTTTCAGCCTGTCCACCGGTTAGAGTACGGGGCTTTTGTCCCTTTTGTAGCCGGGCTGTGTCTAAACCTTGTCACCTATTAGTCCAGAAAGAAAAGCGGGAGTATTGCAACACCCTCCTCCCCCTCCCTCCCCCCCCCTACACAAGAGCTTTTGTCCCTCTTCTCAGCTTTGTCAGCTTCAGTTTGCATGAGCTTTTGTCCCTAGCTGTGAAGAGAAACAAGGCTGTGGGGGGAAAAAAAGAACCATTTGAATGGAAAAAGCTGGGTAGGGTAGGGTAGTGTAGGGTAGGGTAGGAGGGAGTCTAAACAAAAGCTGACTGGAGGTGAATGGGTACGGAAGGGAGGGAATCGATGCTGCTGACAGTATGAAGCAAGCAGACAGACCCAGTGGCCAGCCACCATCATCATCATCATCATCACTGCTGGCCTGTGTGTGTGTGTGTGTGTGTGTGTGTCACTGATTTGACTGACGTCCCATGTATGAACAGATCGCCACGTTTACCCACCAGCCAAATAACGCTTTAGAACCCCCTTTGCTATTTACCCACAGTCCAGAGTGCGCCAAAGCCGGACAATAGGCCCGCGACAAATTATTTGTTTGCTACAATCGGCAGGCCGTGTGGCGTTGTATTTCTCCATTGTGCCCCTTCATTTGATGCTATTATTGCCGCATCATTCATTGGCAGGGGCCGAACGAATCCCGAGCCCTTTGGGCCTCCAGCTCATCAGGCTGGGGCAATTGAGTGCAGCGTGTTTAGAGAAGGCTATTGTGGGCCAGCCCATGAACAAACAGATCCGCCATTAAAACATGTATATTCATTTAAGCCCATAATGCTGCCCTATTAGCAAGATGTTTTCAGCAGTGATCGTTAGTCTTGCTTTGTGTGTTGTTGCGTGTGCTTTTCTGAAAGCTTGCTCTGTACATTGCACTTGCAGGGGGGGAAAAAGTCCTATCCACAGTGCCAAATCCCCTATGCTCCCTCTCTTTCAGTGCCTTTCCCTCTTTCCAGAATGTCTGTTTCTTGCTTGGCTTTTCTCTTGTCTGTCTCTGACGTCTGTGTTTTTCCCCAGCTTAAACTTCTGTACTTGTCAGCATGGAAACATTCAACAAGGACACACACACAAAAAAAACCTGCTCCCACCCCTCCTCCTCCCTGAATCCCACAGCCATTCGGCACTGAGGGATTTTTTTCTTTTGAATTTTTTTTTCAGAGCAGCTTTATTCGATCTTCCTCCTCCTTCCCTCGACTCTTTCTCCCGGAGTTTGTATCCTGTAGTTTGGAATCGGTTGAGACTAGCGTAGCTTTTTTACACAATACACATATGACAACGCCACACGCTGTCGCTTTTTTCTCCCCTTCTTTTCTTCCCTTTAGAAGCTGAAATGAATTTGCAAAAAGGGGATTTGAATGGCACTAATTCAGGGTGTTCCTTTGAGCTGGGGACTATAATTTAGTGCGACAAGCGCTTCATAATACGGCCATAATGCCGCGGACTGGGAGAGGAAGGCCGCAATTGGAGGCGGACAATGGCGCTAAGTGTGCAGGCTGAATAGAAACCAGAGCTGTGTGAAAGGCCGGCCTTTGTGGCGGGCACAATGGAAGAAACAGAACAAATACACAGCATTCACCTGAAATCGACAGATAGTCAGCTCGCTTTGTGCCGCGCCGTAATGAAATCAACACAACGGCTATTCACACTGATTTCACAATTGTTCGAGAGAAAATTGAAAATCATTCCGTCTCATTCAAGCGCCGCGGAGCTTTTCAATGGGCCTGAATAGACAGCACAGTCGGCCTCCCCTGGCAGGGCTTTTCATACCCCGTTGGCTCTAAATGACGTAGTTATCCTCAATACATATTTTGCTGGCTTCAATGGCACCGCGGACTAACCTTTCTTTTGTGACTGCGATATAAAATCATACTCCACTTTCTCTAAAGCCTTGAAAGGCAGAACTGGCAACACCAGCATACGCTCACAGGCAAAATAGACTAGGCTCTCGGGCCTGCTTTATTTGGGCAACAAAACTGTTTGGGCCGGTAATGGATCGTGGCCATTATTTCTGTATTCCCCCCCTCCTGCTTTGTGATTCTTGTAGGCATGCCACAGGGGTGCGCGCTAGGTGCGTTGATGTTTGTGCATTTGTGTCAGCATGAGGTAGTCTTCGATTGTATCACTGTAGCTATTACGTAGTTCTTTGTGTCTGTGCAGTGGTGGATGGGGGTGGTGTGTGTGTGTGTGTGCAGCAG
The DNA here is from genome assembly GCA_028751875.1 of Rapana venosa. Lineage (NCBI taxonomy): Eukaryota > Metazoa > Mollusca > Gastropoda > Neogastropoda > Muricidae > Rapana > Rapana venosa. Next base: position 38,862,659 of record CM054155.1, on the reverse strand, counting down.
TGTGGGAACGTTAGTGTTTGTACAATGTGGGTGTGGTTGTGTCTTGTTCATGTAGGTGCTGTGTTTGTATTAGCGTTGGTTGAGAGCTTTAAACCCTTTCACTCTCTGTTGCTTTCATCTCATTTTTTTTTCTTTTTGGTTAATGTCAGTGCTGATTGCTTTTTTAGCTAAATCGTGAGAGAGGTTTGTAAGCTTGCTATCAATGGGCTGATGAGAATTTTTGCCTTGTAAATGTTGATAGTGTCTTTGTAGTTGTCAAATGGAGGAAAGAGTGTATATAGGAGGATAGCTTTTGCATGTTAGCATCAATGGCTGTGGCTGCACACCATTATGTAATGAAGCATATTACGCAAGTATCAGCTTGTGCATATGTGTGTGCTTTCGTATTAGCGCTATCTATCTATCTATCTATCTATCTATCTATCTATCTATCTATCTATCTATCTATCTATCTATCTATCTATCTATCTATCTATCTATCTATCTATTCCATTATCCTCGATATAAAAGAATAAATAAATAAATAAACAAATATCTATCTATCTATCTGTCTGTCTGTCTGTCAGTCTATCTTCATCTATCTAGCTGTCTGTCTGTCTGTTTGTCTGTCTATCTATCTATCTATCTATCTATCTATCTATCTATCTATCTATCTATCTATCTATCTGTCTGTCTTCCTATTTGTCTGTCTGTCGGTCTGTCTGTCTATCTATCTATCTAGCTGTCTGTCTGTCTGTCTCTGTCTGTCTATCTATCTATCTGCCTATCTATCTATCTATCTATCTATCTATCTGTCTGTTTGTCTGTCTGTCTGTTTATCAATATTTATCTATCTGTCTGTGTGCATGTCTGTCTCTCTCTCTCTCTAACAAAGAGTGGTGTGTCCCTTTCTAGCAGCAATACTTTCCTATAGTAACGGCAGGCAGGGCAGGATGCCCACTGTGGACACCATCACTACGTGCCCTCACCTTCCCCATGAATCTACCCCACTCCTACCCACAGTAGCTTGACTATGGGTGGACCCATAGGAAAAGACAGGGGACCATATTGTCAAGTATAATCCACTTTACTGATGCCATTTAGACAGTGTTGCTCAAATGACTGGAATTCACCGACACTGCAGGGTATCTGTATCTCTCAGGCTTGGTTGATGCCAAGGAATGTTATGATCTAAAAACCGTAGGGTACAGTCCTGACACAAAGTCTAAATGACAGTGTATTTCCTTAGCATCATCATGACATCATCTTCATCACCACTAGTTATAAAACAAAACAACCCCAAACAAACACAAATAAATCCAACCTATCTGATTCGATGGTCACTGTCACTTTAATCTCGTGGTGACCTCACAGTTGGTTTCCCATACACCCCTGTGGGTTGGAACTGGTGGGGGGTGGGGGAATGTTACACCATTCAAGTCACCTATATGATCAATGCAGGGCCTGGTCTGGTTGGTGGTAATATGGCTGTCTAACCTTGACTTGTCTTTCACAGTGCTGGTTCTTGCAGAGCAAATGCACCAGACTGTATCCAGTTGTGGAGGATGGAGAGCAGATGAGGAGCACACAGGCATCAGCAATGGCTGACTAAGGTTGGTTGGGTTTATTTCATTGAGGGAAAAGCATAAGCACTAGCATGCTTTTTTGTTTACTTCTTACCCTCAAACAATAAAAGAAGAAGAAAGGAAACAATGAAGCTTTGCACTCGGGCACAGAATCAATCCATGAATCAGTCTAAAAAATATCAAAGCATTAAAGAATTAAGGAACAGTAATCAAAAGCTGAAAGATTGTTTTCTCATTCTTTGGCTAGAGCTCTGAGATTCTCCAATGTTGATATTTTGCATATGCAACCATTTGCCCACCATTAATGTTACTGGATTGAATGATCAGTTTTAGAACTAGATTATTATGTCACAAATTATCTTGGGATTATTTTCTTTATGAAAAATAAGGTTTTTAATTGGAAGTTTTTTCCAAAGCAAATTATTTGGCTATAGGTCATGTATCAGACAAACGATGCAGACAATGGTGATTTCATTGTGTTATTTTGCGTTTCTTTGAAAAGAAAGACAGACATCAAACAACCCATGGTGCATTTAAACATAGAACCCAATTTAACTGTAGAGCCTTGTAATTTTGTTAAGTCCTCTCTTGTGTGCACAGAAAACAAAAACTTGTACTCATGGAACTGCCAGATGGATGAATACAATTCCATGCTGATAGAATTCAGTATGCCAAATCCATTGTCCTTGAGCATTTAATTAACACACTACAATGCATCAAATCCACTACAAAGAACACCAAAGGCCAGGCTGCACTTAACTAGCCTATCAATAAAACATGACCACACTGAACACAACACAACACAAAGACAGGGTGCGTGCTGACAAAAGCTGAACTGGGTCTGTTCAGCCCTGAAACACAGACAGCATTGTTCACCCAAGGGTTGGCGTTCGTGCAAAGCCTACACACTCAATGCCTGCCTGAATACCTGTAATTACAGCCTTGTTTTGCCTTCCCCCCTGCTAGTACTACTACTACCTCTGCACCTAACCCACCAATCCTATTAAATGTTTTTATGCTGGAGCAGAAGTGAGAGGGGAAGGGGAATTAAGATCTCAGGTTTAATCTCACAAACAGTGTCTCTTGGGACTGTGTGGGTCTCTGTGTGCCTGAATGGGGATCTGTTTAGGATTTGTGCTTTGTTTCAGAGATATCTGTCAGGAGTTATGAACAATGGGTCTGCAACAAAACATTGAATATTTGAGCCACACAACTTGTAATTCCTGGCATTATTTTTATTAAAAGAGAACTATTTTGCTTGTTTTTTCTTCTGTTTGGGGCATGGTTTTGTTGTTTAATCATGGAATGCTAACATTGAAAAGGAAATAAAAGAGATACAGCTTTAAAGGAGTGTGGAATGAAAGACAAATAGGACTTGAAAAAAAAAAGAAGAAGAAGAAAACTGACAGCTAAACAAATGAGCTTTTCAAATATAGAATGTAAATCAATGGTTATCTAATAGTGCAACAAAAATGAAAAGAACATAGAATGAAGAAGAAAGAACAATCAGAGCTGAATCTTTGGACAGAGGAAGAAGAGAGGGCATGACAATATCCTGACACTCATGAAAAAATTCTAAGTACTGAAAAATGATATCAACAATGATAAATTCACCATCCCATGTTCAACTCTCTTAAACAGATGAATAAGACAACAGCCAATGTAGCTCCTTTCAAAGTTAAACCAAATGTCATTATTCAGGGAAATCCTATAATTGTGAAAAGTCATCTGCCTCAGAAGCCTTGCACACAGAAAACAAACCCCAAAGCAACCAGTCCTCCTGGAACTGTGAGGTGGCAGTCAGGGTAAGGTCTTTTGTCACCTAAGTTGAATGTGTACAATCAATGATCCATAAACATTTAATTAACACACTACAATGCATCAACTCCACTACAAAGACCACCAAAGGCCAGGCTGCACTTAACTAGCCCATCAATAAAACATGACCACACTGAACACAACACAACACAAAGACAGGGTGCGTGCTGACAAAAGCTGAACTGGGTCTGTTCAGCCCCTGAAACACAGACAGCAGTGTTCACCCAAGGGTTGGCGTTTGTGTAAAGCCTACACACTCAATGCCTGCCTGAATACCTGTAATTACAACCTTGTTTTGCCTCCCCCCCTCCCATCCCCCCTGCTACTTCTACTACTACTGCACCTAACCCACCAATCCTAATAAATGCTTTTTATGCTGAGACAGAATGGAAAGGGGGAGAAGGATTCTTAAAGTCAGACCCCATCTCTTAATGAACTTCTCTGGGGACTGTGTGTCTGTGAGCTTACAAAGGGAATATAAATGACTGGAGTTTTATTTGGCAGACATCAATGGCCAGCTGTCTCTGGACAATAAACTTGTAGCCAGACAGACATAAGTGACCAATGGACAATGTCTGACCAATAGACAGACAGCCAGACAGACATCAGTAACCAATGGACAATGTCTGACCAATAGACAGTCAGACAGACATCAGTGACCAATGGACAATGTCTGACCAATAGACAGACAGTCAGACAGATATCAGTGACCAATGGACAATGTCTGACCAATAGACAGACAGTCAGACAGATATCAGTGACCAATGGACAATGTCTGACCAATAGACAGACAGTCATACATCAGTGACCAATGGACAATGTCTGACCAATAGACAGACAGTCATACATCAGTGACCAATGGACAATGTCTGACCAATAGACAGACAGTCAGACAGACATCAGTGACCAATGGACAATGTCTGACCAATAGACAGACAGTCATACATCAGTGACCAATGGACAATGTCTTACCAATAGACAGACAGTCAGACAGACATCAGTGACCAATGGACAATGTCTTACCAATAGACAGACAGTCAGACAGACATTAGTGACCAATGGACGTCTGACCAATAGACAGATAGACAGACATCAGTGACCAATGGACAATGTCTGACCAATAGACAGACTAGACATTCAGACAGACAGACATCAGTGACTAATGGGCAATGTCTGACCAATAGACAGACAGTCAGACAGACAGACATCAGTGACCAATGGACAATGTCTGACCAATAGACGGACAGTCAGACATCAGTGACCAATGGACAATGTCTGACCAATAGACAGTCAAACACACATCAGTGACCAATGGACAATGTCTGACCAATAGACAGACAGTCAGACAGATATCAGTGACCAATGGACAATGTCTGACCAATAGACAGTCAGACAGACATCAGTGACCAATGGACAATGTCTGACCAATAGACAGACAGTCAGACAGATATCAGTGACCAATGGACAATGTCTGACCAATAGACAGTCAGACAGACATCAGTGACCAATGGACAATGTCTGACCAATAGACAGACAGTCAGACAGACATCAGTGACCAATGGACAATGTCTGACCAATAAACAGACAGTCAGACAGACATCAGTGACCAATGGACAATGTCTGACCAATAGACAGACAGTCAGACAGACATCAGTGACCAATGGACAATGTCTGACCAATAGACAGACAGTCAGACAGACATAGTTACCAATGGACAATGTCTGACCAATAGACAACCAGACAGACATCAGTGACCAATGGCCAATGGCCAATGTCTGACCAATAGACAGCCAGACAGACATCAGTGACTAATGGACAATGTCTGACCAATAGACAGCCAGCCAGCCAGACATCAGTGACCAATGGCCAATGTCTGACCAATAGACAGACAGTCAAACACACATCAGTGACCAATGGACAATGTCTGACCAATAGACAGTCAGACAGACATCAGTGACCAATGGACAATGTCTGACCAATAGACAGACAGTCAGACAGACATCAGTGACCAATGGACGTCTGACCAATAGACAGATAGACAGACATCAGTGACCAATGGACAATGTCTGACCAATAGACAGACAGTCAGACAGACATCAGTGACCAATGGACAATGGATAATGTCTGACGAATAGGCAGACAGCCAGTCAGACATCAGTGATCAATGGACAATGTCTGACCAATAGACAGCCAGACAGACATCAGTGACCAATGGACAATGTCTGACCTATAGACAGACATCAGTGACCAATGGACAATGTCTGACCTATAGACAGACAGTCAACAGACATCAGTGACCAATTGACAATGGACTATGTCTGACCTATAGACAGACAGTCAACAGACATCAGTGACCAATTGACAATGGACAATGTCTGACCTATAGACAGACAGTCAACAGACATCAGTGACCAATGGACAATGGACAATGTCTGATTAATGGACAGGCAGCCAGACAGGTATTGTTGGTACTGTCAGAGTGGGGATGCCCAGAGAGAGAAAAAGAGGGTTTGTTTTGTATAGGGTTTGTTGTAATGCATTGTTCCCTATTCACCTTATATTGTGTTGTATTCATTGCACTGTGTTTAATTGCATTGTGTTGCATGACATTGTGTTGTGTTGTATCAAAATGTGTTGTATAATATTATATTGTGTTGTATTGCATTGGACTGTATTGTAGTGGATCAGATTGGATTAGATCGAATCAGGTTGGAGAGAGTAGAGGTTTTTTTTGTTGAAATGTACTGTACGGTATTGAGTTATACATCAATGCATTTATTGGCTTGTATCATGTTTATTGAACTGCATGGTGTTGCAGTATTGTTGGTTTGGGGTTTTCTACAATACAAATATTGTGTTGCATTGTGCAATCTTTGTAGGGGTGCTTCTTTGAATTGCATACTATCACAGTGGGTTTGTTGGTAGGGAGGATTTGGTTTTTCTTAAGAAGGGGGGGGGGGTTGGTTTGAGGTTCACCAATGGTGAGATTTTGCGTACATGAGACTGTCCCTTCCCCCCCCCCCCTCCCGCTATTTAGGTAGCTGCATTCTGACTTCGGGGATCGTTTCTTAACAAGATACGTGTGTGAATGCAGGTTTTTTGGTTTGCCATCTGTTCCTACTGGCACACAATGGCCTACTCTTCTGGAAGGTGGAACAGGTTTTTAGAATGTGTGGAAAGACGTTCGGCATGCGTTTGCACATGGGGGCCTTGGGCTATAGTCTCTTCCGAAGGAGTCTGACATTCAGTTCAAACTGAGAAGTAAGGGCGAAGCTAGGAATAGAAACTCAGAAGTTCACAGTTTACTTGTTGGCAGAGAACATCTTAGCCGTCCTGCCATCCTCCTTTTTGGTTGGGTATTGACTTTTGTTGTGCTTTGCTGTTCCGTGGGTAAAGGAAAGGTAAAGGAGTCCCATAACCTATAAGGTCGTAGGGGAGCGAGGCGTCAGAGACCTCACTTCTCTAGGGCCAGCATATTGAGGGCGGCGCCCATCTCTTCTCCCTCGATGCTTTACCTTCCCTGACCCTAAAGAGGGCAGGTAACCATTTACAGCTGGGTGAACTGGGGGAACTGTACTGAAGCCAAGGCGCGCAAACGGTCACCCATCCAAGTGGTAACCACGCTCAAGGCTGCTTAACTTGGCTGGGGGAAAGCGAGTGCTCCGACCACTGAGCTATCCCGTCCCCACGACGTGCCGTGGGATATTGTGATATGCTATGCTGTGCTGTGCTAAATCTCGCCTATTGTGTGTATTATAGTTGTAAGGGCTTGGGTTGGGTGGTATGGCATTGTTTTTGCATTACATTGTCCATGTGGCGTAAGGTCATCAACAGAAATATGGATTATGTATGAAATGTGTTTACTAGAGGTTTGTGTCCTGTCTTATCCCTTTACTTTTTCTCTCTGTGTGTTGTTTGTTGTTTATCTTTTATTTTCTTTTGTTATGTTCTTATTTTCTTTATATATGATCTTCTTTTATTTCGAGAAAAATGGAATAAACACTCATGTGGTGTTTTGCTGTTGCTGTTTTTTTGTGTGCATCCCATCCCTGTGTGGATGTGGCCTTGTACATTTTGTCACACAGAGAGAGACAGACAGACAGACAGAAGACAGAGACAGACAGACACTCCATGATTTAACAGAAACTGCATTCCACTTCACTGTCACCATGACTGATCAAGTTTGGTGTCATTATGATTGATTATGAATGATTGCGCATTTTAAGACATGGGGATATGTACTTGTCCCTTTATGGCCCGAAGTCACCAGTGCATGACAAAAATTCCCTTTTCCATAATGTGTGTGTGTTTGTGTGTGTGTGTGTGTGTGTGTTTGAAAAGGACACTGACCATTTCAGGATGTTGAAGAGAGAAAGAAGCAGGATACAACATTGTATTGATCTATAGAGTGTTCGGGGCTCTACACAAGCTTAGCTGCTGGTATGGTATCAATGCCTTGTTTGAAGGTGAACAATACAAGACAGGAAGGCCCTTTTGTTTGGCCAAACAGTCCTCACAAACTAATGACAGCTAAACAGGTAGACAAGCCTGGCCTGGCATTCAGATGTCTGTGCTGTCAAAGCAGTTAACGCTTCTCTTCTGTTGCTGTTTACAGTGCGCGACAGCTGGGCTCCCATTCATCCCAGACAATGGACTGTGGAAGAGCACAATGCAGACCGGAACTGTGAGATCCGGGTGTGAGAGTGTAACCACCTATTCAGGGGACAGTGACTGTGCTGCTGACACAAGAGTCATTCAAACCTTACCCTTGAAGAGGACAACAGTGCAGAAGAGATCCAAATAGGAGGACCACACACAAGCTATTCCAGTATTCTCTAATGGATGACAAAATTTACAAAACGGCATACACACGAAGACTGAATGTAAAAAAAACAACCCAAACACGAGTGCTTACTCCATTATCCTCGGAATAAAAGAATAAATAAATAAAATATCTAAATCTTTTGCTTTGTAAAGACAGAACAACACAGATGGATTCAGAGATTGGGTAGTTTGAATCTGATCTTCCAAAGCTGAATATTTTTCTCTTTGATTCTTTTAGACATACTACAGTCTGAGACTTAAAAAAAAAAAAGGAAATGATTGGTCTGTTTTTGTACATCAGTAGAACCCTGATGATACAATAGTTACATTGGTCAAATTTTTGCAAATAAACTTTATTCTCAGTAGTATTTAATTATGCAACCAAATATACAAGCAGACAGAAAAAGGGCGGCACTGTGTTGTGACGACTCTCTTTTCTCTCTCTCAGCTTTTGAATAACATATATATTGTTATCTTAAGTTATGTTTTTATAACTTACCTTTTGTTATACAATAGCATTTTGTGGGTGTTGCTGTGGCTTTTCCCCCACCAAAATATTCAGTAGTTTGGCAACCCCTTTATGTATGGGCCAATAGCCTTTTTGTGAATAAATTATTAAAGTTCCAGTTGACTTCTCTCTCTTTTTCTCTCTTCCTCCTTCCAGTCTCTGTCTGTCTGTCGTGTGTTGTCTGTCTCTTCTTCTCTCTTCTCTCTCTCTTGTTCGTCTCTTCTCTCTCTCATTCTCTCGTCATAGAGGTGAATTTCATACAGAGAATCTGCGTGAGGTGGGGGACATAGTTATGATTAGCTTGGTTATGTCAGCATCAGCCATGGTGCGTGTTTTGCTGCCATTAAAGTTGTCAGGGTTGTTCTTTCTGCTGCTTCCTCATTCGCAGCTGTGTTGTGTGTGTGTGTGGTGTGTGTGTGTGTGTGCTTGTGTGTGTTTAGTGTGTGTGTGTGTGTGTGTGTGTGTGTGTGCTTGTGTGTTTAGTGTGTGTTGTGTGTGTGTGTTGTGTGTGTGTGTGTGTGTGTGTGTGTGGTGTAGTGTTTATTAGTGTGTGTGGGGTGTGTGTGTGTGTGTGTGTGTTTGTGTTTAGTGTGTGTGTGTGTGTGTGTGTGTGAGTGTAGTGTGTTTATTTAGTGTGTGTGTGTGTGTAATGTGTTTGTGTGTGTGGTGTGTGTGTAGCATGTGTGTGAGTGTGTATGTGTGTGTGTGTGCTGACAAGAGCCAATTGTGTGTGTGTGTGTGTGGGGGGGGGGGGGGGGGGGTGGGGGGTTGGGGTGAGGGGTTGTTTGGTTTCTTTTTTAGATCAATCTGGACATCAGAAGAATAGCAAGGTCCTGTTTGGCGTGTGACCATTTGGTGGCAAAAATGAGCTGCAGTTTTGTTTTGTTTTCTTGTTTTGTTTTTGATTTTGTTTTTATCTTCTAGGGAGGTGTTGTTTGAGAGATTTTGTGTACGCGACCGTTTTTGCCCGCCATGAAGGTAGCCGCATTCCGACTTCGGGGACGTATTCTGGGTGTGTTAGTGTCTCCTGACCCTCCACATACTGACATAAATGACGGGGTCTTTAACGTGAATAATTTTGCTCTTCTTCATGTTTATATACACACACACGACAGGAATGAAGGCACTGGCAGGTTTTGCACTTGAAGCAGACCTGGAAGATTGTAAAAAAAATTTCCCCATCCTTAACTCACCAGACGCTTACGCCGGGATTCGAACCCACGACTTCATGAACCCAGGGATTGAAGTCCACAATTCGGCTAACGCGCGTCCGTTGAGAATTTCATGTTAAGGGACTGGAGACTGTGTGATATTTCTCTGTTTCGTTGTGAGTGAGATTTGTCATGGATGGTAGATTTTCATAGCTTGTCCAACACCAGTTGTGGACCCTATTGTGCCATCCCTTTTCACTAATGTGTGAAACTGGAAACTCTTTTGGCAGTGAATGGTGCTGAACGTCTATATAAATTTGCAAGTCCACATAGAAAACTCACATTTTGCTTTTGAGGAACAAAGACTTTGCATTATGGGCCATTCTCTAGTTTTGTGAATTCATTAATACATGGATTTTTGTTTTTTTAAATATTCAAAACAGAACATAATTATCATCAACAAAATGATCATAGATGGAAAATGCAACAGGTTCTTTTGGCTTGGGGGGGGGGGGGGGGGGGGGGGGGGGGGGGCAAAATATTCCTTTCCTTATAAATGTATGAGTTAGACCATTTTTTTACCATCACAATGTGTCAGACATTACACTAGATACATGCTGTGTGCATGTCGTGAGTAGACAACATCCTCGAAGTTGGAATGTGGCAACCTTAATGGTACCCCCCACTCCCCCCTCCTCCCAACCCCCCCCCCCCCCCACTAAAAAACACAACAACCAACAACAAACAAACAAACAAAAACCCAAACAAACAAACGCAAACCAAAAACAACCAACCAACCGAACAGAAACGGTCGCATACACAATAATATAATCTCACCATCTGTGAACCTCAGAGCAAGCGCTAGCTGAGGAACAAAACAAAAAACAACCTAGCACAACAACGATCGTTATCAAACTCTACGCCATCACCATTGAAACTGTTTAATCCTTTAATAGCACAAATAGTGAACGTGCTTCGGACAAAAGCATTCAGCCCCCCCCCAAAATCAGTCTATCAATTAATGACATCGCCCGCAGAGCGATCATATAGCCACCAGTAATTAAAACAGACAATAAGCCTTTTTGAACTGTTGTGAAAAGCGGAATTTTTTTTTCCATCAGTGGGACTTTTTCAGGGCTTTTTTTTTGTTTCATTGACTGTGAACGTTAGTGGGAAAAGGACCCTCTGGAATAATTATCCCTCTGGAATAATTATCCCGTTCACAATACTTGACTGAGTACTGTTGTTGTTTTACTATCTGATTAAATGGATGCCCCTTTTCCTAACTCACTCTGCAACCAATCAAACACAAACATCACAAAACAATACATCATAAAACAAACATCTTACAAAACAGACCACACCCCTCTACCCCAATGCAATGGAGCGGGGGGTGGGGGTGGGGGGGGGGGGAGCTGGGGGGGCTGTCAGAATCATAGCACCCCCACTTTCAGCAAACTCTGTGCTAGGAATTTCCTCTTTTCTATCCCTCTCTTCGTTTCTGCCTCGTTCCTTTTTTCTTCCTGTCACGACCTCCTTCTGATCTATTTCCTGCTTTCTTGGTCCATTCTACTGCCTTTTCTCCAGAAAGACTTAAAATATATAACAATTCTCTCCCACGTTGAAGTCGGATCTGCTAGGCCTGACTTGCCAGGCGCTTTATGGCAGCACAACAGCATTATCGTTCCTACGACAGACAACATGCTTACTGTCTGAGAGTTCGATGACAACAATGAAGGAGAAGCCAACATATAGACAAACATCAAACAAGCAGGCCAGGAGCCAGTCAACAGACCAGACAAAACAAACCCCTTAAACAAAATAATGCAAACAGACTCTGCCCTGATCGCTTTAACATGTAGCCTCTGATTAAAGGGTGATTGATTTCGAAATAGATGGAACTGTTCTTGTGACAATGCCAGGTCTGCCAGGTCTACCGGGTCTGCACTTAAAACTGACCTACAAGATTGTGGCCGACGGAGATAACCCTGGAAACTAAGCTGTACAGTCCACGAGAGGAGCTGGGAAGGACGTGCCACTACTCCCAAACACATCTGACGGTGTAAAAAGCGAACGAGAGAAGAACTGACCTGGAAGATCGTAACCCCCCGACCCCCCAACCCCACCCCTAATTCCCCAGACAACACTGCCGAGATTCGAACCCAGATTCCATAGAGCCACCCACGAGATTAAAGTCGGAAGGTTTTAACCACTGGGCTATAGAGTGCGCCAATGAAATTGAAATGTGCCTTGACTTTTTGGGACAGATTAAAATCAAACTTATAAGGGTTTTAACCACTCGGCTATAGCATCCGTCCCTGAGATTCAAATGTGCCCTGACTTTCCTCCATGACTTCATAGATGTGCTGTGATATGTTGGAAGTCAAGTGTGATGCAGAGAAGATAGACAGATAGATAGCTGGATAGATGGACAGATAGGCCTAGATAGATAGGTAGGACTAGGTAGATAGATAATTAGATAGATAGCTGGATAGATAGATAGGCCTAGATAGATAGGCCTAGATAGATAGATAGATAAATAGATAAATAGATAGATAGATAGATAGATAGAAAGACAGATAGATAGATAGATAGACCCTGTAAAAGCTTTGCTCTGTTGCCATCTCTTCATTCTGTCTTGTTCAATGGCGTCTCCCATCACCTTCATTCAACTCCCTACTGTGCTTTCAGCTCAACCCTCCCCTGTTCCATTGTACGTCCCTGACACTGTTGTAGTGTACCTGGTGTCACTCCATGTGGGAAATCAGTTGAAAGCTGTCTGCACAGTTCCATCATCTCACTTCCTAGCCTTACACACTCACCTGTAACATTCAAACCACGGCCATTTTCTATCTTATTCAGTTTTTGTATGAGAACGCTTTCTTTACGTGCAAATACCTGTCATTTGAGCGTCATGCATCAACCACACCCTTTCAACATCGTTTTCAAAATACACACATGCTTGCAGGACTTTTTATTCCAGTTTTGAATCTGGTCTTTGACAGGCGTTCAATAGCTATTCACTGTGAGATTGATCAGTAGTGTATTGAAATCGTCCTCAGTTAGAATGGCAACTGTACACACAGGGGGAAAAAGGTGGGTGACAAAACCCGCCAAGGAACAAATGTTCCTGGCATGAGCTTTGACTTCTTTCAACACACCAAGCTATTCAGCCTTCGTTTCAAACATCGGAGTTAACTGGATTTTGATTGTGGAAAACAGCGGGTTTGATTTCAGCTGTTGGTTCCGACTTTGTAAAGCAGGTATTTTTGAAGGGCTGATGGCTCTGATGTCGACACTGAGTGAACTAAAAGCGTTGGCATTTTCATAATGAAAAGATTTATTCACAAGATTGTCATGAAAAAATACCAAAAAGCCTCTCCTCTCCTTTATTTGGATGAATGGCAAATGTTCCATTTTTTATGAAATGAACTAAGAAATGGGATTTTTGAACAATCTTTAGCATTGAAAACGTTTTCTATGGCCTTCGTTCTTTCTTTATGGAATTCTGCGTTTTTTGAAAAGTGCAAACATTAGTCATAGCTGGACTTTCCTGTTACACTCTTAAGGAGGAATCATTCACCCAGCTGGCTTGCACCCTAACAAAAATCACTTACTAGCTATTGCAGCAGGTACGTGTAAATCCCAATCAAAAGATCTGAATTCAAAAACAAAACAAAGTCTAAGAAACATAAGCTGCTTTCAATCTCAACATGATCCTCATAGCAAATTCTTTTCAGCAAAAGCTCCCATGGTTTCTTAGTATGAACCACCTCAGAAAGAAAAGGTTATGTTCCATTTCAACATTTTTTTTCTATTCCTCAGCTATAGCCCTGAGATTCACCAACGGCGAGATTTTGCCTACGTGACTGTTTTAACCTATAATCAAGGTAGCCGCATTTCAACTTCAGGGCATCTGTGTTGATGTTTCTTTTTTTCAATTTTGTCATCCGTTCTTACTGGCATAAAAGGGCCTACTCTTCCAATTGTCAGAACAGGTTTTTAACGTGTGTGTGCAAGATGTTCTACGTGGATTCGCACACGTGGCCACCAGTTTATAGTCTCATCCAAGGGCTTTTGGGGGGTGGGGGTGGGGGGTGGAGTCAGCGCTGATGTTAACTTCAAGGGAAAATCCCCTAACACAGGCACCTCCGTTGTGGTTCGATCCTGGATCGTAAGATCACAAGCACAACGCTCTAACCACTAAGCTATCCCATCCCGTTTAACAAATGAAGCTTGGCTGCATTCTTAATCCTAGATCTTTCAGAGACACATCTCTATCCAATACTATTTCAGGCCAGACTTATTTGCTAAGCTATGCATTCATACAAAAGACATCTTCTTCTTCTTCAGTGAACGCTCAGACAGCAACTATTGTTGTCTGTCATACGAGTGAAATGCGTTCTGCTGCCTTTAAGCACCTGACAAGTCAGGCCCAGCACATCCGCCTTCCCTGTGGGAGAGAACTGCTATTTTAAAGTCTTTCTGGGGGAAAAAAGGCAGGAGAATCGTCCCAGAAATGCAGATGATAGACAAGGAGATGGTGATAGGAAGAAAAGAAACAAGGCAGAAACAAAGAGAGGGATAGAAAAGAGGACATTTCTAGCACAGAACTTCCATGGCGATGCTATTGATACTGATAGGTCCCCAGGCATCTCCATAGACGACAAACTGCAGGAAAACAACGATAGAGGAGAACAGTGGTTTTGCTGAGGGGTGGGCAGTGACGATGGCCATTGGATAAACTAACCTGCCCTGGTGTGACTTTACTTTATAAAAAAAACAACCCAGTTTCACTACTGTTAACAACCCGGAAGTTGGAATGCGGCTATCTTAATTGCTGAACCTCAAAGCTTTAACCAAAAAAACCTGAAAGGACAATTATCTCCCATGCCAAAGTCAAAAAGATGAGCTGGGCCTGACTTGTCAGGTGGCTTAATGGCAGCGCAGCAACAACGCATTTTCGCTCATAGGACAGACAACTATAGTTGCTGCCTGAGCTTGGAAGAAGAAGTGTGTCATCGGTGGGTTCATCGGCACACAGCTGACGTGTAGGACTGACGGCAGTATAACAGGGTTTGTTTCTCTTATCAGTAAACATCTGCAGTAGAGCTGCGTGTAGTCATCATCATCATGAACAATTCACATCTGACGAACAATGCCTGGGCCCCCTGGGAGATTTCAGGATGCATTCATACACGCAGACAAAAGGCCTGAGAGAGCTCTACAGATGTGACTTGTTCTCCCGGGATTTCATTTCTTTCCCTCTTTTGTTCCATTCTGTCAGGCATGAAAAGGCGTGATTGGACCAGGAAGCGGAACAATGGTCTAATGACAGGGATTTAATGTAGCATTGTGCGTGTGTAAGCTTTGCGCCAACACAGGCTCTACAAACTGAGTGAATAAATAAGGCCCCGGCAGCTTTTTACCTTGCAGTACTGATGATGTGATGGATCATACTATTTTTCAAGAGGTAGTAGACTTTGTTATAAGTACCTAGAAAGTCTCCAGGGGTGTTTTGTTTGTTTGTTTGGGTTTGTTGTTGTTGTTTTGTTTAGTTTTTGTTACTATGAATGTATTGGTAAGTTTGTGTTTGACTCTGCTACACCTGTATTCACAATATGTTGTTTAGATATTATGAGTCAAATGGAAGTAAGTTG
The DNA here is from genome assembly GCA_028751875.1 of Rapana venosa. NCBI lineage: Eukaryota > Metazoa > Mollusca > Gastropoda > Neogastropoda > Muricidae > Rapana > Rapana venosa. Next base: position 38,847,133 of record CM054155.1, on the reverse strand, counting down.
ATGCTGTTAATTCATAATTATGTTCAAGGTTCAGTGTATTGGTTTTATAATTGTATGCATTAAGTGCCAATGGGTTGATGCTTGTTTATTTATGTTTTCAAGGCTCAATGCATTGGTTATAAATTTACGGTCCACGTTGAACTTAATTTGTGACTTCTTCTTCTTCTTCTTCTTCTTCTTCTTCTTCTTCTTCTTCTTCTTCTTCTTCTTCTTTGTCATCATCATCATCATCATCATCATCACATCATCATCATCAAACGCTCAGATAGCAACTATTGTTGTCTGTCATATGAGCGAAAATGTGTTGCACTGCCATTAAGCACCTGACAAGTCGGGCCCAGAGCATCCAACTTCAGCATGGAAGAGAAATACTATGTTTGAAGTCTTTCTGGATAAAAGGCAGGAGAATGGACTAAGAGGGAAGAAAACAGACAAGAAGTAGGTGGCAGGAAGAAAAGGAACAAGGCAGAAACAAAGAGATGGATAGAAAAGATGGAATTCCTAATTTCCAGAAGGTGGATGTGCTATTTATACTGGCAGACCCCGGCATCCACATGGGGAAGCTCTCAAGATTTTGTCGATGATCTGCAATGAAGATAAAACAATGAGAGTATTTTGTTTTGTGAAATAAGATGCAATGTTAAAAAAAGTTAAGAATGCGTGGTGACAGTAATGATAGCTGTTCCTGAGACTGAAAACATCAGAGAGGAGGCCATTGTATGCTGCTGGGACTGGATCACAAAACTTACAAAATTGCATGCATACAGGGACTGGATGTAAAAAAAGGCACACGAGTGCTTATTTCATTATCCTCGAAATAAAAGAATAGATTATTAAAAGAATGGATGAAGAAAAGATGAATGATATGATTCATTTGATAAGCTTTCACAAAGCTAAGCAGGTTTTACTTCAAGTCAGTCGTGGTGGTGCGTTTGTTCATTTCATTTCCAGGCTTTAGGTACATGATAGGGTTTTAATGTTGGTTATTTTATATAAACATTCATATATTGGTTTTGGTATCTTTTTTCAATAATGCACGGAGAGAAAACTGCAAATTTTTCAGATTTTTTTTTTTGGTGGGGGGGGGGGGGGGGGTGGCATATATCAAAACGTAGCTAACTAGTGATCCCATTACTATAAACAAATCAACAGCATTGTTTCTCTGGTCAACTTCTGAGCAATGAAGCAGGGTTTTATTTTTAATAGAGACCAACAAAAACCAGATTCCCCATCAGACTGCAACATCTTCAGGGCTTCCCAAGGGTTAACCAAACTGTGGGATAGGTGAAAGTGAAGATTAGCATGCAGAAAAGGGCAGGCGTTTAAAAGATACTTTCTCTCACACAGCTCATTTGGAATGCTTAAATGAATGAAAAAAGCTCAACCAAGAGAAATGTTCCCACTGTAAATTGCGGGAAAAACGCACCAAACTAAAGATCTATACTTCATCCACACATGACACCAATGTGTGGAAAAATAGTTGTTTTGTTCCCTGTTTGAGAACTTTCCAAGCTTTTGCTTATTTAATCAGACAGAAAAAAAGTCATTGAATTCAGAATATAACAATAATAAAGAACATAATCTGCGCACTAAATTGTATATATTATCACCAAGCTGAACAAAACTGGTATATCAAATAGTGTACATTTTGACCCTAGCATTATAGAGTGTAAAGCAGTCTGCCCTTTTCTTTCAATCCTACTTGCTGTAGCAGCAGTGAAACATTAACTACTATGCATTAAAGGGACAGCAGGCCTACATAAAGGGATAAAACACTCTGCCACAGCACACATACCTCTTGCTTTCCAAACTGCGCTCAAGGGGGGATATTTTTCCCTGGGGTTAACATCAGTGCAGACTCCACTCTCCCCAAAAGTCTTTGGATAAACTATAAACCGAGATCCCGTATGCCAACGTATGCCAACGCACACAGAACATCATGCGCACACGTTAAATCCTGTTCCACTTTTTGTAAGAGTAGGCCATTGTGTGCCAGTGGGAACAGATGACAGAATTTACAAAGAGCATACACACGGGGACTGTTGTGAAAAAGCACATAAGTGCTTATTCCATTATCCTCGATATAAAAGAATAAAATAGAATAAAATAATTTAAAAACCTGCAATGGTGGAGGACTTAATGTTGTGAAATAATTGAAGATTTCTTTCACTGACAAGAAAGGTACAACCCAATATTTCTCACAGAGTAAAATCACAAACATTGCTGTCACTTTATTATAATCTTCGACATAAAAAATATGTAGTTGTCCATGTTTAGTAAGAAATTGAACTTTGAACTGAACAGCAGAGGGACAGCTGAAATCTCATAACTGACAAGCAGCTCTGGGTGCAGCTTTTCTTTGTTCCCCTACTCTGACCTCCAGGACCATTATCCTTCATTATCCTTGAAAGAAAAGAATGAAAAGAATGAATCAAAGAATGAAAGGACCCAATTCATGGGATGGTTAATGCAGGTTTAACACCTAGGTTTCTATAAAGAAGCCTAGCTCAGCTTGTTCCCATTCCCAACAGAAACATATTTTCTCTATTCTCTCTGAATGGCTCAACGCTAATACCAATAGATGAATTCAATTGAGAAACAAAATGTTTCTTCCTTTTAGACTTAGGCAAAAATTGCAGAAATCCAGGCATTCACATCAATCAAAGATAATATGTGGCCATAATACTGGGTGGGTTTAAAGAAATGATCACCCTGTAGTGCATTGGTATGCAAATCAGCTAGAGCCTAGAAAAGTCATTTAGTTCTTTTATGCTTTTGTTCTAGTCAGTGCAGAAAGAAACTAATGACTGCACTGGATGGCATGAACTACTGACAGATTTAATTGTGTTCAGTACGATGTAACCTTAAATTGAACAATGGCTCCCATTTTGTTATCTGGAAGGGTGATCCAGGTTTGCCAGTTTATGAAAAGGTATTGTTAACATCTTATTAATATCTTTGCTCTTTTGCTATTTTCTTAAGGTTTATAGACATGCTGTGTTAATTAATGCTGATCCAATTAAAACTATGATTATGGCGGTGATATTTTCAAACTTAAATTTGCCATGGTTGATCTGTTAATATATTGTTCAAATTCATGACAGATTGCGAGGTCTGTACTTGTGTTATATGTCATTTGCTGCTGAGATGCAGAGAATAGCTTTTAATGGAGTTGAATATTTCAGTAATCCCATAAAAGATGATAAGGAAAATGAATTCTAAAGTATTTTGCAATCATTTCCATTAACTTTATTTCTTTATTTATTGTATTCTTTTATATTGAGGATAATGGAATAAGCATTTATGTGCTTTCCTGTCCCCGTGTGTATGTGGTTTTGTCAATTCTGTCATCTGTTCCCACCTGCGCACAATGGCCTACTCTGGAACAGGATTTAACGTGTGCGCAAGGCCTTGGTGGGAACAGATGACAAAATTTTTTTAAAACCTGCGAATAAAAATAAATAAATCTGAGCGCTTTGATTTGTTGCTTTACAAGATTCAGCGCTATATAAATTCCATACATTATTATTATTATTAGATTAGTTGAGTTGTTTGTTGATGGGTTTGTTGTTGTTGTCGTTGTTGTTCATGGGCAAGAGCTCCAAGGTTCACCGATGGTGAGATATAAATGCGTATGGGACTATTTTTTCCCATCAATGTGCTAGCTGCTTTCAGACTTTGGAGATGATGTTTAAACGTGACAGCAGTGTAACTGTGTTTCTAAAAAAATTGGCACCCTTTCCTCCCAACATGAAATGTTCTACTCTTGGAAAATGCAGAACAGGATTTTAACGCGTGCATAAGATGTTCTGTGTGCATTTGAACACATTATATCTTATGCACACCTTAAAATTCTGTTTTGCATTTTCGAAGAGTAGACAGAGCCATGGTGTGCACAGTCTTATCCGAAAGACTTTGGGGAGTGGAGTTAGTACTGATATTACTTCCAGGATAAAATTCCCTTAAACGGGCACACTCATGGTGGCTCAATCCCTGGCCATCAGATCACTAGGCTATCCCTCCACTTATCCCAATCTCACCCCCTATCAACCCATATCAACTTACCATGTATATCGACTTTGCACCAACATCAGCCCCTATCAAACAAAGGCAGGCATTATAGGATGGCAAAGGATTTACCCAAGCCACTGTCAGTTTACAGTAAAACAAGCTGAAGAATCTGTGCTCTGCACACAGAGGGCTTTGAGCAAATAAAGAGACACCTTTATAGAATGGGGGTTAATGTTTGGGGCAAAAGCTTACTCACACACTACACCTGACTTAATGCTTAACTTTAGACTATTGTTTTGCTCCCCAGTCTAATTCCTTGATTTCTGTGTCAGACATATCAGAGGGGAAAAAAGATTAAAAGTAGTCTGGCTCTATAAAGAATGTTCCTGTAGGGTTTATGGGGAGGTTTTTTGTTTCTTATTTTGTTTGTTGTCTTTTTTGTTGTTTTTTTTGTTTTTGTTGAGTATGGGGGGGGGGGGGGGTGTTTTGTTTTGTTGGTGTTTTTTTTTAGGGGGGGGGGGGGCGGATTGAGGGGGGTTTGTTTGGGGTTTTTTGTTGCTTTTTTTTTTTGGGGGGGGGGGGGGGGGGGAGTTTGTTTCTAGGTTAGAGCTCATGGCTCCACGGATGGTAAGATTTTGCCTATACAACTGCTTTTGCCCACCATGGAGGTAGCTGCATTCTGAATTCAGAGATGGTGTCTAAACATGACTCTAGTGCACATGTTTTTTTATGTTATAGTATGCACTTTTCACACTATAACATTTGAACTAAACCCCTCCCCCCCCCCCCCCCCCCCCCCCCCCCCCCCCCCCCCCTCTAGAAAGAATGTGTTTAATCTGGTTAGACTTCATGATTTGCTGAGATTAGCAGTTCTGAAAGAGAGTTAGGTTTCTTTGTCAATCTATGTTACTATACAGTGTGCTGTTTGGACAAAGTTCTGGTCTGTTTGTATACCCATGGTTGTGGCTTGGGAATTATTTTAATCCGCTTGAATAATAATAATACATGGAACTTATATAGAGCTATATCTTGAAAAGACAAATCAAAGAGCATGCATTCAACCTAATCTTACACAGTCATGCAATCAATGATAAATGATCAATAGTTTAAACAAACAGATATTTACAAACATAGTGCGCTGCAGACAAAATCTATGAAATAAAATTTCAATAGTCAAATGTTTTACAAAAGCACAAACACACACTCACATTCCTTTACTTTAGCAGGTGATAGGACATGGGTTAGTGAGGGTGGGATAGCTCTGATATGAAACAGGAGGGGGGAAATCTTAGGTTTGAAATAAATATGTCTTGAGGCTGGATTTAAAAGTGTCATAACTAGGTTTCTGGCGAAGAGAGAGAGGGAGCTCATTCCAGGTCGATGGACCCGAAATAGAGAAAGAGCGGCGGCCAACAGTGGATTGGTTGAATCTAGGTATTGGTAGGCACAAGGTATCTGCAGTAGAGCGGAGGGAACGTGAAGGAGTGTACAGGTTAAGACATTCACAGAGGTAGGAGGGTGCAGTTTTGTGGAGACATTTGTAACAGAGGGTACTGATCTTATAATTTACTCTCTTGACGCTTTCTCTAAACAAACCAGTTGAGGTCTGTTTTGGTAAACTTTTCTTCAGTTTAGTATCCAACATGTCTCTGTGAATTCAGAAATTTGGCAACCAATCCATGTGGGAATTATCACAGCTTAGGTGTCCAAGTGTCTCTGTGGGCTGGGAGACCTAGCAATTCATTGAGGCCTATGTACTGTCACACTTTCTCTCACATTAAGTGTCCAGCAGTCTCTATGAGCTAGAAGACTGGGCAACTCTAAGCCATGGTGTAGTTAAGTGTTCTGATGTATATGCCTATAGTTGCAGGGCTGGTGGCTCAGTCTTTGTCTTCAACAGCCCCTTTGTCAGCTACAGTGGAGGCCCCTCTATTCTTGGCCTGAGGCATTGTTGTAGAGTGTCCAGTGGAACAGTCATGTGATAAACTCCATAGAACTTGCTACAGCTGGTCTTATTCAACAGGCTTGTTGGCCTGTTTATTGATGAATTGCGCCCCCCCCCCCCTCCATTTCCCTCTCTCTTTCCCCTCCCTCCCCCCCTTTCTCTAGTGAATCAGCAGATTTGGTCATGTAGTCAGACTATTGGTTGATTTTAGTTTGTGAATAAATTTGTCAGCTGATTTGGATGTGTGGTCAGGATTTGCTAGTCTGTATCTAAATGTATTCATTGGTCATTTGGAATTAGTAGTCGTGCAAGCAAACCAATATAACAGGGTGTACATGGCATTTCAAAGTCGTTCTCTTGCTTGCTGTCTGGGGCAACATTCTTCTTAAGTTAAACAGGGCTGTTGTGTAGTGAAACGACAGAATGACTTAGAAGGAAAACAACAGTTTTGTTCTCCTGCTTGAGCTGTAAGTGAGAATTTCTCTTTGTGATAGATGTTGGTTAAAGAGATTTATTTATGTAAAAGCTGATTTGATAAGTGAATTTCAATTGTGTGTAATAGCTGAATTTAGCTAATGATTGAATATTGTGACTAGTACAGTGAAAGTGTGTGTAGTTGCTTTACACATGAATGTTGGCTAAAGTCATGAGACTTTTACTATTTAATTGTGTGATCTTGGACTTTTTTCCATAATTGGATGTTCATGTTAATAGTGGATTTTCCTGAGTAATAATCAATATTTGATGTTTGTGTTATATTGAGATGAAGTTGATAAATTGCATTGATCACTGGTAACTACTTAAAATAGTGTGGATTGGCAACAAAGCCATTAGGATAGACTACCATAGCAAAGTTGAATTGAGATAAAGAGTTGACTGCTTAGATTTAAAGACTTGAAGGTTAGACTTGAATGCAGTACAGGACTAGGCCTAGCTGGGCCCCTGTGGTAATTGCCCTTCTAAAGTAGGCAGTCTGACATGTAGTCAAAAGTGGTTAATTTGTATGTGGTTTTGTGACACACCAGATTGTGCCTGCTCTCTCTCTCTCTCTCTCTCTCTCTCTCTCTCTCTCTCTCTCTCTCTCTCTCCTCTCTCTCTCTCTCTCTTCCCTAGGATAACCTAGTGGTTAGAACATTGCACTCATAATCTGACAACCCGGGTTCGATTCCCGTTCAAGGGGGAAATGTTCCCCTGGATATAACATCAGTGCAGACACCACTCTCCCCAAAGGTCCTTCGGATGAGACTATAACTGAGATCGTGTATGCTAAAACATGCAGAACATCTTGCACACACTAACAATGTTCCCCTTTTCGTAAGAGTAGGCCATTGGTGTTAAAAAAGCACATAAGTGCTTATTCCATTATCCTCGATATAAAAGCATTAAAAGAATTATAAAACAATTTTAATTAAAATCTCTCTCTCTCTCTCTCTCTCTCTCTCTCTCTCTTCTCTCTCTCTCTCTCTCTCTCTCTCTCCAATATCCATGGGGTATGATAGGGGCCAATGTTGTGAAAGATCTTAGTATATACTAAGTTCTGTGGCCATTATTAGGATGTCAGTTGATAGTATTGAGGAAAGGATTTTCCTAGTTATTTTGTAGTGTTTGGTTGTCTAATTTACAACTGTATACTCTCTATTAGTTCCCTAGGATTAACTTGGTATTTTTGGTATGAGTGATGAAAGGAATTTGGTTTTCTTACATTTGGCTAGACAACCATAACTCTGCCATTGCCGGTCCCAAGCCCGGATGAGAAAGGAGGAGGGTTGGGCGTGGGGCTAGCAACCCCACCCCGTGAAAACAAAGTTTGCTACAGAAACGCCAACAACAGACCAAGAGACTACTGCCCTGGGAGAGGAAGGGTCCTCGCCAAGAGGATGTATGACGCCATGTGGTGAAAGCCGTGAGTCTACGGAAGCCACAAGGCCGACCCCCCTTTTGTCGACCAGGACCATCAACGTCGGAACATGGAATGTGAGGACCATGTATGAAACGGGAAAAACAACACAAGTAGCAGCAGAGATGAAAAGCTACAACCTCACATTGCTTGGCATCAGTGAGACCCATTGGACACAGTCAGGACAAAGGAGACTGCTCACTGGAGAGATGCTGCTTTATTCTGGCCATGAAGAAGACAACGCTCCACACACAGAAGGCGTAGCGCTCATGTTGTCAAGACCTGCGCAGCAAGCCCTGATAGGATGGGAAGCACACGGATCAAGAATCATTGCGGCATCTTCAGGACTAAGAAGAAGAGATCAGAATGAACATCATCCAGTGTTATGCGCCAACTAATGACGGCGATGAAGAAGCCAAGATCAATTCTACGGACAGACTGCAGAACGTCATTGCCAAGTACCCAGAAAAGTATAAACATCTCATGGGTGATTTCAATGCCAAGATCGGACAGGACAACACGGGATGCGAGGAAGTGATGGGAAGACACGGATTAGGAGAGATGAATGAGAATGGCGAGAGATTTGCAGACTTCTGTGCTATCAACAATCTGGTAATCAGTGGCAGCATTTTCCCCTACAGAAGAGTACATAAGGCCACCTGGGTATCACCAAATCATGTGACTGAGAACCAGATCGACCATATCTGCATGGCCAAGAAATTCAGGAGATCACTACAGGATGTAAGGGTGAAAGAGGAGCAGACGTTGCATCTGACACCACCTTTTGGTAGCAGGCTGAAGCTAAAGCTGAAGAGAACTGGATGGAAAGCAACAAAACAAGAGGCAGAAGTACAACACCAGCTGCTGAAAGACACAACATAAATGAAGAATTCAAACTGTCCCTCACCAACAAGTACCAAGCACTACAAGAACTGCTTGAAGAAGAGACTGACATCGAGAGCCAGTGGAAGAAAGTGAAAGAGACACTGACATCAACTTGTCAGGAAGTAGTGGGCCCCAAGAGACACCAACAGAAGGAATGGATATCGGCAGTCACAATGGGCAAAATTGAAAAGAGAAAGCAGAAGAAAGCAGCAGTACACAACAGCCGGACAAGAGCAGCAAAGGCCAAGGCACAAGCAGACTTCACAGAAGCCAACAGAGAAGTCAAGAGGAGCGCAAGAACAGACAAGCGCAAGTACATCGGCAGCCTGGCAGAGGAAGCCGAGGAAGCAGCAGCCAGTAACAACATGAAGCTGCTGTATGACACAACTAAGAAACTCTCAGGGAAGTACAGCAGGCCTGAGCGACCAGTCAAAGACAAGAATGGAAACATCATCCTGGGAACAGAGGGGCAACTGAACAGATGGGCAGAGCACTTTGAGGAACTCCTGAACAGACCGTCCCTTCAAACCCCCCGGACATCGACCCTGTAATAGAGATCTAGACATCAACTGTGAGCAACCAACAGGGAGGAGATCAGGAAAGCATCAAAATGCTGAGAAATGGCAAGGCAGCAGGACCGGACAACATCCAGCAGAAGCACTCAAGGCAGACTGGAGACCTACGGTTAGAGATGCTGTACCTCTCTTTGGGAAGATTTGGGAAGAGGAGGAAGTACCATCAGACTGGAAGGAGGGCTACCTCATCAAGCTACCCAAGAAAGGAGACCTCAGTAACTGTGCCAACTATAGAGGGATAATGCTTCTGTCGGTGCCAGGAAAAGTCTTTAACAGGATCCTCCTAGAGAGAATGAAAAATGCAGTCGACCCTCTCCTCCGAGACCAACAGGCCGGCTTCCGCCAGAACAGATCATGCATAGATCATTGAGCAATCTTTAGAGTGGAACACATCTTTATACATCAACTTTGTTGATTATGAGAAAGCCTTTGACAGTGTGGACCGCAACACCCTCTGGAAATTGCTTCGCCACCATGGAGTGCCAACCAAACTGGTCAACTTGATCAAGAACTCCTATGAAAGAATGACCTCCCGGGTGGTCCATGGAGGACAACTCACAAACCAAACAGCTTTGAGGTGAAGACCGGAGTCAGACAAGGCTGTCTCCTGTCACCTTTCCTCTTCCTCCTGGCGATCGATTGGACCATGAAGACTTCAACGGCATGCAGAAGAAATGGAATCCAGTGGACACTGTGGGACCAGCTGGATGATCTCGACTTTGCAGACGACCTGGCCCTACTTTCCCACAGCCGCCAACAGATGCAGGACAAGACTACAGAACTAGCAGCCACCTCATTACAGTTGGTCTCAAGATCCATGAAGGCAAAACCAAGATTCTCAAGATCAACGCAGTGAGTGAGGACCCAGTCACACTAAATGGGAAGGAGCTGGAAGAAGTGGAGACATTCACGTACCTGGGTAGCATCATTAAACATGCAGGGGGCACAGACGCAGACGTCAGAGCAAGAATTGGCAAGGCGAGGGCAGCGTACTTGCAGCTGAAGAACATCTGGAGCTCCAAGGTTGGTGTCGACCGCACAAAGATCAGGCTGTTCAACTCCGTCAAGTCAGTCTACTATATGGAGCGGAGACATGGAGGACAACAAAGACCACCATCAAGAAAGTGCAGACCTTCATCAACAGCTGCCTGAGACGAATCCTCCAGATTCCATGGCCGACACCATCAGCAATGCAGACCTGTGGCAACGTACCAACCAGCTGCCAGCGAAAATGAAATCCGGCGCAGGAGATGGGGATGGATTGGGCACACCCTGAGAAAGCCAGCCAGCAACATCACAAGGCAGGCACTATCATGGAACCCCCAGGGAAAACGAAAAAGAGGAAGGCCAAGAAACACCTGGCGACGCGACCTTGAGACAGAAACCAGAAAGATGGGATATACCTGGAGACAGCTGGAGAGAATAGCCCAGGACAGAGGACACTGGCGGACTGTTGTCGGCGGCCTATGCTCCAGGGGGAGTGATGGGCCTAAGTAAGTAAGTAATTGAATGTGGATAGTGTAGTTACCTGAATTTTATGCTTGTTTCAGGTGTTGTTGTGTAGATGAAACAATAAATTGTGTTACCAGAACACCCCTGTGTAGTTGAATGTGGATAGACTAGTTACCTGAATGTTATGTTTGTTTCAGGTGTTGTTGTTGTGTAGATAAAACAATAAATTGTGTTACCATAACACCCCTGCATAGCCTCACATCATTCTCCTGAGTGTGGAGTGCCAGAGACCTAACATACCCTATCCCCAAACCTTCACACCTCAACATTTCATCTTCAGTTTGTCAGCCATTCCTACCAGCACGAAATGGCCTTCACTTTTAAAAGGCGGAATAGGTTTTAACATGTTCACAGGGTGTTCTTCATGCGTTTGCATATGGTACCTCAGCTTATAGTCTCAATGAAAACACTTTTAAGAGAATTGGAGTTGGTACTGATGTTAACTCCAAGGGGGGGAAAAAATTCCCCCTAAATGGGTGCTTCCTATGGGGCTTAATCCTGGGCTGTATCATGCACACAGGGTTAGACACATCCAGGTGGATATATATGGTATTACTTTAACAGAAAAAGGCTTGTTTTGTTCTAGTGAATGAAAAGCACACGCTTTGATTATAAGGTAAACGTGTTCCATAACCTATGTGGTCATAAGTGAGCAAGGCATCAGAGACCTCAGCTTCTCTAGGGGCCAGCATTTTGAGGGCGGAGCCCATCTCCTCTTCCATCGCTGCTTTACCTTCCCTGATCCTAAAGAGGGCAGGTACCCATTTACAGCTGGGTGAACTGGGGGACTGTACTGAAAGCCAAGGCGCTGAAGCCAAGGCCACTGATCCACTTGGTAACCACGCTGGATGCTGCTTAACATTGGCTTGTGAAAAGGAGTGCTGTGACCACTGAGCTATCCTTGTCCTCTACCCTTTGATTACCTAAGCTGTAGGATCATGCTCACAAACAGACGTCTCAGTGCAAAACAGTGCAAAAAGTTCATCATGCACAAACAAAAAATTTCACACTACCCTAAGAGGGTAGAACAGGCCAGTGATTAGAGCGTTGCCTTATCACATTCTAATTTTGTTTTCTCTAGAGTCTTTCAGAGGGATTCAACTGTAGCTGCATGCATTCACTCCCAGCAGGGATTAGCAGAGATACAGAAGGAAGAAAGGAAAAAAATCCCGCTACTAAATCCTCATGGAAGTGCACGTGCACGCAGCTTTCAGTCAATCCCTCTGAAAATACTCTTAGAGAAAAGACAAATTAGAATGTCATTTCAGGACCATAGCGCAAAAGTTTTAAGAGATCTTTTATCCTCATTGATACCCCGTTCTTTGCTACGGTCTATCAGTGAGTATGGCGACCGTGCCTTTGGGTGCAGAAGTATTAGGTGCTTTTTAAATGTTTTTTATTTCATGGTTCCTTGGCTAGAAGACAGTGCTCCAAGGTTCACCAATGGTGAGATTTCGCATATGCGATTGTTTTCGCCCACCATGAAGGCAGCTGCATTCTGACTTCGGGGATAAATGTTGGGTATGTTCGTGTTTCCCTAACCCACTGAATGGTAACATGAATTATGGGATCTTTAACGTGCATATTTGATCTTCTGCATGTGCCTATATACACAAAGAGGATAAAGGCACAGGCAGACCAGCACTTGAAGTTGGCCTCGGAGATCCGTGAAAATCCCCTCTCTTAATTCACCAAACCCTTCTGAGATTCGAACCCAGGATTTCATGGACTTATAATTATAGGATTGAAGTCGAATGGTCTTAACCACTTTGGCTATGGCATCCCATCGGGTACTTTTAATAAAGAAAACTTCTCCTCCTATTCGCCACTGTGGTGCTGGCCTGAAGTTTCGACAGTTACTGAGGTAAGCAGAGTGCCAAGGTGTGTTCTTACCTCTGAAGACGAAATGCGGCTGCCTTAATAGTGGATTAAAAAAGGTCACAAAATTGTGCAAAAAATCTCACCATTTGGTGAACCTCCGAAGCTGTAACCAATGAAGGGAAACGAAGAAATAAAGGCCTTGTCATGATTTAAAATGTCATGTCAAGATTGTCTTCAGCGTTACAATGTCTTAGCAAAGCAAGCTATTTAATAATAATAATATACTGTAAGTTAAAAGAGGGAAAAAAGAATGCTTTGGAATGGAAGTAAAACCGCCTATATGACCGGGTACTTTGGTG
>CM054155.1:38827348-38829848 GCA_028751875.1 Rapana venosa | reverse complement strand
AGTATTGTAATTGCCCTTCATGGGATGATTAAAGTGTTTTTGACTTGACTTGACTCGGCGTGGTTGTTAAAGCGTTTCTTAGCGAACATTTCGTTAGAACACGGTATCTTGAGCGTAGAGAATTGGCTGGTGGAGTGTTTTGTGTCTGTGAAGATGCAGACAGGCCTGTTAGTAGTATGTGTTTAATTTTTAGCAATGGTGTTTTAATAAATAATTCGATTGCATGCAAGCGGCAATTTTGGGACTTTTAAGATAAAGACCTGATTCAGGGAAATGATAGGTGCTGGTTTTAAAAAGTCATTACGTGTCAACTGTATGAAATCTATTGTCGATGTTTCGATCGACTGTCCCCTGAAAATGTTGAAAGTTATGTTCCCTATGTTTAATCCTTTCAGTGAAAGTCAATGTGTGCCAGTGGGAACGGATGACAAAATTTACAAAACTGCATGCGCATGGGGACTGGGTGCAAAAAAAATCATATGAGTGCTTACTCCATTTTCGTCGAAATAAAAGAATAGAAAATCATTTCACTCTTGAGGATTGGAAAATAAGCATGCCAATATCTTTTATCAGTTGCTCTCTCTCTCTGTCTCTCTCTGTCTGTCTGTCTGTCTGTCTCTGTCTCTGTCTCTGTCTCTCTCTCTCTCTCTCTCTTCTCTCTTCTCTCTCTCTCTCTCTCTCTCTCTCTCTCTCGCTCTCAGACATTGAGTGTGTTTCTGTATGCTTGCAGAATTGGAAATGCGAAATGAAAACAACGTTCTCTGATATGTTGTCTACTTACTCTCTGCTCCAACTATGTTTTGTATAGAGGCCTAAGGCCAAAGTACAATACAATTTTTCAGTGTTCTGTGTATGTGTGTGTGTGTGTGTGTGTGTGTGTGTGTGTGTTTCTATTGTGTTTGTTTTTTTTGGTTTTTTTGTGTTGCTTTTGTTCTGTGTGAGTGTGTGGGTATTAGGCTTATTTTACTATAATGATGTACCTTATTCGTAAGGGCTGGGACTGGATGTATAAAAGCACATGGGTGCATATTTATTATCCTCGAAATAAAAGAATTGAATTGAATTGAATTGGATTGATTGATTGATTGATTGATCCGTTTGCTTCATTGGCTGGTTTCTTTTGGTTTCTTTTTCTCTCTATTCGTTGGGGTTTTGGTTAGTTGGTTGGTTGGTTGGCTGGTTGATTGACTTGATTCAATGTGGTTTGGGTTGGGTTTCTTTGTTGTTGTTGTTGTTGTCTAGAAGGGAGGGGGTTGTCTGCTTGATTCTTGTGTTTAAATTCTCAGACTTTGAAATGCAGTACACCACCAACCCTACCGGTTTTGGTTTTTTGCTTTTAAATTTTTTAAAATTTCTTTTATATAGAGGATAATGGAATAAGCAAGCATGTGCTTTTTTACATCCAGACCCCGTGTGTATGCGGTTTTGTAAATTCTCTCATCTGTTCCCACCGGCACACAATGGCCTACACTTACGAAAATCAGAACAGGATTTAACGTGTGCGCAAAATGTCCTGCACGCGTTCACACACGGAGTCTCGGTTTATAGTCTCATCCGAAGGACTTTTGGGGAAGAGTGGAGTCTGCACTGATGTTAACTCCAGGGGAAACAATACCCCCCTTGAACGGGAATCGAACCCGTGCAGTGCCTTGTCCATCAAAGAGAGCGTCTGACACTGACATGATGACATGCCTCTGAACTTTCAGGAGTAGGTAGGAGCCTTCCCTGTTGATGATGATGCAGCCCCTGTCATCACCCCTCCACCACCACCACCTCTACCCCCCAATCCCCCCACCCCCATCTCTCTTACCCCAGACAGCATCCATTACCTTTCCATCAACACTCAACCACATGGCAAACGATGAACAGGATGGGAAAAAAAGTGTTTCGGAAGCTAAATTTGGAAAACAAAACAAAAACAACAAAATGGGCGAGCGGTGCCGGTGCTCATTGACACTTTGAGTTGTAGTCTAAGGCTGTACGGGCCCATGAGAGGAGCTGGAAAAAAGACTCGCCATTATTTCTCCATCCCGAACCCATTCTGATGGTGTAAAAAGGCGAACGAGAGAAGAAGAAGAAGAAGAAGAAGAAGATTGACACCTGAAGTTGTTCTGACAGCGATCCTTACTTGTTGCTTTGTATGGCTTAACAAGGCACAGTTTTTGTTCGGTTCATTTTTCCTGTGTTCATCAGAAGCCTCTACTTACTCTCTCTGTCTGTCGGTCTGTCTGTCTGTCTCTCTGTCTGTCTGTCTGTCTCTCTCTCTCTCTCTCTCTCTCTCTCTCTCTCTGTCTGTGTCTGTGTCTCTGTCTGTCTGTCTGTCTCTCTCTCTGTGTCTCTGTCTCTGTCTGTCTGTCTGTCTGTCTGTCTGTCTGTCTGTCTTCTCTCTCTCTCTCTTCTCTCTCTCTCTCTCTCTCTCTCTCTCTCTCTCTCTCTCTCTCTCTCTGTCCAAGTCATCATCATCACAATAGATAGACTTTGTGCTGAGGTGGAGTTACTA
>CM054155.1:38807348-38822348 GCA_028751875.1 Rapana venosa | reverse complement strand
CACCTGCACACAATAGCCTACTCTTCCGAAAAGCGAAAAGCGGAACGTGTGTGTGTGTGTGTGTGTGTGTGTGTGTGTGTTCGTGTGTGCGGGTGCGTTCGTGTGTGCGAGTGTGTGTGTGTGTGCGCGCGCGCGTGCGTTCGTGTGTGTGAGTTTGTGTCTGTGTGTGTGTGGTTGCAGCAGTAAACTTACACGGTTTCACACTTATGTGTAGTTCTTATATCATCTCTATTGAAATTTTTATATATAATATATTACCTGCGTCCTTATATTCGACCCTTCTATTCTAAAAAAAAATCACATTTTGGTTAGTACACTTTTTTTCTGTTCCTCATTTGTCCATAATTACATTACTTTCCTTTTGGTTCCTGGGCTAGAGCTTGAGGGTTTCATAAAATAATGGTGGGAGTTTTGTGTATGGACCATTTTTAGCCCACCATTAACTCAATGGAGTCGAAGTGAAATGGATCCCACTGTTTTGTGGTGAGGCCTGATTTTGGCTATATTTGAAAAATTCAGCAGACTTACCCAACATAAAAATGACATACAAATGATGCATTATTAAAACGTTTATAATGTCTAGTTTTGAGATTGTTTCACAGTTTTTCAATAGATGACTGCATTTATCCTTTACAAATTGTCAAAATATGTCACTGAATGCTGAAAAATATTTTTAAAATTTGAAAGTTAGGGCTGTTTATCTTACGTGATCTACTCTTACGAAAAGCGCGGAACAGGATTTAAAGTGTGTGCAAGATGTTCTGCATGCATTTGCACACAGGGCCTCAGCTTATAGTCTCATCCGAAGGAATTTTGGGGAGAGTGGAGTCTGCATTGATGTTAACTCCAGGGGAAAATATCCCCTTGAACGGGAATTGAACCCGGGTCGTCAGATTGCCAGCGTAATGTTCTGACCACTAGGCTATCCCGTCCCCTTCAAGCAATGTCATGATTTTTCACCAAAGTAAAGTTCCCTGAAGTTTGGCTGAATCCATCTGATATCACTTTTTGTACAACATTTATTTTTTTTAAAAGAATAATAACACTGGAGACCACTGGAGTGGTCTAGAGGTAACGCGCCTGTCTAGAAAGCGAAAAGTCCGGGTCTGAAGTGTGCGGCGGTTCGTACCCCGTTTGGACCGGAAATTTTTCCCCCATCCATTAGACCATGAGTGGTGGTCTGGGCGCTAGTCTTTCGGATGAGACGATAAACCGAGGTCCGTGTGTTACACGTATTATTTAGCGCACGCAAAAAACCCACGCAACAAGAGAGTTTTCCTGGCAAATTCTTAGAAAAAGCCACTTGTAGGAAAACAAATACAGCTGCAGAAAAAAAAAAAAAAAAAAAAGGGTGAAAGGGTGGCGCAGCGCTAAGTGGCGACGCGTTCTCCGTTCTCCGGGGAGAGCAGCCCGAATTTCACGGAGAGAAATCTGCCGTGACTTAAAGTGATATGAAATAAAATCTGAGCGCTTTGATTTGTTGCTTTACAAGATTCAGCGCTATATAAATTCCATACATTATTATTATTATTATTATTATTATTATTATTATTATTATTATTTACATCCCAAAGATATCACTTGTTGACATGTCAAACAAAATTAGCCAACAGACACAAACTAGGCATGCTTATGGTCAAGGAAATCAACTGTATTTAGAAAAATGATTGCCCTATAGGCCAGATTACTTTCCCTTGAGTTTAACATTCTTAGTGTATTTTAAAAAAAAAATTGTAATTCTGCCGAATCTAAGCTTCGGCAGGTCACAGTGAGGGAGAGGAGTGCTGAAGCTCAAGATTAGGCACAACCTTAGTGAGTAATGTAGCTGCATTGCTGGTTCAGGTGTAGATCTAATTTACTTTCAATGATTCAGTCTTGTGTTGGGGCCTCTCTCATACAAAATATCTTGGGGGGACCAGAGTAAAGAGGTTTTAGAGGTCTCTGAAATCTCTGTTAGTTCCCTTCCATGTCGCTTGTCTGCTCATACTTGTCTTTTTTTTCATTCAATCTTTTTTTTTCGTTCCTTTTTGTTTGTTTGTTGCTTTTGTTTGGTTGGTTGATTGGTTGTTTTGTTTTGCTTTTTGTTTTGTTTTGCTCTCCCCTCTGTTTGTCATCTGTGTGCTTTGTGGCGACCTGTCTTTGTCTTTTTATCTTTTTTTTTCCTTTTCTCTGTTTATTCATTTACTTGTTTGATTTGTTCTCTTTTTCATATATGTATATGGTTTCTTTCTGTTGTAAAATTTTTAGTCTCTCTACCTCAACCCCCTTCTTCGTGTATGTTTCTATTTGATGTTTTAGTCTCCCTTTCTTCGCAGTTTTTTAACATTTTTATTGTTGTCTTGGTTGTAGTTCTCTGTGAGTTTTGTTTTTTTGTCGTTTTTGTTCGTTTACCTCAATGTTCTTCTTGTTCTTGGTTTTCTTCTTCGTCGTCGTCTTCATCATCTTCTACTTCTTCTACTTTGTCGTCAGCATCGTCGTCGTCGTCATCTTTATTCATCATCATCAACACCATCACCACCCACCACCACCATTCATCATCTCATATCATCTCATCATCATCATCTTCTCGTCGTCGTCGTCGTCTCGTTGTCGTCTTCTTTTTCATCACCATCACCATCACCATCTTCTCCCTTCTTCTTCTTCTTCTTTTTCTTCTGCTTCTGCTTCTTCTTCTGTCTTTACTTCGTCGTCAGCATCGTCGTCGTCGTCATCATCAATCATCATCACCACCACCACACACCATCATCATCATCATCATCATCATCATCATCATCATCATCATATCATCATCATCTTCTCTCTCTTCTCTTCTTCTTCTTCTTCTTTGTCATGTTTTTTCAGTGAACTTATTTTTATCGAATGATTCTCTTCATCACCAACAAATCTATCGCACCATATCACCCTTCTTCCCTTCCATATCTTCCTATCTCTTTTCTTCTTCCTCTTCTCTTTCTCTCTTCTCCTTCTTCCTTCCACTCCTCTCTACTTCTTCCCTATCTTTTCTTCTTTTTTCCTCTCTTAATTTTTTGTCGGCAGTTAAAGGGACAAAATATGAAATAAAAGAAGACAGAAATGATTGCCTGTCATCACCAAAAACAAGTTATCTAGTTTGCAGACACGCAATACACATTCCCCCTCCCATATCCTATCCATCTCTTTTCTCTCCCCTTGCCCCCTTCCCTCCCAACTCCACCCCTATCTTTCTCAATTCTTTTTTTCCTCCAAATTTATCTGTCGGCAGTTGACAAGGGACAAAAAAAATGAAGTGACAAAGGGGCTGTCCATTCTTTTTCCTTCTTCTTTTTTTCTTTTCTTTTTTTTTGTTTCCAAAACGCAATCACAACAGAATGTTAGTTACGGCGCATGTGGTGGTTAGAGCATTGGTTTCCAAGCAGGGAAGTGGCAGGTTTGAATCCCACAGGAGTCAGTTTGGGGTTGGGTCTTTTTTTTCGGGGGGGGGGGGGGGGGGGGGGGGGGGGGGAGTGGAAGGGTGTGTTTTGGGGCTGGGTTTTTGTTGTTGTTGTTTGTTTAAGTTTTGGAGGTGGGTTGTTTTTTTAATAGGTGGTTCGGTTTGTTTGTTTGTTGGGTTTTTTGTTTTTGGTTTGTTTGTTGTTGTTTTTTGTTTTGTGTTTTGCTGTTGATATTTTTGGAGGGGGGGGGGGGGAGTAAATTCTGGCTCTGGCCAGCTCCTACTTAGAGTGCGTTTGATATGGGTTCTATGGGAAGACTGTGACCACACAGAAAATGATAGGTATGTGGTGCTGAATTTTCAATGCATTCAGTTGCTGATTCCAGCTTCTGTGCTGTGTAAGAATGACTCACTACTACTGCTACTGCTTCTACTTCTGCTGCTGCTTCTGCTACTACTGCTGCTACTGCTACTACTACAACAACTACTGCTGCTATTGCTACTGCTGCTGCTGCTGCTGCTACTATTACTACTACTCCTGCTGCTGCTGCTACTACTTCTACTGCTGCTGCTGCTACTGCTTCATTATATAATATTATATAATATTATATTTATATATATATATTATACATACCGCTACTATATATACACACCCATACACACACAATATATATACTGCTACTCTCTCTCTATATATATGTGTGTGTACATTTATATATATATATATATATATATATATATATTTATATTATATATATATATATATATATATATATATATATATGTATATATATATATATGTGTGTGTGTGTGTGTGTGTGTGTGTGTGTGTGTGTGTGTGTTCCTACATCCTACACATTGAAAAAAAGAGAGAGAACTCGAACTCGAAAGATTTATTCACAAAAAGGCCATTGGCCCATACATGAAGGGGGGGGGGGGGGGGGGGGGTTACCAAACTGCTTAGTATTTTAGTGAGAAAAATAAGTAACACAAAAAAAACCAAAATGTTATTGTATACCCACAACCACCACAATAAAAATCCGTTCACAAAAATATGACTTAAGAAACCAAGATATCTCTTATTCTAAAGGCTTTACACAAATATAAAGCAAGGCTGGCACAATCTCAGGGTGAAGAATCTACTGGCCAAGAAAGAGAGAGAGAGAGAGAGAGAGAGGAGAGAGAGAGAGAGAGAGATGTGTGTGTGTGGGGGGGGGGGGAGGGGGGGGCAGGGGGATGTATCTTATCTTTCTTAAATTTTCATGTGTATATTTTAAATAACCACTGACAATTCTTGCTTTCTCCATTGCATGAGGTTGTCTGATCTAAAAAGAAATAAATCTTTGAATGTAAACAATAAACTCTGCAAGGTTTTTTTGCTGTTGAATTTTTTCCGTGTGAGTCATTAGTAATTAATTGTAATTAATGTGAATGAGTGGGATGAACGAAAACGCTTTGATTTGTTTTTGTGCATGCAAGATATGGCGCTATATAAATTCCATGTATTGTTATTATTATTATTATTCTGATTTAATTTTGTTTTCTTAAGAGTGTGTGCAGTAACACTGTGATCACTACTTTGATGGTTTGAGGGGATCGTTTTATTCAGAAGAAATCAAAATGCTACGTTTTCACATACTGAAAGCAGCAACAAACTGAAAGTTAATGGCCTGCTCAAGACAGTATAATGATACTCATTAATCTGGCAGCTGGTAAACATCATCAAAATCAGTGTAACACCAAAGCAGTCTTTTCCTAACTGTCATTAATTTTATCAGTCAAAAAGTTCAGATCCTGTACTCTTCCTTTCATCTTTGTGGCAATCATGTTTGTAGAAGATAACAAGAGAAAGATTTTTAAAAAAGATATGCGACTTTAATTTGGTAGATGTTATCATTTTAAATGTTAACCATGAAGAGCCGTGTGTTGTAGCCCAGTTGTGTGTGCCTTCAGGAGTTAGTTGACAGAGGCTAATGGCGGGAGAGGCAGAATCGAACAAAGGTGACACACTGCATGCTGATCTACACACTCCCTTCCTATCAACTGGCACCATCTGCTGGGCCCAGGGACTGTTTGCTTCATTTCCCAGTCTTTCTTTACCTGCGAACGCCCCTTTGAAATCAATGGAGTTCGTTTCCACTGAAACCCCTTTTTCGCGACTAAATCGATTCTGGTTGTGTTAGACCGCTAGAGTGAGGACGAGCGTCTATTATCATTGTCCAGCTGTGGTCTAAACATTGCCATCAAGGTGCTGAGCCATCATTGTTGTTAACCACTGATGAGTGACCAAGCGTGTGACCTCCCTTCCCTACAGAGTTTGTTCCCTTTGTTTCCTGGTAATGACAGCGGTTTCATTTGGCTCTGTTCGTTTTCAGATCATTCTGTGTCATGATTTCCTTTGTGGACTTTAGCCAGCGATCTCAAGCGATGTGGCTTACCGTCACCATCAGGGTTTTCTTAGCGGCAAAGACAGCTTGTTCCCTCCTTGGACAGCTTGTTCTTTTCAGGGATTGAGACTTGCATTCATCTATCACATCCATCCATCTTATCGCCTTTAATTTGGTTGGGCAGGATTCCTGACAAATTAATGCCCAAAACGTGATTAATATCAGAAATCATGGGGAAAATCTCTTGGCTTCAAACAGAATGATCAAGAAAGCTGGGAACATAAACCACGACAGAGAGTAGCTACACAATATTAATTTGCCCAATCTGTTACGGCGGTTTGGCCCCAATGAAAGCCTGAGTATGATTTATTTAAACTAAGCGTGTTTTCTCAATAGGATAGCAGTGTGCATTAATTCAAAGCAAGGCTAAGTTCCTTTGAAGACTCCCCCAAGGAACTCTCACAGTAATGTATGATGAGAAGCCCTCAAAGGAATGGACTATCAATGTAAATAATGTATATCTAAATAGTATATTAATTGTTTTGTGTAGCATATAGCCTCTCCTACTTCCATCCCGTGCAAACGTGCAAAGGCAAACCCTTCAAATAAAAACACAGAAACCGGTTTACATATCCCACAACCTCCTAAAAAAAAAGAAGACGTACTGGAGGTCGAAATGAAATAGCAATTAATTATACAAAACTTTGCATCTTTTCTGAGCCAGTCAAAAGGGGCTTTGTGTGCCTCGTGGGAACCACTGAACTCCGATGAAGAGGTTTCCTTTAAAAGTCGGGCTTCGATTATATCGTATGTTCTTCATGGGAGCCCTGCAATAAAAGGTGACTATTGTATCATTGCAAGCAAGCTTCACCCTGCTTCTTTGTGCCCCTGCTTTCAAAACTACGGGTCTGTGTTGCGTTCTCAACTATTGCATTATTCCTGTCTTTTCTTCCGAAGCTTGGCCGTGTTCCTTGCTTCTTTTGACATGCATTGTATCTGATTTTTCTTGCCGGCCTATCAAGCTATTCATTGCTGTTAAGCCTTTTCTTCACTTACCCACGCAGGGGGACAATGCCAACCGGGGTTGGCTGCCGAGCTAAATGGCGATTCAAGCATCTCGCTCATTGTGGGCTATTGTGCGACCCGAATTCGTGTTGAACAAATTTCTCCCCATGCTTCTATACAGGTAGTTTATCTTTTCCTTTTCACAGCTTGCTCACTGGAGCGTTTGGTGCGGAGAAAAAGACCTGTGGAGAGGTGTTCCCAGTCCACAGCCACCATTGTGCTTCCCTATTTCACCCACAAGCCCTTGCGACGCGTTCCTTCCGCTTGACTTGGGGTTCTTGAGCAGGGCTGAATGGCTCTGGGATAAGGGTTTTCACAAGCCGTGTTCTCGCCTTTGTCCCTGTATTATTGCTTCTTAAAGCTCCAACACTCCCATTCACATAATTAATACCGCCAATGTCGCGGGCACAAAAGCCCCGCTCTGCCTGTGGAATTGACTCGCCTTTCGCCACGACAATGTTCACACGGTGAGTGCCTGCCCAAAGAAAAGCCCGCTGAAAAAACCAGGCGAACAACCGGGCAGGAGACCAATCGCCCTGAGCTGTGGACCGGAAAAACAGTTTGCACGCCCTCCTGACAACTCCTGAAGGACAGGGGGGGGGGGGGGGGGGGGGGGGGAGAGGAATGGGAGTGAGAGGGAGTGAAGTTTTAAAAAAAGGACCATGTTTTGGTCTTTCAAATCACCAGTCTACTACAACTAATTGTATTTTTTCAAACCATAAACTTTTTTTCTCTTTTTTTGTTTTGTTTCTTTCTCTTTTTTTTACCTCCATGACCAACTAACAAATCCCAGGTATAACTTCAGACCCAGCCTAGCGTGGTTCCGACACTCTTTGGCCTATTGTTGTCAGGAGGCCAGGGATTAACCCCGGGTGGAAAAATCACTGTTTGCCCGATCGCCCAATCCCCCAGCAGGTCAGCCCGCCTTTGTCCCGCAGCTGTCAAAATAGCGCCTTGAGAATGGGGGCAACAATGGTGCCTACAATGCCCGCCCACAATAGAGCAAAGAGGCTGCGACACCCAAGTGACTGGTCAGCACAAAAGAGCAGAATGGTTGGCTGGTTGGTTGGTTATGTGTGTGTGTGTGTGTGGTGGTGGGGGTGGGGGGTGGTAATGTCATTGTGGTAGTGGTGGACGGACAATGACCATGACAATAGCCCTGGTAGCCAGTAGAAGAGAGTTCCTGAGGGATTTGTTCTGGACAAGGTATAACAATCAAGTCATCTCTGGGGCGAAGCACGTGTCCCTCTATACCCTATTCATGTGTCTTGCGTTTCCTCTCTGTGTAAACTATTCAGGTTTAAACAACACACGCAGGGGGAAAAAAGTATTTGACCTGGGCATTTCCTTTTGTAGGCATCTTTACAAAGCAGTGTTGCATAACGCTCTTAAGAACAGGGTCTGTCACTTTCTGTCTCTCTGTACCTGAGTAATTAATTTATGCCTTGCCCAGTTGTGCTTGTCACATGTCAAACTTTTAACAACCCAGTTTTAATCACTGTAGTCATCAGGTGGTCAAAGAGAGCTGTTTGGTGGTGGTCAGTTGATACATCACTGGCTAACTCTTTAGGGACTCTAGCATAAACATAGAAAGAAAGTCACTTTAAAATCATTCAAAATGGCCTTGTCAAGATAAGCACTTAAGGTTCAAAAGTGGTTGGTTGATGCTACATTCCCCCCAATCAAAAAGTTCTTCCTTGGGACTTTACTTAACTCAATCAAACCAAACCTTCATGCCTAGGATGCTGGTTGGCTGATGGTGGCACAGGGGGAGGGGTTAGCCTAGTGGTCAGAACATTGCGCTCGCAATCTGACCAACAGGGTTCGATTTCCATTCAAGGGGGATATTTTCCCCTGGATTTAACATCAGTGCAGACTCCACTCTTCCCAAAAGTCCTTCAGATGAGACTATAAATCGAGGTCTCATGTACGAACGCACGCAGAACACCTTGCGCACATGTTAAAATCTTGTTCTGCTTTTCGTAATAGTAGGCCATTGTGACAGAATTTACAAAACCACATACACACGGGGACTGGATGTAAAAAGCACATAAGTGTTTATTCCACTATCCTTGATATAAAAGAATAAAATTAAAATATTTTTAAAATAATCAAACCAAATCAATCAAACCAGCACCTTATTGGACACCAGTATTCTAAAATGACAACATCCCCTGCAAGTTTGACTGTGAGTAGGTTCATTTCATGTGGCCAAAGATACCCAACTATACTTTTGCCTTTGTAGAACCCAGTAAAATATGACAAACTAGATAAAGCGTGGAGAAGGAAAGAAGGAAAAAAGAAAGAAAAGAAGGAAAGAAAGATAAGATAAACATTTTCTGTTATGTTTGTCAATTACAAAACTAACATACACACAGGGACTGGATGGGAAAAAGCACATGAGTGCTTATTCCATTATCCTCGAAATAAAAGAATATAAAAAAAATGAAATCCTTCGTGTGTTAGCTCATAACAGGCACCACTGAACACCACCAAAGTGATCCAGCAGCAGTGCAGGGCCTCTCTGGCTGGTGACCCCACAGTGGCCTAACAGTGATAGGCCAGCTCCCTGTGGATTTCTTACCCTGAGTATGCAATGAATTATAGCTGTGGGGTGGAGGGGGAGGGAGGGGGAGATGGAAATGGGCTACAGGAACTGCAGGACAGGAACATCACAAAAGATGAGGCAGCAACAACAAAACAGAAAAATAATAATAGAATAAATAAGCTGCTGCTGAAGAAGATAAGCAAGGAAGCCAGTCAGATGCAAGACCAAGCATGACAGTACAGTGTTGACTAAAAAAAACAACCCAAAAAACCAAAAAAAACCCAAATTAAAAAAAGAATTAAACAGGGTGGAAAGATAAACAAAGATATGAGAGAGAGAGAGAGAGAGAGAGAGAGAGAGAGAGAGAGAGAGAGAGAGAGAGACAGACAGACAGACAGACAGAACACACACACACACATACACACACACACACACACACAGATGAAGAGACTGATTTGGGGGGGGGGGGGGGGGGGCTAGGAGGGAGATAGACAGACAGACAGACAAGCAGAGATTAAGACAGAGACAGACAGACATACAGAGACAGACAGACAACAAACAAAGTAAAACAAAGCTGGCAAATTATTGGAGAATGCAACTGCTTTTGGATATACTGAAAACAACAGATAGCTTGGTGGTTAGAGTGATGTGCTGGTGATCTGCTAACCCAGGTTTGAATCTGCTAACCCAGGTTCGAAACCTGTTCAAGATGACTTTTCTTCTGTAGTTAACATTAGTGCCAACTCTACACCCCCTAAAAGTCCTTTGGATTAGACTATAAACCAAGGTCCCCTGTGTGTTCGTGTGTGTGTGTGTGTGTATGTGTGCAAACAAAAGAAGAGGCCTGTTCAGGGGTCATCCTTGGATAAGTCACTTTAAAATCATTCAAAATGGCCTCGTAAGATAAGCACTTAAGGTTCAAAAGTGGTTGGTTGATGCTACAGCCTCCCCAATCCAAAAGCTTTACCCTGGGACTTTACTCAACTCAAATCAAACCAAACCTTCATGCCTAGGATGCTGGTTGGCTGATGGTGGCACAGGGGGAGGGGTTAGCCTAGTGGTCAGAACATTGCACTCGCAATCTGACCAACCGGGTTCGATTCCCGTTCAAGGGGGATATTTTCCCCTGGATTTAACATCAGTGCAGACTCCACTCTTCCCAAAAGTCCTTCGGATGAGACTATAAATCGAGGTCCCATGTACGAACGCACGCAGAACACCTTGCTTACATGTTAAAATCTTGTTCTGCTTTTCGTAATAGTAGGCCATTGTGACAGAATTTACAAAACCACATACACACGGGGACTGGATGTAAAAAGCACATAAGTGTTTATTCCACTATCCTTGATATAAAAGAATAAAATAAAAATATTTTTAAAATAATCAAACCAAATCAATCAAACCAGCACCTTATTGGACACCAGTATTCTAAAATGACAACATCCCCTGCAAGTTTGACTGTGAGTAGGTTCATTTCATGTGGTTTGAATCTGCTAACCCAGGTTCGAAACCTGTTCAAGATGACTTTTCTTCTGTAGTTAACATTAGTGCCAACTCTACACCCCCTAAAAGTCCTTTGGATTAGACTATAAAGCAAGGTCCCCTGTGTGTTCATGTGTGTGTGTGTGTGTGTGTGTATGTGTGCAAACAAAAGAAGAGGCCTGTTCAGGGGTCATCCTTGGATAAGACTATAAACGGATGCCATGTGCGAATACACCAGAACATCTTGTGCACATGCTAAAATCCTGTTCCGTTGGGAACAGATGACAGAATTCACAAATCCACATACACACAGGGACTGGATGTAAAAAAGCACATAAGTGCTTATTCCATTATCCACGATATAAAAGAATAAAATAAAAAATGAAAAATAAAAATAAGAACAGTCCCTACATAAAAATCTCCACTGGGATGTAATAACTAATCACAACAACAGATGGGGCCTCGCTATCTCTGTCTCTCTTTTTCTCTGTCTCTCTCTCTGTCTCTTTCTCTCCGTCTCTGTCTCTGTTTCTCTGTCTCTGTCTGTCTGTCTGTCTCTCTCTCTCTCTTCTGGTTCATATTGAGGATGATGTTTTCATAAGCCTTTCATTATCAGCCCCATATATACACGTTTTTGTTGATGTTTTTGTGATTGTAGGATTTATGTACCGGCAGAGCTACATATAATTATGATCTACACCTGGTTAATACATCACTTTTCAATGTGTAGCATATGCTCAAACAACATGACGTTTACCTCATTAATATGCATGAGAGGCCCCTTTTCAAATGGGACCTGCTTGTGTGTTTGAAACTGCCAATTTGGGGGTTGGATTTGTGGGATTTTCTTTCGATTTTAGGGGTGTGATTCAGGATGGCAGAGAGAGGGTGAGGAGAATACTTGTCAGATAATGACAGAAACGTGTCAGTAGGTCAGTCTGACAATCATGAATCTGACTGGGACTATCCTGTAAGGGGCGTGGTCTTTCGTTGTTGTTAGGCGTTCCTTGGCTAAAGCTCCAGGTTTACCCACCAATGGTGAGACTTTGCATACATGACTGGTTTTTGTCCACAAAGAGGGTAGCGCATTCTGGCTTTAGGGATGTATGCTGGGTATGTTGGTCTTTCTGTAACCAAGCCCACCCAACGTTGACATGAATGATGGGATCTTTAACGTGCATATGTGATCTTTTGCACACACACACATATATATATATCTATATATCTATATATATATATATATATATTATATATATATATATAACATGGCTGCTCAAGGCAGCAAAAACCCGACTCTTTAGTTGGCGTCTGGAACTTGCTCTATGTGACCTAAATTCCATCTCTTGGCTGCCTAGAAACCCTATCAAAGTCCAGCATGGCCAGGTGCCAGCACACATTCCTTCTTTGCTGTGTATTAGCAACTGGGAGAAGTTTTATTTTAAAGACATTTTTTACCATACGCTGCCCGATTCCCTACATTTTTTACAGTGTTCATACTTAAGGGTACAAAACTTCAATACTTGCTTTATTTGTTTGTGTTGACTGTTGTGTTGCTTTTTCTGGTAAAGTATTAAAAAATTTTGTTTACAAACACTGTGTCTTCCAAGAAACGAAGGGGTGAGTATCAGCTTGTTCCTGATTTTCAGAGGTAAAGCATCTTTATCTGTGAGGAATTCCTTGGATTTTTCTTTTAATCAGACTGTTCTGTTTTGCATGTGGCGTTTATATTATATGAACCTTCTACTTGATGGTATAGTTTGTTCATAGTTTGTTTATTTGTGTCAGTGCTACTGTGTTTGCTTAGTTTGTATCAGTACTTGTCTGATCATTAACCATGTGCATATTATTATATTCCAGTGTGAGTGGAGTATATGTGTGTGTTTGTGTGTGTGGGCGTTCGGGCACGCATGCGAGCGTGCGTGTGTGTGTGTGCACACATATGTGTGAGTGCCCATGTGTGTTGTGTGTGTGTGTGTGTGTGTGTTACATGATAGGCCATAGCACCTACATGTATTATGTGTGCTTCCTGGCTGTGTGTCAGTATCAAGTTGTTAGTTTTCTCAAGCACATGTGTGCCATGCCATCTTCTTATATTTACATGTGTGTGTGCGTGCATGAGTGCGTTTGTATGTGTGTGTGTGCATGTGTGTGTGCATGCGTGCATGTGAATAAAGGGCATGCGTGCATGCATTTGTGCCAGTGTGTGTGTGTGTGTGAGTGTGTGTGAGTGTGTGTGCAAACAAAAGAAGATTCCTGTTTAGGCGTCATCCTTGGAAGAGACTATAAACCAAGGTCCTATGTGCGAACACATGCAGAACATTTTGCACACAAGTTAAAATCCTCTTCCGCTTTTTGTAAGAGTAGGCCATTCTGTGCCGGTGGGAATACATAAAATTTACAAAACCACATACACACAGGGACTGGATGTAAAAAAAAAGCACATAAGTGCTTATTCCATTATCCTTGATATAAAAGAATAAAATAAAAAATATAAAATAAAAATAAGAACAGTCCCTACAAGAAAATCTCCACTGGGATGTAATAACTAATCACAACAACAGATGGGGCCTTTGTCTCTCTGTCTCTCTGTCTGTCTGTCTCTCTGTCCCTGTCTCTGTCTCTGTCTCTCTCTCTCTCTCTCTCTCTCTGGTTCATGTTGAGGATGATGTTTTCCTTTACCTTCCTTTTCACTATCAGCCCCATATCTACGCGTTTTTGTTGTTGTTTTTGTGATTGTATGATTTATGTAGGGGCAGAGCTACATATAATTATGATCTATACCTGGAGAGAACGAAAGACCAATGAATTTGTCAAGAGTCAAATAACAGGGCTGGCAGGTCCACAGGAACCCCTTCTCACCATCTCAAGAAGAAAAAGCTGACATAGTTGGGCCACGTCACCCGCCACAACACTCTTCCAAAAACAGTACTGCAGGGAACACTGGAAGGTGGCAGAAAGAGGGGAAGACAGAACAAGTCATGGATGGACAACATCAGAGAATGGACCAGGATGAATGACTCGGCACTACTACGCAGAGCCGAGGACCGAGATGGATGGAGGAGGCTTACCACGGCATCGTCTTTCGTGTCTCCCCCACGACCGCCAAGGTCACGGGTCTGATGATGATGATGATGATGATACCTGGTTCATACATCACTTTTCAATTTGTAGCAACATGACTTTTACCTCATTAATATGCATGAGAGGCCCCTTTTCAAATGGGACCTGCTTGTGTGTTTGAAACTGCCAATTTGGGGGTTGGATTTGTGGGATTTTCTTTCCGATTTTAGGGGTGTGATTAAGGATGGCAGGGAGAGGGTGAGGGGGAATACTTGTCAGATAAAGACACACATACGTGTCAGTAGATCAGCCTGATAGTCATGAAGCTGAATGGGACTATCCTGTAAGGGGCGTGGTCTTTCCGTTGTTGTTAGGCGTTCCTTGGCTAGAGCTCCAGGTTTACCCACCAATGGTGAGACTTTGCATACATGACTGTTTTTTGTCCAAAAAGAGGGTACGCATTCTGGCTTTAGGGATGTATGCTGGGTATGTTGGTCTTTCTGTAACCAGCCCACCCAACTTGACATGAATGATGGGATCTTTAACGTGCATATTTGATCTTTTGTACGCACACACATATATGTATGTATATATATGTATGTATATATATGTATGTATACATATATATATATGGAACTTGCACTCCCTGACCAAAATTCCATGTCTCAGCTGCCTGGTCAGGGTCAAAGTCCAGCATCTCGCTGTGCCAGCACACATTCCTTCATTGCTGTGTATTAGCGACTAGGAAACGTTTTATTTTTAAAGGCATTTTTTACCATAGGCTGCCGGATTCCCTACATTTATACAGTGTTTATGTTCATGTTCTTGCTTTACTTGTTTATGGTGACTGTTGTGCTGCTTTTTCTGGTTAAGTATTCAATTTTTTTTTTTTACAAACACTGTGTCTTCCAAGAAACGAAGGGGTGAGTATCGGCTTGTTCCTGATTTTCAGAGGCAAAGCATCTTTATCTGCAAGGAATTCTGTGGATTTTTCTTTTAACTAGACTGTTGTCTTTTACATGTGGCATTTGTATTATGTGAACCTTCTA